>CM056562.1:13363334-14014334 GCA_029721515.1 Synanceia verrucosa | reverse complement strand
CATCATGTTTCATTTGGTGACACAAGTTCTTACTGCTGCTGAATCAGGGTTGTCTTATCCATGCTGTAGCTCAGAGCTCTGATCCAGCCAGCCTCATCTTGATCCGCAACCACCTCTTACTCTCTCTTTGTGAAATCCTGAACTCAGATAGACTAATCAAAGAGTGAGTGGCATTTGTTACTACTTAACATAAGTATTTCATGTGCAGTAATGTCATTTACTGAATCTGTTCTATGTTCTTATTCCCCACTAGTCAGCAGAAGTGTTTATTGGATGCTCTGGGCAGAGATTGGTTCCTGATCTTCCTTCAACCTCACCTTCACCCATCCACCTTGAAACTGGGACTCGTCCTGCTCACGCACTTTCTGTCGAGTCCTGGCCAGCAGAGCTGCTTCAGAGAGGGGGTCCCTCCAGCTACACTCATTCAGGGCATTGGGGAACCCTTTGCTGTCTTGGGTACCTACAGATTATCACCTTTCTCACAGTGGGGAAATAATGCCATGTTGTTATTTTGCTTCATTCACTGGAATTATATTGTGATGATGCAAAGTTATTTTGGTGCACGATTCTCATTTAAAATTGTTTAGTAAAATGTTTTCAGTGTCTTACTTTCATCACAAATGATCTGCTATCATTGCTTTCCTTGTAACCAGATAACCTCCGAGCTCATCCTTGGTCTTTTGAGTGCCTCAGCGCCACATGTCCAGGCTTTGATGTTCTGCAGGGACTGCTGACCAGACACTCTCACCTGCCTCAGGTTGTTGAAGCTCTGGCCGCTCTGCTGTTGGAGAAGAAGGCCAGTCCTGTTGCCGAGGGAAAAGTGGGTAATCTTACATCTAGTGAATCATGTAGGTCATCATCAACCCTGTGATAATGCTTTACGGTATCATCCACAGGTGCATTTGGATGAAATCCTACAGTCATTGATTGACAGCCAAGCAGACAATCCTGCTCAGCAGCTCTGTGTTGAAGCTGCAACAATAATGCTGGATTTAGTCAATGTCATCATCACTCGGGTAAGAATTTAATAACTTGATGATGTATAATATCATTGTTATTCTTATCATATTTATTTATTTTACTTAAACATTCTGTTCTTCTGACAAAGCACATGTCAGACACTGATGCCTCATGGGAGTCGCAGCTCCCAGCGAGTGTGATGCAGTTCCTTTGTCTTCTCCATAACCTCCGGCCCAGAGACCCACTGTGGACATCATCACAGTTCCTCCATGCACTTGCTGGAGTTGTGTACCCTCTGGATGTTTCAGAGGTTTGCGTGGCACTCTGATTTAATATTTATGAAACTGGAACAGTGTTCATATCTCTGCTCTGATTCACTGATTTGCTCACTTCTTCCAGGATGCTAGTGAGCCTTGCGTGATGAGTGAAGGTGAGAACTCATTCAGTAGTCATCTGAACAGGAAGCCGGTGTGCGACTTCATCCGTATTCTACTAATGGACAGTCTTCTCAATGTGACCGCCGACACCAACACACATCCCCTTGTTCTGCTGCTGGAGGTGAATGCACAGTAAATACAAACAAGTATTTACCTTATTTTGTTAACTCCTAGTTCACACTCAAATATTGCCATACATGCCACACATTAATGCCAAAATGTATTCCAACTGGCAAGACTCCTCAATTAAGTACACAACTGCAAAACTCTCATTTCTCCAGAAGGTGCCACTCTTTGCTCAGCTACTAAATAAGGCAGCACTGAGGTACTGTTGATAAAGTCATTCACCACTAGGATAGAGAGAGCGGCAGCAGGCCTACAGAACTACAGATGCTTACCCTGCATACACCAACACCATGTAGACCCACACTTGAAACAACAATAGACAACATTAAGCATAATAGAAGTAAGATCACATATCAAAATCTCTTTTGTTCATATGTTTGTTTTTTATCACTAATAAACTGCTTAAATGTCACAGTTCTCCCCTGATGGTGCATCGCTGGAACAGAGGCAGAGTTTTCAGACGGTGCTGCTGGAGTTGATCATGGACATCATCTACATGCTCAGCCACGAGCAAGAAAACAACACTCATCTCAGCCCACAAGGTAGAATTCTAATACATTCTTTACTCTATCCACATACCATGTACATGCAACAGAACAATCTGTCACCTGAATGTGCTGCTTTTTATTTATGTCTCTCAGACTTCAACAGTCAGACGCCTGAAGGACAGATGGGCACGCTGATGGAGAATGTGGTGCTCTTCAGTAAGACCCTTCAGCAGAAACTTTACAGTGGAACATTCTTGGGAGACTCTGAGAATGTGATCAACTTCCTCGCAGATCAGATTGTGATGGTGAGACGAACACGTGAGGATAGATGTACATACAGTTGTACACACGTCTCATATACTGTAAATACTTAATATGGAAAAATGTTTTTACCATTAATATCATTTGAAATTCGTAAACCTGCAAACTGGGGCCCTGGAGTGTAAAAATCTGTCCACAAGTCACTAATATTTAATGCCACCTTGATACTAACTGATAGCCAAAACTCTGCTGTGTACTTCTAGGCTCTGGAGAAAGGCCAAACTCAGAAAGAGAAGACCGTGTCAGCTCTCTACTCATGCACAAATAAAGTCCTGCTTCACCTGTTTTCACAACCCCGACGTTCCAAAGAAGAAAAGGACGGGGTCATCAGGGCATTGCAGACTTTCATGGAACGCTGGGATGTTGTCATGGCGACTTACAATGCAAATGTGAACTTCGTCACATGCCTTCTTCATTGTCTGTTGCTGATACGATCGGGCAGGTAATAGCAAAACCAAAACATACACTCAAACATGTAATTTGGATTCAACTGTAATTCAAACAAACTCACTGTTATATAGCTACCCTGAAGGCTTTGGATGTGTGGCGCAAAATGTGCATGACAGAAAAACTTCGTCCCATCGGTTTGCTACCAGAACCAGACGTTCTGCATGCCTCAGCAATGGAGCAGACATTACTGCAGGTATGAAGGCCATTGTGCAGGGGTTTTCATTTTCATCCATCACTTTAGCCTGATATTTTTGTAGATTTTCTAAATCTATGAAGGAGTGTTTGTGTTCCAGACAACGAGCTAGTAGCCCTAGCAGAGGCCTGCTGGTCAAAAGTCATGGTGGAAAGGCAGCACACGCTTGAAGAAACCTTTAAGATAGAAATCTCAGCGAGCTACACACTGGAGACGGGGCCTGTCAGCATGACTGACATCAGCCCTCTGTGGGAGGAGACGGCACACAAAGCCTGGCTGCTCCACACAGGTTAGCTCTCATTTTATACCTGCAGATAGTGCCTGATTGTTAGTTCTATGTTCTTCAAAAAAATTCCAGATTTTGTTTGCTTTTTCAGAGTCTCAGAAGAAGAAGGTGGCCAGCAGCTCTCAGAAAAAGTTTGACATGATCAGTAGCGCTGTTCGTTCAGCTTTGGGCAGACCAGGCAAAGAGTCGGTAACTGTGGAGGTAAATGCTTGCTAAGGTTTCCTCACTGTTTGATTCCTTATCAAATGACAGGACAGAGAGATCAGTATATCATGCCCTTTGAGGAGTATGAGGTTATTACCTTTTTTCAGGTGCGCTGGCATCCCAGAGTGCTGTGCCCGAACACTCATCCCAAAGTCACTGCTGTGTTTGTGCTGTGGGCTATCCAGCCCTGTGGGGGTGTTTGATTATTTCTTTAAATGGATTTGGATTATCACAGCTGATTGCCCCTGAGTGGGCATAGTAATTGATATCTGTTAGGCCTATCCATGGGAACACTCAGTACAACACACTGTTTGCTGCTGAAGGTTAAAGACGCGTTTATTGTTGTTTTTCCCCCCAAAACACGTGGCCCACATCATTAGTTCCCCCACAACGCTTAAGACGTGGAGCCATCTGGAGCAGGGAGCAGGGACATATTACTCAGGCACACAGGCATGAAATTACCGCGTCTGTGTGTCTGTCTCACCCCCACAAAGTGGTGTGCTTTCTTGTTTGGTGCACTTCTCTTGCCGACAGATATCGGGTTGGCAATTATAGTGGTACCAATCTGATGAAAACATTATTCATTTGATGTTGTTCTTTATCATATCAGTATTTGACAGGCTATCAGAGAGGGTGATGAATTGTTTTTCCAACTGAGAGGCAGGGAAGAAGAGGGAGGGATGTTTGGCTTCTCCTTCTCTGCACTACTTCACTCTGAGTAGTTTGCAGCATGCACTTAGTGTCCAAAAAAGATATTCAAATCATCAGTACTGGTCAGTCTGTTCATATTCCATTTGTCTTCATGAAGAAAGAAAGTAATTAATTAATTTCCAGATCATCGACTTATGACCTTTTAGTTCACAAGTCATGAGCTTATGGGGAGTCTCTTTTCAGCCACTGGATCCATGCTGATGTATTTCTACAGAGCACTGAGGATAGTTTCCAAGTCTCTGATATCTGCTTTTATTAAACCAAAAAAAAGAGTTTTAAAGCTGACTGTAGGTAATGAATGAGAATACAGAGACTGATAGACAGACTGTGTCCTAAGTCAAGCTTCAGTGCAATTCTTCTAGAGATTTATTTCATCAGCGAATGCAGTTTCCATAATCATATCTGTGTCCTCATATTAGAAAGATAATTAACAGCACTAATGATCACGTTAAGTTCATTACACATTCACTGCCAGCCCAGAATGAAGTTGACATTATGTTGCCTTATCATCAAAGGTGGCGTATTGTTGGGAAGTCATTAAAATGGAAATGAGTATGATGTTGTGATGTTAATTGCAGAGGGAAGAGATGAGTTATGTATTTAATGCAGCATTTAAAAAGCCAATGAGGTTCCTATCTGCTAAATAGGGTAATTAATGCTATATATTACTTATGTTTGTCCAAATGAAGGAATGAAATTAGGAAATGATGACTTGCTGTTTATCTGTCGCAACCCGGCTCTAGTTCGCAAACTTCATTATTACACTTTTTTTGTCTGTAATATTTCTATAATCTCCCCTCAAATTACTCCTTTTATTTCTTTCTCTGCATAACTTCTCTTTTGGATAGGCAGTCAGTCATTTACAGAAACAGTTTTCACATCCAGAGGGCTTGACAAAGTTTGGCAACTTTTACACATGGGTTTCATGGGTTACAGAAGTAGTTTATTTTGTGCACTTGAAATCAATTATTACATTATGTGGCCATTCCGCAAAACACAGAATTAGCATCTGTAAATAAGACTAGATATAAAGAGTTACTGCATGTTCATTCAGTCAATTAAATGGCTTTCCTGGGTCAGCTGTGAGGATGGACACATGTTGTTTCACTAGTCTCTCAGCGAGCACTGCTGTGATGATGGGCTTAATGAAGCAGTTAACAGTCAGAATATGATCCCAGTGTGTCTGCTGAACATGAGCATCCTGCAGTGTCAACACAGTTCTGTTTTGGGTTTTTCTCTTTTTTCTTTTGTCTTTTAATCGACTCACAGTAAAGGAGCAGACACACACACACACACACACACACACACACACACACACACACACAATCGCCTTGCCCTTGACTATGGCGTGGCTCAGTGATATTAATGTTTATGTTAATTAGATCATACCAACAAATGATTACATTTCCAGGCAGGGTTATTGTGAGACTGTAGCCACTAGCTTATTTTGCCCAGTGAATGCAATTTAGAACAGATGTAATTGTATGAATGCATTGTAATTGCATAAGGAAACAACAATACCATTATGAATATACAATCTCTGTGAACATGATGTGTTGTGTTTACAATATGAGCTAGAGGAAGAGCGATTGTGCCGCCCGCTCTTTTCATTTGTATCCATCAGTTTACTCTGCTTTCTTTGTAGGAGTTTCTGTCCTACATGGAGTCACATCGACAGAGAGGCCACAGTCTGTTTGAAAATATGAGGGCAAACCATTTACAGGTTTGACAAAAATGTGGCAACCATATACTGAAATAAATGTAACTTTAAAGCCCAATTTGGATCTGTAATAATTTTTATTCACCGCTGTCTGGGCCTGTTTCTGCATCCCAGTTGAGAGCCAGCGAATGGGAGCGAGTGAGCTCCAGGTGGCTGCATGTGGAGGCTGAGCTCCTGAGGGAGAGAGCTGTGTTCGGCCCTGGCCCTGGGGTTCTGCTGAGCCGAGACTGGGTGCAAGATGCTGCTGAAGGACCCAACCGGACCAGATCACGTATCCGCAGAAAGGCCCTGAGACGGTCCAAACGGGTATAACCTGTCAGTTTAGAGCAGGATGTGTGGAGCAGGTTGCTATTGCGTGTTCAGTCTTTAACAGAGCGATATGTTGTTACAACAGGTGCTAGGAACATTGTGTTTGGGTTTAAGGACTGGCATGACTCAGGAGAACAAAAATGGAACAGAAGATGACTCAGGTTAGTAAAGTAAAGTGTTTTCTGGTTATTTTTTGTGTACTTTTATCAGAATGAGGTTGTGAACTCAGTGGGGAAATTTGTTTAGTAACAGAGCCAAAGATCCTTTGTGAAGTTGGTGCAGAGGCCAAAGAGGATGAAGAGGAGGAAGGACAGGAATTTGACCGTCTGACCTTCTTCCCTGTTCTGAATGAGACACCTGTCAAGGAGGGTCCCACCGACCCCTCCACCCCCGAACCCTGCTCCCACACCCAAGACTGCCACGACATACGCATCATCCTGCAGGAGCTGCACTCTGGAGAGGAGGTACTGTCGGACGGGAGAGTCTGTCAGTATGCTGGATTAAAAACAACATTCCTCCCTTCCACCCTGTTAATATTCACAATCATAATTATCTGATGTAGACTAAGGGATTCCAGTAGCCCAGCGCTGCTATCAGAATTTCATCTTTCCTCATTAGTGTAATGTTTTAATGTTGAGGCCCAGCTCAGCTCTTCTCATTCTTCCAGCGAGTTAGAAACCCAGGCACATGTTGACAGGGACTCTCATCACTCCGGCAACCAGCCGCGGCTTTTAATGTTTCTGACAGAAGTATTAATAAAAACAGTAGGAGGTGATGCAAGCTGTCTTACATCCGCTTAGTAAGTGTGTGATGTGTGCAAGTGTGTCCTGTTGTCTTGCAGTGGTTCAGTGTGTGAGTCCTGCTGAGCTTCCTGTCAAATGAACACAGTCATTAGCGCTGAAAAATGCACACACACACACACACACACACACAAAGTAACGCAGTAACACACAAAGGGAGACCCACTCATAATTAGCTTGCCAGCGCCAATAGTGTGATTATGACAGTAATGTGTGTGGGGAGAAATCAATGGTCTGACATTAGGCTCTCAGTCAATAAAAGTCCTCCTTTTCTCTTCTTCTTCCCATCATCAGCTAAATCACCCACGGACTGATAACGCATATCTGCCCTGCGCACAATAAGGAGATAAGGAAACAAGTTTATTGTTACGTATTTAATCTTTGATAACAATAAATGTAACTAGTTTTCTGAAATCATTGTCAGGGACAGAAGTCCCGATGCCAGTTTATAGTCACTGATGGAATACCACCATACAATCTGACCATGATATAGCTTAATGTAAGCTTCAGTGTAGTTGAGACTCACTCACCTTGACTCTTTTTAATCGCTCTACTTGACAAGTGATATTATCCATCATAGTATGTCTTTATGTGTGCATTCAGACAAGGGGTCCTGATCACTTAGCAGGTTTCCTATTGTGGATTTGGCAGTGATTAATTCTCCCAATAATGGCCAGGCAGTGCCTCCTCCTCTTCCACCAAGTATGTGTGACTGTCTGGGGGTAGGGAGTCTGATTTGATTAGTATAAATTGTGAGGGGCCTGCGGCTACGTTGGGGCCCCATATGTTTTTTGGGCGCTGTGTCCCAGAGGGCCTGCAGAGGGGCCAGCACAGGGAGACAGCCAGGTGCACACACTCACTGTGAAATGAGGGGAGACAATAGAATTAGCTACACATTATCACAATGCAGTTAGCATTAGCTACAGCCAGCGCTGAAAGCAGCATGTGGGTCCACTTTGGCACTGGATGAAACACAGAGTCACACTGCTCCCCATCAATCAGCTCTGATAATGAAGTGTTCAACGGTGTCTTTTTAATAATGATTAGAATATGTGATTAAAATGATCAATCAAGTAAAGCCTGAAGTGCCTGCGATGGTGCCATGTCATGTCCCAGGAGAGGAGAGTGCTGATGTGTATTGTGCCTCTCACACAGGGCTTAATGTATCTCTCTCTCTTTCTCTCTGTAGGTAAAGGCTAAGATGTGTGTAGTGATGTTGAGCAGCCTCAGAGTGACCGAGGGGGTGCTGCTCTTTGGGAAGGAGAGTCTGCTCTTGTGTGAGGGATTCACTCTTAGTCCTGCCGGAGATCTTTGTTGCAGGAAGCATCACCCCAGCAGGTACAGCAGTGTGTGCAATTACAGCACTATGTATGAGGAGCATACATTAGCATTTCATGGGTCACCTATAGTGTCCCTTTGTTTCTCTGCCAGTGTGAGGGATTCCTTTATATCCACCATGCTGAGTAAAGAACCACCACCAGCCCGCTGCAGACGCTGGCTTTATGAGGATATCAAGGATGCCCGCTTCATGCGTTTCCTTTTAGAGGTCAGACATGCTACTCCTCTCACAGAATTAACATGCATCTTATACTCAGAGATTCAATGTCTGGACAGAGTTTAGTTTTTCTTTGAATTCTCATAGAAATTGAGCGTTTCTCTTGCTCTTGCGTTTGTTTTCCAGTAGTTATTTCTGCCCGTGGATTAAAGACTCAGTCATGATGCATGTTAAGTCGATGTCATGGATAAAAGTATCTACTAAAGACAAACGTCACTCTGTTACTCTGTTACTCTGTTATCAGGACAATGCTATTGAGGTCTTCATGAAAAACGGCCTTTCAGCCTTCTTGGTATTCCTGAATAAAGATCATGTCTCTGCATATAAAAGGTACCATATTTATATAGATTGGATGGTTATATATAACATATGTTTTTATTTTTGGCGTTGATACTCATTCTTTTCTTCTTTTTCTCCTCTGCAGGTTGTGCACGGTAGTGTCAGCATTAAAAGGCAGAGGGGTTGCTGAGGTCATTGCTAATGCCAGGTAAGTGTCCACAGAAAGCCACAGTGATAAGACAGGAATATTTCAAGACAGTTGCTTATTATCACTCTTTTTATTTCATCAATTGAAACAGGAATAGTTGTGTGACACATATTATGCAAATAGTGATTTATGTATTGTTTATACACTGTTAGAGCTGCCTAAAAGTGATATTTATTCAATTTGTTCAGTGCTTTGCTGAGATTACATTTGTGATGTGGTGTTCCACCTTTCTTATTCTCCACAAATCTTGATTGACTGCTGCCACTGAATTTGGAACCATCAGTCCTTCATAAGTTCGTTTTCTTTTCCCCTCGGGTGCGCCATCTCCTCCTCCTCCTCCTCCTCCTCCTCCTCCTCCTCTTCCTCCTCTTCCTCTCTCAGGCCTTTCCATCTGCTCTTTACATCTTTTAAGGCATGTGTCACACAGGCTGCTCTCATGGACCAGGTACATATTTTCCTTCTGCACCCTCTTGCTGTCCCTCTGAACACATGGCAGTGGATTTCCTGTCGTGTTCACCTTCTTGAGGTTGTGTAGGTCTTTCACAAACTCTGGTGTACTGGTGAAGAGGTTATCAAACAGACTTAACTCTTGGAGACTATCTAGAGCCTTCATAGTGGGAGGCAGGCTGTCCAGCTTGTTCAACCCCAGATTGAGACTCCTCAGGTTGGTGAGAGAACCCAGTGTGGAGGGTAAACCAGAGGAGCTTAGGCGGTTGTTTGAGAGGTTGAGGTGGATCAGTACCACCATGTTGCCAATGGACTCGGGCACAGACTCCAGCTTGTTGCTGTGTAGATCCAGCCATCTCAGTGATGAGAGGTTCCCAATGTCATCTGGGAGTTTCTGTATCTGGTTGCGACTGAGGTCCAACTCGTCCACATTGGTCAGTTTTAGGAGACACTTTGGAAAGACGGTTATACCCATGTTGCTAAGGGTGAGTCTGCGCCACCCATCCAGGGTTATCCGGATTTCCTTTTTGACAGTCTTGAGGGTCAGCTTTGTCCCTTTGCCTCTCTTCTGTTCGGGCATGGTACTGTAACACAGAATCATAGGACAATTAAAATTAGGGCTGACCTATAGAGAAAAACATAGAGGAAAAAAAAGGCCAAAGCTTCAAATTTTATTTTTCTTTTAATTTGAATCCCGTGCCATCGATCAAAGCTTGAATTTTTTGGGTCAGCCCTAGTTTAAATATTTAGCTCAGCTTCACATTTGCCCCCAAGAGACTGATTTCCAATAATCCATCTAATCTACACCACTACACAGTAATATAGTAAATATATGTTGTGCGTGTGTTTACATGCAAGTGTGTGTGTGTGTGTGTGTGTGTAAAGCTGATGTGATTTATTCAGATACAAGGGCTTATGTATGGCCTGGGGCAGTAGTGAAAGCACACTCTCTGAGGTATGAGAGCTTGAGCTGTGTGTGTGTGTGTGTGTGTGTGTGTGTGTGTGTGTGTGTGTGTGTGTGTGTGTGTGTGCGCGGGCGCGCTCACCCAGTGTTGCCCATGGGGGTATTTAAGAGCACGACTCTCTAATTAAGGCTAATGCAGGGGAACAATAGGAGAGAGGCGACACTGGGTAATACAGCAAAAGCAAATGAGGGCTTATGCTCCCTCACCATTCAACTGATTGAGCTGTTTGGCTCTTTTCAGGCAAGGTGTTGTGCATGTGTGTGCGTGCACGCGTCATTTACATGCAAGTGAATTGACAGACATGGATGTACTGTACTGCAGTATATGTGCGCATGCACAAAGAGTCAAATCAGGACTTTGATAAATGATAGTTGGGGAGTTGTTGGGAGTGTGATGAGGGCTTCGCTCTTCTCCCCTCCCTGTCTAAAAGAGCAAGGTGTGTGTCTGTTTGTGTCTGTGTTACACCCCAAGGCCCTCTCTCGCCTCATTCATCATCCTCAGGATGAGGGAGGTTATCCACTGGTGCTTGTTCCTATTATAACCGCCTATAGAAAACCATTGCATGAAATTATTGCCTGCAATTAGATAACACATACTGGGCCAAATGCAATGATTGATTTAGTGTAGTTTTACAAAAATAATTTGGTCAGGAGTTATTGGACGGGGGGAGGAGTTATTGGGTACACATCATGTAGCCCCCCACTGTCGAAACGCATTTGCGGTTTGAATCTGTATTTCATTTTTCCGTCGCACAGTATCCCACCTCTGTCTGCATTTTCAACATAAATGAAGTCATGTACTCATCTTATTTTATCTTCTTTTTTCCCTGAGTTGACGTTAAACAAGTGAGGAGACTTCAGTTTTAGAAACGCACTAACAGCTTTTGTTTAATATCGTTACTTAGCAACTGTAGTGTTTGGTGCCAGGACTTTATTGCCATGTTACTGGCCACAGAGGGAAAAGACATTTCAGGAGCATTTGAATGCTTTCCTAATTTAGATTAAACAAGTTCAGATACTGTAGGTGTTACATGAATGAAAAGCATTTCCCGTTTCAAGTATGGATGTTTTGTTTAGCCAAACATATTCTTATTTATTTATTGTAAACAAGGTATTTTGAGCAGTTTTTGTACTCAGCTGTTTGTTAAAGATGAGGCCTGTGCCTACATTTGAGTGAATGCCTATTAAAAGATCATCTTACAGTGCTCTCTGAACAAACATCTAACTAACTAACTAAATAAAAAAAACAGCTGGAATATAAACTATTGTTTGTCTTAGCTAAACTAAGTCTTATTAAATTCCTTGGAAATCAGTCAACTCTTCTGTGTTCTTTTTTAACGATTAGTCACTAATCTCTGTGCAGTCATAAGGAAAATATTACTTCCACTTTTAAATAGCTCACTTTGACAGACATTGTATGGTGTTACTTAAGTATATTTCTTCACAACCTACAGATGGCAACATGTGCTAACTCCTCCACATCTCTACTCACCATTTACGCTGCGAAATGTAGCTCACTTCAGTCCCATAACTGCTCCTACAGCTGTGTACACATCATTTCATTTTCACTCGCTCACCTCCACTCTGCTGTTTCAGCATGGGTTGCTAGGCAACTGAGCAAGCAAAAACGCTTTGTGTTGGTAGGCAGTGATCAGCCTCTAGTGCTAATTCAGGCTCCTTGTTTGTTTTTATTGTGCTTTAGGAAGACTCCTGTGGTTGAAAAGGCAGCCCTTGTTAAATGGCAGGTAATGCAATAAACAAAACCCTTTTGTCAGAGTTGTTTTGTGTTTGCTTCCTACTCCTACAGAGACATCAAAGACTCCCAAAATGTTGAACATATATGGCATTGTAGTCCATTTGGTTAAACCCAGTGCTATACTACCCACCAGTACAGCTAAATATTGTTAAATCAACTGGCTGACAGAAAACTAAATTACAGTTATTTTTTAGTTGTTAGTTTAGTTTTAGTTTTTACTTTTACTAGTATCAAGAATTATTTTTTTGTGATATTAGTAGTATTTTCTTTAAGTAAATGATCTGAACTGTATTCACGTGTTACATAAGGTAGCCATATACTTCATTTACTGCTGTCTGTCTTCTAGAAAGGGGAAATAAGTAACTTTGAGTACTTGATGCATCTGAACACCATCGCTGGGAGGACATACAATGACCTGATGCAGTATCCAGTCTTCCCCTGGGTCCTTGCTGACTACCAGTCAGAGGTTAGATCTCACACACACACACACACGCACACACACACACACACACACAGTGACGTCTAAGTGTTTAACATTCATATTGTAGGCCTGTGGGGTAATACAAGTGGTTTCTTTATCTTTGTCACTGATAGACACTCGATCTTTCAAATCCTGCAACTTTCCGTGACCTGTCTAAGCCAATGGGAGCTCAGACAGAGAAAAGGCGACAGATGTTCATCCAAAGATATGAAGAAGTTGAGAACATTGATTGTGAAGGTATTTAGTCAGCTCTTTACTTTTCATTCCTCTTTTCTGTCACTTTTCATTTTTTGTACTTTTTATTCACCATACTTTAACTCTATAGGTAATTTGTCATCGCCGTGCCACTTCTGTACCCACTACTCTTCTGCCATCATCGTAGCCTCCTTCCTTGTCAGGATGGAGCCGTTTTCGCACACCTTCCAGGCACTGCAGGTAATGCCTTGAACAGCTGTTGTTGGACATTGTTCTGCCCTTCAAATGAATGAGCTGGAATTAGAATGGTATTAAAATGTGATGGCTCTTTGACCACATTGGGAAGGTCAGATAGAGAAATTGGCCTTAACTTTTGGTTTGCTGACCCTTTTCCATGAAAATTTTTTTTTAAAAGTTCCATAACACAATGGCGTGTCCAGACTTTTTTTGCAGGGGTGGCCCAAGTGGGGCACTAAGTCATGCGGGGGTGACAGGATTAGATCATGTCAGTCACTGCACATGGGCATCATAATTTAAAGTGCTGATCAAATCAAAGTAAATAAATAAAAAACAAAACTTTACAAATCCTAAAATGTGATTAACTGAACAAATCAGAGGTTGAATTGCAAACTAAGTCACATCTGATGAACAGATAGTCCACCATGCAGGATGGCACCTGGGGTTGCCAATCAGATTTCAGGGGTGGCACATGCCACCCCAGGACACCCCCTAGACATGCCCCTGCCATAATATCAAATAAATCCTCCACATACAAAAGTATGATATAATCAGTGTCACTTATTGTGTCTTTTTAGCATAAATGTAAGTTTCACCTAGCAGCTTGGAGCCTCACACACATGAATGCATGCATGCACTGTATATCTGCACATTCAAACATGCAATAAATAATATAATATAATATAATATTGGTCAATCAAAAATCACTGCTGATCACTGCAGCAAACTAAACAATTTCCTCAGAAACCGTTTATTGTGCATCTGTCTGTTTCTGCAAAACCCTGTGTTCACATGCATCACATAAGTTTTTGCTTTCAAGTCCAAAATCTAACTTTTCGATACCCCAGTTTTGGTATGAAATATACACACACAGGATACACATACATATGGATATTTCAATATATATGCAAATACTTATAAAAGCCATCTAAAAGAAGCCAATGCAAACAGCCCAGATGTTAGCAATTTACAATACAGCATCCAATTGATTATAATGAAAGGGCATGCATATTTGATAGTCAGAATAAAGCAATAAAGATGTTAGTCTGGTGAATTACAGTGCCTTTTTGTCTTCTGAAGCACATAACGGGTATGTAGTAATATCCATAACTGGATTTACATCTCTAACCGAGTTTGCCAGTATATATGCTATTTTCATTCATTGAGGTAATTGTTTTACTCTAAATTACATTCTCTCTCATGAGATTTCCATCCTAGATTATGAAATTTTACAGAAAGATGAAAAGCTTCCTTCAAATAGTAGCAAATGTTTCCTCCTTGCATAATACAATGAAGGTTATAAAATATGGTTCACTTCTCTGAATTAAGCAGACCACTTTATTAATAATTCCCTCTGCAAAGTTTGGTTCAACAGTGTGCCGCAGGTCTGACAGTGTTGTGCTGCACCACAGGGAGGGTTTGACATCCCAGAGCGGATGTTTTACAGTGTGAGGAAGGAGTGGGAGTCGGCCTCCAGAGACAACATGGGGGACGTCCGAGAGCTGATCCCAGAGTTCTTCTACCTGTCTGACTTCCTGCTCAACTCCAACCACATCCAGCTGGGTCAGTCACAGAAATCATCCTCTGTGTATCTAAATGAATGACTGAACGTAGGAAAAGATATTTCCTGTTAGTTATGAGCTCAAACGATTCTTTCTTTTTTATTGTATGCAAATTCCATGAAAAGACCCAAACCACCAGTTAGTCCACCATGCAGTACTTCCTGTCTTCCCTTCCCTCTGTGTGGTTTTCGGCCCATTTCTAAAAGATGAAAATGTTTAAAGCCTGATGCTCACTGTAACAAGGGAACACATCACCCAGGGCAACAGTTTGGCTCACTGATGACTTTTTAATAGTTTGGTCAACAATAGAGGTGTGTGGCACAGGGGAAAAGGCTATATTGGTCTCTGGCTACACAACCAATACCTACTAGGACAATCAATTTATTTTGGTTTTGATCTTTCCATGGACTTTGATGGTATTAAAAATATGAAGTATCCCTAGCCTTGTGTTTTAAAGGTACCCTTTTCTGAGTGTGTGTGGGTACACACATATATATGTATATGTATGTATTTATATATATATATATGTATGTATATATATATATATATATATAGAGAGAGAGAGAGAGAGAGATATAGATATATAAAAAGTAGAGTATAATAGAAGCCTCACAAGTGTATTTTATTCATTTCCTCCCTCAAAATCATTTGGAATGGCAATTTTGAAAGAAAACCAGCTGACTAGCAGGGCTGTAGATTGCAGTTTTTTAGGTGCTTGTGTTAGTTGAGCACTCAAATGATACACAAACAGAGTGGGATAATGCCACCAGTTAAACTCCTTTTCAAGGATGACACAGTGATGTGATGTGACCCAGTATGCTGTATGCACTGTATATCCATATTTCTGTAGGCTGTATGGAGGATGGTACCGCTCTGGGAGATGTGGAGCTGCCTCCTTGGGCAAAAGGTGACGCCCAGGAGTTCATTAGAATCCATCGAGAGGTCAGTGGCCTCCGACCTCACCAGGCTTGTCTGTTACAGTTGTAGGACAGTCTGGCCTATTACATACAGACTTTTCCCATGAGACCTAATAATGTTTCTCAATACTAGCTGATGCATATACACAGAAAAGGCAGTGTTTCAGTATCTAAAACAAGTACCCAGTGTAATAGTCGCACTGTCGTAGTCGTGTTGGTGGCAGTCATTGTTTCTACCACAGTATAAGAGACAGATCTTATTCACAACAGTCACTGTCTTATTCATGATATTCTCTAAAGGCCATCTTGTTTTGTGTGTTTGGTTCAGTTTCTTTCAGTATTTACTGTTTTCAAATATAATGACCAGTTGTTTTTCTTATCAAGCCAATCTATGAACAGACATGCGTCTGAAGTGTAGATGACAGAAAGTGTGAAGGACAACAAGTCTATTTAACACCATTCAGGACAGGCACAAGACTCTCTATTTTTCATATCTGCCAGCTGAATCTGTTCTCTTTTATATGTTCTCCGCTCTCTCTTCTATTTCTCTGTGAGGGGTTTTGTATATCACTGTTTCTCTCTGTTGGTTTGATTTTTTTTTCCTGACCCTCCCTTTTTCCATTCCTGGGGCATCTATGATGGTTATCACTCTATAATCTACTGAACCACTCATATTGCCCACTATTCTCATAAAATTAGTGACTTCAGAAGATTGTTTTCGTTCTACCATAGACAAATTAACTCAGGACAATATGTCCTTGTTATGATGTTTTTTTCTTCAGGTTTTGTTATTCCTGGATGGGTTTATTAAGATTGGGTGCAAGAACACACATGCTGGTCATAATGCCCACTTCTTATAAACTCTTCAAAACCAATCTCTGGCTAATTCCACCCAAATCATTCTTTAATTCAAACATGAAGATGCGCTCATAATGCAGCTGTGCAGCTTCCTGCTCTTCTAGACTTCTAAATTGACTTTTGGAAGAAATCACACTGTACCTGAATAATTTGATTGGTTGGGTATTCTGGTAGAAGTTTCTTGCGTTTCTAAACTCTCATTAACAGTTTGACTGATGGTTTTGGTCCCACTGTAATAACAATGACCATTACGCACCACTGTATTTTCAGACTGTACAGTGCATGTTTTTTAGTTTTGTAACATTGCTTGGCTTGGTGGTCTTACTGCAAACTGTTTCCCTCAGGCATTGGAAAGTGACTATGTGAGTGCCCACCTCCATCTGTGGATCGACCTGATTTTCGGGCACCGTCAACAAGGCCCTGCTGCTGTAGAAAGTGTGAACACGTTCCACCCTTACTTCTACGCTAGGAGAGGCCGGCAGGATGCTAAGGACCCCCTCATTAAGACAACAATCTTGGGATACGTCAGTAACTTTGGCCAAGTTCCCAAACAGGTAAAAAGAATAAGCCAAGTGGGTGCAAAATGTTACTTCCTGCAACTCTATCTATATTGTTTTTGTTTGAGAATCATCTGTGTCTTACCTATAGCTCTTCACCAAGCCACATCCACCTCGCAGTGGCAATAAGAAAGAAGGGTCATCACCACCTCACCCAACTCCATTTTTCTTCAAACTGGATAAACTGAAGACCACTGTGCAGCCATTCAGAGGTACTGCCACACTGTAAAAGACAGGCTCAGACAGCAAGCATGTTGTCTTAAAGGAATCATTGGACTTTTTGTGTTTTTTTTTGTTTTTTTTTCCTTTGCCAAAGATTAGATAACAAGATAGATCTACTCTCATGTCTGTGCTAAATATGAAGCAACATCCTGCAGTACAAAGATGGGGAAATACCTAGCCTGTCTCTGTCTTAAGCTAACAATTCTAGCACCTAATAAGCTTTTTTCTACCTTTGGACAGAGTCAGGCTAGCTGTTCCCATCTACTTCCAGATATGAAATTAAAGCAAAAAGTAGCATAGACTTGTAAAGAACAGACTTCCATACAACTGAATTTTCATAGCTATTTTCTGCTGAGTAAACTAAATTGCATCAATTCTCGTCATCTGCATTTGTCACTATTTTGTATTATATTTTATTCCATGTCAATTATTATGTACATGATGTGCTCAGGTCTCAAGGGGATCATTGAATTGGAGCGAGAATGTCCATAGATTAATTTACACTATGGAAGGGTAGAAGGAGCTATCTGTTAGAGCTACAATATGGAGATGGCTCTTCCGCTGAGCCCTACTTAATAATCTGAATCTCCCTACAGGCCCACTGAGGGAGAGGAGATGAATCTGTGAATGCTCAGGGAGAGATTCCTGCATATTACATTTCATATTAAATCTTAGAGTGTCTGATCTGATCAATAAGCAGATAGAGATGAATAGGAGGAGGAATGCTAAAACTGATGCAGACACAACTTCTTTCTGGGGATTTCAGAAGCAGAGCTTCTATCCAGCAGTCCTGGATATAATGATTTCTGTCTGTTCCTGCATGAATAGGTCAATTACAGGCACAATTACAGCTACTCTCACACTGCCTCACCTACACACACACACACACGCAACTGTCCAGGATGTCCCCCCAGGACAGAGCCTTAGCTTGTTTTAACCTGGGGAAAGCTGTTTTAATTGCCCAGTTTTCTGTGGTCAATTTAATGAAATTCTTTACAAGTTTACTGAGCCACCAAACTCTTTAATGTGATGTTTTTGAAGAGCCATTACCTCTATTCGACCGGGCTAGTTTATTCCAGTTCACAAAAGGCAGAATGAGGTCACTCTTTCTGTTTTTCTTTTTTTTTCCACCATAACTTTTCTATGGTTTAACTGACATTTAAAAAAAATTGTCTTACTTTCTTCAACAATTTCTTGCTGATGGCGCCCCACTCAACATAACACTGTAACCCTTTTTGTAGAGCTGCCGAGAGGCCCAGTAGGTCAGATAGTGTGTCTGGAAAAAGAGGTTGTGGTCCTGGAGAGGAACCGTCTCCTCCTGTCGCCTCTGCTGGGCTGCTTCTTCAGCTGGGGCTTCCCTGACTACAGCTGTGCCTTTGGAAACTATGCCACAGAAAAGGTATGCCTCTTAGCTTCAACAGAACATCAGTTTTACATCGCAGCTCCGCTTGAAGTTAGAAGCAGAATTTTGTACAATGTTGGTATGAAGCCTCTCACTGGGTGTGGATCAAGCCACACACAGCTAATCAGTATCAGCTGTCTCTGACCTCACTAGTCACACCCAATTACAACAGTGATGATCTGCCAAGCTTTGATTCACATCAGAGTGCTGCACATTGCTGTTAGCGGTGTCCACTGATTTCTTGAAGACTATTTAAATAGTGCCATCTTTTACCTTAAACACTCACACGGTGTCTGATTTCTCAGCAATGTCTTGTTCTCTGTTTTAAGGCCTTTCAGGTGTTTACAACACTTCTGTATATGTAATGCTGTAAGATATTTTAGGGAGCAGGAAGTGTAAAATGACTATCAAGATAATTTACAATTTGCATTCAAAAATATTTTTTAAACTACTATCAAAGTTCTCACAATTCTGCATCACTTGAGCAGCAACCCAAAACATGAAGTCACTCCATCATATAACACGTTAACTCTTAATTGTCTACTTATCTATGTCCTAGACCTTTGCTGTGTGCGAGAGTTTATGTGACTGGGGGGAGATGCTGTGCGCTGCCTGTCCCAACCCGACAACCATCGTCACTGCAGGAACCAGCGCTGTAGTGTGTGTGTGGGATGTAGCTGTCAACAAGGACAAACTCACTCACATGAAACTCAGACAGGTCAGTTTCTCAGCCTGTTAGCAGGAGATATGGAACAGTAACACCCAGTGTGTATTTGCACGCTAACAGTTTTTCCTTCACAGCCATTATACGGTCACACAGATGCCGTGACATGCCTGGCAGCGTCTGAGGTCCACAGCATGATTGTAAGTGGCTCCCGTGACCTCACCTGCATCCTCTGGGATATGGAGGAGCTAAGCTACATTACCCAGTTAGCAGGACACACGACCAGCATCTCTGCACTGGCTATCAATGAACTTACAGTGAGTTTTTCCACCATTTATTTCTTTTAAATCATTTTTTTGTTATCATTTCCTTAAGAAATTCCAACAACTGTCACAGATCTCTACACAGACCTACAGATCGTAGCTGTAAATTAAATTACAAATTCTTCAGAGGCAAGGGAGGAGGAAACATCGGTAATAATATTTGAATTAAAACAAACAAGTAATAAGATAACAAATTATACTAAATTATACAAAATTAATTTTTCAACTAACAATAATAATAATAATATAAAAACACACCTGAAATTCTCTCTTTCTTCTGTTCTTTGTTTTTTGGCTCACTGCTCCATGTGATTTCCCTTCATTCAGCTCACAGCATGAGGAAGAAAGGATTCTCATTGTTGATATCATTCATATCCTCTTTGTGCGCATTCTGCTTTTGTGTGCATCTTGGTGTGTATCTTTTTGCACATTGGCGTCAACACCATACTATTGTGTCCAAGGGTGAGATCGCATCATGTGCGGGACCTCTGCTCTACCTGTGGACCATGAAGGGCCAGCTGCTGACCTGCTCTGACGCTTCCTGCGGGCCTCGGGCAGACGTCCTGTGTGTCATCTTCACACAGCGACACGAGTGGGATGCCAAGAACGTGATTGTCACTGGCTGTGCAGACGGCATCATACGGGTGAAGGTTTTGTGTGTCTGTATGAGAGAAAAAGTCTGTCTTTTAAGTCAGTGTCTGGCAGCTGGTTGAAGGACTAATAGATTGGCTCCAAGTTGCTTTGTTTTTATACAGTATACTTATTCTTATTCAAATATGGCAGTCATTACTTTGGTATTCGCCTCACAGGTAGGAGCTAGGGTGTCCATCAAGGTATTAATAACAGCATATGGGTTGTGTGTGGACTAGGATTAATATAAGCACACAGTGCCTCTCTGCAATCAAAGCTGCAAACTCTAAATTGGGCATCACTTGGGAGTGGGTGCCCATGCCACATGCACAACACACACACAAATGGTATTATTACTTTATTATTACCTTGAGTTATGGGGTGTGTGCGTGTGCACGCTGGTGCTTATGTGAGTGTGTTTGTTATTATGTTGAATTATGTCTGATTTTGCCACTCGTTATGTGTCTCTCATACAGATATGGAAGACAGAGTACACCAGAACACAATTACCTGGCCCTCCAGAAGAGCCTGTGTCCCCAGGGCAAGACCAAGCAGAGAGAGACGGTAATGTTACTGGCAGTAGGATGGGATATGCATATAGGTATTGTATTTATAACAACACAGATGATGGGAGTGGCCGACAGGAGCGAAACAGTGAGACTGACTATTGCGACTGCACAAAAGGAATGATTGTTTTTCCAAAAAAGAAAACCCATCGCTATCTAATTAGATAAATCCTTAAGTGTGAGATGATTATTTTTAACCGCTCATCTCAGAGCTAGACAGTGTTGTTCCAGATGAGAGCTTGTAATGCTCACCCCATCCCTCACTAGCATTAGGGCTAGCAGGAATTATGTTGTTATAAAGTTATTAAACATAGAGGCAGTAAACACTGATGAGTAATTCTGCTGACGTGTGTGTGCGTGTATAATTTAGAAAGCAATAATACCCAGATCCAATTTGGCATACGTTGGTTACAGCCTCGCGTCACCTCATAGGAGTATTATGCCTGGCAAATTACATTGAGGCAAGTCTTTACGTAACACCGAAGCATTTATATTGGAGGGATTTTTCTCCCTTTAACGGCCTGCTGACCACAGATAAACACTCTTTTTTTTTTAATGCACATTTTAATTTTTTGTGGGGACCACTGGGTCATGGTTACAGACAGGATGGACACATGCCCTGTGATTAAGTAATAAATGATGCTTGATGATGTACTCTCATGGTGTATCCACAGTGAGCAGCTCGTGCCAGGTTAAAGGCTGGGAGCGACATCTGGTATTATGTCAAGAGCTGAACAGAAGTCAGGCTGTGTCGCAGCGCCGCAGCAAGAAGAATCCAGCCATCACAACGCTGGCCATATCCAGGTACGGTGAATATCATGAACCTTCTGCAACTGACTGACATACTGTAAATATGTGTTTATTATTGCATGCAGAATACATTTCTATAACCTCGTGTTACTAAAGCACACGCTCTTGTGCGCAGGAGCCATGCTACCCTGTTGGCAGGTGATGCCTGGGGCAGAGTTTTCACCTGGACTTGTGAGTGAGAGGTGAGAGGATTTGATCACAGTCATGCCCCCGGGTGCCATTTTTGCCTTTATCCTCTCAGAGACACTGTGTCACATGAAATCTATCAGTGACCAGCTGAGCATTGAGGCCTGCTGTTTGTATTCAGCCAGAACTGTTACATTTAATTCTGTATTTTTGTTGTTGTTGTTGTTGTAAATACAGTTTCAACAAATTTGAATAAAACTATTGATGTAAATTTGCATCCTGTGAGTTTCAGTGATTTGTATGATGATTGAAATCTGGATCGGACAGAATTATATTGTATTTTATTTTATTTAATCTATAATTTATGAAAGTGAAAAAGGAAGCACAAGCTCAAATTCTCCAGAGCTGCTGGGTGAAATTGCATGAGGAACTTTGTGGTTTGAAACAGTGATTTCCAATGAACCCTTGCATCTTTGGCAGAGCTGACGAGGAGCTACAGCAGAAGCTGCTGGTTGAGCTGGGCACTTTCAGAGGTGAATGATGAACGAGAGCATGCAAGCTCAGCCAATGTTCCCTGAGAAATGCAGCTTTTTAATAGTATTGCAGAGCTGGAGCTGATCACTTGTCACAAACTGCACAACAAGCATCCACAATTATAAAAAGTATGGCATGGACACGTCAGCGTTTTGCACTCATGTTTGTGGTATAAATGGTTCAGGATGTTTAGCTGTGTGTTAGTTTACTGAGCTTTTTTTAAATTTTCATGATGTGTTTTCAGTCTGCTTTGTAATGTGGTATTTATGAGCATTTGACTGCTTTCCATTTGTTGTGAATGATGTAAAATGTATTTGGGTTGAGGTATCCTGTCTGCTTGTCACAGCTTTTTGTGTGTTTATGGTTAACCAAGGACAAATGCCTTTTCATCCACATCAGACTGTTCCCTCTCTGTAAACAGCATAGGACCTGGACGGCACACTCCCGGGTAAATCTGACCCATTTTTAACCCTTTCTCACCATTGATTTTATGTGGAAAAATACAATACTCCTACATCAATATCCTGTATGAGAACATTTTAAATGACGGTGGATTGTCAAGAGAGGCAGGAAGTGAGCAAGCCTCCACAGTCTCTCTCATCCACATGCATGCACCACTCCTCTCTGTCATAAAGGAAGAGGTCTGTCTCTTTAACCTTTGTGTGTGTGGCTAATTGTGCTAAGTGGAGTAGCTTAATAGAGTGGAAAATAGTCCTCATAATTTTCCCAGAGAGCGAGCAATGACCTTCTCTAAAGCTAACGGGCATCTCCATTCTCTCTACACCGCTGGTTTTATGATATGAAATGTCAAACCATTGGGTTCTTCAGAATAATTAAATCAAATAAATTATTGCACCTCGGCAGAACCATCTTGTAGCCTAACCCAATTATAATGCACTGTAAAGCTAATTATTAACCATGATTACAATTAGTCTAATTTGAATAAATGTAGTCATTAGCGGGTTCATCCCAGTCAGTGAGTGTGAACTGTGGGGGGATGATGGCCTCTCTCTCCATCCCTCCCACACAGAGAGACGATGCTGTAGATGTGCATCATTCTCTTTCTCCGATCACCTCTTATCTTCATCCCATTTTTCACGCACTGACCTTCACAAAATGGCTACACACTTCACCTTTCTTGGGTATTTGAGCATAATGTGTGCTGCTTCCAGGATTCATATTTAAAGGTCATAAACAGTCTGCGCCCACCAGCAGCACTGCGTAGTGCGCTGGTTTGAGGTTTGTTGTGTGATACAGGTTTTGCTTGTGACCTCAGAAAAATTATAGAGAAATCTGACAAAGTGCAATCCAATTCACTTAAAAGAGATAATTAAATACAGTATTTATATGAATCAATCCAGGCATATTATTTATTAATTTGGTGTATTAGCACTGTAATTATAAATGCATTTGAAAAGTGTTAGAGTGCCTTATGATCCTGCAGTTAGAGATCCTGGACAACAGTTTATTTCCACACAGTCTCCTGAGTTTATACAGAATAGTTAACAGTAAGAGCGTTCCATAAACATCTGGTTCACAGACCAGTGGTGCCAACAAACAAAACAACAGAATTATAAGACCCAAAAAAAAACTGCTGTGCTGGAATGGAGCTGTGCCGAGGAAACACAAAACCCTCATTTACCAATGGTTGTAGCATACTTACAGCCAAAAAAACAAATGCTAAATACCATACTTATAGTTCATAAATATAGTCCTTTGGTTGCCACTCAGTTCAGTTGCCCTCAGCAGGAGGTATCATGACATCCGTGTGTCCAGAGCTGCTGTGTTTACAGCTGTTTTTCCTGGAAAAGGATCTGAGCGTACACAGTGTCTGGGCTGGAGGGAGTGGGGTCGGGGCCGGAGGAGGCTGGAGGCTCTGGCCTCGGTCTGACCAGCTCCAGTTCTGCGTATGTCAGACTGTCCTCCTGTGATACTCGAGGCTGGAGGAAGGAGGGAAAGACTATGAGGAACTTTAAGGGATTTAACCCAGAGATAAGACAAAAGAGGGAATATATCTCATGTAAAATATAGAGACATAAGACATTTCAGAGGATAAGCTGTACTCTATATAGGGAGCATAAGCATCCTGGCTGCATTGCATCTCTTTTAGCAAACAATGATATTCTTCCACTTTCCGTGGTAAACATCCCATCAGTGTTTTCAGCAACAGAAAGTATGTGTTTACAAGACCTCTTGGAAAATTCAGTTTACTCAAAGAAGAGCAAAAAACATTTGGTACAATAGGAGTCCTATCCAACATGCTCAGATCCTCCTGGTTAAACTAATCCAATCAGTATGTTCGTGCAAAAGAAATGCTCCCATCTCCAGAGCTTTGTTTCAACAGTAGAAAATACTGATGATCCTTAGTTTGAGTAGTTTTCTTCTGTATACTTGTTTGACATTTTTATTGTAGAAATAAAACCAATGAAGCACAATAAATAATTGTGTTTGAGAAGCAATAAAGCTAAATAGAATTATCAAGCTCATAACTGAATGAAGAGATGGCAATAAACTCCTGTAGACAATCATGCAGTCGTGAGAAAATTCCCTCTTGCATACCTCAATAACACCTCTGCACATGAAAACAAAATACTTTTTCAAACATCTTAATAAATACACTTTAACAGATCTATTCAGTGCTTCACAAATTATTTAATGGAGGAAGTTGACATTGGTGAGAACGAGGAGACTTACAGCGGCTGAACTCCTGAGCGGAGTCTTTAACCTCCTGGGCTTCTGAGGTCTTTTTGCAGCAACAGGCACTGAAAAACAGAGACGGCCTTAATTGGTTCAAAGCAGCGAGGAATGAACTCAGAAACATGGCATGATATTGAATCCAGTCATGGTGTTTTAAATAACAAAACACTCAGCAGGATTTTACCCAAATGCAGAATAAAGTTTCCATCTCTGTTCGTCTCAGTCTTAATCAAGCATCAATCTTTTTGACGTGGAGATTAAATCATGATGGACATGTCATTTTCTGCTTTTTTGTACTTGCTGGATACCTTAATTTACTGTTTTCTTTATTCACTAATTCCTTTTCTTGGGGTTGGAGCATCTTAGTCCCCCTGTGATTCTAATGTTTCCACACAGAAAGACTAAATTTAATCATCGTTGTGGTTATATTTAGTGTTTTCTCACATTTATGTGACATGCTTTTGTAGTTTACCTCTTCAGGCCGATAAAAATCCTTTAAATGAAACAGTCGGACAAGGAAAAACACTCTTTGGTTACACTGCTCACACTAAGGCCTTATGTGACATGGGCTCATGAGTAGATTCTGCTTTATTTTGAAAGTTCACAAGCCAAAGAGTATGGGGAGTTTAATTTGTCCCAGAGGAGAGAGACGTCCTGACCATCAAACTATCTCTTTACCTTTGGCTGGTGTGTGTGGTGGTGGCTCTTCGGGTAGTTTAGGTGGTGTTACTGTCACTCTTCTGTCTGCTTTCTGTCTTGTGTTTTTCTTTTGGGCTCTTGGGGGGGAACTGGAGGAGCTACTGGAGCTGGTCACAGTCTCTCCTGAGCTGCAAGGAAAAGAGGAGAAGTTTTAATTACAGCAATGATTATTGACCTTTATCAGTACATTATTTTTGCAACCATTCAGCTGAACACTTTAAAAGATTTTTCCCAACAGCACAAAACCAACAATATTCAAATTAATATAAAACAGAAAAACGGCAAATACTCACATAGAGAAGCTACAAGGAGCAAATGTCTGGCAACGACTTTAAAGATACAATTATCTGAGTTTTTTCAACACTAGTTTTAATTAATTAAGAACTGTACCTGCTTTCTGGACACTTGACTAGAAGGTAACTGGCTGTGGAGAAAGTAGAAAAGTCACGTCTTCATATTTTGAAAAGGAAACATACAGTTATAAATGTGAAATTACCGACGGAGAACACCTAACAGTTTTTACCTTTGAGTCTGTGTCGTCTGTGAAAGTACTGGCAGGTGAGAACCAGAGTGAACAGGAAGATGGACAGCAGGCCCAGCGAGCAAATCAGCACAGCACACAGATACACATCTATGAAACAACCAGCCATAACCCTTTAAACAGCAGGCCCATATCAGAGTACATCTTGTATATGTGGTGAAATGTAAGGTCTAGTGATGAAAGCAGTACCTGCCAATAAACGCCACAGTCCTTCACTGCTACTGTCCTGCAGAGTGAGGTGCACTGGAGGAAAATGTTTTTAAAAATCAGTAAAAAAATAGTACGTTGTTGAGAGCAGAAAACTGAGCCCAGACTAAGTTTCTTTGTGAGCTGCCGTATGAGGAAACTGACCCAATACAGCAGACAGCCTCAGTGGTTTCCAGAAATATCAAAACTGCATATGAAGGGAGATTCTGCTGCTGCAGCATCCGCCAAACCCACCACACACACACACACACACACACAAACACACACACACACACACACACAAAGACACACACACAGAGGCCTGTCTGCGTCGCTGTTCTTGGACAGTATTTGGGGGTTCCCCATTGCTCTGCATCTCCACTTCCTGGTCATCCTGTGAGTGTTTATCAGTGTGAAAAGAGGACGAGTAAGGAAGTTGTTGTCAGTGAATGATGGGTTGTATGTAGGTCAGGGGTATTTAGCAAGAGGTTGAGGAGAGAGTGAACAGAGGCTACGTACATAAATTACTTAGTCCCTCCATAATGAGTTTTTAATATGTCTTTTAAACACAGGTTGATAAACATATTAATAAAAAATGATAAGATATTAACTCTAATTGACTTCTAGCCCATTTCCAGACCACTGAGCTGCCTGCTAAATTGTCAAATGTGTTCTCTGGCTCAGTCTGAATAACACGTTAATTAATGTCAGGGAGCGACACAATGGCCTTTGTGTTGTGAGCAAACATGAAAAACTGCATCAGATGTTTTACTGATCACTTTTACAAGCAGCACAGGAGAAGACAGCTTAAATAACACAACACAAGTCATGTTTTTTCAACCTATCGCTCAATACCCAGTCCAGGAAACAAAAAAAAAAACAAGCTTCATGTATTTTTTTTTTATCTTGTAGAGATTTAAAGCTAATTCATGGCTGTGGTAATTATAGAGAGACAATCTATAATGTTTTAATGGGCTGCATTAAGTTGCATGGCATCCCTTTTATTTTGTCCACATTTTTGTTTTTGTAAATTGTAGTCCCACTCATTTGACAAGGTGACAGGTTACATTTAACAGGCATCTCTTGACAATGTGAGCAGTCAACCACATATCTGACCATCACACTGTGGTTAACCACATGCTAAACCCCACATCTGATCATGGACCGGCCCCAGGTTAACAGCTTGGCTGTTAGGGAGCAATTAAAGAGCACACTCTCTACAGATGTTTCGACACAAGCTTAGGTTTATGCAAAGAAAATGTACTGTGCTGGTCTTCATGAAGAGCTGAAAAGTATTAGGTACAGATTTAGGCGCTTCTGCTCTTCCCCCTCATCAGTCCAGCTGTGAGGACAGGACGCTGGAAAAATCAATCATGCACTGAAACTGGCAGCTTTAGAAACCTGAAGTTGGAAACAGTGTCTAATAACAATCAATTTAGCCGTGCAGATTGTCTGCTCATTTTTCCAGTTAAAAAAGCAGCAGAAAACAGTTCTATCTCCAAATCCTCCAGACCTTCAGATCTAATGACTGACAACTTCTCCCCTCGGTGCAAAATATTTAAAATGAGCCCAGCCCATTTATAAAATATCAAATCTGCAGACTGAGGGGTTCCCTGGATTACTCTTCCCTTTGTTTACCCATATAATGACAGCTCTTGTGTTTCTGGTTCTGTGGTCCATGCATGTCGGAGATGCTTGAGGTTGTGTGGCTTCCTTAGTGGGACATTGCCCTGAATATAGGGCAGGGCGTTGTCAGATGGCTCCGTCTGACTCCAACCTCTATGCTTTTCTGGTATAACACTAATGATGTGGTAAACTGTGTCAGGTGTAGTAGCCACTTGAATGAACCCTTTATACTGTATATGACAGATACCTCCCTCCTGATCAATCTGGTTCAACCAGATAAAGGGTTATACCGTATGAAGAAATATTTACTACTTCATTTGAGTTGAATTAGTCCTTAAACTGATTAGTTCAAGTGTTTTATTATTTTTTGGCATGGACTAAATGTGTTCCATCCACTAAACGTTCTCCTGCATAAAGGTAAACGCAGAATGCTGACGTCATGTGTTTCAGAGTTTTTGAACGTAGCCAGCTCAGCAACACTGTTACCTTTTTTTACTCCTCACACTCGTACACAGAGAGTGATATTGTTGAGTGTGGTTTGGCTGTGTGAGCTCATTGTTTTGAGATGGAAATGCCAGAGGATTGGGGTCACACTCAAATACACATAGGCAGGCACTGCTTAAAGCAAAGCGCAGCTACAGTGAGAAAATACATGCAACACATTTCTATTTGGCCTTTGTCCTCTAATACAAACTGTTGCCCCTCCTTTATTCAGTTATTTCCACTGCTAGATAACATGCAGCATGTCTCAACGTGTGTGTGTGTGTGTGTGTGCGGCCATGAGGGAATTCCTCACAATGAAATATTCCGTGGAAAACATTTTCAGAGTATAACACCAGAAGTCCCCTGCATTTGATCCTCTTTCGTCAGTGACCAGGGTTGCTCAAAGTTGTAAAATAAAATTAGAAATACAAAAGACTTAATTCATTTTGTGTCAGAGGCCAAATGGTGTGGTGACTCATTGCAGTTCTACTGTTTTACAAGATGATCACGAGAGATGGATGTTTTTTTACTCGTCTGCCTGAACCACTTAAAGATTACATGGATGTTAATACTCTGAGGCAAAACAAAAGACCAAAAAGTGAATGCAGTGCTCCATCTTCTGTGACAAACAGTGCAATACTTGATTTTTCTCAAGTTTCACCTTGACAGAGTGGGTAGATCATGTACAATATTACTTTATTGATAGCACTTTTCACTATAATTTCCAATATCACTTTCACTTTCATGTTCAAAATTACTTTTTTGTTTCATAAATTTATCTTTCTTAATTGTTATTCTATTAGGTAGTGGTGTAAATTTTACTTATTATAAAGAAATATGTTCCCTCTTATGTTATGTTATCTCTCTTTTTACTGTTGGGAGCAGATTTCATACACTTTCTGTAATATGTAAAAAGATGAAAAACTCACATGGGGATACAGTCTTTTCAATTGTGCTTTAATTTGTTAATTAAGGGGTTCTCAACGTGAGAAAGTTTGGGAACCAACTTTGTCTTAATGTACAGCTTTTATTACCTGTGAGCTGGGTGGTGCTGGTGCCGTTGGATGATGCCCTCCATGTGTTTCTGTGTCTGTGAATCTCCTGAACTCTGCAGGAGTAGAAACCCTGATCAGTCCCTGCTGTCACATTGAGAATCCACAACCGGTACACCTCTCCCTCCTTCTCCTCATGCAGACGAAACTTTAGGTGGGAGAAACGACGGGTGTAGTTTCCATAAAGCTTCAGTTTCCTTATGCCCATCTTCACGATAAGAAACTGAGAGGGCTCGAGAGCAGGAGGAGAAGGAGAAAGAGACTGGGAGGGGGAGGAGGAGGAGGAGGGAGGAGGTGCGAGAGGAGAGAAGAACCAGCGTAGGATGAGGACGCTGCCGCTCCTCTTCCTCTGAGATACCAGGCAGGAGAGGGTCACATTGTCTTTCTCTGTTGCCATAACAACAGGCCCAGGGGTCACTGTCACATTTAGGCCATGACATACCTCTGTTGACAAAAGACAGAAGGCATCTTTTGTTACATAAAGTTTTTCCATACATTATGTATTTTTATGTGTCTATGTTGTATTAATATTCTGTTTTATGACAGAATCAAATGAAACCAAACCATATGCTCTTCCAAACATAAGAACAACTGTGATCTGGTAGCATACGTGACCCCTCCCTGCTAGTTAAATTAGTAATTTACTAGAGTAGCTAATGAGCCCCACATGGGAAAAAGCCTGGGTTCATTTTTGTAAGATGTTTGATTTCCTGCCAATTATACATAATTGTTGTGTTTAGACAAAGATGCATACCCCAGTGGCTGCTTGGATTTATGGGTTTTAGATCTCACAGTACCACTGGATCTGCTTACATGTCATTCCATCACTGGATGGGAATTCAGCCTGCAACAGCTCGAGAGTTAGAAAACTAAAACATACTTTGTGTGCCCCTGTTTTACTTCCCTGGAGATACTTTTATTCCACTGCCAGCTCAGTCAGGTCTGTCTGGAAGAGACACGGAGTCTGGACACAATATGTGTAAGCAGACAGGCAAAGGGAATCTACAGGTGGGAAACATTCATCTTCAGTATGGTAAAACTTGAAACACCACAAGATAACAGGGACCATCTGGGCTCCCCTGCAGGATTTTTTTGTTAGTTTTGTCCCCTGTGTTAGTTGGGGAATCCTCCTCAGGGTCTGTCCTTCACTATTTAATGTGACAACAAAAGCAGCAGCAGGGACTCAAACCAAACACAAAACTGAACATAACCAAAAGATTATAGGGCAGGAAATATGACTTGTAAGTCCACTTTGTGGCCATTTATAGAAAGCAAATTATACTGAGGTTTTCTCTGATCACAGGGAACAAACTTGCTTAACTCCCCAACGGGTTTGTTTTTAGACAAAGCCTTATTAACTCAGTTTGCAGAAGAAGATTGCCACTAATGTTATAATAATAAATGTACTTGTAAATTTTGATGGTTAGAGGCAATGACTATTAGGTGGCTCTGTATGTTTGACATCATTCTCATGCTCCAAAATAAACTCACATGGTTTCACAGTAGGGTATGCTAGCCATTAAATGACAGATGAGCTTACTACTTTCTCTCTCGCTCGCTTTCTTACAGGTTATTGCTGTACAAAAGGCAAACTTACCTGTGACCAGAGCCTTAGTCAGGACAAGGACCACTACAGAGAGGTACATTTTCCTCAGTCAGCGAATCCATAAACCCAGACAACTGCACAGCACAAACACAAGCCGCTACATTCAAAACAGAGCCGGACAGCCCACCAGAGCCCTTACCCACCATTAACTCTTCTCCTCTTTCTCCTCTTTTCTGTGTGTAATATGAAACAGTAAATGCTCTGTTCCCACTTAGAAACTCCCACTCACTCTCCCAGTACTCTCACTCCCTCTCTCTCTTTCTCTGTGTCCTGCAAAACGTAGGAAATGTCATTTCCTGTGTTGCTGTGAGAAGTCTTGGACTGAAGCCCAAAACCCCAGAACGCTAAAGCGATGGTCAAGTCTGGTGGTTTGTGTGTGTGTGTGTGTGTGTGTGTGTGTACATCATTTGGAAAAGCAGTAAAGTGCTGCACATACACTCCCATCACCCAAGACATACTCTTTAAGTCTAAGGGAAATCCTCTTCTGACATCTCCCAAATTAAGTGTACAAATGCTGTTGTATGTGAGCTTTGTGTCTTCGTGCATATGTTCATACGCTTGTATGTGTGTGTGCTGGGACCTCTCCCTGTCTGGCTGCTGGACAGAGTGGCATGGGCTTGTCTCTGGCTGTGGTTGTCAGACTGTCCCAGTGGTATGAAGCCTGCTGCTTTATTGGGCTGGCTAAACTGCTGAGGCAGGGCTTCTGCTGGCGCTCCGAGCTCCGCCAAAGCCAAATGGAATTACACAACAGATTTAACCCTTCAGATAGTATGATTAGGATTCTCTTGAACAGCATGGACATGAAAATGGACTGGCTGGGTTGATGAGGCGGTTTAATGTTTTCTGACCATGGAAAAAAAATCTTTTGTTTTGAAGAAAAGTAGTAATTGTATTGATTATACAGTTTATACAGCAAGCCTTACCATTTGAGGGTCATGTGTGAAAGTGCCAAAGTTACAGCTCTGGTAACTGTGGAGAAATAACTTCTTCTTAACTGCATCTTACTCTGGGTTTCCCCTCAAGTTTTCCTTTGCATCAGTCTCAGTTTCAAGTCGTTGCTCCATGGAGGAACCACTCTCCTCTGCCCTGCAGTGGTCAAAGCAGGTTACTGCTTCTCAGGGGATCAGCAATACTTGCATTACTATGAAGCATGGGCGTGTTTGGAGGCATTTTCACCACAGCCACATAGATGTAATCCGAGTTGGTGAATCAAAGGCAAATAAGAGAAAAGACATTTTCACAATATTCTTTCTATCATTGGATCCCGTAGGTATACTAGGCAAATGTCATTAGCAAAATGTTGTTTATCAACTCCCTAAGGACGTATTAGTGTGTTCTCTCAATAACACTTTGTAATTGCCTTATACACTCTTTTAATGTACTGAAATGACTCTTCATTCCGAGTCAGGCAGACCCAGGGTACATTTCAATAGTGAGAACAGGATAGCAGTGGCAGTAATGTTGTATTGTTATTACAACGTTCTGAGTAGAAAAATGAAACCAACATGTAGCAGCAGTGTTTGATATTTTCTTTTTGTTTATTTATAATCTTTACAATGTGATTTTGAAAGACGGTCATTGTAGTGAGAAACAATTTGGTTGAATGAAGTGTGTTTTTATTTTGCATCAAGTCCATGTCACACTATTCTGTTTCACAGCAACACAGATTCTCAAAAACTTCCAAAATGGACTACTGTATGAAATGAAACCTTAAAAACCGCAATAATCACATCACTATGTTTTTAATTTGGCACAGTGGTTGAATATACACACTATGCTTTACACCATCTGTGGATATTTCATTGATGCTGTGCGTTCAACAATATTTCATGCATCACAAAATGCCAAAAGTAGGATTTCTCCAACACGAAAAAAAGAATGAAACATTAAGCAGACCCCAGTGTTCATAGCAGAAACCAGTATTTCTCTAAACTACACTATTGCTGTTACTATTAGTTGTAGCTGTTACTAGTAGCTACTACTATTGATGTATGATAACTAGATTTAGGAGGCAGCGGGATACTGATCATACTGTATACACAATACACATATCTTCACTTCTCACATTCAAAAGTCATGGAATGGTGAACTTCTCTTTAACACAATAAATAACTTTTCAATAAAACTACAAACCAAAAACATTCTGAGACTAATTTCACTTGAAAAGTCATTTACAAAAACTGAAAATATAATGATCCATTCATACTGTGCTTTTGGGTGTATATATTTTATCAATACTTTATTTAGCTACTTGTCTGTTTTGTTACAGTATCAACTCAAAAGCTACCAGTCAGACACCTCCATAAAGTCCTCTAGTTCACTCATGGTTATAATATCACGAGGCTGGCATTGTGAGTGGGCTGAGTTTTCATTTTCACAAACTGGGCTTTTTGCAAGCTGGCTGTTTGTGTCACACTCCAGTAACGACTCATATGGGCCATGTGTGTTGTAAACTGTGTTATAGGTTTTGTCTTTGTCATTAAAAGTGTCCATGTATGGAGTCTTCTCTGGGCTGTAGCGATGCACTTCAGAGTTTTGTCCCGTTTCAGGGGCTGGATGTCCATAGCTGTGGCTCTCCCTGGCAGGCTGTTGGCCCTGGTGGAGAGTTGAAGGAGTTGCTGACCTGTGGCAAGGCACAGAGTTGACAGTCTGAGGTTGGTAGTCTTGGGGATAACCACAATTGCTTTGATAAAGTGCAAAGGGCTTGCTGGCAGGAGTTGGTTGGGGCTGTTGTTGAAGCTGCACTTGGGGATGGAGCTGCGATTGTGGGTACATCTGCTGAGGCTGGAGTCGGGAAGTACTCTGGCCTGACTCACGCACATTCAGTTGAACATACTTTCCTGTTTCTGGGTCAAAGAAAGTCTTCGTTTTCACTTGAACAGGCACATCCACCACGAAATACTGACCAGAGCCGAGGTCTTGCAGCACCTTACGCTGGGTCAGTGGGTAGGAATGGGGATAGCTTGACTCTACATGGTACTGTGTCACTGGAGGTGGGTGGGTGGCATGATGGAGAGTGGGAGAAGACGGAACATGAGCAACTGTCATAGGAGCAACTGTGTGGGAAGCAGAGCCAGTCACATTAGGCGAAGCAACGGGGAGGGAAATTGGGGCAGTAGCATGAGGAGAAGCAACTGGGAGGGAGATGGGACCAGTGGCATGAGGGGAAGCAAAGAAAGAGCTGTGAGAGGACTCTGGATGTGAAGAAGGCAAGCTAGACCCCAATGTTGGAGCATGAGCGAGGGAGACAGGTGGGGAAAAATGAGGGGAAGCCACAGCTTGGCGGCTGGAGGAGCGTACCTCAGTGGAAGAGGAGGAAGGACCACTGGAGACTTCTTGAAGGGATTTCTCAACTCCAGCGGGGCTGTCTGCCCCAAGTTTGGACAACTCCTTCTTGATTCTGCGGGTAGTCAACCTTTGTGCTCTGCGCAAGGCTTTCTCACTCTTTGGGGGAACAGTTGGAGGCTTGCCCAGAGAGCGGGAGACATCGCTACTGAAGCTACAGGCTGATTCTGGCCTCTCATAGTCATGCAGGCCTCTTATATCAGCCAAGTCTGCTACACTGATGGCAAAACTCTCCACATCCTCTGATATGTTGCTGATGATGGAGCGGGAGTCATCCTCATCCAGAGCGATGCTCCTCCTGGAATAAGGCCTGTGTTGTGGAAGAGAGGCTGTGTTGTCCTTTGATGCGTATGCTGGCCGAAAAGTGGAGGATTCTTTGATAATGGCAAGTCTGTTTAACCCTGTGTCAGGATAGACAGGAGTTCCAGCACTGCGTCTCATTATCTCTTGGTCCTCCTCTCCTCTCTCTGCCCACCTTTCCATGGGCGACCCGACCCGCAAATCCTCTCCAAAGGTCTTGTGGAAGCGTGGTTTGACTGATTTGGTGAGAGAGGAACCTCTGAAGGTGTTATCCTTCACTCTGAACATTGAGGGCTTGACTCCCAGAGCAGGGGAGGAGGTGTTGGACCGGGACAGAGATGGAGCTGGAGATGCAGGGGCCTGTGGTCTGTGAGGCCTATGTGTTCCAGACTCCTCAAGTCCTGATGGATTGTGTCTTTGTTGGGAAGGCAAAGGAGAGCGGAGCTGTCTTTCTCTGGGTTCCTGGGCTGGTTCTGTTGAGGTGATGGCATAATACTGAAGCGCATCCATCCTCTGTGTTGCTCTTTTCTGCTCCTCCATCTGAGCGTCTATATTTTCTCTGTGAGCTGCTAGCTTCTCATCTTCTTCTTCTCTCTGTTTACCCCTGATCACCTCTTCTCTTTGAGCTAGCATCTGTTCTTGCGCTGCTTTCTTCTGCTCCTGGATTCTCTCCTCCTCTGAAATGTGACCTGCTTTCTCCTCCTCTCTCTGTTTCCCTCGCTTTTTCTCCTCAACATCAGCAAAAACTTTTTCCTCTTTGTGTTTAGCTCGCCTTTTCTCCTCAATCAGGACAGCTCTCTTCTGCTGCTCCTCCTTTGCGGCTCTCCTCTGCTGCTCCTCTTGTGCAGCCCTCCTCTGTTCCTCCTGTGCAGCTCTCCTCTGCTGCTCCTCCTTTGCGGCTCTCCTCTGCTGCTCCTCCTTTGCGGCTCTCCTCTGCTGCTCCTCCTGTGCAGCTCTTTTCTGCTGCTCCTCCTGTGCAGCTCTCCTCAGCTGTTCCTCCTGTGCAGCTCTCCTCTGCTGCTCCTCTTGTGCAGCCCTCCTCTGTTCCTCCTGTGCAGCTCTCCTCTGCTGCTCCTCCTGTGCAGCTCTCTTCTGCTGCTCCTCCTTTGTGGCTCTCCTCTGCTGCTCCTCCTGTGCAGCTCTCCTCTGCTCCTCCTGTGCAGCGCTTTTCTGCTGCTCCTCCTGTGCAGCTCTCCTCAGCTGTTCCTCCTGTGCAGCTCTCCTCTGCTGTTCCTCCTGTGCAGCTCTCTTCAGCTGTTCCTCCTGTGCAGCGCTCCTCTGCTGCTCCTCCTGAGCAGCTCTCCTCTGCTGCTCCTCTTGTGCAGCCCTCCTCTGTTCCTCCTGTGCAGCTCTCCTCTGCTGCTCCTCCTGTGCAGCTCTCCATTGCTGCTCCTCCTGTGCAGCTCTCCTCTGCTCCTCCTGTGCAGCGCTTTTCTGCTGCTCCTCCTGTGCAGCTCTCTTCAGCTGTTCCTCCTGTGCAGCTCTCCTCTGCTGCTCCTCCTGTGCAGCTCTCCTCTGCTGTTCCTCCTGTGCAGCTCTCCTCAGCTGTTCCTCCTGTGCAGCTCTCCTCTGCTGTTCCTCCTGTGCAGCTCTCCTCAGCTGTTCCTCCTGTGCAGCTCTCCTCAGCTGTTCCTCCTGTGCAGCTCTCTTCAGCTGTTCCTCCTGTGCAGCTCTCCTCAGCTGTTCCTCCTGTGCAGCTCTCTTCAGCTGTTCCTCCTGTGCAGCTCTCCTCTGCTGCTCCTCCTGTGCAGCTCTCCTCTGCTCCTCCTGCGCAGCCCTCCTCAGCTGCTCCTCCTGTGCAGCTCTCCTCTGCTGCTCCTCCTGTGCAACTCTCCTCTGCTGCTCCTCTTGTGCAGCTCTCCTCTGCTGCTCCTCCTGTGCAACTCTCCTCTGCTGCTCCTCTTGTGCAGCCCTCCTCTGCTGCTCCTCCTGTACAGCTCTCCTCAGCTGCTCCTCCTGTGCAGCTCTTCTCTGCCCCTCCTGTGCAGCCCTCCTCTGCTCCTCCTGTGCAGCTCTCCTCTGCTCCTCCTGTGCAGCTCTCCTCTGCTCCTCCTGTATAGCTCTCCTCAGCTGCTCCTCTTGAGCTCTATGCTCCTCCTTTGTAATCTTCATTCTCCTCTCCTCAGTTTCTTTCTTTTTCCTGTCCTTTTCTCTTTGCTTTGTTCTCCTCTCCTCTTCTTTTTGAGCAGCTCTTTCTTCCTCTGCTCTTCTTTCTGCTCTTCTCTGTTTTTCTCTCCTCTCCTTGATCTTAATAGCTATGGCCTCCCGCTCTCTTGCTCTTCTCTCCTCTTCCCTCTGAACGGCTCTCCTCTCTTCTTCAGCCAGAGAAGCTCTAGTTTCCTCGATCATATGTTTTACTCTCTCTTCAGCTCTTCTCTCCTCGTCTATCCTAGATGCTTGTTTTTCCTCAGATGGTTTTGCTCTGCTCTGTTGTTGTGCTCCAGTGTCTTCTTGTCTTTCTAGTCTATTTTTTTCTGAACTCTCTTCCCTAGTCTTAGCCAGTGCAGTTGTGTTTTCCTCTGTGTTGTTCACTAGCACCACAAACTTTTCATGGTTTTCAGGCAGTTTATGGTGTAGTGGTGCAGAATTGCTTTTTGGCCTGCTGACTGCAGAAGAAGAGGTTGTTGCTTGCTTTTTTGGGTGATGAATACTTTGTTCTTCTTGACGAACATTTTGGGTTCCAGACATTTGTTCTTCACTTCCCTGGTTCTTGAGATGAGATATTGGTAACTTGTTTTGTTCTTTGAGGTGCTGTACATGTTTTGCCCCTGTGTCTAATACATTTTCATTGACTTTGACACCTAAAAGCATTTTCTCTTGTCTTTCTTTGTCTCCCAGTTTGAACATTCCTGTCCTTTGGTGTTCTTTTTCTGTAATGGGAAATACTAAGGGTTTGGACTCTTTGTTAACTTTGGGGAAGACCTCTGTGTTATTTGGCAAATGTTTCTCTTTCGCAGAGAGGTCTTGTGGGTCAGCAGTGAACACTGGACGTCTGCTAGGACGAGTCTGTATTAGTGGAAAGAATCCCTCCTTTTTGCTGGGTGGGAATTCCTGACTCGTGTTTGCCTCATCTTCTGAAACGATTACTTTTAACCTTGCGTAGTCTGCAATCGCTGATATCTCAGGTATTGTGGTTACCCTTTCTTTTGGTTTTGGTTTTACTTCAGCTTTTTCTTTTCCCATATTTTCCTTTGTTGGGTGTGAATTCCTTGAGCATTGTCTTTCCCTTGCTAAAACAGGCGGGTTCTCTGTGTGATGTTTTCTGACAGCTTGACCTACCTCTATCTTCTCATTTTTATTACTCCATCTCTCTGTGGGACCATCATTCTGTTTTGAAATGAGGCTGTCTTTTGTTTCCCAGATTTTTCTTTTCATATCCTCATCCTGAACTCTTACTGAGCTTGATTCCACTGTTTTCCTTTTACTTTGATCCAACACAAAGGCTTCATGTTTTCTCTCGTGGCATGATTCATTGCTGATAGCTGCCTCATTTAGTGGTGATCCTGGAAATTCCCTTCCCTTTGAAACAGCATCTGACATTTGTCCAACATTTGTACATTTGTGTAGTACATTATTTGTTTCTGTCATTCCTTGCACTTGAAAGTAGTCTTCAAACATTGGTTGAATCTTTGATTCATCGATTGATTTCTCTCTGTTATTTACTTTCTCAGGTTTTTCATTTTTATCTTGAGTATCTTCACTGGTTGTGTTTATGCTTTTCTGTTGGTTGTCGCTCTTTGGTGAATCGGACAGTTTTCTCACACTGAACAACATGGATTCTTCTGCCAAACCGTCCTTCACCTGCTTCTCACTGCTTGCTGGAGAAAGGTCTTTGGTTCTGTCTTCACTGTCTTCATTAGCTACATCAGAAGGGGCTGTGGTGACTTGATATGTTTCAGCTATCTTCAGGTTGTCCTTCTTACTTGCTGATGGCAGAACTCTGATTGCAATGCCACCAATATGCACATTATCATCCACTTCATTGTTTTCTCCAGTGTGTGCTTCTTGATACTGAAGTGTTGGATTTACATGGGTGACTTCATTCTCAGTTAAATGGTTAGATGCTCTGGTTTTGTTGAAAGGCTTTGGTGGTGTTGAGTCACATCTCTTTTCTTCCACTAGGGGTGCACTCTTACCATCTATGTTGCTGCTTTTGGATGCATTGATGCCAGTTGCCATATCTTCTTTTGCTGATGACTGGTCTATCAGACTTTCAGCATTAGCTTTGTATGTATCATTCGTGCATCTGATTGTTGTGTTCACCATTTTGGCAGTCAAGTTCTCATTGTTATGTGCTGTTTGCCTTTTTTGTGGACTGTTCTCTTCAGTACTCTTTGCTTCATCTTTCCTTATACTCTTTGATGAGTTATCTTGTGCAGTTTCATTCGTGTGGTCTTTTGTTTTAACTGCTATTACGTCTTGTTTGTGGAGAAGGGGTTGAGTTTCAGTCAACACTTTATTTTTAGCAAGTACAGTGAGTGTGGAGGGCACACCCTTTTCTGTCAGCGGCTCTTGGGCTTGTGTTACCCTTTGGGGTCTTGCCTCTATAGAAGAGCTCTCCTGCTGGGGATTAGTCCTTCTCACAGAGACAGTCTGGGACACATTGTTCTCACTTGTCTTTAAGGTTGAGTTTTCCTGTGTGTTTTCAGGATGATTATTCATACCAACTTTAGTTTGATCGTCCTTCACTTCAGATAGTCCTTTCTCTGGTTCCCCAGATATGAACGGAACTATGCTAACTTCCTTTGACCGTGTATTTCCTTGATTTGCTTCCAGACCTGAGCTGGAATGACATGGTTCTATTTCTGAAGTACTGCAATCTTTCTCTTTTACATTCATCTGACCGTTGTCATTCCTCTGCTCATTGTCCACAGATGGCTTCTTTTCTCGTACGGTTACCATTATTCCTGTGATCTGCAAGCTGTCATCAGACACTGGGGTCTTGTTCTGACCAAAGACAAGACTCAGCAAAGGTGCTGAGTCTTCATGAATGACTTCATGTTTACTCTCGGCCTTTTCTGTCATCATAGGTTTGGAGTTTTCAGCTTGAACCAGAGCTGTTCCTTGTGATGGATCCTCTGTCTTTTTATTGAAATGGGCAGTGGTTACGACAGGATTGTCTTTAAGTCCTTCTTCCTGTTTTCCAGAGTTTTCTCCTTGATATGCACCCTGTTTTTCTTGCTTCTTCTGTTCGTTGCTTTGTATTGGTGACCTAATTTCAGATTGCTTCTCATTCTTTTTATCTTCCCATCCCTCATCTGTGCGTTTTGCTTCTCTGTGTAGTTTTGGCTCATTGTCATTGCTCTTCATTGGTTCTTTGGGAACTTTCTGTATTCCTGCAGGCTCCATCTGGTGCTTAGGAGTAATATTACTGGAAATTGTGCTGTCATGCTTTTTAGAGGCATCCTGTGATGGTGGCCTCTGTCGTACATTATTACTCTGACTACCAGATAATTGCTTGGTAGAATTTTTGGATATAACCCCATCTCTTACAGCAAACCCTTTTTCCTTGATAGCTGAAATCTCTTTTTCAGCATGAGCTTTTATCTTGGAGGTCAGAATCTCCTGCTTAGTCTGGGCTCTCTCTTTATGGGACAATGCTCTGGGAGGGGAAATATGCTGATCTTTACCTGGACCTACACTGTGCTCAGTTGACTTGGGTTTCTTTTCAAGGGGAAGTGGTTTAGCCATGTCAGTTTCATGCTGTGAAATATCAGTGTGGTTTTCCAACTTTTCCACACTGTCATTAATCCATTTATCAGTAACAGTGTCAGTGTTTGCTCTTTTATCTACGTTTTTAGGAAAATAATTACCAGATAATTTGAATTCTTTGGATGACTCACTGTAAACATACTGATTTTCTGTCAACCCAGTGCGTTTAAAGCCGCGTACATCCTCCATATTTTCTGTGTTTGCTGTTACGACTTGGCTGGTAGGACTTAATTTGTTTTTTGATTTCTCATTATTATTTGTATCAACTTTGTCAGGAGACACAAATGGTGTTTCATTGGCATCATTTGAAGAATCCTTTCCCGTGGCTGACACATAGTTTCTGTTTGGTGAATTTGTATCAGTAAAGCCATATTTCTCTCTAAGACGCTCATACTCGTCAATCCCTCTTAGGGTTATATTAGCTTGATCTGAGTACTGTCTGCTGACAACAACTGAGTCTTCTATCTGTTGAGGCATTTGTGTTGCCTGGTCTTGATTTTTGTCTACTTCATTTTTATTGCTGTTTACCTTTAAAGCAACATCTATTTTAATCACATCTTCTTTTGTGGGAACTGTATTTCTGCCTTTCTCTTTTTGCTCTTCTCTCATTTTCTCTTTTATTTTAGCCAGTTCTGCTTTAGCTTTAGCCAATTCTGTCTTAACTTGCATCACTTTATCTGGCTCACTTTTGACCTGTTGTGTCACTGTTAGTTTTGCTGCAGGTTTAGCTGATTTATCCTGCATTTGTTTGGTTTTTGTAAGCTCTGCTTTAGCTAGATCCACTTTGGTTTGTTCCAGCTTTGTCTGCTCTCCCTGTCTTTCTTCAGCTTTCCTTCTTTGTGTTGTAGGTTGCTCTGCATTTACTCGACCTGCTTGACCTGAATCTTCCTCAGGTTTTCCTTTTTTAACATTCTCAGCTTGCATCTGGTGTGCTTTGACCTTTCCTACTTCAGCTACCCTGGTCTTCTCTTGTTCGGCTTCTATCTGATCCAGTTTTGCTTGTTCTGCTTTTTTGTGCTCTGCAGCAGCCTTTTCTGCTTTAACCTTTTCTGTTCTGATTTGCTCTGCTTCCACTCGCTCCCTTTCATCTTGTTTTGCTCTAAACTGTTCTTCCTCTGCTTTGACTCTTTCTCTTGTGACCTGCTCAGATTTAACTTGCTCTAATCTTGCCTGCTCTGTCTTTGCTGGTTCAGTATTTACGAGTTCTTCTTTTAGCCTCTCTGCTTCAGCTCGTTTGGCTTCGACCTGCTCACTCTGCTCCTGTCTCAAGTGCTCGGCTCCTGCTTCCTCTTTAATATGTCGAGGCTCCTGTGTTACCTTCCTATCTCTTGTTTGCTCTGACTTTGTCCGTTCCTCTTGGGACTGGTCTGGCTGTTTTCCTCTGGACTCTTCATCTTGTTTATTCTCTTCTTTAACATGTTCTGTTTTGTTCTCATCTGTTAGGTCTTCCTCTGCTTTGATTTTCTCTGAACCAGTCTGCCTTGCTAAAATTAACCTCGCAGACTCTGGTCTGGGCTGCTCCACTTGAGCCCAGTGCTGAGCCTTTGCCAGCTCTGCTTGCGTGTGTTGTGCTTTTATATGATCTACCATGACCTGTCCAGCCTTGACCTCAGCGAACTGTCTGTCTTTTACCTGGTTTGCTATTGTGGGTGCAGATGCATTGTAAGGGTTAGATAATGCATTTTTATGCTTATTATTTTCAAACTGTGGTTTAGTTTCTATTGGCCGGAGACTTTGAATTTCATACACTTTAAGAATTGGAGTATGCTGTTTTTTCTGACCTGTTTCTTGCACAAGCATACTTTTGTCTTTATTATGATACACTGTGTGTTGGTTTCTGTGGTCTTGATCAGTATATCTGTTATACTTCTTTGTCAAATACTTATGATTCATTTCATTTTCCTTATTGTGTCCATAATAATTTTGATGAGCATGTACACCATTAAAAGCTGCAGGTTGTTCTTGTCCAAAATATGCTGGATTTCCTTTAGCATCATTACTGGACAGAGCATTTTGTGGCAGTTCTTTCGAAATATTTTCTCCTCTGTATTTGTCTCTCTGTGAATTTAGCTCTGCTCTTTGGTAAGCCTCACCATGTTGGTCTTTTTCCAGTAAAGCAGTCATCTCTTGTTTCCATGGCGAGACTGCTTTTACACTGAGATTGTCTGCGTCTTTGCCATTTGTCTTTCTACACCTATCCTGTGAGGACACATTACTGTAATCATGTTTGTTGTCTTTGAGCTGCTGATATTTATCCACCTTTGTAAATTCCCTTCCCACTGTTTCATTAAAATGTTGCTCAGCATTTGCCTTACTTATTAAATATTCTCTGTGTTGATTCTTGTCAGCATTTTGCCTGTGTGTTTCTGTAGCTGTATGAGATGGTTTAAGTCTGTATAAATCTCCTCCCTCAGTGTCTACATTATGTATCATGCCTTGTTGATATGGAGTAAGTGACAATGAGTCTTCATAGAGGTTCTGTCCATTAGTTGGCTGATTGCTAGCAAAGTTTCCAGGTGTGAAGCCAGTGAACCCAGAGTGATGAACCATCTCACTTTGCATCAGAGCTGTCTGGTAATCTGTATATTCTGAATATTGGCTGGCATGTGCAGGTTGAGAATTGGTTGTAAGCAACAGTCCAGGGCTAGGATATTGGTTTACATGTTGATGTGAGCCAGCATTTGTCCTGCTGGAATCCTCCACCTGGAGAAAGTTAAAATCTGACTCTGGAAATTCAGGGATGTCTATCACTGTGTCTCTAGGCTCCTGCATAGAGGCCTCTTTGTTTTTCTCCATCTCCAAGCCTTTAAATTTAGCAGGACTGTAAGTGCTTTTTACTCTTTTCCTGTTGTCTTTGAGATTGAAGAGTAGGCTCGTGGCCCTGGATTTATAAGTGGACATCCTAACGTCAGGAGTTGCTCCCCTGCTTTCTGCTCTCACTGGAGGATGTTCCACAGGTTGAGGGGAAACTGCATACTGCCGGACCTCTGACGTCTCTGTTTCTTGAGGTGCATGAATTAAAGGTGTGAGCAGCTGGCTCATGTTGAAGGGCGTCGTGCTTGTGTTACAGCTGACAACATTTGGTGCCACTGTTTTTGCATCATTGCTAAAGGGAATGAAATTATCGGTGGCACAAAGTACTCCTTGTTGATTTGCTGTCATCCCTGTTGTAATGTTTTGCTCTGTCATCATTTTGATTTTTTGCTGGAGGGCTTTAACAGAGCTAATTGTGTCCTGGACACGCCGAGACATCTCGCTGGTAGGTGATGCAGTGGATGGCCGTTGCGATGGGAGCCTGTTTGTTCCCAGGCTCTGCGTCCGCTTCCTGTGGGGGTAGTGACCTGTCAACTCAGACTCACAGCGTTTCTCCACGGCCGAAGCTTTCTGCTGCATTGTGGATGTTGAGGTGCAGCGTGGAAGAGTGGGAGGAACCATAGGTGCCAAGTTATTCCTTGGGCATCTGACACCCCTCTCTTCAAACCTATAGGGACCCTGTGGTTGGGTCTCCAGTGAAAGCTCCCTGTACATTGGTGTCTCATACCATTTAGGGAACTCTGAACAGTGCATATAACCGGAGACTTCTCCTTGTTGAAAGGGAAATCTGTTATGGTCCCTCCAGACCTTGAAGGGACTAAACTCACTGTGAATAAAGAAGTTGGAGTTACAGTTGACCTGTGTGGACATGCTATGTTTACTGTGGGAAGCTCTCATAAAAGAGGATGCAGAATTCATGTGAGCCACTGCTGCTACTTCAGAGGAATAGATGTTTGTGTCTTGGCATGAGAATGAGCCAGCTGAGGGGAAATGACCACTGTTAACGTTTTGCTGGTAAGATGTGGAGAACTCTGAAAGTTCCCTTTGGATACTCATCAGAGCTGATTTATCCCAGCTTGTCTTGTCATTCCTCTCTCTGAGAATATCATTCATCCCTGCTCCATCCCGTTGTCCCTCAGAGTTAAAAGCTCTGATCAGAGAGGAAACTCTGGAGTGGCTTCTTCGTTGCTGTGAACTGAACTCTGTGGCTCCATTGCTGAGGAGGGGCAGCTCTGCTTCCCCTAGAGATTCCCCCTGTTCAGACGTTTCCACAAAAGAGTGCTGGAATGTGGCGGAAACCCTCCCCTGTGTCCTCTCCTCATAAACCTCCCACTGTGGATCTCTCTGAATCTCAGCTCCATACATTCCTCCGTGGATCCAATCTCGTCCATACTGCTGCATCCTGAGGCTGAAGCTCTCGTGTGCAGCTCTCTTGAGGTCCCCCCTCTCTCTGTCCTTTCTGTCTCTGTCTCGACCACTCTGGCTAAAGGCCAGCTGTCTGTCTTTCTGGATGCAGGGAGAAGATGAACAGAGGTCTGAGTCATTGTAAACAGCCTCATCTCCAATGCAGAGACTCCTGAATGCTCGATCTGTCAGGTTGCTGACTTCACGGTCAGTCTCATCCAGAAAGGATCCACAGCTGGAGGTGTCGCTGTAGCCTCCATCGCTGTGCTTTCGATGCCCGCCACTCTTTCGGCCTGAGCGACGCTTCTCAACTGATGTCATAATGCAGAGTCGCTAGCAAAGAGCTCTGTAGCCAGTTGTTCAGTCATTCATGCAAATGCAGACCTCAAAACGATACTCTGCCTGATGCTGGTGCTACCGCACCAAGAGTTTGAGGCCCTCAGTCAGGATGTCCACAGCTAGTAGCTCCTAAGACATTGTGCCTTTCAGTGAGCCTCGGTCCAAAAAAAATGTTGGACTGCTTCCTTTCCTACAGGAGAAAAGAAAGGAGAATTAGCCTGAACCTGGACATGCACTCACATAACTATCCATCCATTTTCTACCGCTTATCCTCACACAGGGTCTCGGGGTGGGGGGGGCTTGAGCCTATCCCAGCTGTCTTAGTGTGAAAGGCAGGGTACACCCTAGACAAGTCGCCAGTTCATCCCAGGACACATAGAGACAAACAACCATTCGCACTCACGGTCAATTTCAATTAGCCAATTAACCTAATCTCCATGCATGGTTTTGGATGGTGGGAGGAAGTCAGAGTACACGGAGAGAACCCACGCAGACACGAGGAGAACATGCAAACTCCACACAGAAAGGCCCCAGGCCGGGATTCGAACCCGATACCTTCTGTGAGGCAAAATTGCTAACCACTACACCACTGCCTTAGTCATACTCTATATTTTCTTTCATATGAGAACATTTCAGAATGTGTATCTCACTTGATGGTGCTTATTTTATGATAGCCGGTCAAGTTTTTTTTCCCTTTGCTTTAAACAGCAATGTACAGAATGTGGTTCTCAAAACAGCCCTGTAAATCCTCCTACTCAATCACTATGACCTTCAGAGACATGTTGTGAATAAAACTAAACTGTTGCTAGGCACAGCAAACAGCCTCACGTGAGTTATTTTGGGAAGGCAGGACGCATTCGTACAAACTTAGATTACCACACAGACACAGATGCACACACATTTCTTTTATGGGTGCTTTTGATCTCCTTTTGAATAAAAGCTAGATATTGACGTTGTTGGAACTAACTAAAATTGTCACATTATCAGTGTGTTAATATTGATTAGAATTCAAAGAAACCTCTTTGAGTGAAAGAGTCAAAAAGATGAAAACAGATTAGAATATCCTTACTTAGAAGTACTGCTAAATTGAGATAAACTTGAGGTAGGTATTAGGATATATTAAATATTTAAGTTATTAAAACCACCTGTGTCTCCAGTAGACTACTTAAAAGCAATACCATTACTGACCAATTTAATTTATAATAAAAAGTGGAGATGTTAATAAGGGGAGATAGGTAGTGGTTGCCTGTACAAATCTTTATATTTATTCATAAATAAATAAATAGTCAGTGTTCTCACATCTGAAACAGCCAAGGTCATGAGTGAGAGTGGTGACATATTTATATGTGTTGATGCAATGACTTTCCCTCGCTGTAATACTCTCACACATTACCAGTAAGCTGTTGTGCATTGCCTCCAAAATGATATCTGTGATAAACTGGATTTAAAATTTAAACATTATATAATAGAACACATACTTAAAACAAGCCTCAGTATCTCAGTAATAAAATAATTTCTTCCAACCTGGAACTTGTCTGAACAACTTGAATTTTATAGCCTTCTTATTGCATAGTCCCTCAGTTTCACTGTGCTGTTTAGCTGCAACAAGGTAACGTCATGGAGCTGCTTAAATTTACTGCAGCTGCCAGACGGCCGTCACCTTGCTCAGAATATCCAGTAGTTCATTAATATCCTCTGACCTGGAGGCCATCCACCTCATGTGCATCTAAAGAACAGCGACACACTGCACTGCTGTACCACCAGGCTTATCCACTGTCAAACTAAAGCTGTACAGAAATAAAAGTTTAAAATATTCATACAACACCTTTCTCCAGAAATAGAAAACAACAGCAACCTATGCAAGGGCACATATTTTATATCTGTACTGATGCAAATTTTTCCAATGCATGGAAAACATTAACAAAACATTAATGACAGCTCATTCTGTTCAATGGAGAAAGAAGAATCTACTAACATCAGAAAATAGCATTAGCGAATCATTCACAGATATGGTAACTGCCCCTAATTTGAGCCTTTTTTTGCGATAACTGTCAGGGTGATTTCTGTAAATTTTTGCATGTGGCCGGGTTTATTTTTGTCCAGTGACGGACCTTCTGCTCTAAAACCTGACACCAGAGAGGCCTCATTTTCATGGGGACCGTAGTCCAAGTGAAGACTCAACAGCAACAAATCTGTCAAATCTGAGGGATGCATTTTACTAAATATTTATAAATATCAGAAACTCAATGCCTTCAGTAGGTTAATGTGTATTTTCTTTAGGAAATCAAAGCAGAAATGTGTTTCATTTGTTTGCATTTATTTATTTGCATTAAAAAAATCATTCTTAAACTGAATTCACTGAAAATGACAAAGCATGCATTTGTGGAGGGTTTTCATATATAAGTATCCCTTCATCAAGATAAAGAAAACATAGAGTGAGCTTTTGTCTTACCTTCCAGTTTTATAATCCATAATATGGGCCCTATTGTGACCTCCTGTATCAGGCTTGTGGATCTGATCCTGCCCTCTCACCTCACACAAGCCCTCTCTGGCAGCTCTGGCTCTTTCTATTGACAACAATCCAAAGCAAAAACCTCTATGTAGTCCACAGTCAGGTCTTTGAGCATCTGACCAGAGGCAGGCAGCGAGACATGGAAACCAGACAGAAATAGAGGAGTTGTCCCAGAGCGAGTGTCCACCATGGGGGACAGAATGAGGACTCGAGCTAGCATGCAGATCTGTGAGATCCTTTGGTGTCGAGTGTCAGACAGATGAAACAAACAGCCTCTAAACTATTTATAAATCTGGACAGCAAACTGTTGGCTTTTAGCAGCTAGGGCTCACTGTCACAAAGTGGGAAGGTGTTACAGCTGGCTGAGGAGGTTGTGGGGTCTAAACCAGGAGCAAACCCTAATTTTCTGAAGGTGTGTTATTGGTGTGGGTGGTGGTGGGTGGGGGCTGTAGGGGGATATTAATAACTCATTTGCTTCACTGTCATCATTGAACAGAGTGTAAACAAGTGGCTCCTGGTCACCACCCACCTGCTATCATCACCACAGACTCGACTGGTTCCTCCTGTTGACTATATGAATATAAAAGCAAATATTTTAATTAAGATTCTTTGACAAAGGTTTTTCATTTTTCATGTCATTTTACACTACCTTATTACAGTGCTTCAACTATGGAGGTCTGATTTCCCTGACTACAGCCTCACGTACCCCCCAGCAGAAAAGGCCATGAGGCAAAGGAAGGGGAGGAACTGTACCTCCCCCTTCCACCTCTCCCTCCCCCCCTTCAGCTCGCTGCTATAATAGGAGATTGCTGGAGCAGATAGTTTCCTGGGATTCTTGACTCGTGCAGGGTCGGTCTGGGGGCGATGATGGACACACACACATGGGCCTTAATGGAGACACACTCCTCCACGTATAGCCACACCAACACACACATGCACACAGACAATTTTGCATATGGCTCAGAAAAGTTTGGAAAAGGCTGAGGTAATCCATTTTGAACTAAGGTCTTTCTTTCCCTCTTAGCAGCTTCCACTGTGGTGAGGAATAAGTGTCACCAGAAACTAAATCTAAATTGCTCAACTAAAATGTTTGCATTGAAAAATGAATGTGTATAGCATAATATGAAATGTAATTTATTAGTTTGGAAAGGACTAAACTTAAAAACAAATGTAATTTTACCCGGTGGGTTACTGAGACACACATGAGGTCATTCAGGATGAGCAATCGAGTGCAGATTAATAGATCTCCTTTTTGGCCATTCTGACTATGCTGTTAGATATGATGAAGAACAGCTACAGTACCTTTGGCCCTATCTTGATTCCTTTCCTCCATGTAGATGAGAAAATCAGCTTCACAGATCTGGAACATTCTCATCCTGAATTTGCATCTTGTTGCTATATCATCTTATTTTGCTACTTACTACTGGGCCCTCAGTCAGCCTCAGCATTTGTTCAAATGGTTTAGATTAATAAAATCAAATTTATTAAACTGTCCCTGCATATACTGTTTGAAACGAAGGCGGTTGTGGAGTCTGAAGGAGTTTCCTGCTCACTAAGTCCCTCTAGTGGACAAACTAAGAACATGCACCTAATTTTATTTGGTCTGTGATTTTTTGCTGTGTTTCTCTTGTTTTTGCACAGTGCAAATCTCCAACTTTGGTCCAACATAGTTGTACTGGGAGGCTACTGAGGACTAAACATTGATCACAAACACTGAGGATGCTCTTCCCTGTGCTGAGTAAGGAGGAGCAGAGCTGTGGTTATGTGGCAGACAGCAGACAGGTACATTACTTACTGCATTAAGAGATGCTTTGTTTGTATTATTTCCTTTCAGAAATGAGCTTAATTGATTCTAATTGATTGGGTTATTGATCAGGTCTGTTGCAGGAATGAAAAGCAGAGATGATACTGTAGTGGGGTGTTTTTGGCCCCTCAGTGGGCCATCCCTGAGCGTGCCTCATGTCTGATTTTGGAAGTTGGATGCTTGAATGGTGAAATTTATGTTGCACCCAATGTCAAGCAAAAGAATTGTATGTATATACCAGTCTTTCTTAAGCACCCTGTCTCTTTCTGTGTCTTATATTGTCTGTGGAAGGGTGCATGTGCACAACATCTCCCTGTTTCAGGACATATTTCCCTACATCCCTGCAAAAAAAAATATTTCATTACTGCAACAAAAGAAGCCCATTAACTGCACTGTAAGAACAGAGTTCAACTGCTGTCCCCCATATTCACCATGTTTGTCTGCTTTTCTGGCCGCTCTCCAGCTAATTTGATATAACAATGCTCCACAAAACCGCCTCGGGACTTTTTTTAGGTGACAGAAAATTATCAATGATGCCACATGCACAGCTGAATGTCAACACCAACTTGACTTGTTTATGAAATATTAAAGCAGTGAATTATGGGCACCATGCAGAACTTAATGATGATCGGAGTCATTATAACTTCAGCATCCTTTGTTTTAGCTAATGATTAAATTCCACAACTACTGTATTCAATTTTGGAGAGATTGAATGTGTTTTTCACGTCTTTTGTATGAGTTGGCTGGGTTCCGTCGTCCATGTTGGACCAAAAAAGAGCTGATTTGTATGAGGATATTGTATTATCATTAGCTGCCATGTCAGGGGGCTTAACATCTTCGCTCTGGAGCTCTTTTAAAGGAAAATCATTATATTAGGTCATGATGGTTTTTGGTAATATTATTTGTGTCATGAATGGATACAACACAACACCTGCTATATACTATTATGATACAAACTAAATAAAAAAAATGGGCCTTAATAGGTTTTGGTTTTGCAAGTTTATCTTTGACATTTTCTGGATGTGTGTGTTCTTGCAGGAAAATATTGTGTCCCAGTAAAAAAAAAAGATCCTATCAAACCTTAAAGCGTTTATGTCACAAGAAGGTGACTCAAAGTCAGTGAAAGCAACACTTTATTGGAATACTTGCAGGGTACTTACAACATGCACACATAATGGTGTTTAAAAAAAAGGTTGTGAGTGCTTCGTACTCTGTTTACAACCTGGCACGACTTCTGACATTATCTCCCTCTTCTGTGTCACCAGGGTGTCGCCTCATCAATTATTGAACCAGTACTTCATGGTAATACATAATTTCTTATCAATTATTCATGATAATGTGTGTGTAGTTTACTTAATTGTGTTATTGACTATCAAAAGTAATTTCCTGAGAATCCTCAAGGACGTAAATTGAATCAGTCCAACTACTGGTTGTGTGATCTGCGGTTAAGTATTCTCAATCTGATCAGCTGATCCTTTATTCAAGAGTCATCCTAGTGAGGAGAGATATTTAGGAATTCAGGAATAATAAATCAACACATGTATTGCTTGTGATAAACTACTGTGTGAAGAGCCCTGAGGTGATGAGAGAGGATATTTTAAAAAATGTAAATGCAACATTAATAAATAGTATATATCATGTTTAATGGGGTTTATTAAAAAATGTTCATTGAAAAGGAGGAGATAGAGGAAGAGGGTGAGCGTTCCTAAAAGTAAATAAATAATAAGAGCCACGATTGCTCTGCTCTCTCGGCTTTAAGGGAAACTGATAAATAATGTATCAGAACAGATGGCTGGAGCGCGAGGCAACAGGAGAGAAACATGAGCGACTACATCTTTAATTGTTTTAAAGAACATGTCACAACAGGACTGGTGTGTTCCCTGTCTGCTGGCGCTACAGATGTGCTAACAGAGTGAAAGGGACAACCACCGCTCTGTCACTGGATCGGCTTCAGCCTGCCTGGGGTTCACACATGAACACACTGTATTCTGGCACATGGACACATTTACACTAAAATGGCTGATTAATATTAAAGTGCACTTTCACTTTAAAGTCAAAAGAATGAGAGATTGTTTGAGCCCATTAATGACCTGACGGCATAAACATTATATTGCCAAAAACCCTCCAAAATCCTCACTGTCCTGCCATCAGTTCTACACTTACAGTTTACATGCAATGACATTCACTATGTAAGCATCTGTCCTCTTTATGAAACAAGAGGAACTGTTTCAGGATTACTTAAATTCACATTATCAAATAGGTTTTTGTTGCACACATGTTGTATCTATCTTAGTCCATCGAATAGAGTACAAGAGTGTGTGAAGAGAAATATATAGATCCAAAATCACAATTGTGCTTCTAAGGGGAGAACAAAGCCCCAAATATTCAGCATTTCTCACAAACAATAATACTTTACTGTCAAATAAATATGTAAACGTTTGCATCCATACATTGTGATATCAGTGAAGTCTTTCCCAGGTTGTTTCTGGAGTCAGTCAGTAGTTGTGCTTAGTTGCTCATCGGACCAGAGTAGCGTAGTAATAACAGGCACGATCACACAGATTTAGAGTATCAGTACATCCACGTTTGTGTCCAGCACTTCACTTTTTCTCCAGCGGCTCCTTGGAGCAGTGAGCGTGTTTGTCAGGACTGCCGCCAAGAACTGGGAGCTTGGTGGCCGGGCTGGGACTGGCGCTGTCTGCCCCTCTTCCCACGGTGACGGGCGCCTCCATGGAGGGACCCACTGTGGGCCTCGCCACCCCAACTGGGCCCATGCCGACTCCAGACAGGACTCCCACGCCGGTGCTGGGCCCAGTCGCCGCACTGAGCAGGTTGGCAGACTGTAACACGGCCTCCGAGTGCTCACGGGCCTTCATGCGCAGGGCGGCCACGCTGGCTGTGCGGTTGCCCTGACAACCATAGGGCGGCAGGAAGGACAAGCCCATGGGGTCAGAGACACAGCAGGAGCACAAACCATTACCTGGAAAATAATAAAAGAGGGACTCAGTGAGACCAATGAAAACCAGATTCTCCTCATCACATCACCATCATCGCCATCTGCATCTGGCAGAGAATGAGAATGGTATTTACCTTTGAGTGTGGCGACCTGTGACAAGGCCTGGGCGTAGGTGGCAGAGTTAAGGAGTGTGCCCGGTATACATGATGGGAAGAACGGACCACCTGGACCCACCGTCCTGTTGATACTGGAGGAAACAGACAAACCGGATCTTATTATCTAGTGACAAATTATTCTATATGTCCAGAAATATCTCCAACTATTTTCCAGCTGTTTCAAACTACAATGTGTACTGCAAAGCTGCTTGTCTCTGTAGCTTTGATTGTTTCAAAATCAGTTTAATTGGAAGACTTAATTAAGGACAGTGTAATCTACAGAACTGATCTAATGGCTGTCAGAGTTTTGTGGCAGCAGTTATTTCCATCACACAGATCCACCAGTCTGCAAATCTGGATGTAGAACCCTTCACAGGACACTGTCTCTATCTTTTCTCACCTCTGCTGCATCTCCAGTGGTTCTTTCTGCTTTCTGCCGTGGTCCACTGGGGACTGAGAGTTCATGCTGCGAGATGGAGGAGTGCCGTCACTCATCGGCTCTTTTCCTCCTTCAGTGTCTGCGCTCCCTCGCTCCGTCTTCCTCCACTTTGCTCTGCGGTTCTGAAACCAAACCTGCATTAAAAAAATGAAAGACGATTAAATTAAATCACCAATTAAAACTGGAGAATCACTGCAGTTCCTGACACATTAGAGGTTTGCACACATTTATTTCACTTATTGAACGTAGCTCTACATTCACGGCTGATTGATTCTTACCAAGTCTTTAATTTCTCCTGAATATTCTCTCAGCATTTCACTAACAAACAAATGAAACTTAAAGCAGACACATCATGTTACACATCTATCTTTTCAATGACAGTTTAAACAAATGTGCTTTCAAGAGGTGCTTGAATGCATCACACCAGTGCTGTAATTTCCCACAGTCCACTTATCTCAAAAACTTCACCATCCACACAGCTGAGAACCTATATATCCAAGTTCTGCTATCTTAATCGAATGAAGGTCACTGCCTATAACAACATTTAATTGAGCAATTTTTCATTATCATATTTTAATGACTTCCCACTGACAGTTGTGCTGCTGGAGAGAGAGGCGGCTATGATGAAGTCGTTTATTTCCCTATTTAGTGATTGTTTGACAACATCAGATTCGATTAGGACTTGGTTCTAGCAGGCATTAATCATGATGTGTGAATGGAGGTTAGAGTCAGTGTGCATGTGCGCTCCGCATCCCTCCTATTGTACCGGAGGTATAAATGATGTCAACAGCCAAACACAACACATGCATTCATTCGGCATAAAGAAAGGACAACATTTTGGTGGCAGGACAACAATGCAACCAATGGACTTATCTCACCCCTGCACCTTCCAGCTAGAAGTCGCGTCCCCCTTCACACACACACACACACACACACATCTCTGAATGGGCTATAATTGCTCCATTAATCTCAATTTGCAGCGTGCTCTTAATGCGGGGGAGGCCCATTGACACTTTACAAAAAGGGGGGCAATAACACTACAACAGAAAGGAAATTTATTTTCTAATAATAATGTAAGTTTAATATCCCCTGCATACTGCGGTGGATTCATGTTCAGATTTAATAATAGGAATGCGGTAATCGGATTAGGAGGGGAATAATTTGTTTACAATCCCTAATTTACAGCGCTGGATTCCATTATCAAGCCCGCCATTGGGTTTAAGCGATAGTAAGATGACCCTGGGGAACAAAAGGCAAACTATTATATTTCCCACAATTAGATCTGTGCGCACAACAAAACCCAAAAGCAAATCTGGAATGCGGGAAATTACATACAGGACACATAACTTAATTACATCTGGCCAAGTTTATAACCGCGCATATGTGCAGGCCAGGACCGGAATATAAATTGCTAAATTTAAGGTGTGTGTTCTTTTTAGTGTTTGTGCTTTAAAGTGTGTGTGACAGACAGAGACAGAGAGAGAGAGTTTTGCAGGCATTGCCCTCTTTTAAAGCACACATCGCTTCCTGGGAGCGGATCTGCACCGATGATGTATTCCTACCTTTGAGACGCGGACAAATTAGCGAGGAACATTATCGCTGGTTAATTATGAATGACCGATTAATCAAGCTAATCTAATATTCACCATTATGTTGATGTTATTAAAGTGCATCGTCGGAGTGACGGAGTGGCTTAATTTACCCTCTCTCGCATGGTCAAACGTGCCCAGGACGCATCGCTGCTGCAGCCGCCTACCTGCACCCTGGCCTCGGTCAGGTTGATCTTCATGGCCAGCTCCTCCCGGGTGAACACGTCCGGGTAGTGAGTCTGAGCGAAGACGGCCTCCAAAGCCTCCAGCTGCAAGGTGCACACAAAAAACACCAGTTATACTGCTGTTTCTACTGGTTTCTACCTTTCTTTTTATTTAGGCTGCTCTGTTCTCGCTTCTTTCTCTTCCTTAATTCATCACCAGATCTAAAATGCGCTCATTTGACAGGGACAACAGGCTGTATCAGATGATCACATGCAAAGTGGTCTAAAATAGGTTTAATTAAAATAACATCAAACTGCCTGCAAGCAGACAGATGGCTATTTACACATAGGTTATGATCTTTAAAAGGACACAATTTCTTAGTTTCTAAATTTTGGATTTTCATGTGTGAAGCAATGCGAATATTTTTGATTGTTATCGGATCAAAACTATTATTTAAAAGAGAATAAATATATAGCAAAGCATAAGTATTTTTCTAAGAATTTTTAAAACTTTGTCACGTGTTTCATTCTATTCCTACTTGTCCTGTTTCATTTTATATGAAGAGACATATATTTATTTTATTCTGGATGTTTTTTTTTCTCTGGGAAATAATTTACCTGTTGCAAAGTAAATGTTGTTCGGTTTCTGCGCTGTTTTCTGCGAAGAAATCCATCATCAAAATCAGCCGGGGCGTGGTTGCCAAAGCTGCTTGAATTCACTGAAAATAAATAAAAAATAAAAAAGTTTGTTGGAGAGAATTCAGACAGTTAATAAATAAAGTTAATAAAACGAGGTTTACTATCGTGTGTTTGCATTTGATTTAATTCAATGGACGTGTTAAAAAGAAAGCTTCCATTTTAGGAAAGAAACTCAGAACAACAACAAAAAGCTTTAAGTATTGGCCAAAAGCAGACAAGAGCTCTGGCACATTTTGTATTTCCATTAGTTGCATGAAACATTGATGCTGTGTGTCTGATGGGAACCATGACGGACCATAAGAGCCATGACACCCAACATCTGTGACCGGGACCAAACGCCTCCTCTGCCCCGGGGCCAAAGCACCAGCTTCTCACCACAACACTGACACAGCAGAGGGGAAACACACTTAACCCTTTATAGCCACTTTTATATTCGAGAGGAAGAGATGCTTATGGAGATTAATTAAAACTTTGAATTTTGAAAGATCTATTTTTTGTTGCGATTTAGAGTAGGCCTACAAATAAAATATTTAAGTAATCCTAATTCTCTGAAAGGCCTGATTGATTTCCATTATTAATTGAAGATGGCCATAAAAACAGAAATAAACAGCTGCTCAGGCCTGTCGGTCCTCCAGCAACAACAACAACAACACACATTATGCGCGTAAAAACGCAGCCTGGACACTACAAAAAAAAAACTTTTGATACAGACATCAGAAATAACTCACAGAGGTGTGAAGTCAACTAAAAAGGAGAGAAAACTCACGTGTGTTGGATCGGCAGCACTCTCCGTCCAGCTGAGGCGGACAGTGGAAGTAAAACATCCTGACGCGTCTCTGGAGCTGCGAAACTGAACCTGGAACAGAGACAAAAGTTTCAGCCCACAAGTCGCGGATTCAGATCTGTGGTGGGGAGAAAAAGACGAGCACATCAAATCGTCATATAAGAGGAGATTCAAAGTTGATGTGTGTGCTGAGAGAGAGAGAGAGAGGGAGAGAGAGCATCCTACCTGCAGAGAGGATGTGCTGATGTGAGTGACTTCAGCTCTGGAGAGAAGTGGCTGCTGCACTTCCACCACTGACTCTGTCTGGGAGTGTCCAGATCTCTCTCTCTCTCTCTCTCTCTCTCTCTCTCTCTCACACACACACACACACACACACACACACACACCACTCACATCCCTCTGTCTCTCTCTGGGAGTGTCCAGATGTCTCTATAACTGTATAACTGTCTACAGAGTGTTAAGGCTTTCAGCTATAGTGTCGCAGAATCTCACGCCTAATTGGTCCTAATCGGATTATCACGGCTTTGTCTCTCTAACCCTCAACCCCTGGTGTCTGTGTGAGTGTGTGTGTGTGTGTGTGTGTGTAACAGGAAGATAGAAAGAAAGAGAGAGAGACAGACAGACAGAGAGAGAGGGGGAGAGAGGAAGAGGGGAAATGCCCAGGGTGGCAAACGGCAGCTCTGCTCTGGTGCCAACAAAATTCATCACAAGTGATTGTTATTCCAGAGTCAAGCATATTCCCTAACCATAAACATGCACACATATCCGCTGCACTTTTTATTTGGTTCTTTCATATATTAAAAAAAGGAGGATGACTGCTTTTGGGTTTTAGATTGACTGTCGGGCGGGTTAATGGCTCGTCAGGGTGTGTTAGGGGGTCCACTTTACAAGGGGTTGCGCATGTAGAACACTCACAAGGCCAAATTTTTGATTTTGTTCACAGCAAGGGGTCCCGCGATTTATTTCGCTTCCTCAGATAAATGATCTGCTGCGGGACCCTTTCAATTAGTTTTAAAGCGCATCTGGGACGGCAGAGCGCAGACGCCATGCGTCTCTGAGGTGGAGGCAAAATGAGGCTTCGAGAAGCAGCTGAAATTTAGAAGAGGAGTGCGGGATTGGACTAAACCACATAAAGTGCAGAAAATCCCTTCTAATGGCGCGTAATTGGTTCTGTAATATCATTACAGGCGGATAATGGCCAGTTACAGGGCCCCGCGCTATTAAGGGTTTCCCTGGCGTGCAGCGTTTATGTTATTAAAGGGGGAATATAATGATATTTTAGTTATTAAATGCGCGTAATTAATTTATGCACCACTGAAAATAAAGTTGTTATTATGACCTCGGTGAGGTGCGTGGAGAAAATTGAAATCAAATAACGGTTGATAACTTTATCCCAATATTTGGTCTAGACAACTCTGAGGAGAGAGCAGGCCTGAAGTGTGCTCTGCTTCCTGTCAGGCTTCCCTCTCCATCCTGATGCTTGCTTAAGTGGTTAAATGAAATTACAAGCCTCGTCTTCATTGGTTAGAAACAATTTGGCAAGTTAACTTTAACCATGTTTGGCAGAATTTAAGTGCCATATTTACAGGATTTCATTTCAGGACCTTGGTCAGCTCCACACATCTACACACAAATAAACCTCTATAATAATGTTTAACTTAAACGATTAAAACATTTGCATGTATTAAATAAAATAAAATGTCTATCCCTATCACCCATTACTGTGGCAAATATGAATTCACTACAAAACTACTGTTTATTTGAGCTGGTAATTTTTTTTAAGGGAGGTCATCTTTGAAACCTTTTTTTTGTTCAGTAAGTCTTCCTTTAATCCTGTTCAAATAATGAAATGGGGAAATCAATCAAGCCCTGGCAGAGGTTTATTACACACAACAGATGCAAGAACCTTTTATTTTTTATCAAATATGGTGGATAAATTGCTTTGCTTTTGTTTTTTTTTCCACACACTGGAGGTAGATCATTTGAAAAGTTGCTCATTACAGGATCAACCAGAATCTCTTGATCAGATTTGATCATTTTTTAAAAAATGACACACTACTTAAGATATTACAAAATCTGACAAGTGAATCAACAATGATGTTCAGTACTCAAGTAAATACAGTTTTAACTTTCAGGCAAATATAAAACAAGTGAATTCAAGTTTAACCAGGAACAACAATGAACAGATACAGAAGCAACAGCAATAATGATGAACAAGCATAAATCAAGCTGCAATCTGTGGTCGGCTCAGCGGAAGCGCTCCTTCAGTCTCCACATGCCCTCCTGACCAGACGTCCTGTGGAAGTCACAGATGCTCCTGAGCAGCTCTCTAAAGACAGGTGCCTGCTTCTCCGTCAGCCTCGGTTTGAAATACTCCAGCACTTCCTGGGTGGTGGCCTCTCCGTCCACATTGGCCTGGAAGGCTATGAAGTTGCGCACATCCACCAGGAGCTCGTCGTGCTCGGTGAGCGGCACTGGGTGGGAGCTAGTTCCTGGAGCTCCAGAGCCGTCCTCCTCCTCTTCCTCTTCTTCTTCCTGTCTTTGGCTGGAGGGTATGTTGAGGTGATTTCGGGCTTTCATCTTGGCCAGCAGGGAGGAGGAGGAGAGTGGGGCGGAGTTCAAATCACTTTCTGAGCCCTCCCCACTGAAAAAAGCTCCCGAACCAGGCTTCTTTGACTTTTTAATAATAGCAGCATCCTAAAGAGAGAAACAGACCAATTTACAAAATGTGACAGCACAAATACAAAAATAACTGTGTCGCTTTTCATAATTACACCACTGTTACCTTGCATTTGGTTGAAGTGGGGACAGAATGAACAGAAGTTGCAACCAGGAGAGAATTATTCTTTTGTCCAAACCGTTTCCTGTGAAAGCAAATGAGGGAAAAATTGATATGTGTGTTTAACATGAGATTAGTGGAGCTTTGAGCTGTCAGTGAGAGGCTGAGTACCTTGCAGGAGGAGGAGGAGGTCTATTAAAGGACAGCCTGCACTGCTGACGAGAAATCTTGAGCGCTTTCAGAGCATCTTTGGCCACCCTGTTGGCCTCTGCCTCCACAAGAACATAGTCAGGGTTAGAGGACTCCATGATGGTGTCGTGCTGCATCACACTGTGGATGCCTGAAGGAGGAAACAAAGGATTTTATTGTGAAGCAAGACTTACTAAATAAACCTTGTCTGATATGAATGATGAGGTTTGTGCACAAAAAGCCTACCGGACTTCTTGAAGAGCTTTGCCAAGACATAATCATCCGATTTCTTCTCGGTCTCGTTCTCTTCACTCTCTGGTTTCCGGTAGGTTCTTCTCTTCACCAAGTGAGAAATGCGGTGGCCTTCACACCGAGAATCTTTGTGTTTACGCTTCTTATGTTTAGGTTTGTCCAAGTCAGCTGAGTTGCAGTGCTTCCTCTTTTCCCTGTGTTTCTGTGGGCTAGCCAGGGCAGCGTCTTTGTGGTGAGAGCTGGATGAGTTTGAGTTTTTAACTGCTGGCTCAGCTGCATCCCAGTCTCTGTTATTTTCCCCCATATGTTGTGTATTTTCTGAAATATTTGGCTCAATACTCAGGCCATTTTGGTTGATGCTTTGACTGTCTGTCCATTTACCTAGAGAGTTTTTAGTGCATTGAGGAGTGTTTCCATCTCTTAATGCAGGAATGTTCGCTGTGGAGTGTCTGCTGTCTGCACCAGATTCACTCTGTTTGTTCATATGACTACCATGATTTACCATGTTTGATGGCCTTGGCCTCTGAGGTTTCTTGGGTGCCTTGACATCAGAACCTGTACCTGTATGACAATCAAAATAAAACCTGCTGGATGAATTCTTCCAAACTAGGTCAATATTCACATTTGTCTCAGCGTGAGTCATATAATCTAACAACGGGACAATAAAATGATTCTCTGGTCATAACAAAAGGAAAAAACAAGAACACAATCTGCAGACCTGCAAATATGGCACTGGTCTCTGTTCCCTGAGCTCCGTCAGGGTCAGACAGCGTGAAGAGCTCATAGATGTCGTTGGACTTGAAGAACCGCCTTTGTTTGGGATCCTTCAGAACACGATTGGTCAGAAACTGTTTGAAGATTTGTCTGAATACAACAGATAAAACACAGAATTAGATTAGAATTAGATACTTATGTGCATTTTGTTATTTTACCTCAGCAGGCATCCCTGATCATCTGTCACCACAGAGCAGTTTGGTTGATGGATGAGAAAATTAGTTAACCACACTACCGTAGGTATCAAAATAGAATCCCTGCAGTTTTCAACTTGCTTTTTGAAGGCACTTTACAGACCCAAACCAAACAGAGCAACAGTTTAGAAGTCCTAGATTGGCCATTTAATAATGCAGGAAAGCTTTTCAATTACTGAGAACTGGCATAGTGCAAGTAGTAATACAGCAGTGATGTGAGCAATTAGTCATGTCATTACCAACATTCACGAACGAGTGAAGTCAATGGAAAGATAACTAACATGCAAGACTGCATTAGAGACTGCACAAAAGCCAGCAAAGGATTTTTTTAAAAGCTATTTTTAATTGAGTTCTGTGATTGAATAGCACACTGTGTGAAGTACTTATGGCTGAAAATAAAAAAAAGCAAAACAAAACTGCTCTCTGACCTGTGGTAGATTTTCTCCTCGATGGTTCCTGCAGTCAGCAGTCTGTAGACCGTCACCTGCTGCGTCTGGCCAATTCTCCATGCCCGCTCTCGTGCCTATGAGCGAAACAAAGCATTCAAATAAACGACTTTATCTGAAACACACAGTCAAGTTTTTTTTTAAGTAATTTTAAGCTGTAACTAACAAAAGTACATGTAGAATTGATCTTAAAAATGATAAAAAAAAAAACACTGCATCTGCTAAATGTTTTATTTGAACTACTGAGTGTGTGCATCTGTCTAACCTGTGTGTCGGTACTAGGGTTCCAGTCTGGGTCATAGATGATGACTCTGTTGGCTCCAGTCAGATTGACTCCCAGACCTCCGACTTTAGTGGTCAACAAGAAGATAAAAATGGATTTGTCCTGTCGGAAAAAATATCAGTGATTAATGAACATGGCTACAGTTTTGCACTCCTTTGGATAATTTTATTATATTAGTAAATCCCGTACTGTATGATGAGAATACTGTTCTCTCAAATGAAACCATATATAAAAAAAGAATTTAATAGCTTAATCTTAACTTTTAGTTACTTGATTCTTTTGCTATGAAAAGACAGACTTTGCATCATATGTTAAAACATTAAATCCTCATGCACAGAACACTGATGCATTTTGTCATTAATTAACTACACTTTTAAAATATTTCTTAGAAATACAGAGACAATAAAGTACATCCAGATTGAACAACAGATTGTCACCAATTAGTGTTTCCACCCCAGGGTGTGCAGGGTCCCACTAAAGCATTTTGTCCCTCAGGACAGGATTTTCATGAGAAACACTTAAAGCCATTAGGGAAGAACTATCCATACCCCATTGTAGCGAGCGATGAGGGGCTGTCGGGAAGCTATTGTGGTAGTGCCGTCCATTTTCAGGTACGAGTAGTTATTCTCCGTCACAAATACCTCCAAGATGTCCAACATCTGGAGAGGAGGGAGACGATAAAGACAGCAGAGGGAGTGAGAAAGAGGAGGCAGAGAGGAAAAGAGAGGCTGAGGTCTGGATTATCTCTAAAAGGATTAAAGCAGATTAATATTACATGGACAGAGATACCGACAGGGAGGGTCTCAGCTTCCCTCTGAGGTATAACCTCATTGGTATTGACTCCAACAGCTGGGGCCTCGCTCACACACACACGCACACGCACACGCACACACACTCACTCACACACATACACACACACACACACACACACACACACACACACACACACACACACACACACAGTCTCATACAGTTTTACAGGCACATAGGTTGTGGGCAGCAGAGTACAGAGATACAGAGACAACATTTACAAGTGGCAATTTAAGAGAAGCAATTTGAAATTTGATGCAGGAAAGGAATTAAATGCCTTGCTGTTAAAAAGCCAAGCAAAAAGTGCATCAACACAGACTATTCAAAATACATCATTATATTTAACTATAACTGCCATTTGTGATAAAGACATGACTCAGAAAGTCAGTGTTCCTAACCTGTCTGGACTGAGAGAAGAGCAGGACTCTGTGGCCCTGTTTGAACCACAGTCGCAGCAGTGACTCCACCACCACCAGCTTGCCCGAGCGTTTCCAATAGCCAAAGTGTTCCTCCTTAGTTAGCTGGTCCTCTGGGATTCCCCTCAATATCCGGGGGCCGCCCGAGAAAAGGTCCGGGTGGTTACAGATCTTACGTAATGCTATCAAACCTGAGAATACCTAAACATCGGAAAAAAGAAAAACAAACAACTGTTTTTCTTAATGGATATATAATAGTAGTAAAAAACAAACTATGTTTTTCTTAATGGATATATGATCAGTAATGGCTGAAAAAAGAAAAAAAAACTTGGTAGATTTCACAGCATTTTACAGCATTGCAGCTTTAAACAAATAAACACATTTACTTTAGTCTACAGGAATTAGTTACATAATTTATTTACGGACAATAAAGGCCGTGCTTCTTGATGAAGGCCCAACGGTCACTGCATTAGTAATGGTGGTTAATGGACTGAGAGTGACCACTGAATATGTCCATGAGAGACAGAGAGAAAGAGAGCGAGAGAGCGAGAAAGTGTGTGTGTGTGTGTGTGTGTGTGTGTATTCTGCCGTGGTCACCCCTGGCTCTCCAACCACGTCCATTTGGTCAGTGGTGATAAATGGTTGAGTCTCTCTCCAGGGTCTAGCTAATGTGAGAAGAACAACTACACAGCTTCCTTAAAGAGAGTCTCTTAAAGAATACTAAAGTCAAGCTATTAGGGTTTAACAAAATTTACATGGCAAAAAAAAAAATCCACTGATGCCATTTCAAGGTCTTGTTCTTTAAGTGTAGCAGAGTGCATAAAAAAACACACAAAATGCCTGTGAGCAAAGAGATATTCATCAGTTTAGAGGTTAAATAATGAATAAGGCAAGTCTAATTCCTGGAAGTCTTCTCCTTGACTGAGAGGTTTGCTCTCCTTGTCTTATAAATGCAGCGTGGGATGACACAAAGAGCCCGAATGGGAAAAAGAATAAAACAAACATAACGTACCCACTTTAACTATTGGAGCAAGGCTTACCTGCATGTCCCCGTTAAGTATCTGGTAGACCTCTTTAGAATCTAAGAAGCTCTGATAAACCTGCCGCTGGTCGTCTGTTAATCTGCAGAACAGAACCTAAACACACACATACAGCAGTGTAAAAGAGAGTAAGAAACAGTGAGCATCTGCTTTAAAGCCCTTGATGAAGTAGAGTGTGTGAGAAGAGAAATTAGAGGGAAGCAATGTTTTTGGAACCACTGGTGTCCTGAGGGACTGACTTAATGAGCCCAAGTGGACTGAGGAGTCAACCAGCGTCAGCCATGTGGACAGACCAGGGACCAGCCACCTTAATGAATACCTGCTCCTTTTACTTTACCAGGACTTTATTAGCTGGCTTCACCTGACAAGGGCTATGCACATTCATCAAATACTCCTTAGACGTGGCACATCCAGTCACATCCAATCAGGTAAACACCTCCCCAGTTAAGAGAACCAGGCGTGAGAGGCTGTTCAATACTTAGAACAGGGCCAAATGTATTGAGAGTGTGATGAATACCTGTTCATTTTTGTCAGGTAGGGAGAGGTTGGCCTTGACGTCTGCCTTCATTCTTCTGAGCAGATAAGGATTTATGGTGTCCCTCAGCACACATGCACACTTAAATGCCGTCTGGACCTGAAAAACGACACAAACACACAGCTTTAAACATTCTGGTCAGGGTGTCAAACAACCACATCAACACTCACACCTGTCAGTGTGGATGTTTCCTGGGGCATGATTGCTGTTAAGCCGCTCCCCTGCCCTCTCTCTACACCTTCCTCATGTTGCCGTCCCCCTCAGCAGCACAAGCCATTAACCACTGACCGGAGTGCAGTTGGTCTCAAGGGACGGACGGATGATGTCTTTCATCAGTATTACTGGCCAGCCCCACTGGAAACAGAGGGGCTGGCCACGTCAGTTCCACCCCATGCTAGGAGTCCCAATGCAAGTGTCCTGCTATGCCTCATCCAGAGTCAGCGCTAAAGGCTGAAAAAAGGCAGTTAGCCTTTCAAACATTAACTCATGGGGGTTCCACAGAGGGATCAAAGACACCCTGGAGCTGGGGGGGGGGACAATAACGTGGTGGGCTTTAGGGCTCAATGGAGGTCAGAGTGGAAAAGAAGACGAGGAGGGCAGCAGATGAGCCGGTGATCTCTGCACAAGCTGCTGAGTGGATTCACATGGGGATGCAAACACGTGCTTTAGTAATGGATCCTGCATCCACGCGCTCATCCAGCCCCACCCCATTCACATACATTTTTACTTGCATCTTGTTGGAAATACACATGATCATCAGCCGAGGGCCTTTGCTGTTCGGAGAATTTTGAGAAGAGGATAAGGCAGCAGAGCTTAGCCCTCTCTGACCATTTAATAACATTAATAATTAGTAAAGGTTTTTATTATCGACAGCGGAAGAAGCATCAATAGCCAGCTTAAATAATTAAATCCATACAGTCAGTGGGTTATTAACGATTGAGCACTAATGACAAAGGGCTACAATTTAGCTCACTGGCTCTCCACTTTAGCCTCTCCCTCACACACACTCTCTCTCTCACACACACACACACACACACACACACACACACACACACACACACACACACACACACAGATGTACTGAAGTTCCTTTGCATGGACCTACATTACCCTGCACTGCACTTAATGGCTCTGTTGCTCCACTGTCTCTCTTTTTGACTTGCTTCCATCTAGCTCACCAAAATTGTACCTACAGGCATTTGTGTGACTTGTGCTGACAAGTGGACCACCGCTTCCTCCTCCTTATGCTACAGTTATAGGATTACTTTAAGGTAGGACTGTATTGAACATTTTGAACCCCCCAAGCTTCATTCATAATGTCTATTCAATCTGTTTGAACCTTTACTTCTGCACAAATAAATATTTAACCACACTAATATGTGTTTCCCCAGTATTTGCCACTGTAGCACTGCACAAATTTCATACAATCATTAATATCCACCATTTCATCAGTGCAGGGTTGAGTCTCTTCACACTCACAGAGCAGAGATACAGCTGGAAGGAAGGTGATAGTTAACCAGTTACAAACATACGCAGGGTGATAGTTTTTATAGTATAACATTTGTACATTACATTTCCACAAACTCAGGAGTGTTCAAAAGTTGAATTTATTGTATAAAGATTTTTTTTTAATTACAACACATTTTTAATCAAACTAAATATTAAGTATCAATCTATATTTATCAGCAAACTACATTTTCACTGCTCTCCCACTACAGTCTCCGCTACTTTATCCTAATTATAAATTAAATTGTCAAATGTTTTGGTCAGTCTTTACACCTGATTTGTGCTTTGCTGCTATGTTCTGTAAGTCTTTTGAAAAAAAAAAAAAAAATTGTGGATTTGTGTGTGTGCCAGTACCTGTACAGGTGATGCATTGCTGTATCCTCCCATAGTGATCGGCACAGAGAACTGCTCCATGAAGACAGGTAATGTCCCCAGTTTGCCAGGGAAGACAAAGTCAAACAGAGACCACAGCTCCTTCAAATTGTTCTGCATGGGAGAGCCCGACAAGATGAACCTGTGAGGAGTACGAAACTAGAGAGAGGGAAGAGAATGTGTGTTAAATGTGTATGTTCCTAGGTTTGATTTTGCCCTATTAAGTAGTTGCTCTAAAAAGTAAATAGCATTTTCTGAAAGGTAGAAACATGGTAAAAGTGATTAGTAAAAGTGATTAGTACTGCACGCATGCTTCCATGCTAATGTGTGTGTGTTAATGAAATGTGTCTGTGATTGAAAAAAAAAAAATACCTGTTTAGCAGCAACAGTAATACCGGCATTTGGATTCCTAATCTTATGGCCCTCATCCAGTATAATATAGTGCCAATCGAAGCGCTGCAAGGTGTCTTGCATATTCCTCACAGCTGAATATGAGGTTATCAGGATACCATGACATGATGCTATCTCCGGAATAAGCTTTGCCTGCAACAGAGAAACAACAAACAAATCAGATGCAATTCCTAACCATCTCTGGTAGCTTAAGCTTTGAAGCAGGGCATCTACTTGAGTGTGGTTTGAGGGGAAAGGTGAAGAGGGGAGAAGGTTAGGCGATAATGCTGCATAAACAGAACTCTAGTGCCCCCCAGAGGAAAAAAGACCCTGTAGAAAACATTCTAACTAAATTAGGAATATGGAAATCACAACACACAAACACACAATTACCTTGTTGCTGGTGAACGAGCCAGTTTCATGTAAAACAGCCACTCTGAAAGGAGGCCACCAGGTGTGAAACTCCTTTACCCACTGGTGCATCACTGTAGCTGGGCACACAATGACCGTCGGGCCCAGACCAACATATCTACAACCAAACACACAGTACAGAGATTTTTAATCTCAAAATTGCGATTAAGATGGGCAACAAGGGAACTCAGGGTTCATTTAACTTTGTATAACATCAGCAAATTTCATTAGCAAATTACAGTCATCATTTCTACACCAAACTATAGAAAATAAAGGCCCGCAAAAATGAGCTTGTACAATGTGTGATGCATTCAGACATAAGGGAAATGGAGGACGCTGAGTATCCTGGTACAATAATGCAGCAGAATGAGCTTATTACAAAGTCCACCTCCACTGTTTGATACGCTCTTTTGAGGCACAGGCTCAGCTCTTCTGTGAAGATTTACAAGCGCTTTGTCAAACACACACACACACACACACACACACACTCATAAAGATACACTAATGGGCTGGTATGAACCTCTGCCTAGTGGAAGCTATTGATACTTGGCCATAATTGAGTTTGCAAGCAATCAATTTGTGGGCGTCTATAGTAGACAGAGTATTGACCATGAGGGAGGCTCCACCTCCTAAATGTAGGAGTGTCGTTTGTGCAGTAAAACCAGATTATCACCAACGCCGCGTCATGTTTACCACGGCTAGTTTAGTATGACACACCTGCTGCACCCCTGTGAGCTCATGAGTCCAAAATTCATTTCAAGTGTTCATGAAGACACACTACTCTAACACACACAGACACTCACAGAGTGTCAATTTTTTTTCTCTGATGTCTGCAGTAAGAAAGTGAAGAGTCTGATAATTGAAACATGTTTAATAATTCAGATGAGCACACTCAAGCAGAAATCCCCCTAATCAAATATTCATACCATACAGACACACAGTCTCTGGCCACAGCTTGTTTTGTTTTGTCTGTTTGTGTGTGTGTGTGTGTGTGTGTGTGTGTGTGTACCTATAGTTGGAACCTCTGGTCCTCAGTTTGCTGTAGCTCAGTCCAGCGAGAAAGCTGATGACCTGGATGGTTTTACCCAACCCCATCTCGTCTCCCAGGATGCCGCCTGCCTGCTGACAGTGGAGTTCCCACATCCACCGCACACCTGTCTGCTGGTACCTGACAATGTCATATACATGTATACAAAAACTTAAAACACCTGTGCATGACATCTATGGACATCCATGTGAACACGGCCTGGAAATCACACCATACTTCTGAAGTGAAACCTGGTTCAATTATGCCTGTCAGCAAGGTACTTAGCAAATTACTGGTCCCTACAAGCTAGAGGAATGGCATACTTATACTGCAGGACAAAAGTAAATTGCCTTGAACTGATTCATATAGTGTTACATATGGGTTTGAAAAACATGGCCAAATAGGCAAATCTCTATTTATCAGCTAGGCTAAATACAAAGTTGTCACAGCTATTTTCAAAAGTGTTTTAAATGGTAGACTGTAGCAGTAAGCAAATCAACTTTATTATGATCCTGATCGATAATCATTAAAATTTCAGAACAAAGGTTGTTAGCAGCAGTGGGTGTATTATAGATACCACCAGTACACAGACATTATACACTTTTTATTATTACTATTTTACAGCTATTCAAAGATGTTTTCACTTTTTCACATCTTTAAATGACTGTGACCGTTGAGATCACCTTCAACACTGAACCTACTTGTAAAGCTTTTTCCAGAGAAAACCGGGCACTTTGAAGCCTTCGTCAAATTCTTCATCACTGTCATCTGTAAGCTCCTCGCCTCTCTCTCTTTTCGCCTCTCTTTCTCGTAGACGCTGTCGCTTCCATCTCCTAGTAAGAGAATAAGAACAAAGATGCTTGACAATATTTGACTCTCAACTTGTTTCATGTCTGACTTCTTTGTCTATAGGTCTAGGCCTAAGTCTGTGCATACTGTATGGGACAGGTCCAGCTACAAGAAACCCTAAACAGCATAAAACAGGTAAGGAGAATGGATGGATATACCATTTGCACCACTTGTACACAGTGATTAATTTTAAGACTTGCCTACACAGGTGTATGGATAGTAAATGTTTTGAGTTGTGGGTATTTCCCCTGAGCGGTGGAACATCTACAGTAAAAAGGGAAATGTAAAGGAGAATAGTTTTAATGGCGCAGGAGAGAGGGCAGTTAGAGGCACAGTCGTCACGCAGCAAATGAAGATTGATACAGACAATTAGTAGTGTGAGTTCCCCAGAAAGGTGTGAGGTGGGGAGGATAAGAATCCATCTTCATTTGGGCCTGGTCCTGTCACCCTGCCACGAAACTGGTCCTTTAGCTGGGCCTCGGAGACCACACTCTCTAATTAAGTCAAGACTAAGCATTGGTTCAGTTAATTACACTTTTCTGCCCCCACTCTACCCTCCACCCAACTACAAATGCCGCCCGCTCTAATAATATCATTCCTCATATAAGCTAGCCTCACCATCCATGCCGTGTCTATGCTGTTGAATTGACATTCAATCACTGTAGTGGAGAAAAAGGACACATGCCAACACAATTTATTTGGCAGCTATAAATATGAAATCTCATTAGGGCTGCTCTTCCATTAATTTGAGCATTAGAGTGAGTGAGTGTATAAAACCATGTGCAGGAGGATAATTAGGCCAGTGTGAGAGCAGAGAGAGAAGAAGAGCAGGGAGTGAATTTGCTTAGTCAAGAAACAGCTGCCAATCTCATCTGGGATTAACTCTCCTTCTGCACTATGGAGCCAGCAGAAAGCAACTGCTTTCCTCCTTAACTAAAGGGAATAACAATAGCACATTTGCACCGCTGCCATTGCAAACGTAATGCAGAGTTAAAGGCTCAAGCTGGTGTTTGTTGAACACGGCATTTACAGGCTCGGATGAACGCATTCTCTTTTGAACACTTGCTGATGAAAACTTTCTGCACCTTTGCATCCAAACATAAGTCTGAACATGTCCACCGTTCACAAACTGAACAACACATTACACGACTGGGGGGCACAATTTATAACAACTGTATAGCAGCATGTACATGAACATACCTTATTCTCTGTCTGTAGTATTCCAGATCTCCATCATCTTTGTTTTTTCTTTCTTTACCCTTCATATCCTCCTCCTCATCTGAACTCTCTGGGCAGTATTCTTCCTCACTCTCCTCTTTTTTCTTTACTTTCTTCCTTCCTTTCCTTTCACTTGTTTTCTGGTATGGTTTTAACTCATAATCTTCTTCATCATCCTCCCCAAAGCCCTCCTCCATGGCTTCTCTTTCCTCTTGGTCAGGATCTATGCCTTCATCACTGGGCAGATACTCTGATCCGTCACTGTCGGTCTCCTCTCCCTCAGCATGACGCCTCCTTTTTGGTTTAGGAAGCTGTGGCTCAGTTTTGGGACGAGCCTTTGGATGGGCCTTTAGTGCCGTTATCTGGAGCTTTCGCATGCGCTTCTTCATTTTTTTGTCCTTGGAAGAGGAAACAGTTCTGTTGGTTTTCCCCCGGGCCTTATCAGGGCTGAGTCCAGAGCTCCTTTTCTTCTTTAGAAGAGGGACTTTCTTCCTCTCAGTAGCCATCTTAGCCTGGTCTGCTAGATACAGGTCAAAGGCAGAGTTCTCAACAAGCATCACTTTTCGAGGCTCCTTTTTTTCCTCCTTCTGTGGGATTCGTGTTCCAAATGGAGTCATGTGTCCTTTCCGGATAAGCTCTTCCCATTCGGTCTCCTGAGCGGGCATGAGCATGCTGCCCAGTGTGGACGGCCCAGCTTCTGGTACAACACACACATCAAGCAGGGTTAGATAGAGGGTCAGTTCTAAAAAGTTAACTATTAGTGGCATTATGGAGCAGTGTTTTGATCAGTGGGTCCTTGTTTACAAAAAGTCTACCATCAACCTCCATGTATGCAGCAATATTAGCATTTTTACAGGTGTTTGTTCTAACTGTTAATAAATAAACAAATACATTATTGTTCAGCACTAAATTACATCACTAAGCAAAGATGCAAAGCTACTGCAAAACAATACCGGGGGGAGTTTGAGGTGAAAATGTTTTTTTCAAACTACAATGCCCGTCTGTCAAACCCTTCAACATTGTTGGGGTGGGTGACATCTGCTGAAGATGTCAGAAGAAGAGATGTAATGAGAACTTCAACTGCTGCACCACAGTGTATTTTTTTAACCACAGGGTATGTATTCAAGCCTTTGTTTACAATCTTTTCTATTGAGAAATGCCACAGAATAGCCTTGGCCACCGTAACTGCAACTGGTATTAATGCTGTGCATTGTTTCCATTTCTGCTTTGTTTTGTTACAGTTTGAGCAGAGATGAGCATGACCCTGGTTTCACATGCCTATATATAGACATGTATGTCTATAGGAAACGGGGACCCAAACTTATCTTTTTTTGCCCTAAGTCACTTGGTAGCACTTATTCCCACTCTCAAAAAGTATGTTTTTAAAAACATATTGAGTAGACTTGAGAAAATAAAATAATACCTTCCTCTTCATCATCCTCTGCCAAAAGCTCAGCTTCCACCCTCTCAGTGTCCTCTCCTCCCAGAATGGCCTGAAGTCGCTTCTGTTTGGCTTTGACTTTCTTCAGCTGCTTCTCCTGAAATAAAAGTGTTTTTGTTATTGTGACACTGACCATCAATAGTATATTAATCTAACAAAATCATGTAAAAAGGGAATGTCATATCTAGGACTGTACCTTATTTTCTTTCTGTCTTTTGACAGATTCAATCTTCCTACTGATATCTTTGCTGGAGGCAGCATAGGGAGACAGCTGCTCGATAATCTTGTTGATTTGTTTCAGAGATGCTGTGACGGACCTGAAACACACAACATTAAACAAAGAAGAAAAGTTTTATCAGCCCCACAGTGGTTTATTGTTATTTTAAAATAAAAATGACAAATGTGAGAATATTAGTCAAACTGACTGCAGTTGTTACACATTTATTTTTTCTGTTGTTTTCACCATCTGAGCTACCTTAGCGATGGATTTACATCTCATAAGAAACCAAAGTGCTTTCTGTCCTGAATGATGTTTTACCAATGCTACTAAACAGGAACAGAAAAATATGTACCTCTCATTTAATAAAACAAAATGATATCACATTGACATAAGTACAAATAAATAAAATCTTCTCAGGAACACAATAGAGCAATGCTTTGCCAAGACGAAAACACATGAAAACTTCAGGCCTCTATATTACCACAGATATTGTCCTTTACCTGACATCATCTAGCACAGAGTGGTATTCCTTCTCAGCCTCAGCTTTAGCAGCAGCCTGACTGGCCTCCTGGATGGCTTCGTCCACTTGCTGGAGGACACCTTGCTCCAGGACATCCTGGTCATACACAGCCACACCGAGGCCCTGAAGTTCATCGGCACCAGAACTGGCAGATACTGCTTGAATACGCAGACGGTCAATTTGCAGCAAGGCTCCAGACCTCTTGCCACCTGTACCGCACCACAGATAACAACACATGGAAGCATGAGATTTAGAAATGATGTTCTTCCCTATTCTCTTTCTGTGCAGTGGGGTTGCATAGCTCACCACTGTTGCACTCCTGAGGTCCAGTGTTGGCAGGATAGGCTGCAGCAGCTTCGGAGCCCTGACTGTTTTCAGGGAAAGTGCAGACGGCTGACCCCCCCGCAGCACCATCCTCCTCTGTCCCTCCTGGGGTGAGGGCAGCACTGGCAGGGCTGGAGAGAGAGGAGGGCACCTGGCCCTCTGAACCGTCTACAGGCATCGTGATGTAGCTGAGAACGGAGTCCAGATGTCATTCAGATGTCAAACAGACGACGTGTGTCTCTTCTAGTCCCTGGCTTTACTTGAACAAGCATATGATAGAAACTAAATATAATTATGGTGGGTTAACTTACTATAACATCCAAAAATACCACGTTAACTGTGAACTTAACTCGGTAACGTTAATCGACAGTAGCTTACATCAATAAGATCACCGGTTGACTGTCTTGATGCTAACTGACAGTAACGTTAGGCGTAAGAAAGGCTCAGATGTATTTATATGCTAACGTCGCCTGCTCTAGCAAAATATTATGCTACACAAAGTTATGTAGCCCGCCTTGACATTCACATAAATCTGAATAAAACACACTGACGTCTCTCACAACTGTCTATTGTTATCTTAGCATGCTAAGCTAACAGTGAGCCGACCATCATCAGTTGTAACTGGCGACCGTCGGTATGAATTAAACTACCAACAGATATGGATTCACACGACAGGCAGTTGTCGTTTGGAAGTTATCCTCACCGTCTGACTTGTCTGGTACGTTAAAAACCAGTGTCGAAGCAATAATTAAATACATTACTTACACAACCTGCTGTTACACAACATCACAGTCTGGGTTCCTCTCATGTTGTCAAGCTTCCTGGTTTCCGGTACCTCTGTTCAGTGACCGGCCTGTAGGACAGCGCCCTCTGCTGGTACACAGCTGCACATGGCCAAGGCCTCTAGATGGCACCACAACACCACTTATTCTTTGACCCTTAATATTTTAGTGGAGAAAAGTCCTTGACACCCCCTGTCTAATGAAAATGCTCAATCTGGACCACATTTTGACATGTATCCCATAGTGTTTGTGTTTTGCATTATAAGGTTGGAAAACCAGTTAGATGTGTTGAAGTTTCTGTTTCATAATCAGGGTGTCCAGTCTACCTAGACCTTGCATAATGGAATCATATATAAATAAAATTAATTAATTAAAATAAATCGTAAACAAAGCCACTTTGCAATTTAAAACTTAATATTATTCCTCTACAAAGCATCAATCCATTTTTAACATTTCTTTCAAACATTTGGAAAGCATGCATTAGATTGCCACAAACAAGAGCAGTGCCAAGGACTTGCATCTCAGAGGAAGTTTGTTTCCAGAAACTTGCAACAATAAACCAAGGACTTAATTAAAATATATCCACTGCTTTGCCCTGCAGTGCCTGAGCAAAGACCAGAAATCTTTCTAAACTGTATAATTTGTGTAAACAGACTTATATTTATTAGGAGAGACATTGTCACCCTTGGCTCAGAAAGTGTAGGAAGATGGAGACACTGGTCTGTTTTATTTGCTTGCCTTGCAAATGAAGGTCACCTTCAGCGGAACCTCCCCAGAGACACTGCAGGGGATTTGAATTTAAAAAGTACTGAACCAAAAAGAAAGTGTGTCACAGTAAGACATAGGCCTTTCAGTTTAATTAGAAAACTGCACTGTGCAGAGCTCTGATCAGGCACAGACAGTGTTTTCTCTGTGGATTTTCATCTGGCTACTTGATACAAAGGGCCGCAGATAGGAGCCAGAATAAGTGAAATAAACTATGGAGCTGTTGATGAATCACCTATGGTGGGAAATAAACTGACACATTCGCATGATGTTTTGACTGTAAGGTTGATCTGCAGAGAGGAATGTAAAACTCCTGTCTGTCTTCACCCTCCATCTTTTGTTTACTCAAGCAATACTTGACAACGTTTATCACAGAGGGGAGGAGATAATATGTATATATATGGACGACGTTTTCTGCACATCATAATTTAGGGAAACTCAGTTGATAGATTGCTGTAGTGGGTGGCAAAGCTGTCCATCTTAACTTAATGTGTGTGCATGTATTGTGTGTTTGTGACAAATCCTGCTCTTTTGTTGCAAGGCTGAGTAGATTTATAGCGTGTAGGAGGGTAAGTTAACACTGCTGCTCTGTGCTGCTTCATATCCTGACAGTAGAATAACAAGAGAAGCACGATTTAAAGTGAGAGCAGTATGTATTTTGGTGGGCTTGCTTTTCAGAGATGTTCTGTGGATTTCTAAAACATTTTGGGTGTTTATGTGCATAAAGGTGTAAGTGAGGTGACACTAGACACTGTAGCACACTTGCACAGGTGTGTCATGCTGTATATTCTGGTGATGGAGTATGACGTTGTGTTTCATCTGCTATCTCCTTGCTACAAGTTTTTTTTTATGGCCTTCAGATGCCTAGAACTTGACAAATGTCTCAAGGATGAAATCATTTTGCAAAGAATTTTGTGGGAAAAGAGTTTTTTTCTTTCATTCACAGTATACTACAGGGTTGTTTTGCTGCTTCAGATGAACCAGTCATTTATTATGTCTAGGATCTTCAAAACACAACTTATCTTGTTACTGCATTGCTTTATGATAAACTTATATTGTAAGTGTCACTCAGTCATTATTTGTACCGGGTTTGATGTTTTTCTGGCTCTCACACTGTTGAAGGGCATTATTAGCGTCCCTCACACGGTACAAGTGGATGTAAGAAAGTTGTTACTGGCTTTGTCCAAGGATATATTATAAATACAATATATTGGATGGACAGAGGTGTGAATATGTGTAGTAGAAAATAACACATACATAATTGTGACTTTATAAACACAACAACAGATATTGTATTTAATGTTTCCACAGTACACTTACATGCACACATGGTTAAATCCTTCCATCTCCACAGGTGAAGCCTGCAATTTTGCCCCATTAAAAAGAGCACTTGGTTTTTATTTTGGATTGAGTGAAAGCCTCAGGGTTTAAACAAGAACAATTGTTTTTTTTTCTTAAACCACAGACTAGATAATAAATCAACATGAGTAAAGCATCATCATCATGTCTATGTTAATGTACAGTATAGCCAAGCCATGTTGCACTTCACATGTGACGTGTGTGGCCATAGTGACAGTGCTAATGTCTTCCATGTGTTCAACTGTCCCAGTTAGTATATACTGTATTTGTGTGTGTGTGCGTGCGTCTGATAGTAATTACAGGGGTGGGCTGGGTTCTCATCCGAGGGCATCAGACCTCTGCCATGTTACAGTCGATGCCTAATGCATCTGCTTGCGATTTCACTCAGCAGCAGGTGTGAGTTTATGTATGTTTGTGCACACATAACCACATGGCAACTGTGCACTACTGTGTGCTCTTGTAAACATCTTGGCACAAAATTAGTTTGGGAGGTGGACCGTCCAAAACGTTGAGCTTGAGGAAATGAGGTTAAGTTTTCATCCTTCTACAAAAGTGTTTCATAGATTTCACAGCAAAGCACCTGCATGCAAACTGGTTGCCCGGGTTCGAACACTTTTTCAAGTCTACCTCCTTCAAGGTCAGCTTGTGTCGACACATTACTGGGAGCTCACACAGAACTGTGTATTTAGCAGACCGCAAACACAGCTGGGACAAACCACATCAGACAGAATCGGGACGAGGCCTGTGTGGGTGCAGTGACACATCATGTGAAAGTCCCAGAACCACAATGTGGATTCAGTTTACTGTGTGTGCACATGCATGTTTACATCGTTGTGTGTGTATTTGTGTTTCAGTGTGAGAGCTAGCTTGGGCATGCATTGCCTTTCAGTGATAAATACAGACTTTTTTAGATGTGGCTTGGAGGACTCCAGCCAGTGATAGCTGTAGACCACAACAATATGACCAGGACTGTTATGGTGATATACAGTGGCAGCGGTGTCCTGATGCAGAGCATGGCCTGAAACACAAACTGACACAAGCAGAGAGCATATAGTGCAACAGAAATGACTAGATTGGTAACTTTACATTCTAACATGTTTTCCGGTGCTGGTTGACATAATGCCAAACTGATGAAAGATGCATTCTGGGTAGGTGCTCTCTGTAAAAACAACAGTTTATTTGGGGGACCTTAAAGGCAGGGAGCAAAGGGGGAGAAGAAAGACTGACATATAGTAGTTAGTAATGTAAGTCCTAGAACAGGAAATGTTTTTTTGTTCATCCCCCAATGATTTAAACTGAGTTATGACTCAGAAGAGAAATCGATTATTGTCAACCTCTGGATTCAGCAAACAGTAGGAATCAGGAATCAAAATGGCCCCAGGCCACTTCCTCACTAATTTTATGTGTCTGAATGTGTGTCTGTGTGTATGTGTGTAATCCCACTTGATGTGACCACCTGTCCTGTGCTTTGCTGCCTCTGACGTTCATCAGCAAACACAGTGAAGTTACGATCATCCTCTGCCTCTCATCCCATCTCCAAGCCTCATTCTGTCAGTTTGACATCTTTATTCTCACAATAATTTGTAGGCGTGTGTGAAGAAGAGGTCCCTCTTAAACCACACAAAAATCATTACTCAGAGTAAATTAATACTGACAGCTTCCATCACCCAAGTTTCGATCGATAATATTTATTCATATTCACAGCCGCATCTAAAATATTTCCAAATGTCAAATGCAATAGTGCTGAGCTTCTCCGACTTATTTGGTTGCGAGCTGTGATTTTCCATGCCTTTCAACACTCGCAGTCAGAGTCAGATTCTTCACATTTCTCTGTGCCGCTACCCTGTGGTGTTAGATAGGTTTGATGGGGGTTTTTTTGCCCACATGGATTACATCTAGAGATCATTTGAACAGCTCTATTGTTTGTTGTGTGTGTTTGTTCTCTCTGTGTAATCAGAAACATGTGTACCGTCATTGGAAATGTGCGCTGAACACACAGAACCTTAACCGGCAGACCTCTGCACTCCAGGGACCTCGCCCACGGGGCAATTGGTTTCATGGGCATACTAACAGTTCTGCAGGAAACTCAAGCGATAGAGCCCAACAACAGGAATCAGTGATGATGGTGTGCTAAACTAAGCTGCACATTGCTGAAGTAATCATACTTAGGGTTCATAAGGGGGGAAACAATAATGCAGGGAGATAAACTTGTTATATAAAATCTGGTGTGTCTAAGCTTATTTCAGGAAAAAGAATGAAGAGATTATGAGTCATTATTTAAAAACACTTAATCAACGTTGGAACAAAAGGGTCAAGACCAACAGGATCAGTGAGAAGGACGAGGCCGGGTGACAAAAGTCAGGTCAAGCTCCAAGTTCAAAACTCTCTCTTCCTGTCAGCATATTGAGACATACTCTGGGATGTTCTGGGAAGAGGAAGCAACTCAACACTTCTTGCCAAATTTACACTTACATGATGTACAGTAGGTTGAATCTCTTGAGTGTTTAATGATGCTGTCAAGTAAAAAAGATTAAATAAATCATTTGAAGCAACAAAAATATTTTTGGCTGTTTCACAGGATTTTTCTATTTCACAGCTAATGTATTTGGTAAAACCCATCTATCAAAACATTTGTCTTGTATCACAGCTAGGGGACATTCATGTGGTTCAATTCAAATGTTTTGCTCTTGGGTGAACATGTTCTCAAGTAATGATACTTACTGGTCTTGTTCTTTTAGTACAACCATGAAGACCATGCATGTAAGTGTTTATGAGATCACTTTGAAAGGCTACCACAAGCTCAAAGACAGAAGAAGACAGGAAATCCTTTAACCTTTAAGGACGTGCACATTTAAACAACAAGAGCAACACATGGCGTGTGGCATGTGGACAGGAGGAGTCAGAGATCCAGTCCTATGATTGGACACGTAGAATGACCACGACATAAAGAATGTCTGGTGCCATGCTCTTTTTAGCCTTATTGCAACTGGCATTTTAATTATATTGTCCAGTTGTGAGATGGATTGCGATGGTCACAGTAAATTTCTGTGTCTGCAAAAAAAAAAAACATGCACTGATAAGAGGCAGAGAGCGTTGGGTCTCTCAGGACCTAGGCCTCGTGGGAACCCTTTGTCCATCACTCCCTCTGTCTGCCTCTCTGTATAACACCCATTTGATTTACACCAGACCCACGGAGTGCATAGTGCGGGTGTGATAGTCTGCTCAGGGTTTTGAGAGGTTGATTTATTCCAGGGTAGGATCACAGGGTGTTGAGCCCAGGCAGGACGCCCTCATGGCCGAGGAGCTGCGAATTAGGCCCCCCCATCTGCCCTGGGAGTCATAAATTAGCCCGAAGCTTTGTTAGCCGCTCACTCTTCTGCTCCTGCCCTCCTGCCACACTTACCCTTTATCCTCACCGACTTGGCCCCTGTCCTCTCTCAGCATGATTAGAAGCACACCGCACGCCATGCAGCCAGGAGCACACAGGGCCGCAGGGTATGTAGTGGCTGCTGCACTCGATATGATAACAGGAAGGCCTAACCGGCTTCCTGGCTGCTGTTCCCAATGGACAGAAAAGCAGACACCACATTATTCTTCACACTTGTAGCGTACTGCCTGTAGTTGTTGTGGTGTGGGTGTGGAAAAATGCAGATTTATTGAGTTTTAAAGAATCCATTCCAGATACTTTCAATGAAATCTGAATCACCCATTTTATAAAAGCCCTGACAAGAAAAACCTGACTAGGGAAACAAAATGCTTGAACAAGATTATCTGATCTCTCTTGTCGACCAAATCAAACACTCTGACGTCTTCTGAGACCCATTTTAATCACAAACTCAGAAGTATTCCCAGCTGCACAAAGATATCATGTGTGGGAGGCAATGACCGATCCTGTAAAACCACCCAGTGCCTTTAGAAGAATATATGAAGTGCTACACAAAATCCTTTTTACAGAACATCAAATCCCAGCTCAGCTATGACTTACTTGGATTGTTAATGAGTATTCTCTTTCACTTTCCCATAAAGTCTTTTCTCTGGCTGCATGTTCTGGTTTCTAGACTTTCTACATAGGCTTGGCAAACCTATGAGTACACCCACACCAGGCTCTGATTGCAAATATTTTGTCTCTTAACAACACATTAAAATGCACATTGTGCCAAGACTGAGAGAAACTGAGGTTGTGACCATCATGTGACCCTTTATTGTAAAGATTATTGAGGCAACTGCTCAGCTCTTGCATGCACAGGACTCTTGCACGGCAAATTTATGTCTTATACAATAAAGACATCTCCAGATAAATGAGCAGTGTTGGGAACGTGAAAGGCCAACTCTGGAATAGATAAAGTGCCATGCCTAAGAGCCAAGAGTCCATTTGCCGCTATGCAACCCTGTCTGATATCAGCTCTGGGACAAAGTATCAGCAAAGGATTTGTGTCAGTGAGGAGAAATAAATGCTTTCTATGTTTTACAGCTCAGTGGGGAGCGTTCAGACCGAGAACAGAGAAAGGGAATGAACAAATGTGGAAACCTGCTTTTCTTCTCCATCTTTTTGTACATCGTTTCTTCCACCCATTTCTCCATGCAGCAACTTCACACTTCAACACAAAGAAGTGATCCAACCATGGAAAATAGGTATGCCAGCAGCTGCCAACCATGTCCCTTTCCGTCTTTACCCATAGCTGACCTTCCTTCCTGTCCCTCCTCACTCTGGCTTCCTGCATCAGGGCTTGTTAATTGCATGTGAGCAGTAGAGGTAGAAATGACTTTGCTGATTCAAATTATTTCCCTCATTTTAGTTCAGACTATTTAGTTTGTTTATTTTATTTATAGCTAAGCGATCGCATCACTACTCAATACCTTTCAGAGGTGCATCAGTAATTTAATGCATCACTGTTCATACTGATTCTGACTTTCTTTTATCACAGAAATGGGGGAATTTATTGCCTTACAAGAAATGACGTAGGCCCATTGCAACTTTTCTGGTAAACAAAAACAGATTATATTTGACCCAAAGGTCAAACTATTCCTTAAACTGATTATGCTGCACAGTTGACAAGAGTCTTATGGAAAGATGAAAGCTCTTTCATCGTTCATCATAACAAGTATCCTAGGCCTGCTGCTTTGTTGTTGTATAAAGAATCATTATTATTTTGCTTCTTTTGAGATTAATGGTGTTTTTAGTTGTTTTCTGCCATCGTAGTCATCTTTAATCTTAGCTTTTGAGAGCACTGAACTTTCTTGTGTCAGACTTCATGACTCTAGCACCCATCCTCTCTTCGCCGGCAGTCTAAGTTTAGCGCTTAAGGTCATGCCATTTTTATTGTCACTTCTAGCACGGAATATTGTGTTTCCTGTGTCAGGGCATTTTTTATTGTCCAGAACAAGTTCTGCCACACAGTGTAATATCCGGAGGGGAGCCATGATTCCTGGTTAATGGAGCTCTTGTTATCTTTGCCACATGTTTGTGATGACCTGGGATCTGTTCGGAGTGGACATGCAGGGGAACTCCTAGCTGAGGACAGCAATACATGTTGTGAGGAAAAACAGGAAGCAAAGCGAGAGCAAAGGAAGAGTGCAACACTTCTTCATACACTGTAAACAAAGTCATACGAAGATGTTGGCCAGGTGGCCGCTGCACATATATTTTTTTTATATTTTAGGTAACACATCCTTTGTCATTACAAAATAAACAGTGGTGTACTATTTCGACCAGCTGGACTTGGCTGCTGTGGTTAACTTGCTAATGTGACTTGGAAAAGAAAAACAAGTGAAGGTGAGATTGAGAATTGGAAATGTTCTGTGCATTTTCATTCAGCAAAGTCAGCTCATTTCATTACAAATAAAAGGTCTAATGTTGACACTGTCAGGTGGTTGTAAATGAAACCATCCACAGAAGGAAACAGAAGAACAAGCTCATCAAGCCAAGAACCAAAACTGTTTCAGGGCTTAAACATAAATGAATCTTTGATGAAAATCAAAGATGTTACTTTTGTCCATACAGTGATAATAACAATAACAATAATCCTTACACTAACCTGTTGACCAACATTATTTCATTTTTAATTACCATAATATATTTAACATAATCTTCAATTAGCATCAGGTTTGCTCTTGCACTTGCTGCTTGTATAATACACTATTTATTTAACAACACACTATTTGATATTGTACTTTGCAACAGTTGAGGGTGATTTCCTCTATTCATATGAATCTTTTCAGGTGAATAATTTATGAAATATATCTAAGGATTGTGTCAGCCTACAAACTCAAGCCATTCCCTGGCTATTTTATGAAGATTTTTTACATATTATCCTCTGAGCCAAATTTTGATTCCATCAGGATCTGCAGCCAGGGAAGTTATTATTCAGAAAGGATGGCACGATTTAAAAGCAAACATTCTCTGTCAGTGATTTTTGTCTTCCAAGGCATCATATGCCAGTGCATGCAAGTGCTTAGACAAAGCTTGAAATGAGAAATTATTCTTGCACATGTTTCTATTTGTTGCTCAGTTAAACTACCATGCTGTGAGTAACCACACACAATAAACAAATACAAGCTAATTATTACAGAAGTGCTTAAAGCCCACTATAGTCTATTTATTATTCCTACTTGAACTGTTTTACTCATAGTTGCACCAACATAACTGTGTGAGGTCTCACCTGCTCATCAGCTCTAATGCTTTACTTAACGTTTGATTGACAATTACTGGTTAAAAAAAGCAGCTGATTTAACATCACTAACATCTGTTGTTTGGATTCAAAACATTTTTAGTGAAGCAGACTTCTTCTTGGCTCCCAGACAAATGAAACACAGATATTTCTTTTACTTTGTGCTCTTGTCCAGTGAGATCGAATGTATCCTTCTCTTTGTGTTTGTCAGTTAATAACAGAAAGCAGTCTTGCATGTTGGCGTATGTTGGTTCTCATTGCTTCAGAGATCTGGCACGCTGCGTTCATGATGTTGTCCAACATCACCTCCCTCCCTCAAGGGAAGCACTGCCATTGCTTGATGCCCACAACTAAAAACATGTTAGAAAGAAAAAAAATGTTGGTGCTGATTCAGGGACTTTTACTTTTGCTCTCTGGAAACAAAAAATCAGCAAAAAGTAATTTGAATGAACATGTTTAAAAGCATTTAGAGAACAGCTGCCGCTTAGCAAGGACCAGAAACAGCTAGCATTGGTCTGTTGAAGAGTTACAAACCTGCCTACTAACATCTGTAAAGCTCTGAAATTAACACATTAAATTAATACAGACATTAAACACAAACAGGGCTGTAATGTGCCAGAGACCAGTCAGAGGAAAGAAATGGTCAGCACCATGTTGAAATACTCTGAAATGTGGGATGACAAAAATACAGCATGATTTGTCATGTTATATTATATCATCACTGACATATCGCTGACTGTTAAATCAAACATTCACATTTATATATAGTAAATAAAGATAAGGTCAGTGAAGGTTTTTACCTCTTTCTCGCTCTCATGAGCTATAAGTCATTTTTAACAACGCCAAAAGGATCAGCGTTATCTATGATGAGAAGGAATTTTCACACTTGTAGAGAAGCAACCACCTCCTCCTGCTCTCTGCTCTCCATCCCTCCAGGTATTCAGATTTCCCGTACCAATGTTGTTGACTCAGCTGGTGTCAGTCAAGTGCTGCTGTTAGAAAGGCCCTCTCATTTGTCCTGCTGCTATCCACCAACAGCTTTTAAACCCTCTTAAGCTCCTCTTTGTTATCCTTAACACTTACTGAAGGCCACACTCTGCCTTCCTGCCCTGCCCTCTCTTCCCTCCCTCCTTCTCCTTCTCAGCTTCCCTTCATCTCATCTTCTTTCTTTAAAATTATTAAGTGTGTTCAAAAGTTTGTCCATATGCAGTGTCCATTTTTTCAGAGCCCCTCTGTGAGGTTAGAGGTCAGTGGGGCTTTGGGGTCCCGTGTTGCCAGTTCACCCTGAAGGGTTTGCTGGACCTGAGACTAAACATCTGAACATCCTCTCTAATGCAGACAGTGTGCATCAGCATCAAGGTTCAAGTGGTGTTTGTGTACGTTTTTAACAAGACCCCTAAGGCATAATGCTGATAAGGTTGCAACGTATCCCACAATAAATATTGATTCTGCAAGATATCAAGCTGAAACCGTCTTCTGAAAAACAGATGTGGTGGGACACTGCTAGTATAATTGAGTCCCAGACCACAAACAGCTTCCTAACCAAGTCTATTTTCCATGCAGGCCCATTTCCCTTCCTCTGAACTGGTCAGCCGCTCTGCCTACATGAGCTGTCAAAGCATCAAACTAATTCAGTTTTTCTAGGTGACATGATCTAAATGTTTCAGCATTTAGAAGGAGGACAGTTCAGTTGGATCACTAAAGAAACTGACCTTCAAATATTGCTTCTCTCGGTACTTTGTGAACCACTGTGGTTGGTATAGTTTTTGGTTCTCATGGGTGTTTGCTTGGTTGATTCAAATATGTTGCACGAGCCTGTGTGACTAACCGTCATCTACAGGTGATGTTCGATTGGATTATGATCAACGGCAGAAGGCTGCCTGTGATTCCTTTCAAACTTTAGTGACTGATAACAGCCGCTGTCACTGAGAAAGATAAATAAGCATCCACTCCAGCAACCCCACGGTTACATCTGAAAACAGATCCCCTCCACCCCCCAGAGCTAAAATAACAAACTCTATATCTGCTTTAACAGATAGCGTGCTGCTTCTCCAGAGAGCTCATCGCTCTGGAGGAACAATGAGTCCTGCTGTTGTCTTCTCCACAGTCATGAGTGCAAATATCACAGCAGACTGCATGAGGAGTTAGCACAATACAACACATATGGACATGTGGCTTGGTAATGTGTCTGTAATATGTGACAGCATGTTAACACTTTGAAGTTGAACTGGCAATTTCCAGAGCAGTAGAAATCCATCAATGTCAATTCTGGCAACTGATTTTCATTTAGTTTGAGTCTCACTGTCGTTTATGCTTGAGACCGCTTAAACATCAGATGGCAATTAATACAGTGCACCGAACATCTACAGGTGATGATTTAGATGGATACCAGTTTAACATCACATTAATCCTGCATTCAAACCAGCCAAGTGAATAATAACATTACACTGATATCCACGACTCTCATGGTTATGTTAAGCCTACTATTTCTCTTTTTCATTGTGGGATAAATATTGTACATATATTTTTCATCATAATTGTATGTTTTGTACACCTTCACACAGTCGTCTTACTTCATATGCAAACATCAGTAATATGAGTAGCAATCAGTGTTTAGATCAATGTTTCTCTCATGTGTCCTAAGTCTACTTACAAGTTGTTTTTTTAAGATTTCAGGGCATGGTATGACCTAAGATGTAATCATGTGTGAAATCTTTGGTTAGGTGTAATAAATATCTGTTTATTACACCTAACCAAAGATATTTGTTATATCTAACCAAATATTTCACACATGATTACACCTTAGGTATAATAAATATCTGTTTATTACACCTAACCAAAGATATTTGTTATATCTAACCAAATATTTCACACATGATTACACCTTAGGTATAATAAATATCTGTTTAGGTATAATAAATGTGTTTCTCATTACTAGTAAATAATTGCTGATTTTCTAAAGCTCTAAAAAGAAATTGATTGTTCCACCAATAATCAGTTCTGTTGACAAAATAATGTTTTGTTAGCAGACCAACAAATTTCAGTTTACAAAACATAACAAAATTTTGTTTGTTTGCAGATTTATGGGATATCTGCTGATCCAACCAGATGAGAGAAGGTTCCCATTCCTTGGAGGCCAGTCTCTGTTAGCCTTCTACTTCTTTTTTTATGCTGACTGTGGTATAAATGCTTTCCTTTCCCTCATGGAGCCAGTGGTGGCAGGTTCGTCCATCAATGTGAAGCATCAGTGCAAGACCAAACAGTGAAATGTTTCCAGATCTCAGGGTCTGTGGTTGTCAGATGGAGCAAAGCTACCGGCCCACTGCTGTGTTTGTGGGTGTGGGAACCGAGTATTTCCAACACAAAATGAAACAAGGACCATTTTTGAAATGTCTGCCAGAGAGTCATCCCAAAACACAGCTGTCAATTTCCAGAAACACTGTCATAATTTCATTCCTCACAATCCTTCCTAATGATCCTCATTTAACGTGACAGCACAGCATATTTTCTCACAACTTTCCTATACATCGTCATTTCAAAACTACATTTGTTGTTGTTGGTGAAGGTCAGAATAAGAATGTTTTACAGTCTAATCATCTGCGTAGAAGAACAAACAGAGACTAGTTGGAATTCAGTTTGAGGAGCATCACTGATAAAATTTGCCAGACAGCCTATTACACTACTTGAGTTTCCGTAAACATTTACTCCAACAGTACAGTAGTGTCCTGTGATGAAAGTGCCTTCAGTCACACAAAGGATCCTCGATTCCTTTGCTTATGCATAGATGTTCATTTTGTTTGATAGAATCCTAATATTTATACTAAAAACTGAATTGAATAATCCTTTCATCTAGTGATGGTGGTATTTCGGACCACCTCTTTGGTCCAAAATAAAATATGTCAATGTTAGATGGAAGAAAGAATAGTCTTAAGGCGCCAGTACAGTACTGGCACTGGGTACTTTTTTGTACCTCCTCAGCCCTTGTTCCAAGCGAGCCAAAGCAATGCTAAAGCGTGATGTCAGCTGACTGCCTTCCACTGATTGGCCAAAGATTGTTGTCATTGGATGTGCGACACCTGACTACCCTGTAAAAGCCAAACACAACTTGACTCCACCATCTTTAACACTGGCAACTGCTTCGCTATTGTTACACGAGAAAATGGCATAATGGCAGAAAACAACGCCATAGTCGGTCAAGGAGTATTGGCGTTCTTCTTCTTCTTCCCAATTTTCTGTGTCGCATGTAAAAGAGGTCATGGCAGTTTCACGCTGCCGTATGAGGACCCCGCCCACGCCGAGGAGGTACTATGAGGTACTCAGTTGAAATGGAAAAGCACCAAAACTGGGCCTTAACGTGCTGTACTGTTCCGTGCCAAGATGTTACTGTGTAATGGAAAAGCACCATCAGTCTCTGGTCCTACAGCTTCACCGACCCTGTACTCTCTCACCATTTAGGTCAAGCTTCAACATGCTCATTATTGTGGTGTTTATCACTGGATCAGCAATAATGAACCAGCCTGAGAACTTAAGACTTTCTCCAAGCTATGTGGGAAATGCCATGCTTTACTGGACACAAAATGCTCTGGAAAATGTACAGCTGTAAGAATTGTAGCCTATTGGCATTCACAGGATTGCACTGACTAAAAAGATTCATGTGATAAAAGAATCCAGAGCAAGTTTGTCTTAGTGGCGCAATCAGGCATATGTCCCTGATGAACTCAGAATTTAGGTAAACTGTGGATTTGTTGTGTTTACAGCTTCTACTGTTTGTGCAACACCGATTGGAATTGGTTCCACATTCATAAGCGCCACAGCATGTACGCTGAGAGCCAAAGTAATGAGTTTGTAAGAAATAGCTTTGAGAAGCAATTTCCAGGTCCATCCCAGGGGTGAGACAGGCAGGATAACATGGAAGTAACCTTAAGCATTTTTCTGTGCTGCAGTGTAATTACTGAATGGGACTGCAATAACTGCATCCATCTCTGGAGTGATATTAACAAGCCTGAGAAGGTGTGAGATGCTCTTTCACCCCAGAGGAAATTACACACAATGCAACCACTCATCGCTCTCACACACATACCCACACCGTTAGTTACACTGGAATTTTATATACTGTGTTGGAAAATGAAGCTTGATTTGTCTCTTATCTCTATCTTTGTGTTTTTTAACCCTGTCTGTTATGCTGGTTAATCTATCTATCCAAATGTCTTTTATTTCTCTTATTACTTAGACTATCTTTTCTCATTCTGTCAATATTGCTGAAAAGAAGGACAGATGTTCCTCCTACTCCTTCTGCACTTTTCCTCCTCCTCCTCCTCACATCTCTCTGTCCTAAATCTTTAAATTATTACCATTTTTCATTAGTGACACTGACATCTTTTGTTTTTTTTAACATTATTGCTTTAGAGCCATTAAAAACTGTTGGATGTGATTTCTGTATGAGGGACAGGCATATGTAATACGCTGCCCTGTTCAATGCTGTCAGCAAACTCATCTTTTCTGAACAACTATGGCCTTTAACGCTGCAGATCAGGACATGGATGGCGGCAAAGATCTGCAATAAAATCTGTCAGTTAATGTTTTTTTCTGCACACATAAAAAGCATTTTTTGTCAGTTTCAGTTCTTTTGTTTTTACATTTTGTTTTGACAAATATTAACCACAGCTTTCACTTTTGTTTCAGTATTATTGTGTTTGAAATTTCATTCGTGACATGTTGACAAAGTCATTTTCTTATTAACTCTTGATGGTTGGATGCAAGTAATAAAAACCCTGCAGGGGGTCGGTGCCGCAAATGAGCAGTTGTGTATCGAGCGAACCATCAAAAGCGGGTGCCAAAGTGTTTGTCACAGCAGTGCTTTTCACAATGAGACTCTACAGCGACTAGAGTACAGAGAGATTTGTCCACGACTGTGAAAATTACAGACCCTCTGACAGTGGGAGGACCTGTTAGCATGCTTATGTCAGGAAAATAGGATGTCATTGTTGGATTGATTGTTTCTTTTAGTGACCCTGAGAGGCTGGCAGTGAGTTTGTGAATGGCGGGTATGGCTAAACATACACTGTGGCTTCTTCAGCTGTGGTTTAGAAGTGAAAGTACACCAAAGGGAGGAGAATTCATTTAAAACACAAGTGACAGTTTGAGTTTGACATGAAACAGCGTCTCACACAGTTCAACCTCATGTTGCAGGTGGAGAGACATCTTCAGTTACACCCAGAGAACGGGGATTTACATGTTGGCTACTTTACCAGCTTCGCTCAAATTACCAGCTGGGAAAAAGAGGGATCCCTGAGAGTGTGTGTGTGTGAAGGGGAGCAGCAACAACAGGGTTATTTGATGCCCGCATTAAAATAGCATTTATGTCCTCTGTTAAATGTGAACCACTTTAAGGAACCTGAATGTGCTCAACAATATTTCTTGAGGAAGGAAATTTATTGTATTTTTGTTGTCCACATAATCAGTTTTCAATTTAAATCATAGTTTTATCAGACCTATTTCCTCAGTAGAAAATCCATCCAATCCACTTTTCCTGCTGTGTGATTGTCCAGAATAACAGCAATACTAATTGAAAAGGCACATTTTTTAAACATTATTTTTCAGCTTACCACAGAATAAATTAATTTTCGTCCAGTTGTACTGGAACAAATCTTATTAAAGGAAGGAGGAATCTCTATACGCCTGCCCATCTGATTGAGTGTTGGGCATATTGCTGAGCACCTGTCTATGTCTATGAGACATATCTATTAGTAATGTATTATGTATGCTAGAGGCCAAGTACAGGCACATGTTTAATGAACTAGTGTCTGAAAACTTAGATAAACAAAGTCAAACCGTCTGTATAAATATTACCAGAAGTACAGAAAGTGAGAAAAATCTTTTGTTGCCTTTGCGAACTACCTAAGCATCTTTACATGTTCTTATTTCTCTTTTTCCAGCATATGTCACGCTTAATAAAGCTGAGGATTTGCAGCACTGAAATTAATCCAAACCATGTGTGAGTAAAAAAAAAGCCACACACAAACGAGAAAGTAACCTTCAGAAAAAAAATTATAGCATTTCAAAATTTACACCTCTGTTGATTCATACATTTACATAGTCCTGGTTATATCTGTATAATTAGTGTCTAAACTAATTATTAACGTTGCAGATTCAGTTTTACAGCTGTGTCAAGTGTCTAGCTTGTTAACAAAGCTCCAGCTGCTGCAGCTGTGTTATGTCATAAATGTTTGCTTTTGTGGGATCTGAATTATCTTTCAGCTGGTTTCTCTCCCCTTTTTTAATCATTACATATTTATTTTTGTCTCAGTGCCAATGTCCACAGAATTACTTGCTTACAAATGCAATAGAAAATAAATGTAAATGTGTTTTTAAGCAACACTGTCATGCTGTGCATTTATGATTAGTCCTGCAGAAACGGTGAGAAACTGCATCCTGATTTGTGAGCTTCTATAAAGAAGCCAAAGGAAGAAAAACACTTCTCAGCAGCCTCCTTAAGATAAGAGCCATGTCAGATTTATCTGTTCTGTCCAACTTCTTCTAGCTGGCCTGCACAGCAGTGTTGTAATACTAAAGTTCATCGCCCAGACTCTTAACTGAACTTGGACACTGTTTTCATGATCTGTGTAACCTGGATTTGATCACAAGAACACCCACTGAAATTGTTTATTTTTGTGATTGATCTAAATCAAATTTGTGATAGCTAAGAAGGAAATTATTTTATTCTTTAAAATAGTTCCTGCTATTAACAGGCAGTAGCCTAATGCTGTTCCTCTGTACTGGGGCCAGCAATAAACGTCCAACTTACAAGACCTCCTTTTTGTATCACACAATTCGTACCAGATTGATAGAGAATTCCTTTTAGTCTGGGTATTGGAAAGCCTTTGTTCTACTTTCTTTGATGTGTTTTATGTAAACTGCAACAGACAACTGGTTTGTCTGCGAGGTCGCGTTCTCCTATAACAATATGTGCTTCCAGGAAGGCTTTGTTACATCGGCCAGATGGATGGAAACAAATGCATTCGGCAGACTGCAAGGTGGATGGGCTTTAATATTCATCTGTGCTTCATGACTACTGCTACACAACTTCACTTCCTCGGTGTGACTGGATTTCCTATAGAAGCTGAGTGAAAGGCGCTCGAGGGTATGTTGTGAAACACCACAGAGATGCTGGAGCTGTGTGGTGTGAGATCATGTTTGGTTTGGATTTTGTACTTCTAGTTCCTTCAGCCAGAGTGGGCGGGAATTTCCTCCGTTGGCTCAGCTTTGGCTCAGGACGGGCAGTGTCTTAGTTATGAATGAAAGAGGAAATACTAAACTTTTCGATGTTGGTGAAAATGCTGCTCTGGCATATATGACCTGGGTCAATTGTGATGAGTGACTGATTTTCCCACAATAAATAATGTCCTCTTTCTAAACGCTGCATTTCTCCTCTCTCCTCTCATAGGAATGACTAACCACACATCATATTAAAGAACAATTTTGAAACAAACATGACCAACAAATCACAAATCTAAAAATCTCCCCAAAGCAAACCATTACTGAGTCATGTCTTCTGTAGAACAGACTGAGCTATATTTGAGTCTGTATCATCCATACCACACTGTGTTGGGGAAATCAGATATTCATTGTCAAATTTGAAATCAGATCAAAGCAACACAACAAATATCATCCATCTAGCCATCCATTTTCTACCGCTTATCCTCACATAGGGTTGCAGGAGGGCTGGAGCCTATCCCAGCTGTCTTAGGGTGAAAGGCAGAGGACACCCTGCACAAGTCTCCAGTTCATCACAGGACACAGAGACAGACAACCACTCACACTCACATTCACACCTACGGACAATTTAAATTAGCAACAGAACAAGCAAACTCCACACAGAAAGGCCCCCGGGCCGAGAATCAAACCTAGTACCTTCTTGCTGTGAGGTGACAGTGCTAACCACTGCACCACTGTGCCGCCCACAACAAATATCAGTTACATCACAATACTGTTCAGATGAATTGTGGATGACATGTAGGTATTAGGCATCAGACCTCCCTGTCTGTTGCATCTGGACAGCGTGCTCCGGCTCTGAGTCACTCTCAGCCCAACAGAAGGATCTCTATAGTGATCGGCCTCATGGCAAAACAAAAAACATGTTGGAGATGAGGCGAGTACAGTATCGGTTTCATCTTCAGATAGTGGTGTGATTGTTTCTTTCGTCTCATAATTAGTCACATGGTCTTCTTTTTGTTCGTTGTCTCTGAGCATCACGTGGCCCTCAGCACTACATATGGGAAGACATTAAACACATCATTCATGAAGACACCCAACCAAGATCAACCAATTAGGATGTGGGTGATAATCCTGAGAGGAATGGGGATGAAGGGAAACAGTGTGTGATATGAGAAGTTGGTGGTTTTTCAGCTTCTTTGGGCCCCGCAGGCCGAGGCCTCCTACCGTCCCCTGGGTGAGTGACTCCTTTGTGTCTCATCCATACCTAACGTCCATAGTCTGCTGTGTTTCTCCTGAGCTTGAAAACAGAATCGCAATGAAGTAATTTGGGTTATGGTCGTTATTATTGTGTGGATGGAAGGCCCCAATGTCTGTGCAAACATCAGTGTGAAGATGGATGGCGTTGGGACTCATAACCTCTCCAATATTAGCACATGAAAGGTGGAGAGACTGCAGGAGGGCTATTTTAACCGCTAGTAGGGGCCCCTCTATTAGCCCCCCATTCATTCTCAAACAGACACACACATGCTGCTGTTATTACTCGCTGCATGTTGGTCACTTTCAACATCCATCGGCCGCAGCGACAAACTCTTCTGAGACAATCAGCTGAGTAATTTTGTCATAATTGTGATTAATGTTCTGGGGGGTCACTGGCAGTGTTAAGGCAATTAACAACGTGCTGCGACCCCCTTTTGCACAATCAACAAGTCATTTACAAATCATTACATGGGATTTTTCAGACTGAGTGTGTACACTTGTGGAAATGTGCTACGGGTCATCTGATACAAGAGCAGCTATGACTCTGCTAATGTTTCCCTAGGGGAGTGTGATTTTGGAGCACATGCTGCCCCAGGGCAGTGGCCTGGTCTGGGACAGGGCTGGTAAATAACAACAGAAGGAGGGGAGCTGTGGTTGAGAGAGAGCAGGAGCTGTGGATACTTCCCAGACACATGTATTGCACTGTGTGAGTCAAAAGCAGAGTGCCAAGGAATTTAAGGCAAACCTTCAACCGGATAAACTAAAGATCAATGCCACATGACAGCCAAGTGTCCGCCCCGCAGTAGCTGACCCTGTGCTCTGAGCAAATTGTTTGGGGGATGAAACAGAAAATGTTTTCCCCTGGGAGATGTGAACGCAAACTGGTCCTCCAAAAACAACACAACCACAAAGTTAAAGTCCAACATTTCAACAGAACAACACACACATCATTTCATGAATATAGTTTTCATTATGTGTGGATGTAGCAGTTACTACAGGGAAAGAAGTCAGCATAATCTAAAAGAAGTGCAAACCAGAGTCCATTATCATGGTGTGATTATACAGAGCATCATTTTCATCTTCCTGCCAGTTCAAAGAATTCACACATTTCAGATCACAGCAGCATCAGTAAGTGTCCTGATAGTCAAACCACAGTGTAGAGGAAATGTCTGTGTTCTGACCACCTAATACACTCCGCAGTGCAATTTTCGTGATCCCTTGACATTGTGGGTAGTGACAAACTACAAGGACCTTTAGATGTGTTTACATGTGCTGTGTTCGGCTGCCAGCATGGCTGGAGGCAGTGATCTAAAGCAGAGTTAATGCTCTTGGCGTAGAGTTAAGAAGTGACATCACACATGTATACATATACATACTATATCACTATTAAAATTAGCACTAGGTTAACTTTACCACCTTGTTGTTCTTTTATTAACAACTGGTCTGACCAGAGAGAGAAAGGCCCACGGGGACCTTTTTGAAGTGGCTTTATATGACCCCCGTTACCTTCTCTCTCTCTCTCTGACACATGTACACACACAAGAATTTCATATTTTCATGCTTAGCTTTTCATGATGAATAACCACTAAGTGGAGTTTCATTGGTCGCACATCTGGGAGCCTTTATGGCTAAAGATGGCGGGAGCAAGTACTGTAAGCTAAATGAGCACATGCTCCCCACTCGTCTCTCATTTGTGTGTCATTCCTCACATTTCACATGACAAATCTTTAGTCGTCTGTCCGAAGTGTCAGTTTTCTTCTGACATGGCGGTTGAACTCCAAAGCCCAGCAGTGTTTTGAAGGCAATGCTGAATATGAATTTCATATGTCTTCTACTGTATAGCACATTCCTCAGTGTTTGGGTAAGGCACCACGGTCAATACTATACCGCTCATATCAAGGTACCGAGCAGCCTCCTGGTTTTATCTTTAGAATATTTCACAATACTATAAAACGAAGACTTGAATTCATTTTAAACTCTTGATTTCTGGCAAGTGGGAATGAGTCACAGCTGTTGACTCTCAGGTGATGAATATGTGAAACATGTTGGCAGTGAGCAGATCTGTGGTGTGTTTCTTCAGGCTCAGAGCCAAAGGTAACCTCAGGTACCACCATGACGCCAAGGAAGATCACTCATGTCATCTGCCATAATTCATTTAATCATCATGTAGTTCTGTAACGCTTCAGTTAACTTTAGAGATTACTGCTTCAACACATTTCATTTACTTTCCACAGCCTCTTGTGAACAGAGACTTTGTTATAGAAAACTCTTTATGTTTAATTAGCTGTTGTGTATGTCTCTCAGACATAACACTTTTTATGTCAATGAACTAATTTTGCTTTACTTTTCAATTTTACTACATGTTTTTGCATTTTCCCTTGTTTTTTTTTTTTTTTTTTTACATTTACGGGTAAATGCAATATGCACATAAATATAACTTTCACTACACCTCAGGCTTTATGGCACCAGTTACACTGTCTGCATGGTTTAACTGGTGGGTGCTGGCACTGATCCCAAGAACACACACACAAGTTAAGAATAATTACAAGCAACTGTTTTTCATCATTTTGTGCAACACACACAGATCTGTGATAATGTAGCTAAGTGCATAATAAAATACTGATGACATGTCAGCAATTTTAAGTTTAATTGAAATACTCCCAGTGAACAGATATTTTAAAAAAAGGTTTATGCAGAGTACAAACTAATGCTTTAAGACATGAGGATTTGTCTTCTCTTTATAACATGTCACATTTGATAAGCTGCCCAATCTTCACATTTCTGGGAAGGAAATAAGTGTTACTACCTGTAGTGGTATCAGTCCAACAATCAGTTCAGACAGTGGTCATCTGATTAATTTCTACTCCATATTACACACCAAGTGCCTAAATAAATGCCTTTTTCTCACACATAAGCTCTGCTACTATACTTCTTAAACCGGACCTCAAAGCTAATCAGTAAACACAGATAAATTTGCTGTGGACCGCCGCTCTCGGCCGTTTATCTGTCCCTGATGTTTCAATCAGCGGCCTACTCTCATCACATCAAACTACCGTGCTCCGCCTCACATAATACCCTTAGAGGGAAGTTTATAGTTCATCCCTTTTAGCTCTAATGTTTTCCTAATGATGCCTTGTTGAGTTAATAGTTAAATCACAGGCAGGATCGTTGTCCTTGCCTCCTATTTGCCCTTGTGAGTAAAGCTTAACACATGTTCACACATCAAAGTCTTTCAGATTTACCCCCTGACCCACGATCTGTGTGATAGCTCTGGTAAAGCTTTACTTTACACTGAATTTACAGATGTAAAGAGTCACTTAACTGGACGGTGCTTGTGTGAATAAGCGGGCGTGAGTGTGTGTATTCATGACAAAATATCTTGTAACTTATACAGGAAAGCACACATTGAAAAATAGCATTTTTAAGATTTCCTTTTTTTTCACAATAAAATGTTGGCCGGATGATTTAATTGTGAGAGTACAGTTCTTTCATTTAAATGTTGAGATTTAATATATAAATGCATAAAAGAGTACAAAAATAAAGCATTTGTATAATATTAATTGTACATAGTGACAAGGAGATTTAATTAAATAGATCCCCCAGGCTTTAACAAGATAAATGCAGCTACACATTCAGTTAAAAAAAAAAAAAAAACAGAATAGAAACAGCATGATTAACAAAAAAGACAAAAAGACAGAATTTAATGATCAAACTTGGTGAGTAATAGCTTTTTTAGTAATATTTTTTGTTAAAACATGAATACATCAGATATAAAGTGCATTGCTATCCGCATGACAGTTGAAGGTAGTCTATGTACAGCTATTCATTGTCAGTAATAATGCTACTACTTTCTCTGTTGTGGCTGTCATTATAACTCTGTGTTGTAACTACTGATGTGGTAACTGTTATTCAAATCGCAGTGCACCATTTTCTGAAATGGACATCAATACTGAGAGTTTATTTCAATCAGAAACCAGAGACTTAAGTTCATTTGTTGGACACCAGTTTCGTGAGGTAAATATAGAATTATTGGTCGCTCAGTTAAAACTGTTTGGGGTCCAGATGTTCTGCTTTTCTCTGAAAATGAAACAAAAACAGGCATAACACAAGGTCGCATAATCACAGCCACAGAGCGGCTTAGGAAATGCTCCAGCTCTTCTGGCATCCCAATTTCCATCGCAAAAACATTGTAATAGCCATTTTACTAGGATGTTTTATACATCCACATACATAGTCAGTCTGGGGTTGCTGGCATTCATTGAAATTCCACGGTGCCAATTAACTTGAAATGTGAAATACGGCTTGGCAAACTCTGCTTTCGGGGGGAAACTATACTTTGTTGTTCATTTTGTTCAATTTAAAATCAGAGGTGATCAGGATAAGCAGATCCAGTTTAGGATTAGATATAATGAATTTATATTCTGCTCTTAACATACTGCAGGGAGGACTCTTCTCTGTACTTGGGAGGATGTTAACTAATGTTTGTTGTGGTTAAAATCTTCCCGCTGACCACCCTTATTCACTTTGACCTCAGGGTCGATCCCTTTTTCATTTAAATGATAGAGAGGCCAGAGGAACAAGAAATTCTCCAAAAATAGCTCTTTACTGTTGATGTCCATTAACAAAAAGTATATACATAATAGTTAGAAAGACATAAACTCACAGATATAATTGCACTTTGCACTAATAAGGTCTACAATCTCTATAGGTGGTGAGAGTGGTGAGGACGGCGACAGGACAGGTGGATTGGTGTTCACAGTGAAGAGTTGTAGGTTTGTTCCATGCAAACGGCCGCAGTGTCGCAGCCAGCCAGGATAAGTGCTGTTCAACATACCAGATGATTTCATATCATGTTACATGTAGATGTGATGGTTCAAACCCTCAGTGATGGCTCAGGAGGATCTCTGTAGGAGTTTTAGATGCTGTGTTTGGATTTCTTCATCCTGGAAGGAAAAGTTAAAGTTAGTGTTAGTTATATAAGAACAACATGTCAAAGATCACATTTGGCACCATCTAAACCAGCAAAAACTGATAATAAAAGGGTAATATACCCACTTTGAATCATGTCCATTTGTAAAAATTACATGAATTAACACCATATTAATCAGTGTTTGTTGACCTGCGACTGGATGCCAGGATAATTGTGCTAAATTTCAGGATATATTGAGTCTCAGTGTCCTCAAGCAGAAACAGCTGTATCAAATTTACAAGTCCAACATATTTTTGACCTGGAAACTCAGCACTAAATGAATCATCAAAGCATTTATTAACAGTATAAACGGGCAGGCAGTTTAATAATTGACACTGGAATAACACTTAAATGCAGAGCCTCATTTTAACTGATAAACAAGACAATCATGGTCTTATTCACCCAACTAAAGAGCCGCGTAATGCATGACTTACGATTGCGTGCCTTTAGACACATTGTAAATAGGCTTGTCCCTCCTATGTATGTGTAATTGGAAACACATTAGGTCTGATGCATTGTAAATGGCCAGCGTCTACTCCCTACATGAGCTGTTTTGTTATGCAGAGGGCTGTTCACACCTCGACAGCTCAAGGGCTCCACAGTCATCCTTGAGACAGACGGTCTGACTGTGGTTGGGTGTTGAGCACCTATGTTGGAGGCTATTGCATCAACATCCTCACTGGATCGCGTTTTATTTATGTACAAATTCATATTTTGCATCCCAAAATTAGCATTTGTTTCAACCGTCGCTGTAGAAACAGCTGACAGCACAAGAGTTCAAGACTGCAACTTGTTTTTTCCTACTTAGAGGAAGTAGAGTGCTGATATTGGCAGTGACTTGTAGCCCTCTTAATCTCCGACAAACTCTCCTCAGTTTAACTTTTTTAAACCGGTGTCTCGCATAAACAGTGATGATAAAGGATGAACACACAATAGCACTCTAGTGAGTACAGATTAGGAGCAAACCTACAGTTTGTGAGTGAAAGTGGCATTAGGCTCTTGGTCATGTACCAGCATGTTGGGCTCAGTACAAATAGGGCAATCAAGAGTCACTCTCACAACGGTCCATTGATACTATAGATGCGCATTCAACCTTTTGGATTCCTTACTTTAAATCTCTTTAGACTGGAAGTGATTTTACACTGTGTCCGACAAGTTAAACGTTGGCAACTGACAACAGATTGATAGAATGACATTTTCCACTTTAGGAAACTAAAACCAGTCTGATTTGCTCCAACTTACTTGTTGATGGCATTCTTCAGGTACTGCTGCAGCCACCGGATCTCAGGGTTCACACACACCTCTTTGTTTGTCTTCAGCTTGGCACTGATTAGAAAAAAAGGAAAACAGTTCAGCATATGTCAATTATGCCCAAGATGAAAGGAGGAATTATGCAAAGTTGGTGGCATCAGGTGGCTTGATGCATTGTTATTAAACAGGCCGAATTCACACTGACTTGTCAGTTTGACAAACACTGAGAGCTTTTTCACCTTTTACCCTTTTAGAATATGTGCATTCAGTCAGCTCCCAAAAATCACATCCCCCCCAAGTTTGATATTTTATCCTTGATTGAATTAAATGTGCCATGAAAATGTGAGTACATGGAGGTCGATCCAGCGCGTGGTTGAGGGCTAGTTTCTAAATCCAGCATAACCCTATGGTTATTTACAGAATGGGTCAAGACTGGATCGTATGTCTCTATGTAGGAGATCATGCCTCCTTTGGTGCACATGTCCTGTTTTTGAGTCACAACAGTATTTTTCCTTAATCCAGACTTGCCAATTATATTCCCCACACACTTAACTGTTCCTAAAGGTTTCCTGTCTATTGTCACCACCTGCATTGCACTGCGCCGCACTTTAATTTGTAAATTCATTCCACACAAAGCTGAAGCAATGAACAAGATCAGACTGGACTGCATGACAAGCAAATAAGAAGCAAACCCAATCACAGACCCACAATTATTGATTTCCTGTTGGAAACAAAACTGCATCTTATTTCCACTCCCTTTCACGTTCACTCACACTCAAATGGAGCATTTCCTGTGGATGCGTCAGTGTGGTAAATTCTTTCAGCTCGTGTGTGTGTGTGTGTGCACTCGTGTGTGTGTGTGTGTGTGTGTGTGTGTGTTAAAGTGAGTGGCAGAGGGGCGTGTGTGCACAACTCTTTTCTGTGGCCTGTCACCTCTCTGAGATTGATGGTGAGAAATGTCAAACGAGGAGGAAACTCGTCTGACTTTATAAGACCAGAGTGGAAAACATGCAGTGCTCTGTGTGCCAGACAGCATTAAAACAATACTCACATCACTTGGAAGGGGCAGTTGGGCGTATGGATGAACCTGAGCTCTCGGATGTAGCCTCGTGGGAGGCTGTTGACTGTGGAGCGACAGTAGCATCTCTCCACCAGACTGATGGGCTTTGCTGAAAAAGAGAGAAGATGAATATCATTACAGTTTCAAATAAAGCAAACACAAGATCAGATGATCCTGAGGACATGGGATACTGATATATGCAGTGTATTTAATATAAGTAAGACAGATAAGAAAATAAGATAAGAAAATGATACAGAAAACAATTATAACATCCTCTCGGACCCCTCTCACTATGATCTGCTACACTGCAGGACTTCATCAACTGTATTTTAGCAGGCTGACCCATTAAATCAATATCAGTACATATGGTCGTTATTCCAGCTGTAAGGATTGTTTTGCTCGTCCTACAGAACACACACAGCGATGGGGACCCACAAACACTGAGCTCTTTCAGTCATGCTTACTGTGTATGTGTGGTCCTTAAAATCGATGATGGATGTGCGCATTTTCCATTACAACCTGAGCTTTCAGGAGATTTCCATGGTCGATTAGTGTGGAAAAATAAATATGACTGTTTGTTTTTTGTGAAAACTACAAGACAAAATCTGTGCTGTGTTGAAACAAATGCATGAAGTGATGTGGTATCAGCGGATAGACGTGCATTCAGAATAAATCATTTATTTAATATAATGTATATAATAATTATAATGTTTCTGTCAGGGAAAGCAGGGTGGTCGCACACACACACACACAGATGGTGAGAAGCACCGGCATAGATTAAAACTCTATTTTTTTACACGTGAGCTCACGTTATTTCCATGATAAAAGGGTGAAACACCTTCAAGTTGGGTGACTGATGTCGCCATGTAGACTAGCTGAGTCTTCGTCTTGTAGCTGCCTCATTTGCGCGTAATTGAATGAAAACAAAGCGCAGAACTAATACACACATGTTGATCAGTGATGAGACGGGGAATCTTTCACTGCTGTAGAGCCACATGTGCAGCCTGTTGGTGCTTTACGCACGGCGCAACATGTTTTTTTAAGTTTCCCACTGCACAACAAGCCCGCGCGTCCATCAAACTAATATTTGCGGAATATAAAATAGAACATTTTGTTGACATGAAAGTTTACATTTTAACCCAGACAACTTTTGCTCTTTAATTCTATATCGTTGAAATTTGACACAAACATATTTGGATAGATGTGTTACTAAAATATTAGACTTCACCATGGAAATCATGATGGTATTAACATAACATAATATTTACACGTTTGCAAAATTCTGCCATGGTTTTTATATTTTATATTACAAAAATGCGATAAAGGCGCCTGTTTAAACATTCTTTCTCCACTGATGCACTTTTTCAATTATTTTCGAAAAAAGAATAAAATCACCATGTGACAACTTAAACAAATAATAACTAAACAATCTCTAACTGATAAATAGCACTTTTTGCACCAAGCGCTGCAGAAAAATAAAAAGACCAAAAAAACTTGAATGGACCACACGCAGCAAAACCAGAAAACAATATCATACCTTGTGATGGAGGCGCATATATTATCACCACCGTGAGCGCAGCCAGGACTGCCAACAGCTTCATATCCATTCTGCGGTGAAGCCTCTGAGGTTTGATGCTGCTCAGAGTAAAGTCCAGAGGAGCTGTGACAGACGGGACTGTGCAGGAGAGTTAAATTACACACTACCGTCAAGCCAGTCAGAAAAAAAGTGATAATACTTCCGGTCATGGATAGCAAAATAAAAAAGCAATGGAAACATGCTTCCCGTTAAAAAATTGTCTCTAATTATATTTATTTACAACCAAACCACAGAATATAGGCTAATATTTTCATTTTTGTACTTGTAACAAAAATAAAAAAGAAATATCTTCCTTTTAAGATTAATTGATTTCGTCTGCTTTTATTTTGTAGACATGTTTCCTGTTTCGTTGGGATGGTCTCTGCTGGTTTGACAGTCAAATGCACAGCGCTCAATGGAAGCGCATCAAACCACCACGACCCCCACTCTCTCCCTCTCTCTCTCTCTCTCTCTCTCACACACACACACACACACACACACACACACACACACACACAAACAAACAAACTTTTCCTTTAATTTGCCTTTCACCTGACAAAAACATATCATGGTCTGTTCTTTGGCAGAGTGTGCTGTGGAGGATATTAGGCATGACCAGCAAACTTCAGGAGATCTAATCTTTATTTGCATCATCTAGCCTAATAAGAAACACTAAATTTCGTGCATCAGGCAAACTCTGGACACATTTTCCTCAACATGGTCCTTGTGGCTGTTGCTGAGGGAACGGAAAGAAACAGGAGACATTTCAATGCATGTGTTTGTTTTTAGTCATGGTTTGTCTTCTCTTGGAATTCATTGGCCAAAATTAATTAAAAGTGTAACTGAAGATGACCCACTTAAGCGTAACATGTCATACGTTGATGGTTCCAATAAATAGAGGAATATAGAAGCAACACATACACACACCTCCCAGCGTGTGTTTGGAGAGGAATTAAACTCTCCTCAGTTTAAGTGAATCCTTAAATATTTGCCTTTACACTGTCTGCTAAAACTGTCAAATGTGTTTGTGTGCACACATACACATCCTCACTGTTATGTTTGGTATTATTAACGTATTTAACGGGATGCAGATGTGAAGTTTCCAGACATTTGGCTTTCATCTTCAAAAAACGCTTCAGCGTATGTGTGTGTATTAGGCTACATGAAAAAATGTGTACTTTTCTATCAGAAGTTAATAGATGAAAACATTCTTGTCTTTTGCACTGATGATACACAGGGTCACCCTAACGCTACCCTAATACCTGAAACACCTTTACATATGCAGTTCCACAATATATTGCAGATAATAACAGCTCATTTTATTTACACAGGCTGTTGATGTGTTTTGCCACATTTTTTGTGTGTGAACAGCAGAGCAACATGAATAATGTGCATAAGAGGTTGGGTTTCTATTCTTTCTCTTTCCACTTATTGGAGACATGTCCTCTCGTCACACAGCTGTGGGAAAGCAAACCACCTACTGACAGCGCACTTTATCATGAAAATAAGTGAGGAATAGAAAAGGGTATAGTTCATGGACAATAACTGTGTTTTGCAGTAAGCTGTGTGATTTACTGCATTTAGTCTGTATCATCACCAAAGTACAAAACCTCCAGTTTATGGGCGTTATAACTGTCTTAGGGGCTGACTGTACATATGAAATGATTACAAATTGTTTTCCTACACTTACTTGATTGTAAATCCATGTGTGTATTCATCATGTTGTGCCTGTTTGAGACAGTATGTGTTTTTGGATCTTAAACAGTCGTTATAGATGATGCCATGGAGACCAGACAGACAAGAGGGGATGCAGAATCAGCTGACAGCTGAATGGACACATATTGACTTCTCTCACAGGCCACAAAGGCTAACCTCAAGTGTGTGTGCGTGTGTGTGTGTGTGTGTGTGTGTGTGTGTGAAACTAAGAAAGAAAAAATATAGAAGAAACTGAGAGGAGAAGAGCGCAGCATGAAAGCCAGAGTATTTGAGTAAGGTTCTCTCAGCTTGGAGTGAAAGGTGACTACAGAGGGTCTCAGATCAAAGTGCTCCCATCACACAGGATGCCTGACATGTCGTTACAATACACACTTTACACTCACTTCTCTATTCCTTCCCAAACCTGTGAGAGACTGTGCGATGAGGTTTGCGTAAGTACAAATGGAAGTAATTTGTCTGGAGCACACAGGAAGGTTATAAATGGTAATTCACGACATGTCGGAGCACATCCAAGTATTTCAACATTTCTGCTCCAATCAGAAAGATTTATTTTCTTCTGCTGAGGTGAATGGTCTGCGGTAGTATGGTCACATAAGCAGATTTTGGCAGCTCATCCTCTTGTCCAATTGTTTCGTTCTTTCTCGCATTAACATGTTCAGAGTCTGCATCTGTCCTGAAAATGACTCAGTTGTTTTCCCAAATAGAAATGGTTTATCATCTTTAAAACAGAAAGTGAAAGTAAGTGTTTAGGCACACTTTCATTTCAGGGTATTTTGGGGTCAGATGGATGAAGATGTGTGTTTGTATGATGTATCTCTGATGAAGGTGACTTTGGTGATGCTGTACACACACACACACACACACACACACACTGAACATGCTACCTGCTATGTTCTACTCACACCTGCGTCCAGTAAACATGTCTGAGCCGACAAGAGTTGTGGTGTGGTGTTCTGTGGCCCATCTGTCCGTCTCAGACGTCCTTACTCCAGGGGTCCATCTCCTGCTCTCTGCATGAGTCATTTCTTACTGTACTCCCAAAAAACATGCTAAGTACTTTTTGACTGCAAGCATAAATCACACATCAAGTTTTTCTCATGGCAAAATGGCAGAATTATGTCCCTTCAAAATTTTGAAAACCTGAGAACATTGTGACTGCCAAGTGTGTCTGCTCTCTGTTTTTGTTCAGCCCATCTGTCTTTGTCTTTATCAATTAGTTAGCTTTATCAGCACACCTTTTAAACACACTGGTGTTGCCCGAGCAAATAGAGGAAGAAAAAACTGCATAAAGCAAACGTGATACTGACGTTATACTAGATCCTAACCAATATACACTTCAAGATTTGTCATCATAATAACACTTTTCAAAAGCTCACATTACATAGTGCTGTTCAATAACAATAAATGAATCTGCATGATGACTGAAGGCATCTGTCACATGCCAACAGATTGTTAAACATTCCTCAACTGCTATTCACCTTTGAAAAGAGAGAGACCACGTGAGCCAGGAGGCAGGAGTATGGATGGTTGAACGTATTATGTTGGAGTGGCCGTTTCCATAGATCAGACTTTGGTTGAAGAACGTACAGGCAACTGGCCCCAGTGGGGGATCGGCCACTGCCCCATTGAGGCTCTGAGAGGCTGAGGGCCTGCTGGCTGAGCCTTTGTCTGGTTTCCTCTACATCCTCCAGAGAGTCACGAGCCCTGTGCCTTCACCCCACCATATGGACCACCTCAATGGTCTGTCAACAAAGTCTTTTACTATAGATTTTGAATCAAAGGAGAAACAATGTGTTTGACTATGGCTTTGTAATCACTAGGTGAAAAAAAGCTGTCCTCTGCTTCACTTTATCTTTCCTAATAAAACTTCCAGGTCAAATAAAATGACACAATGTCCCCTTTTTCCGGGGCAGAGACCACATTTTTGAGGCACTGTCTTCAGATTTCCCTTGCTGCCCTTGCTAATTAACACAGTCTCTTTTCTTATTTTGAATAAAATGTAGTGTTGAGCATTGATCTTCTGTGTTGTCCTTCCAAAGGGTTTGTGAACCACACAACATTCGTCACATTACTGTCGTCGCGCACATGCGCTAATCAAATTTTTCATTTTTTACAAGAAATCACACATGACTCAAGATTCTGTTTCTAGTACACGCAGTGCACAAAAACATAACATTGTTACTGCGGGCGAGAAACTAGAGCTGGAGTCACGTTAATAATAAACAGCAGGGTGAGTTTTCATCCCTCTGATACTTCTTGAGATACAGTGAGTATAAGTTCTCTCAGGTCCTCGCAAAAAATATTGAGTCACTTTTCATTGAACCATAAAGTCAACTCAAAGTAAGCATCAGTTTTTACGGTTTCAGCTTTGAGTTTATGCCAGAACGAGCCACATGAGCTCCAGCTGGTGCTGGGCTCGCTGGTAAGGCTAGTGGATGCATAGAGTTTGACACCTGGTGCTGTCCGGCCCCAGGAACAGAACCCCCCTCAGCTGCCTCTGTGATGTTGCCCAGGAGGAGCTGAGAAGCAGCCCAGAGACACATAAAGGTTCATGGTAACACTGCTGAATCTGCTTTTTGAAGTCAAGACTGATGATATACTGTCGTCATGCAGTTACAGGTTTTTTGTAAATTGAAGGAATGCTATCGCGGTCGGTATATCATCTTCAATGGGCCACAGAGATCTGTGATTCACTCTCACAACATTTAGAGAAGAAAATGTCCTGGTTTTAGTCTGATCTGCTTTAAAGCAGATTGGCTTGGCTCTGGTCCTTTATTGTAATTTCTCAACTCTACAGGATCGAAGCAGTGAACCACGAACCTGTATTTATAAATGTTTCTCCAGGCGTGTGTTACTATTTTGCAATTGTACGTAAACACACACTAAACACCAGCACAGATTCACATATGCAAACATACTTTTTCTCACAAGCAGAAACTCCTGCAGTTTATTTTGTCAAAACCACAACACAAACAATATGGCTCATGCTTTAGTCCCGACCACATGTTTGATCCTTGACAAAGGCACTGACACACAATCCCTCTCTCTCCATTTAGGCACTCTTTCGTTTTCGTTTTAGCCTCTTTATTTGGCAAAGCATCCTCACACAGTTGATGTTTTTGGCTGTCCCTTAAACCTGATCCATTTGTGTGATAAAAAGCCATAAAGACACATGGAGCCTGTTAATATTTCATTATTCATTCATTCCTGTGTGTCAAAAGGCACAAGTGTTATCCACTACATTAATCCATGTCTGTCATCAAGCTGGTTTGTGAGTGCTGTGAGAGATGCTGAAACAGGTGAGGAAGTGCCAGAAACAGCTGAAAGCCACTCTGACATAAATCACCATGGAGGGTTTCTTAAATAAGGTTGAAACAAAGTGAATAACAACATTTAATGGCAATGCAATTTAATATAAAATTGATTCATTTTACAGATATAAGAAACCTGAACTGTGAAACCTTAAATGCTCTTTAGTAATTGTAGTATCTGAAACACTCTCCACTATGTCATTTGTTTGAGTTTTTGCACCTGATAACAATATAATTTCATCACCTTATTTGAAAGTGAACCCATCAATTTTCCCGTTCATTTATGCATTTTGGCTCTTATTTCTGGCAGAAGGGATCTGCAGTAAATACTCAGTAATATGACAAAAAATAATATACGAACTGTCCCATGTTGTAAAAACATATATTTAAATTTTAGCAGCATTCTTATTTTACTGTGACAGTATCAGGCCATCTATCCTCATACTCAGGCTCCCACAGAGATTATACTTACATTTTGGAATTCAGAGACTTGTCAAAGGCTAATGAAAAAGGTTGAGAAAAATGCTATTTGCTGAAGAAAAGAAAACACAATTCTGCATATGTGTGTACAAAATCCAGCCAAAAACTGCTGATTGCCCTTTTTGAAAAATAAAAATACAGTAAAACACGAAGCGATCATTACAGCGTCCAGTCTCTGGTGCATGAATTTGCACTGGACATATCATGTTTCCTAGGCTGATCATTTATCTTGGAATTATGGTTTAATTGCAAAGAAAGCACTTTCCCCTCAATTTAGCCACATCCTTCCCCTTTCCCTTTGGCAACCCCTTTGGGTTAACCCCCCAGGTCTTTCTATTCTCAGTCCCCCACTGAGCCTAACACCACAGCTGCTGTCCCTTTACTGCTTTTCCATGCCCAGGGTCACTACATAAAACCCTTAAGGAGCATTTAAAGAGAGATTTAAAGCTACAGCTGTCAGTCAAAATGATAAAGAAGTTTAAAGGTGACTGCCATTTCTACTTGGCAGCCTATAATCGTAGCTCTAGTGTGCTTGAGCACAGGTCTGCAATCAAATGCGCATTAATCAGAGTGAGGAAACGGCACCGGTGGAGGAGAGAAGACAGAGCATCTTGTCTGCTTTCGCATCGGACAAATACGAGATATTGTTACATACTATTCATCCTGCATGGCGCCTTTGAAGTCATTTCCCAGTTGGGACACAGAGGGTGATTTTTCATGAAGGCATAAATGAACATGAAGGGGATTATATGCACAGATTCACTAGCATGTGCCCTGACACTTCATCACACATGCTTATTCATGCAAAAACACACACAGAAATACAAAAAAAAAATCAAACATGTTGAGGTATACCAATTGATTTCATGGAGAAAAACACTAAAACTGAACTGTGGAGTTATGGATTTGTGAATGTGTGTGTTGACATGGCATCTGGTTGGCTTGGAGTTATTTGCCTCTACTCCTCTATTCTTAATGGACCGTGTGATCCTTGGGGACCTCCCGTAGGCTCGCTATCAGCAACACAGGCACGTCGCAAACAGTCTCAGAGGAGGAGAGCAGATGACAAATGAATACTAGGGCTTAAGGAAAAGACTGGCGAGAGAGGCAGCAAACAGGAAGCAGAGTCACTGACAGGTAAGGCGAGAGGACAAGAGGAGAGGTGATGTCGAGGAAAGACAAAGTAACGAGAGGTGAGGGAGAGAAATGAGCACCCGGCTAAGACTCTGTTGCCAGAGCTGGCTTTGATTAGTGACTGTAACCATGCTCTGTTCCTCATTAACTCACTGCAGCGTGGAGGTGTAGCAGAGAGAAAGACTCTTTCTGGGAGGACAGACTATGAAGATAGAGTAAAGTCCTGTCTCACTCTAACTTCACTCTCTGCACTTCACCCCTCTGTTTAAGGTTACCATAATTCAACAACAGCTTCTGATCTTATTGGCGTTTCCACTCTGGGATTCACGCCCTTTACTGGTGTAAAATATGTGTGTTGTAGAATAAAGTGATCCTCACTGGGGAGCAAAAGGCCTCAAAAGCTATAAAATGTGTTGCTGTCTTCATCAATGAGGTAAAGCTGCAGGAACAGAGTGGAGAAGTCTTACCTCTTATACCCAAGTAAAGCGATTCGGCATGGATACGTTTCAGTAGTACTACATTACTTTTTCAGTTGCATGGAATATGGATCACATCCTACCTCACCAACAGAATTCAATACAACTCCATAAACAATTGCACATCCTGCACCATCTAGTAACACATGGTGTCCCTCAAGGCTCGGTGCTTGGTACCCTCCTTTTCATTCTCTACATGCTATCCCTTGGAAACATTCGCCACCATGGACTCCAATTTCATTGTTACACCGATGACACTCAATTCTACCTTTCAACAAAAACAATCACTCCTGCCAAAGTTTCCACCCTCACAAACTGCCTCTCTGCAATAAAATCATGGATGACCACCAACTTCCTCAAACTCAACGGCAATAAATCTGAAATTATCATCACTGGTACCAAATCCCTCCTCCCAACCACCCATGATTTCACTCTCTCCACTCATCGTCACATGGTCAGAAACTTGTGATACATTTTTGACCCCACCCTGTCCTTCCAACCCCATGTCCGTCAAATCACCAACAGCCTTCTTCCACCTCCTCAACATTGCCTTCATCCCACCCTTTCACTTTCATCTGCCACTGAAACTCTGATCAATGTATTTTTGGTGTTTCTCTCCCCATCTTTTTTTTTGGTGATGCAGGAGGCAGCTTGCTCCTCTGACAGCTGACAATGCACACCTGACTTTCATGCCACCTATCAAACCTCTCTTCACCAGATTAGCCTGTCCAGTATGGTACAGCAACCCTAGTGGTTTCCTTCTTGTTATCTTAGTTTTCCTTGTTTCCCTGTTTCCCTTACTACACTGTTCTACTTTGTCTGCCAGATTCCTTATGTTCATGTCTTCAGCCTGGTTTATACTTCTGCGTTGCGGCGACGGCGTAGCTCCGGCGTCGACGCAGATCCCTACGTGGACCCTAAACCGCAGCCTGACGCTCGTCTCCAAAAAATCCTGACTACGCGTCGCATCAACGCATTGAGACACGAACAGCAAGGCGGCATTGGCCCGCTCAGAACGTAGTTTCCGGCTGTTCCTTTTCCGGTCAACAGCTCAACAACACCGCTATTTGTGGAGCGGCATGAGCGCGACGGAATGGTCGGACAGACCACATCCGTAAACGTCTTCTGTGCTTCCACATTTGTAGTAACAGCATTTCTTTTTCAATTTTATGAGCTCCATCTCCAGAAACACCCGCTCCATCTCAGTTGTCATTGTTTACTGTTGGAAGAAGAGCCTCTAGAAGCCACACAAAGACACAGCCGCACCCCCCTGGCAGCTTGGCGGTGAATTGCAGAGCAACGCCTTCCCTCGATGCAGAACTTCAAATGCTCAACGACGGCGTCGGGTCTACGCCGTAGCTCCGCCGTCGCCGTGACATAGACGCATAAACCAGGCTTTAGCCTTCACCACCTTCCATCAGACTGCCACTGTAAGTAAACTCTGTAAATCCGTCAGCTGTCTCTGTCTCTCCTTTGGGGTCCATGAGTAAGCTGACCTACCAAGTTTACTGCCTTGGTCCAAATAAATTATTATTACCTCCTTTTGGACGAAAATTTCAGGATTGGCCGGAAGTGGCCTAACTTAAAACTTAAAAACAATTAATCTAGTTAAATCACCAATATGATCAACAGAAGAGTGATGCAATTGGTCTATCATAAACACAAACACTTAGATACACACCACTTCCATATACTTTCTAATTAAAAATGCTTTAAATATGTTCAGTTAGCATAGTTTGACCTATGAGGGATTTTCAGACAAATCTTATAATGTTTTATTTCATAAGTAAAAAGTATGTCCTGAAGAATTTTCTGAATCATCTGTCCAAGAATCCCTGTTGTCACCAAAGCTCAAAAACTGACTCATGTGAATTAAAGATTCTGGCTACAGAAATGAGGTTCAGTTACGGTGGTCTTTGAAATAGCCACATTAATCACCACAAGGGCTCTTTTCAACTTTCTCTCCATGTGGCCTGACCACTTGTGCAAGCCTGAACAAGGTTTTATGTTTTAAAAGGTCGTAAACCTCGAACATGTCACAAGCACACACTCACACACACATGCACACCTGCCCACACAGTCGAGTTCTGCTCGTATAGGCAGGTGTTGCTAAACTCTGTGATGAAGTGCAACAGGAACCAGTAAACTTTCATTGGGGGCTAATTTGTTACTCTTGTGGTGGGAGTAACTATGGGACTGAGGTCACACTTGGAGGATCTTACACCATGCTGAATGAAAACAGAAATAAATGGTGGTGAAATAAGATCTTTTTGTCCCGTACTTCAAAGGACAAAACAACAGATGAAAAATAGTCAAATTTATGCTTGTCACTTTCCCAACCCACAGTGGGGCACTTCCAGTGGCCGCGAATGCCTTGGGTGATCTGCTCACTCTTTGCCAAACTACAGGGAATGGCTATTTTTCATTGGGTACTGAAACAGGACTGAAGTTTAGCAGCTCATTCACAAATTTACCTCTTTTCCTCATCCATCTTCTCAACACTGTTATCCTGCGACAATGACTTCACACTCCCGCCATGTCCTTTTCACCACACAGGGCTGAGGGATGGTTGTTCTCATTGCAAAAGGATTTCACTAAAGCGCCCATCTGTAAAAGATAATACATGTGCTTTGTGTGCACTCATGTCTATGTGCACTGTTGAATTTGCGTCCCGACGAGGACCATGTGAGTATGAAAATGAAATCTATTTAATTCTAATCTAATTCAGAGTTGTGATTTGGATTTTGGGTTGACTTTAGAATTAGAATTAGTTTTAGACCACAGTGTAGATAATTTGTTTTGGCCCTTTGTCTACTTAAGAAGCCAACTATTTTGCTTCAGGGTCTCTCTTTGAAGAGCTATTTCTGTTGACATGTTTTTCTGTGTCTGCTGATGAGTAGGCTACACAAATATTAAATTATTTGATCAAGAGTCTTGATGTAGCTTTGCCAAGGTTACCATGGCCTTGAGGAACAGGCACTATTTAATAAATTCAATAAATTTTCTGTTTGCTGATAGAAAGCAAGAGATAGCAGAGCTTTATCCAGCCAGAGTTTAAGTATCTGTTCATTTTTGTCACACAGCCCAGTCGTCCTTACTTACCATTTGTTAGTGATAATGCCGACATCCCAAAATTTTCCAACCACGAATAAACTAAAAGAAGGGGGAAAATATGAGACTTGAGCATTTTCATGTGAATTTGAGACAAAACCTTTCACACATTGACACCTTTCCAGAGAAAAGAAACATTTGTCCACAGTTTAAGAGAAAGTTTAAGTCATTTCTTGCTTTGGGAAGTGCATGCAACCAAACAAGGGTGAAATTAAAAGTAAAGAAATGTTTAGAGGTAGGGATAGTTATATTTGTAATATTAATAATATTTAATTATTTTAAATATAATATTAAATTATATTTATAATTGATATAATAATAATATAATTAATAATATGTCATATTTGGTAACAGACCTTTTTTTGCGCAGTTTATATATTTAATTATTTAATAGAGACGTATCTTTGTCAGTGTCTGTATTGGTGGGTGGGTGTGTGTGTGTGTGTGTCTGTGTGTGTGAAGGCGTGGAGGTTCCCAGTGGCCTTGTCTCTGGACGTTAACAGGACTCTGTTAACCCCCAGACTCCCCAGACAAAAGCAGCTTTGTGTCTGAGAGGCTGTGTGTGAACTGAAAAGGTTTCAGGAGGTGAATGTGAAATAAGGTTTTCTCTTTTCTTCCATTGCAACCATTTCTTTCACTTCCTCGCTTTACAAATGCATGGATGCCATTAACAGGGAATCAAGACCATTCAAGAGGTGTATAATGGTCAAGAAACTGTGATAATCTGCTGCTCAGATGTTGGCTGGCCGTTGAAATTTGAGCTGGCTTTGCTCTGGAACTGTATGTCTGTCTGCAGATCTGTGTGGCAGCCATTCAGCTTCTGTGGCTTTCACTTGAATCCCGTTAAAGAGGACACAGAATAAAAGTACGGAGACCAATCAGTGTAGCAAAGCTCTGCTTTTCCCTCACTCTTTCAGAAAGCTCACTCGCTTTGTTTTCTGGTCACAACACTTCATAACAGCCGAACAGGCAACAACAATTTGTTCCGGTATTACATGACAATGTTCGAGAACCAGAGAACAGAGTCTTTTCTGCATTAACATGACTTGCACACATTCATAAATATTTTTGCTGTAATAGCATGAGGCCAGTGATGATGTTGAGGGTTTGTTACAAAGATTCCTGCTGTGAACAAACCAACATTAAAAACCTCTGCCTCTCAGACAACAATCACAGCAGGCCTCCATATGGGATATTTCCCCAGGCTGAGCAATAAGAGCAGTAGTGTGTTTGTTTCACTGGACAAGTTGTGGAGTCACAGGTTTTATTCAGAAGCCTTTACTTACATCATTAACGCCTGGTAATTTATCAGAGTTAGAACCATCAGTCTCCCTCTTTGATGCATCTCTTCATCCATATTTCACTCACCCTCTACTCTTCCTCTGCTCCTCTGAATCACTGTTATCAGGTGAGGTTGGTTAGCAGGTTTGTGTCGTGCTGTGATTTTGATAAGGGATGTCTTGTTCCCAGGCCGGTGTAGAGCAGCGCCGGGTCACCCTGAACTGGCTGCCTGCTGTCATTCTGCCTGACCAGACCTCAGGACCCACAGGGGGCTTCTGGGAAGCGTCTGAGCTTCAAGGCGCTATCTCGAACCTTGTAAAACCTGATAACACGAGGGAAAGGGCAGAGGAAGAGCTTTCTTTCAGTCACATTTTAACACTTGTGTAGCTATAAAAAGATTAAAAGGAGATAAAAGGAATTGATTTTGCATTGTGGAGCACAGTTGAATGAGGGGATACAGAGGAACCATGGCTGAATGGTAAGGTGCTGTGGCTTTTTAAAACAGAGCAACACAACTAAGAGATCTATGCTGTTTGCTGAAGGCCTTTTGATCTTGACTCTGAAACCAGTTTGAATTACAGGATTATTTAGGAGTAAAAGTAACAATGTAAATATATGTTGCTTATTCTCAGTGCAAGTAGTTGATGAGAAGATAGATATCACCTTAATCACTAAATATGAAGCTGTAGCCAGCAGTCAGTTTACCTGAGCATAAAGACTGGAAAGATGTCCAAAGGACACAAAATCTACCTGTCTAAACCTCACTAATACCATATTATGTTGTTTTAACAAAAAGTAAAGTGTAAAACGACTTCTTGACCTGGTGCAGTAAAATCTTAGATGACTGTCTCTAAAAAAAATGCTGGCTAGCTTTATATTTAACTCACATACATGAATGGTATCAATGTCCTCAACTAAGCATATTTTGCAAAGATTGTAGATTTATTCAATGAAGCATTAAAAAGCGGTTATCATCAGTGTCCTTGGGACATTCAGTATGAAAAGGCAGTTATTTTTACATTCAGAATTCTGAAAACATAAAAGAGTCATTACCATATCTACATCTCTCTCATCTCACTCCAAAATAAGCAAAAATGTTGCTTGTATGTGAAGCCATGTCAGCTACAGTACCTCTGGAAGAGATTAGAGGTTCCCTTCTACTGGCTACATATCCGTGGTCGAGGCGCTGCTTGGCAGTTTCTATTGTCCTGATATATTAGGTGTCCCCTCTGCATATTTTATTCTAAGGTTTGAACTCTATCTGTATTGGCTTGTCTGTCAGCGTCTGCCACAGGGCTAAAATGAAAATTATACTCCCTGTGGGGAAATCGGTCATATTTGCTCAGCTGGCCAAGGCAGAGTGGAAAGACTTTTTTTTGTATTTGGACAACTAAACAATGTTAATTTGAAACCTGTTAACATTCTACTTCAGTTCGGATAGAGGGAGATATTTTCAACGCTTAACAATCACAGAGAGCAGCATTTGTTTTCTGTTGAGGCGACTTCCTATACATCTTCTTCCGTGAAATCACAATCACTGTGTCGGAGTCTATGCCACGTGGTTGTAAGGGTGAAATAAAAACAAATAAAAACAGCCACTGAACTTCAGTTTGTTCAACATATTTGTCTGTATATCAAGCTGTGAGTGTCTGTTGTGTTATTGTGGAAGTGGTAATTATTTTTTCCTTTAATTGAATCTGTCTGGGGTTTAATGGACTGATCCTGATGGATTAGGCTGGTTTCCTGTCACCCCCTGCCCCCCAAACACATACACCAGTAAGCACTCCACTCAAGCAGTTATGACTTGTAAAGACATCCTGAGGCCATTAATTCCAGCCATACTCCAATGTGTCCTTTAGGACAAACATAAATGCAGTTTTGACACACGCTGCAGTTTGGGGCTTCTGGGATCATGCTCCAGCCTCAGTATCCACAGCTTAGGGCTGGAGTGACGGTGGTTAAACGGGCTCCCCGTTACCCTGATGCATGATTTATGATGAGTTTCCTGAAAAAAACATGGGAGTCTCCTTGTGTAACTATGTACTGCTAGTGTTAGTTTACAGCAAGCACTTGCGTCACTTGATCTTTTGGAAAGGAGCGTGGCAGAAGGTGCCATTTTTCTACAATGGCTGTAAAACAGCTTTCTTCAGAGATAAATGCCATAACATCAGTGATGTAAATTTAATGTTCATTATTGATTAATTACGACAGTGATTATTAACTTACATCCAATGTTACCTGATTTTAAACTAATGGAAGATTGTAAAGACAAATGCAATATGGTTTGACAAATGACAGAAAGCTATAGCCTTTGATTTCACAAACAGAAACATAACTATAATATATTTTTATTACTTGGTCTGTTTTAATTAACACTATGAACGATGAGACATCTATATGTATTTATACATTATAAAGAGTGTGTGTGTGTGTGTGTGTGTCAACAAGACGTTCACTGCAGGTTTGTCTATCTGGTATTTGTTTAGGCTGTGGTCAAGCAGCTTGTTTCATGGAGTCCTTCGGGAAACATCTCAAACACTGACTCAGTTCGTGAAGCAATTCTGTTCTTTTTTCACATGAAAGGAAATCGTCTGCATCTGCATGTTCAGCCTTTGTCAAGTGTGGGTGATGGTCTACATTAAGTGTGCAGGCTTATAAAGACAACATGGGTTTAAACAGTTTCTTTGTGCATGAATAAACCAGGAGCAGAGTGGAAATGAAATAGGTCTTTTTCATCAGAACTGATGCAGTGCACTTCATCTGATGACGTGTCTTTCACTTATCAGTCAAAAGTTGCTGTTTCCACAACTCATGTTGCCCAAAAGAAGTTCATACGTGAATTATGATGTATATCCAAGTGAAAATAAACAGCTACTTTGCAAAAAAACATTGGATCTATTCTGAATATTTTTTTTGTTCAGCTAAAGCACCGCTAACAAAGCCCACCACTGTTTATGATGCTGACGTGAATCAGTCAATCCTTCTCCATCAAGCTTGCATCATTTGTTTGTATTACGATGCAGATAACCTAATTTCTTGACCTGTTTTCCTTCTCTTGCCTTTCAAAAACTTAAGCTTATTGGAATCAATTGCTTATGGATTTTTTCCTACATGTGGCTAATGGTATGACGCACATGTCAATTAGCACATGTGTTTTTATAAGAGAAACGTGGACTCTGCATCAGTTAGCACAGGTCTGGCACATGTTGTGTGTTTGTATGTTGGTGTGTGTGTGGAAAGCAGTGTATATTGATATATGGATGGTGAAATAACGCATGTGAGTACAATGAAATAAATGAATTGTCATTGGTTTTACTCTGCTTGCAAGTTGTAAAAGCTTGTGACCGTCGACAGCGAACCTCCTGCTCTAATCCCACATCATGTTTGGATTGCTGATTCACAGATTGAGTGCGGTCGCCAGAGGCCACAGTGTCAGAGGTCAGGACTGTAAGTATATATCATAGAGCGACCTCTATCTAGCAAAGGGGCTGTGAAATTTGGACAAGGTGCGGTGCCAGTCATCCCAGGCCAGCTAATCGACAAATTTGCGTGTGTGGCATGTGGAGATTGAACGAAGCGTGCTGGATTTCCTTGAGGTCATGGGAAGTATTCTCCTCAGCATATCAAGGAACTGAAAGGTTTTTAGACTGAAGAAAGTGTGCATGTTATAAAACCAGAGTTTGATGTGGTTATGTTTTTGCATTTTGTCTCACCCTGTAAAATATAGATGAATACACCAGTGGAAGAAGTATCCAAATAATTACTAAAGTAGCAAAAATAAAGGATTCTCAATTACAGTTAGTAAAGTAAAGTCCTGCAATAAAATCTTTACTCAAAGGGCCAGTGTGTGTAGCATTCGGTCTATTTATTGATATAAATGAAATAATTATTGATAAATATGTTTTCAAGGACTATAATCACCTTGAGCCATTTATATCTATATTCATAGAGCCAGCCACCATGTTTCTACAGTAGCATAGAACAGACAAAGCAAACAGCTCTAGATAGTCGTGTTTTTCATGTTTTGGTGTGTTGCCAACATAGTTTTGATGCAGCTCACTGGATGTTTCATCTGGTTGTAATCTACAACCCCACTGCTAGTTGCAGCCAAATCCCACACACCAGACTAAGTAAAAAGTAAAAAGCACAGAAGAATTAGCAACAAAATGCAGAGTACATTTACAGATTCCCACCGCTGCTAAAACTTTCCCATTACTAACAACATTTTTCACTATGACAGCAGATGCATTTGTGTGGTCACATCTTACTGCACTCCCGAAAGCATCTGAAATTCTAGCTGTGAGAGGAATGTAAGGTTTTATATACCTGTTGGCCTTTTGCCATGTTTATTGCTCTTAGCTTGTAGTCAGGTTGACGTGTGCTGGAGCAGATGCAAGGGTTAACGGCGCTGCTGAATCACCCTCTGACCCGAACCTTCGAAGAGCAGGTTGGAAAGAGGACAAGCTATAAAGTCATCAGGTGTTCATGCAGCTTGAACACTGCCTTTTTATTTCTGGGATTCAGGAGGATTTTTATCAGTGCAGGTGGATTCCAGAGGTGATGAAATTTATAATAATGACAGTTACACTTCTGGATAATCACAACTCTCTGTCTGGATGAAAACCAGCGCTGCTCTAATTAGAAGCTGACGGATCATTTCTTTTTCTTTCCAACTGAATCAACTTTTGCTTTCAGGTAATGTCATCCACCCCAGTGACTAACTGTCCAAATTTCAATACCTCAGGATAAACCGAAACAATTAAAGACATTACTACTCACGTTTTTACAGTAACAGAATCGTGTTCCTTCATATTTATGTAATAAAGGACGTGTTAAGCCCTTGTATTTTATTGCTGTGTATTGTTGAGTTCAAACATACATTTCATGCATGACTTATTACCGTGCTGAGTTTCTTTAGTTAGACAAATGACCCTGGCTGAAAAGGAACTCTTGGGATCTCGCACCTCACATTCACCTCCACTGAAACCTGGAAATGAGAGCTTTGCAAGCACTCGCCGTTATGAAATCCCAGTGACCTCGCTCTTAACCCTCCACTCATATTGATCTTTTCCTCTTACAATTTCCCATCTCAGATCATGCCCTCACAGCTTTTACATTAGAGTATCCAATATTTGAATCTGTTCAAATAATTGGCCCCTTCAATGAACTCTTGTAGCCATAGCAACCGCTCCAAGCAAGGATGACCCATGATGTCAGGGTCACAAGGAGATTGTTGAGTGTAGAGGATGTCCTTGCACTTCCAGACACATCTCACAGCGTAGAGGGCCATACCAGCAGAGTGGGTTAAAGAGCATCCATGACCCCTCTGATGGAGAGCTTCTGTGTGGTCAAACAGGGTCACAGGTTCAGATCGGAGCAGCGAGAGGTCAGGCAGGAGTGACAGGAGGCCAGCATGCAGGCAGCACATCTATCCAACAGCAGAGCAAAACACTTTGCTCTGACAGTGGTCGCATTCTCATCCATCTTGTCTCAGTGGCCCTCTTACTTTTCCCTTTATGGTTCCCCTCTTTCACCACTTCCTTTGCTTCTCTATTTGAAGCTCAGCGGCTGCTTCAGGACACATGAAACATGTTAAAGTATGCATTTCTGTTGTGTTGTGGAAGTGAATATATGAAAAGGAAAAGAAGCAGAATATATGTTACACCTTGTTTCATAAAGCACTTTTGTGTTCTTTCACATTTAGAGCTCATCTGTTACCACTCATAGCTTATCACATCCAACTATGGAAACAGAGTAATTAGAAAACATTATATCTGTGTGTCCTCTTATGAGTCTGATGTGAGTTGTGTATGTGAGAGCTGTTCTCAGGACGTGCTGTAGCTGTTATTGCTACAAAGTCAAACTTAAATTTGTACCACAGATGACCATTACTCCCCTCTCATTAGGCCAACATGTTTGCAGATGCCAGAATAAATGATTTCTGAATTTCTGCCATCAGATCTGAGTGTTCTCATAACACTACCGAGAGTTGCTTTTGTTATGAAATAATTTAAATTCATGTTTTGGAAATTAAGACGTTGGCTAACATTCAGCGTACCCTGAGAGGATTCAGTTGAACTGCAGTCTACTGGCCGCATGATGTTTATTCAGTGCTAACTGATCTTATGGTAAAGTTAACAAATCTTTTTTATAATGATGTCTGAATGTACTCCTGCTGCCTCACACATTGAATTCACTCTCTGGACGCTAATTGTATACTTCAACTCAACCTTTTCACAGTACATGTAATGTGAACATTAAATGCATCCATTTGCATGTACGCATTAAGCATGTGCATGCAAACTGGTGAGTGATAAGCGATCTTCCTGGCAGGCTGTCCTGATTAATGCCTACTCTCATTGATACGACTGGGCAACCAGCTGTGGTTAACAGAGCTCAGCAGCATGGAAACATTTAACCAGGCTGAAGGATGGCCGTCACCCTGACCGCCGCACGCACTCGTAAAACACAGCCATATGTAAAGCATTGGTAGGATCATGGCTTCTCTTTTGATATTCAGTATAAGTGCATGTAAGCATGACTAATAACCTAGTGTTTATAATGTGGCATATAATAGGACATGATTTTCTCTCTCCTAACCTGGATATTGAACTTCATCATCCAATTTATTAGCTGTCTTTAGGCAGAGCCAGCAATCTTAAAGTTGCCCACAGGATTAGGGGGTTGTGTTTATAGAAAAGACTGTACATATCAAAGCTATTTTTTTCCAGATTCTTTAAGTTTCCTCAACATGTGTCCATGCAAATCCCTGATGACCAGTCAAACAGGAGCTCTAATTTCTCTGGTCTAGTTTCCAGTGGCCCAGAAATGTAGAAACACAAAACTGAACACCATCTGTTTGTGTCTCTGAGGATGTTAAACACACTCCTGGTTTGTGGCCTTGACACACGAGGGATAGACAAACGTAATACATCATTGTCTAGTATTAAAGTAATAGTCAAAGGGTTGCATGTCAATTGGCTGTGTTCACACTGCATACTCTATTGACGTCCATTGAATCCCTATAAGTACATATCATGCTGTTTTTGCTGGAAATGTTTTGTCTTGTCTATGTCATATATTTTTTCATCATGATTTTTTTCTTACCAATGTCAAATCTTTGTACATTTGTTTTTATTTTCATTTAATTTCATTTCTAGACCAATGCACTTGTAACTTTGACCTGTGGTAGTGTTCTGACTGATAATAATATGGTAATTTCTCTCACTGATGTTTCTGATTTATTTGTTGTTTACACTTGTTGCTCAGTGGTAGCTTGCCCACTAATCTGAATGCAGTACAGTGATACCTAACCCAATGTGAGTAAACTTAAATTTGTACCACAGACGACCTTTACTCCCCTCTCATTAGGCCAACATGTTTGCAGATGTCAGAATAAACGATTTCTGAATTTCTGCCATTAGATCTGAGTGTTCTCTGTAATAAAAGCACTTTGAGAGGTCAGAAGACTGGATAACACAAGAACAGTCCATTTACCACATTTACAACACCAAAAATGTCTAATCTTTCCTAAAACTAAACCAAGCCCGAACTCTAATTACAAGCAAGGAAGGTGCCATCCTCAACCTGGGAGATATTCAACGATTCTTATCTCATAATTTTTTTTATATCTTGTAAGTCATAGTGTACATATTGTGCCAGGTAAACCCCAAGCATACAGTATACAACCAGTTACACTGGGATATTCAAGACACTATGATGATTATTTAACTAAATTTGCCTTAGTGATATATATGGACTATTACTCTATTTCTTTGCTCCCAAATGGTCAATACAGTTCCAGAGTTTTCCAGTTAATTCCAAACAGACCCTCAATGTGTGCTGTGACAAGAGGTCCCCCAAAACCTGCAAGTTAACTTTGTCCATCACCCTACATTATACATTATGATGTGCTCTACAGCAGCATTTCCTGCGGAAGGAAATATTCATACCCATATCCACTGTCTGTCACACTCTGTGGTGTATTTAGGATTGTTAACCTCAGCCTCTTGTCTCTTCTGAAATCTCTGCGCTCTTTAAAATAGGACTTCTGTCTCAGAGGACATCCTCAGAAAGTCTTTACAGCCTGATTACCATGAAAGCTTTTCCTTCAATCCCTGAGTTGGAACAGGAAAGAAATGAGGAGCAGATTTTTATGACTGAGCTTTGGATGTCGTTAAAAAGATGCTGAACTATGTTACTGTATGCTGTCAATGAAACACTGCGCCATCTCAGATGTTATCACAGGGATGATGATGCTGCTCAGCTACATGCTTTGAAGGAAGAATACTGCAGGTTTTATTGAATCTTTTATTCATTTTCTTAAATCATTTTAGATCCACTCCCTTTTGTTGGATTTCAATTGCCGAAGACAGCATGTGCTAGTAAAGCCAACAAGGGCCAACTGGGCCATATAGAGGGGGCTGTGGGGCCTGGGTTTGCGCTGCAACCTCTTGGTTACAAGGCAAATACTCCATCTTTAAAGACTTTGTACTAACCACAGAATAACTACTCATGGGACAGAAATGTTTCATACAGAAAGAAAAATTAAAGAAAAAAATATCAGAGCCCCTTGGTACCGACGCCAAGCTCTGGATTGCTTACAGTCTGTTCACTATCAGTGTGTGAATCTACAGTGTGTGTGTGTGTGTGTGTGTGTGTGTTTATGCACACAGAACTGCCCTGTGACTGCTCAACACAATGGCCAGGTTAAAAAAAAAACATTGACTGGTCTGACAGTTCGCTGTTTGTCATCCTCCCACTGGCCTCATCCAGTCAGCTCGTCTGACAGCATTTGTCAGAAAACAGTCTGTGTCTGTTAATTAGGTTTCTCCGTGAGAAGACAAATGAAAGACAGACAGACTGAAAAGCTTTACTTCAAGGAGGAGACCAGGTTACGAGCCACGGGTCAGTGGGAAAGTGAGGGAACACTGTTTTAACTGTTTTAACTCATCATGATGCACTGTCATTTAAAGTGAAAGGGCAGAGAGTGATCCGCCAACAAGATCACCACAAAAAACAGCCAGTGTCTTCAGTGGTATGTGACAAATATGTGCTGCAGATCAAAGTCACGTTCTCTTAATTGCAGGGGATGTAAACTTTCTGACTTTGCACTGCTCAAATCAAACTCTGGAACAGAAAGGATGTGACAGTTTAACTTTAGTTTTGGAAGACAGACTGGGGATAATTACTTTTTTGACTGTGCACTGGTGAAGCCAAAAATGAAGCAATACACCACAGTGGTGTATGCACACATGCACTGGTATGTGGGAATCTGGTTTTCATGGATGCTAACTGGACAGTTCCATGTTATCTATAGCCAGCTCATTTGCATCCCAAGTGAACATCCGGTTTGCTCTGCCAATCACAATCAAGCACATGTGAGAACATGGTAAAATACATATATATATATATATATATATATATATGTGCTGTTGTTTGCTCTCTCTTCTCATCTAATTGTAGGTGGGCAAAACATTAGCAAGTAGCCATAATTACTGACGACTATAATAGTGAGCCATTTGCTTATAGCTTGTCATATCAATTAAAAGACGAGAGTTGTGGCCAAATTGTGTGTTCAGCAATGTTACTACATGTTTTTCACCAGGTTGTTGCTACGGATACTTAAAGCATACATGATCAAGTAGACCTGATTTGATTTATATGGTACATGCAAACACTAATTCTTCCTTAAAACTATGGGAGGTCTGATTGTGAACACTGTGAGATATCACCACTCTGTGATGATGTATATAATCTGCGGTGACTATCAGACACTAAACAGGCACACATTTCACATCCTCTCTGTCTTCGCAAAACCTTCTATGTGATTTATATCTGTTTCACAACCACGTATTTTCCCTGCTCATTCCCATGGCTATGCATCATCTCTCTGGGGGATGCTCCTGGCCTTTTGCTGTAAAATGATATCAAAGAAAAAAAAGCTTTGAAACACTTTTTTTCCAGCAGCGTCAGCATGTAAATATCTCACATCACCTCACATCTGCAATGTACCAACATTTCTAAACCACTAGGTGGCTCCCTGCATTTGTAAATCTATAGTAATTGGTCTCCATTGTGCTGGGGTACCTGATGTTTAAGCCTGCAGTGTTGCCACTTAGGTTTATGTCTTCATATTTTAAGAAATATTCAAGTATTCTGTTGAAATTAGTTTAGTCTTTCAGGGATCTTTCAGAGCGCTCCCTTGACCTTTCAATAAAACAGCCTATAAGAAGTGATCATGGAGTTATTGCCTGAGCAAGGCAACAGAGCACGGTAATTAAGCTGCTGGGGTAATTACTATTAGAGCTGTTTTCACTGGTTCTGACAGGCACCAGATACCCAGCAGACTGAGGGAGGCTGCATGAGGAGGGAGGGAGAAATTTGAGAGGGAGGCATGGCTAATCTCTAGTCCCATGCCCATGTGTACAGTAGAGTGAGGGGGAGCTTGGTGTGAAGCCTTGACGAAGAGGAGGGTGAGGAGGCGTAACACAGGCAGGGATAGATGATTACAAGCCGAGAGAATATGCAAGCAGACGGGTGAAAGTTTGGGGAGAGGGGGAGAGGTCGTAGGTCAGGCTGGGTGAAGCAGAGCGCTGAGAGAAGAGACATGTCTGTGTAGCTGCACACAGCAAATGAAAACATGAGACTGTATTTATACTGTAACGTTAGATTTACAGTCTCACAAGATGGCAATCACTCACAATTACTTAAACTACTCCACCCGCTGGCATATCCTGACAACTGCCATGAAACACTCAATGTGCTGCATCTGTCAGCAAAGAGCCCCTCAAAACGCACACAGACTTATTACCATAAATTATGTTTTTATACGGCTGTTTTTCATGTCATCATGAGGGCCTTGCATGTCAAATAAACAAAAACACACTGCCCACTGTGGCCATGAAGGCAAGGCTCAGTTATTGTGCACAGTACACATTCCTATCTCATGTATGTGTGCTTCATGTGCAATAATGCAGTGCAGTCTAAATATACATGCAATTTAATTAAGATTGATTCTTTTATCAGTTCAATCACATTAAGTGGGTGGTCAAACAGTAGTATTAGTTAATTAGTATTTGTACAACACCTGCAGTTTTTTCAGCACTGTTCATACACCCTCCTATACTCTATCCAGCATAAATTCGACAAATCACCTGGATGCGATGCCGGAAACAAATGGAACCAGCATACAAAAGTGTCTTTGTTAGAGATTTAAGGATATTTATGAAGCTTACTTTAGCCCCTACCAGGAGTCATGGTGTGTGTGTGCGTGAGCTCTGTGACTCTTAATGCTTGTTCCAGTAGGCCTCTGCTGTGCCAGACCAAGCCCACATCAGCCAAACCTGCGTCAACTGATTATGTGGGTTTACATTCAATTACTCATGCATAAGTGTTGTTGTTGTTGTTGTCATAACTGTTGGTTCTTGTAGCATTTTATCCGATCAATTGCACCGTGAGTTGATTCTCAGTGAGCAGAGAGTCAGGGTTGCATTACTGTAAAGTAAACTGCAAACAAAGTGGAATTTGTTTATAATATTTCTTACTGTGAGCACATTGCTTTCTGTTTACTGAGGCAATCTGTAGCCGTCAACACTCATTCTTGGTGAGACAGTATTCCAATAAATGGATGCCGACTGTGGCCTTGACAGTGTTTCTGGTGGGTTGATTACACTCAATCACCCAAATCCACACAACAAGGTGAAATTACACAGAAAGGATCAAGAGGATGTTGTAGGGAGGGGACAAGAAATTCTTTGGTTGGTAAGCAAGGTCACTGATCGACTCTGCAGTTCAAGGGTGCATACAAATTAATGCTAACTCTGGATATGTGTGTAAATGTGTGTGTGTGTGTGTGTGTGTGTGTGTGTGTGTGTGTGTGTGTGTGAGCGAGAGAGAGAGAGAGAGAGAGAGAAAATAGTAGTTTATATTTCACAGATAATTTTTAACCAGCTCTAATGACAAATGTGGTACGGTGAACAAATGTCCCTGAGCTAAACGTTTCACCTTGACATGGTGGAATACCAAACCAGCTCAAAGTGTGTGTGTGTGTGTGTGTGTGTGTGTGTGCGCGCGTGTGTGTGTGTGTTTGTTGGAGGCTGATTAGCAGTTATTGGAGCCACGGGGGCATTTAGTCGCAAACCTTTCAGTGGTAAACTCGTCCACTCTAAGAGGCTTCGAATCATGGCACTCATGGATTACCCAACTTTAACCAACAGCCATCCGTCTAGCTAACAATCAGATATGTTTCCAGTACATAGAACACGACTTTAATAACTTCTAGGACACCATATATTTCAGATAGCCGTAGAGAAGTGTGAAGGTTGCAATTTTTTTAAACAGTGAAAAGGGAACGTATTCAAGGTCATGGGACGCTCGGAGAGCTGTTGGTGGATTGTAGTGGAGTGCACCTGCAGGATCCTTGGTGTTTCTACAGCAACAGGTAAGATGTGAATATAAAAACAAACAGAAATACGTCACAAAATTGTCACTTATTGGTTCAGCATGGGCATCATTTAGTTCCTTGGATACACTAAGATGCACAATAGACTCCAGATCCTCTCTTTGCAACCTGAGCACACAGACTTGTGTAATAAAAATACTACAGCATCAATGTTAGTAGTAGTAGTCAAACATTTTATCTGTGCTCAAATTTCACCTGTTTTAGAAGCTTTTGTCTGGCAAGTCATCCAGCTGTGTTTTTTAAGATTTCATGAATCCAGAGAAATTACAGGGCGCGATAGTGACGTTGGCCAATTGTACTCTTGACCTCCAAGAACTCCAAACCATTTCCTGGCTGATATATAGAGCACATAAAAACATACTTGATCATACATAACCTTGCTATTATGTTCTGTTTTCCTCAGGCACACAGGGACAGATTGCACGCAGCTCTCTCAGCCACATTAAATCATCACAAGGGAAATAGCTCTCAGCTCGTTGCCTCCTTCAAAAAAATAAATATGGGACCCCCTCCACTTAAATTCAAACAGCTGCAGACACTGAACATTTACTGAGAGACATGTGCCTCACATCATACCAAAACCAAGTCTCTGTATCCAGCTGTCATGCTGAGCTTATGTGACAAGCTATTATACTTTCACACCTACGTGAGCTTTCCATACATTGTCTGTGTGTGTGTGTGTGTGTGTGTGTGTGTGTGTGTGTGTGTGTGTGTGTGTGTGTCTTTATTGGACATCTACATGCGCCTGTCTCCTTGTCTATGTGTTCACATGCCTTCATGTCTGTTTTGGTCATGTCTGCCTCTGTGTGTGTTCTGAAGACAGACATACATGCCGGGAGCACATACATGTTAATATCCAGCTGGTGTATGCAGCGTTAATTCCGCTCACACTCTATAAACTACCAGAAAACTATTCAGCCCTGATATCCCTCGGGTGCAGATTCAATCTCTGAATTTCTGGTGAGCCTGAGAAATTGTTTCCATGTGTTTAGTGGTGATCACCACTTAACCATGCTGCCTACCTCTGGAAAAAGACTGATAAACAAAACTGGGATTCTTTTATAGTTTATAAAACTGTGTTGTTTGTCATCTGATTTGATATTGTTCCACATGTGTTCAAATTTGCTTTGGTGTCAGCACTCAGATTCGGGGATCTTCACAATAAAGGATCAGTTTGAAATTTTGATTGGATCGGGGTGTGTCTAAATGTGCTGGAGTATTTCTTGGAGAGAATAAGTAACTTCCTACAGTGCAGGTGGTGAAGCTTTGCCATGATTCTGCTCTGCCAGAGGATCTGGGATGTATTAAATATCCGCTGGCAGTCATACCGTAATTACAGCCAGGAGTAAGTGATTACCAAAGTTTTGTGGCCATGAAGCAATTACAACAATTACCAATATTAAGTGTTCTTTAAATATCTTTATTATAACATAGATCATCAGTTCAATGCCACCCCTGGAGTCCAAGTTCAAGTTGGATCACTTCAGGGCAACTCAAGTCAATCTTTTTCTCAATGAGGGAAGAAAAGTTCAGCCAGAACTTAAATCAGTAACTCAAACTGCCTCAAACATCACAGCTACAAGTATGGCCGCAAGAATAAAGACTTCCCTCAACAGCAATATGACAAATAAATACATAAAAATCTGTCAAAGAACAGTAAAAGCAGCACAATATAAAGTTGCATCACAGTGGGAATGTAAACAGTATTTATGCACAATTGAGGGGGTGCATTCAATCATGCAAGTTCAGACCACTTGACACTGCTATACCACAACCCTGTAATGAGAAAATCATGAAGTAAGTCTGACATCTGGTGGAGAGAATCTGCTCACCAGGAACTCTCAAGCTTAAAACTCTCAAAATTAAAAGTAAGAAATTATCTCTCTGTCTCTTTTTCAGTGTTGTGCGCTGTTGGAGTGGAGACTCTACAACAGGGGGAATTCAACAGCCTCGGCATCTACCTAGTGTAAGTGTTTAGGTGTTGTGGTCCACCTTTCTGGCTGATATATGAAATTAAACCAGCCAGAGCACTCTTGACTTGAGACTAAACTGGTGACATTCCTGAGTTGTCTGGATTATTAATATAGCAAAGAATGTTTGGTCTGAGGAATTGTAGAAAACAATTACAATATTGTACTGTCTTTATAATCACTCAAACTGTACACACACACACACACACACACACACACATAGTCACACACTTGAAGGGAGTCAGAGTGATGAGGTGAGGTGCAGAGGGCAGAAAGGAGTCCATTCCTTCAGAGCTACTTCCTGTTATCTCTGTGGCCCACAGCCAAACTCCCACAGAGCCGCAGGGAAACATGTCCCAAAGGAGACCAGAAATGCATGACTGTTTATTTTGTCAGTAAATGCTCTCTCACACACACACAAACACACAACTCAGCGATAACACTTCAGAGAGAGAGGCCAGTGTGCAATGACGGTTAGTCTGGGGGCATTTTTCTGGTTCACTGGATTAGACAGTTTCCGACTATGAATAAGCAAAATAGACAAGAGGGCACCGTAAAAGTGTTTTGCACCATATGGAGTTTATTTTACTGATTGTGTCACTCTACCTTCTAATCTGGCTCCAAATATATTTCTCCTCCCAGAGTGTCATCTGTTGGGATCATGATGCTTGAACTGGCCTATTTCCTGGACACGCTTCTGTTCATGTGTCTACCGTGAGTACACAACACTCATCTGTGCTGTTGGGTGGATACTTTAGCATGAAGTCCAGTATTGCTGTCTTGTATTTAGGTCATTAACAAACTACGGACAGTGCGTAACTAACAAAAACTATTTTGTATTCAGCCTTCAAACATTCAGCAGGATTTACTGTCAAAATTGCAAGAATGTGACTGTTACTGCCTCAGTTCTTCTCATCTTCCTGTGTTTCTTTAATAGCTGTCCTCCAGACTGGCAGCTCTTTGTGCTGTGGGGGAAGATGGCTCGTATCGGAGGCTTCCATAAGTTCCTCTATTACTCCATAATGTCAGTGGTCTGCTTCTTGCACCCTGTGCTGGTATGGCATGCAATTATCCCAGGTAAAATTGTACCCAGCAGGTACCACTCTTACACTGATGATTAGCATACTGTTTACTGACTTGTTAGTGTCATAATTGTCCTTGTTATGTTCTATTTAAATGTCTCAAAAAGCTGTGACACAATACCAAGACCTAGAAACTGATCATCCATTTGATTGTGTTATCTTCTGTCAAAATGTCTTCTGCAGGGACAATGCTTCTAGTGACAGCCTTTTTCAACTTCATACTGAGCAAGAAAGCAAAGATCAAATCTCCCAAAAGGCCACAGGAGAGCCACAGTGACCAAGGCCCAACCACCGTCTGTGTGACTGAAGGGGTAGCCCAGAGCAGCACCGCCTCATTCTTCCATGTGATGGCAGGAAGGAGAGGGGGGGGACTGGCTATCACAGACAGAGACCGCTGCCTCAGCCCGGGAGAGAGAGGAGAGAGCTTCCAGGCCATGCTGGAGCTGGAGCAGACAGCAGCACCTAAAGACACGGCTGGGGAGAGGAGGAGGAGGTGGAAAGAGAGGAGGCTGATATGCTTTAGAGGTGGGGAGGAGCCTGCGGAGAGGGAGATGGAGGAGATGGACGGCTACTGTGAGCCAGAGCCAGACACCACCTCAGACACTGCGCCTATGATTACTGACTGAAAATCCCTCTGCGCTCAGACTGAGCTCCTCACTGATATCACACAAAGGAAAGTGTGTGTAATGTATTCATACTGACTGAGTGAATCTGTACTGTGGTGGATGTTTAGCTGAAAACAACATTATAAAACATCTGAGCAGCTAAAACAAGTATTTTTGTTCAGTAATAATGTACTTTTTGTTTCCTCTGATTACACAACTGCAATATGAATATTATTTGATTTTTTATTAAATGTTTTTGAATTGATTTGTATATTTTTTACATCATAAAGATCTACCTATTATAGAAAATGAAACATATTTAAATTGTTTGACCTTTAAATGTTTAAATTCAAAAAGATTAAATCATTTGTACCCACATGATCACATGGGAGGCTTTTACTCTGTTTTTTTTACAAAGCCAGCACTGACTGAAAAGCAAACATTAATGCTGATCAATCCAATCCAGTTACTGCAGCATAAATTATTCATAAGGTAATAAATTAGATCAACTGTTTTCAGCGTCAGAAAGAAAACGTCAGTGAATGTGTCTGGGAGTATAGCAGAGCATTAGAGCTTGTGCAGGTGTCACATTCAAGTCTCTTCATTGTGTGTTTGTCATGTGCAAGTGGTGACCATGGAGACGGTGCTCTGGGAGGAGTGCTCACGTTATTATGGTGATGAGAGAAGCATCAGCTCACCAACTGGAGTGCTACATAGACCTAAACACAACACGCCGAACATAATCACAAGTATTAATCACGCATTAATAGCAATGTCATACACTGTGTATTGATAATATGTAGGGTGCGTGAAATCAGCAAAAGTGAGCATGAAATCCTGCATAAACATTTCATTTGTTTTTCTATTGCTTTATCACATAACAAAGGATACAGTTCTCCATACAGACAATCTTCTTTTGTTCAGCTCATAAATCAATACTGTTTTGTTCTGTAAACACACACTGTACACACACCATATTCCTCAGTCCTTTGTTCACTGAATTGTTGATATATAACTGCAGGTTGCCTTAAGAGGCAATCTCTCAGCAGCATCAAAGCTAAGGAGAGAATCAATAAAATCAGAGAGCCCCAGTCAGCAGAAAGCACCTCACTGAGAGCTGGGTCCAAACAGCAGACACATGAGAAACACACTGATGCATAAATAGCCTGTCACTAAACAACTAGGTTATTCTCCATATTTGAAGCAAATTACATCCCCAGCAGCTATAAAGGGTCATGCATGTTTTTTGCACACCAATGATAAACCAAAGACATGTGAATCCAGTCATGAGGGAAGATATGTTGTCCTGTTTTTGTGGGAGGAACAGAGAGTCTTTGTCCAGAGTCTTTGCTGAGGCTGCGCTATCATCTGCACAATGATCTGTGGTCAATTACAAACCAAGTGTGCCAATAATGGAGAGGAAAAGAGTGTCAGTATTTCCAGTCTGCTTCCACCAATGTTGTCATATCCTTTAAAAATGAACTGTTCTCGGTGGGGGAAGTTATTCAGCTGCTGGAACAATTTACTTCCTCTGTGCATGTTAAATCATAAATCCCATTCAGGCAGAGAGAGAGAAAGACACGTCCTACAGTTTGTGTTTCCACCCTACAATAGTTTCCTAGATGGCAGATCCAGGCTCAAAAACAGGATGTGAAACATAAATCTCAAAAGGTCACAGAGACTTCTTCCTTTACTGCTGAACTGGAAAAAAACAGGATAAGTGCTTCAGTGGTGGCAACCTATTAAATATACATTATATAATATTCATAACATTTAAGATACGGGATAAAAATAGTTAATATAAATTAAAACACCACAGTAAATCTTCACCTCCATACCATCATGGTATGTTGCATCCAGAATTGCAGAAGATATGGGTGTCCTTATTTTTATTACATTTAATTGTGGAACAGTCAACAGCACACAGGGAAGAAACGCATTTCCAGGATTCAAAATAGAATTTATTGATATGTGTTTTTTGCATAAAACACATCAATGAACACATTCCAATATCCTCTACGTATTCCAGTATAATATAGGTGAAACTAAAAAAATGAGTTGCTGGATTGGATGTGATGTGACTGATGAGGCACCTTGATGAAGATCCTGCCTCTGGTAGCCACGCCCAGTCTCTACGCTGATTGGCTGAGGTAGTTTGAGCGCTGTCTTCTATTGGATCAACCTGGTGTCAGTTTCTTCCTCCAAACTGAATACCGCACGACCACAGAGGCATGAACACTGATAGCGGGATTCACCGCCGGTGGATGATACGGAAGAGGACGCAGACTGCTATGGTAAGAAACCGAACTGACTCGGTTTACTGCAGAATCATTTAACATAAAATGATCAATTGGCGGTAGGAAGTTTATCAATGCGACTATGCGCTGTAACCCTCTGAACAACACGATGCCCTGATGACAGGAGATGTTCTGAAGTTGGATGCAGGGGTGGGGGGGATTTTGGAATCTGGCTGAAAAGAAAAACGCAGCTCCTCAGATTAATAGCTGCATTAGAAATTGGTAAAGTGATTTGCTGATAAATGTGTTTGTCTAACAGTTTACACGTTTGTGTAAAGGTTTCGTTGCCTTTGTGCGTAATTTGGAGTTGTCCTGGACATTATTTTACGCGTGAGAATGAGATTGTGTCCGCAGGGCGCAGCTGCAGAGGTGCGATAATTGGATGCGAATCTCGCGATGATCAAACCAATTAGCAGACCTGCAATGAAGGTCCTTTGTCCACACGGGGAGCTTTCACGCAGAGGTAATGCGTAATTTAGTGACAAAAGAAGAAGCAGAAGCGGAGAGAAGAAACTGAATTATGTAAATTTGGCCAGCAGTGTGACTCTTTAGTCTGTCTTCTGCGCAGCCATGTGTTGTGGCTGAATAATTCATAATAATGGTGACAGACCGGAATATTTTAAGTAATGGAATAATAATATGCCCATTATTGTGTATAACTATGTATAAAAGACTGACCATCCCATTATGCATCTGGTGTGTCAGCAGTTTCCCAGGATGAAAGTGGAGGTGGACAGAGGTCGTTAAAGCTGACAGGTGTTGCTGTTGCCTCTGTAATTAACATAAATATTTTGGGAGATTTTGGGGGATTTTCTTGTAGTTGCTGGCTTTAAATCAGCAGCTGCATGAAGATAATAAGCAATAAGCATTGTAAATCTAAAGCACTGCCTCTTTCGTGTTCATTGTTTAGCTGAATGTGCACGTCTCCTCCCACAGATCACTTCCCAGTCTGTTTCCTGGTTTTTGTGGTCACTATCACTGCTAATGCAAGCACTTTTTTTCTTCCATTTTATTCCTTATATGAAACTTCTGTCTCAGCTGCAGGAAATGCAAAGAATCACTCCATGTACATCAGCCCATATGGAAAAGAAACAGAGAAAACTTATGACTAACTTATATGATTTACTCTTGAAAGTGGCCACTTTAGTATTCTTTTCATACACGATAATAAAAGAAGTATAAGGATATTGTATGCATCATATACTATTCTGAAATACTCAAATCATACAAGTTTCATTTTGTTTAAATGTAATAAGGATCTTTTATCTGGATTCACTGTTGTATGCTTTACATACAAGTTTCATACAAAGGAGATACAAATTTTTATAAGGTTTATATATATCTTTTCCTTATGGGCTCAGTCTTTGGAAAGATCAACTTCGCTTTTATGAATATCAAATAACAACTTGATGAACCAACCAGGTTAATTTGATAATGAATTTTAGAGGAACTGCTTTTACATTAAATAAGTCACACAACAGTGCTTAAACTGACTTACCTCCCTTCTTTATCATGTGACAAAACTGCTGTCAGTCACAATACTTCAGACACAAGGTGGCGCCAACATCACAGCTGTGGATGCAGTGACAGTGATTTTAGATGATACAATAAGAATCCTGTGTTCAAACGTAATCTGTCAGTGTCCGTTTGTAGAAAACAGCACAATAAAGTTAGAAATGATGGAAGACAAGATGTACTCTTTAATTAGGTTTTAATAAGTCACCGTTATTCAATTTTGTCAACAGAAACCCAAAAGCCAAACTTTTACTGCAAATACCACAAACACAATCTACAGAATATCTATATATTGAACACATTACCTTGAAAGTTGACCATCAGACATTTGCAAGCTTCATATTTAATGACTTACATGTTCAATCACCTGGTTAAGTCAAGTATTTAGATACTTCACTTAATTATAAGTTGCAGTCCTGCATACCTAATTATATATTCAGTAAAAGTAGAGGTATTATTATCAAAATATCGTATCTTTAATGAGCTTTCATTCGGCAGTAGGATAACCCTGCTTAGTGCTTAGTGCATCTCAATATTCATGTGATCATTGATGTATCATTATTACTGAGGCATTAAGCAATATTTTAATGTTGTATTTGGTTTTGATCACTGAGTTGTTATGTGGGGAATGTAATAGGCTGGTTATAGGTCTGTGTTAGTTGTGTAACATTTCAATTTGTAAAGTAACTGCAGCGACTGTCATGTAAATATAGTGATGTAAAAAGTACTTAACAGGGGCTTTGTTTGATCACATGCCATCCACTAACAATGACAGTTATCTTGACAACAATCAGTATATTTCATCACTGATTAACTTCAGAGGAGCCCGACTGCTTGCATTGCATTCACCAATAACATATTAGATATGAAAAGTCCCCTAATTTCCTCAGCCCAGCCTGGGACAAAGGACACACTGTTGAGCAGTTTACTTTCACTTTTCATTTTACCACCTTGTGCTGTCAAACATTAAGTTATAACTGGATCACATGTCAGCCTTGCAAAAGGTATTTCAGATGGAAAATAAAACAGGTTAGGGCTTGCCTGTTCACTTTCCATTACCCAGATTGATGTGGGCATATGGCAAAAGTGGGCAATGTTTCTTGTTCATGTGAAAAACACAAGTAAGCCCACACGTTTACTCATCTGGAGGGGTGTGTGTGTGTGTGTGTGTGTGTGAGTGCGTGCGTGCGTGCGTGCGTGTGTGTGTTTTCTCTTGTCATTAGGGTCATATTTATTAGCCATCATAAAACACTCACTTTTCAACAGCCCATGCCTAGATCACCTCGGTTGTGCAAGAATCTTAGAATCTAAGGTGTAATGCTGTTACATCTAGTGGACACACCAAGGGATATTTATATATTCACACATCATAAAACAACACACAGTTAGCTCCTGTTCTGTCTTTTAGATGTTTGTGCAGATGTCTCAAGTGAGACATATTTGCTTTGTGCACACCGCTGACTCACATCCTGTAGTTTATTAACTAAAGCTGAGGCTGTGGTGGCTTAGGTGACCTCTCATATCCTGCCAAGGAAGTCATCGTTTTTCCCGACATTTGGCTCTAAAACAATCAGGAGATTTAACAATAAATAGCACACAACGTCACACTGTTGTTTTGATAAGTGTATTTAAAAAAAAAAAAAAAACAATATCTGAAAAATGCCTGTATTCGTATAAAAAATAAATAACCAAGTTTTCCAGATTCAATACATACATACATACCATTGACCATTTAAGTGTGCAGAGTCTAAAACTGTTAACATTTTATGAAGAGCCTCCAGGGCTCATTTTTCAACATTACATCAGTCATTTGCACAGAAAAAAGAGCCCCTCTGCTGCAGGACTATAAAGACTGTTTGATTTACAGCTAAGACAACAGTTTAGTGTAGCTTGATGTCTGAGCTCTGTGACATTTATAGACTGAAGAGTGGTACCATGCTGTGCTTTTTTTTTAAATGGCCTCTGGTGACCTGGGAGTCGGCAGAGTGGGAAGAATCAGCATGTGCACACTTCTGTCTGCGCAGTAGCTTTGCATCTTTTGTGTCAGGCTGGTTGACTACTGGGAGTTAGAGGATGAGGATTTCCTGTTGTGGCCTCGGCTCCTCTGCCGAGAGCGCTGACTCTGACCTCCTCTCCCCCTCTTCCTCCTCCTCAGGCACAGCGTGGCATCACGACCCAACCTGTGGGCTCTAGAAAACACACAAAGACACAAATACGAACTTTAGCCTGAGGAAGGGCTGTGAATTGATACTCCCACATTGTGTGTATCAGACAAGTCAAATATTAGGATACAGTGTTTGTTGTGGTATGGATAGCATTATAATGGAAGGATCCACATGCAGTGAGCATGATAATATTGTGAAATGTGGGTTCTGAATCAAAATGAGTTGATTGCCATTATCTTAGAGGCAGTAATTGCTCCACTTTTCTGTCTCACAAGTTGCAAAACATGTGGAGGAAAGATCAAGAAATTGCTCAACTAGGTGCTTTGTTACTAGAAGAACCGGCTTGGGAATTAATAAGATACTGTTGGCAATTATTTATGGGAAATGTGAAAACGGCTGGAACAACCTGTTATGACGCACTAGATTCTGCAGTCTGCCGTGTAATACAGCTTGTACAGATTGTAAAGCCCAACGGGGCAAATTCATAATGTGTGATATTGGGCTATACAAATAAACTCGACTTGACTTGACTTAATAAAGACACTGCTGCTGTTGTGTGATATTCTGAGAGTTGATAAATCTGTTGTGAATCCATTACAGAAATAATATTTTCAGGACACAGTTTCTGTGTTCGTGTCCTTAATGAGTGTGTGTCTGCTAGTTCACTAGAGGTTAAGTTTACTCTGAACAAGGCTCTCACCTGTTCCAGCAGCGAACCAACTGTTTGCCCATCGGTGCCCCTGGATCCAGACACACTGGATCATTGTTGCTCTTCAGGGTCACTCTGAAAAACACATGTAAGCCCACATGTTTACTCATCTGGAGGTGTGTGTGTGTGTGTGTGTGTGTGTGTGTGTACGATCTGGCACTCACATTACTGTGACTTTGTCGCAGCTTGGGCTTTTTGGGTAGACTGTGAGCTCTTGAAGTTGCCCTCTGACCCCCGGTTGCGTCTCCGGACACAAGCATCTTCCCGGGACGAACGTGCTGTCTGACTCTCTCACTGCACAGACAGACACAGTAACAGGATTACAGGTTAATTCAGGACAGTTTTGCAGCACGAGCAGAGATTAAGTTACTGAAAGTCCTCATGTTCAGACAGCTTTGACCCAGAAAAACAGCAGACTCCACCTTTACTGGTTCCAGCTTTGATGAAAGACAAAACAGATATAAACACAGATGATTCTTACCTGTAATCAGGACACAGCAGAGGCTCAGGAGGGCGAGTTTACAGACTGACTGAGGATAAACCTTCATACTGGAGACGAGCTGAGCGTTGACACTGAACCCACTAAGCCACCCATGTTGTTTTTATAGGACTACTTTTGCTCCTCCCTTCCCCCTCATACTCAGAGCTGGGCTTTTCCAAACCAGGAAATTCCCCACGGCACTTTCCCTTCTGAAACATCAGGACACAGGAATCAGGATGCAGGGATCAGGGGCAACATTCCCATCTTGTCAGAAAAAGACTTAACACCCCGAAGGACAAAGTGATTAATTGATGTCCTTTTGTTTTCGTTTTGTTGTTTTACTGTGTATGGCATTTATTGGACAAAAAAGACACTGATGTTGCAGGCTGGTTGTGTCCTTTAGAAATGTGACACAGAGTCTGTTTTTCATTATTATGATGCTAACTGTTCATAAAAAGATTTAACAGCAGTTATCCTTGAAGGAGACACTGTTTTCCGGGCTTTGTCGAGCTTTGCCACAACATGCTACTCTCTTGGCTCTGTGTCAACAACACTATGTGATTTCCCCTAATTCCCTGTCCCTGCTTTTACAACTGGGGCCCGATTTTTCACAGGCATTTGATTTGAAACACCTTTAAAAACTGAAATACATTGAATTAATGTGCATATTCTATAATCTTTGTATTATAGTCTATGTTTTTATCTTTTTAAAAGCACATAGTCTGACAAATTTTCTCTGGGAATGTTACTGTACTATAATATTATATTTGCGCATCATCAGTTATGTGGACTCATAAGTTATGATTATACACAGCTTATAGACATATAATCTTAATAGCATTATTATTAATATTCATCTTTTGTTTTTTGTGAACAGCTGGGTTTCAGTCAGCATGGGTGAGCATCAGACCTACGTGAAGCTCAGCGAAGAGAAACTTATACCAAAGTAAGTCCTTTTAGTAGCACAGTAGTTGCATACAGTGAAGTAAAATAACACTGTTGATGACATTTTTTAAACGGTTTGTGTTGTGTGAGTGCTCTGAGCACTAATACTCTTTGTTGTCCTGTGTTCATATTCAGGTCTGATATCTTGTCACTGCTGAGGACCTACAACTGCTACCATGAAGGGAAAAACTTCCAGCTCAGGACTCGTGAGGTAAGAAAAGCTCGGAGAGATCACCTGACAGTGCCGGCAGAGATAAGAAGGTAAACAGGGAGTGTTATTGACAATTGCTCGGTGGCATGTGTGGGAGTGTGCTGGATTGCAGGAGAAGGTATTATAAAATGTGTTGCACATATATGGGAACCAGTTAAATCAACTGGTTCCACTTTGAAATAAACGTCTAATGTGGCAGCAGTTCTGAGCACATACAGTACAATACATGCCTCTCCCCGGTTCTTTTCCAACGTGCCAAACAGCTAAAAAAAAAAAAAAAAAAAAACTTTGCCCTCAAAGTGAGAATGGAAATGGAATGAGTCTCACATTTCAGTCATTATGCAGTAACTGCTTAGCAAAGTATTTCCACAGTAAGTGTTTTGCTGTTGTGGCCTGTTTGGTTATTTGTTTGATAACTATTCTATGGCTTTCGTGGTCCGGAGTTCCCCTTTGTGTTCGCAAGCAGGTTTTTGAATGTGTGTGGGGTAGGTTGGTCATGATCTGTACCTCATTTTTGTCCTCAGACCCATTACATGGTCTCCTTCTGGGAAAATCCCCCCAGTCACAAACATAATATGTGGACATGCTACATACGCATGTATAGGGACCAACAATATTACAATGTTGGCAAAATATTAACCAAAAATAAGGATGCAAAAGTGTGGACTGACTATAGAGAATGACTCAGCACATTGCATTACTGTAACCCGTAATAGGTCATTTGAAATTTTACTGCGTGGTTTTGGGCAAGTGTGTCATTGTTTAACCTTGCTGAAAATGCAAGTTTGTCATTTTTCCAAAACACTAAATAGATTCTGTCAGGAGTAGAATAACGTAAATGTATAGTAAGTGTGACCAGCTGTGGAAAGAGACGATTGCAGTGAGTAAAGTCTTTTATGTTGCACTCTGTTATTTTGCTGATTGTCCAAATACTCCAGTTGGTGTAGAAAACATGTTTAGTGTCTCAGCTAGAACAAGACAAGGAGTCTATAAACTGTTAAAAACAATGTATTTGCTCTAAAGTATCTTTAGGCGCTTAGTCACTTGTTTTTAATTATGTTGCCTAAATTTAAAAAAATACCCTATCAGTGTTGGGCTGGGTATTTATAAAAGTAATGGATTACTTGTTAGTACAGGACGTTTGATTTGTTTTTCTGTCCTCCCGTTATGCATACAGTTTAAGAAAAAAGCATAAAGCAACACAGGTTACTCCACAATTTTTTTTTATACATATATTTTTTTGATGTAACACGTTAAATTACTGAATTACATGTAAATGTAATCTGATTAATTTGTAACACATAATTCCCAACACCGTTCCCTATCATAGACTGTCCCTATGTACACATATAAAGCCACAGAACAAGGTTTGTCAGGAACATGGGGTTCAGGCGCATCATTCAATCCTAAATCATACTGTGCCAAATGTGGTGATAGTGGGCAAAGTATTTCTGTATGTATTGTGCAAAAAAAAAACATCTATTTTTACTGCGGTGGCAAAGCTATACCAACAAAGTCTGATCATCTGTGTGATATGACAGGATCCTGATGGATAAACAAGTTTAACCCTCCACTGTTATATTTCTTCTGTGTAAATTTACTCTGAAGTATAAAAAAAAGACATTAAAGATTCCTACTTATGAGACCAGACTGAAATTCTTCGCAATAACATAGAAGAGCCAGTTTGTTGATGTGTACAGGAGCACAGGGTACATCACCTGCTGGTTTTTTAGCGTCTTGTTTGAAGGCTGAATCCATCTTTTCTGTACCTCAGCAGCATGTGGTGACGTAAGGGCAGGAGCAGTAGAGTTACACAGTTTGACTCACCACTGAATCATTGCCTTATGATTAAAACTTAATTCTTATCTTTTGAATCTAATTAAAACAGAGACAGAAAACAATGGTGTGAAGTCATGAAGTCATGAAAAATTGGAACAATAGAATGCACCTGTAAGTATACATCTAGGGTCTGCAGTTTTGTGAGTTGAGGGTTAAAATTATCAGAAAAATGGAAGAAATTGAAAGGAATAGGAAGGATCATGTGATGCGGTTGAAAGCTTTAGAAAGGCTACCTTATGGACTTTCTTGTTACTGTATTGTTGGACTGTACTGTGATGCTGTATTTACTGCACTGTGATGTTGTATGTGATGTCACAGTGAACACATGATCAGAAGTATTCCCTCACGTAAAATGATCTGTTGTTTTGCTGTTATAATTTATGTTTAATGTAGTATAGTGACGTTGTTAGAGGTGAGGCCCAAAGTTACTCACCACTGACTCATTAGATATTTTGTGGATATGGGAGGAAAAACATTACTCAGCAGTAGCATTCTTGGGTTAGAAGCTGGCCCAACATCAACATTTGGAAACTCCTTATGTGAATTTCTAAAAAACAGCTTTGATGAAAACCAGCTGTAGACATGCACCTTCATTTCTAGACAGACTTTTACTGCGATCATATATAGCTGACATGTTTTTTTTATTGTATCTAATTATCCAGATTGATGTAAACATCTTCTGTATTGGGAAAAAAATTTGTAAGCGCTGTTTTAAGATTACATCATGGTCACGCTCTGCAGGTGTGGTTAGGTGATGCGTGTTAGTCATGCTGTGGTGGGAAATGTCAGGAAGCTCAACAGTAAACTAGAGCAGGATTCTGAGACAACAAGCTCAAACATGATTTCCTACAATGAGTACAGCTGTATTAGTGATCGTGTACATGGTGCTGAGATAAATTCTCCTTTAATTTCCGGCTCAGCTCGAGTCGATATTGATTCCCTGTCTTTCCAAAGAGCGTTTCAGCATGGTGGATTTGTTTAGCAAAAAGAAGTGGAAGCCTTTGTCTTCTGATTAAATTAATGCAGTTTTATCCTGTAAATAATTTGTTACAATGAAGTGCAGACCACAGATTTTCGGGATTAAACGGACACTATGTAATTTTTTCTCCCATCTAGTAGTTAAATTTGACTTTGCATGCATTGCAACACGGTTGGAACTACGGTAAGCGGAATGGTTCAACTCCCGGGCGGCCACTATCACCACAGATCCTCAGCCCCCAGCCCAGAGCTCCGGTCATTTTCCCCCGGACCTCCACAGCCCTCCTCCGGTCCCGAGGACTTCCCGGCGTGCCCCGGCCGGATGTGGCCAGGCATGGGGCACCTGCGCTCCGGTCATTTTATGCATTTTATGGCCCTTTTACACTTTTTTGGCAATGAGGATTCAGCGCGGCATAACTGAGGTCTTGTATTATGACCAAAAGTGCAGCGCAGGTTTTAGTTTCATGCTGGGGAAGTAAAATCGGCGATTCCACCTTGCTTCTCTGTGAAAAGTGAATCGCAAAATGTGGAAATGCATTTTGTCCTATGGGTACTAGCAGGTAGTGCTTTATGTCCCTCTCGGCAGTTCGTAGTTTTTGATAGACTGGAAAAGACATGGAAGCCTCCATATGAGCGACCCGCTCTATGTAAAGACAGATAACTGATTCTTCACTCAGGAGGATAAGTCAGATTGTTGGCATATGTTATTTTACACCAATGAGGATCTATTCATGAATGAAGACGTTGATTTGAAGTAATAAATACTTAAAAAATGACATAATGTCCCTTTAACACAGGGCTCAGTTGAACACAGGAGTGAATGTGCCTGTGCTTGTTAGCCCAAATATTGCATGCAGCTTCCTCTAGTGGCTGTGTCAGGTATTTTTAGTTTAAAATGCCACCATTGATTACCAGTAGATGTCAGTGTGGTATGCTTAGGTTCACTGCAAAAATCATAATGTCTGGTGCTGTAGAAGCACATTATAGTATCATAATAATAATAAGAGTATTCAGAACCTTTGCTTCAGTAGACAACACTAGAACTACTACATTTGCAAGTCACATTTACAGTCTTATTTTCGTACAGAGGGTTTATAAGCTATTACTCATACCAGTGTGGAAAAATACTCATTATGATAGCCACTGGGACTGATACATTACTGAAGCAATAAATCACAACAGGCAGTGATCATATCACAGCTGAAACACTAGCAGCTAGCATATTTTTTAATTCCATTATTTGTACTTTATTTATATAATTGAATGTTGCCTTTATTTACATTATTGAATGTTCTGAGCAACTAGAAACTGTCCAGCATCAGTAGGTTGACTTTGATGACTGCTTTGCTTGCCTTTTCTGTAAGGTGGTGTTTTGTTTTATTTATTTTTTTCCCCGAAAGGTTGCATGTTGGTTTGCAGGTGGATTTCTCCTGGAGATGGGTACTGGGAGTTTAATTGTGCTTGGGTACAGTAATAGTGCATTTTTACATCCTATCACTTGCCTATATATACAAATTCTCCACATCTTTTTATTTTAAAAACTGGAAATAGAAAATGTTTGGCATTTTTTGCCTAGCTTAATAAATGATTATTTTCAAGCCTGTTACTCAGCTCTTTTGTAGTAATGTTTGGAAACAGCAGAGGATAAACATCTTCATGATTATTTCAGTATTTTATTCGAAATTATAGCCTTTACATCTTTACAAAATATCAGCGTAAACATGTACACCTGAGTCCTCAGTGCATAGAAATAAATAGATCTTCACTTTTCACTTAAATCACATGGGGTTTTTTTTGTCTTTGTTCAGCCATCATAATAAGTCCCATCATACATTGCATAGTTTTAATCTTCATAAATGCAGCTGGTTCTTCCAACCTTGTTTGATTATGAGATATTCCATCAATGTGCCTTTGGGTCATCCCACAGCAACACCATCTCTTCAAGTCCTTATCTGTCCAAACAGCCAGTCTATGGGGTCTTTGACCCTGCAGTCTTTTTCTGTGCCCAAACAATCCTCTGAGCTGTTTAGACTCAGACTGCAATGTCTGGAAGTCCTTAGTGTGCGAGGAGAGCCTCGAGGAAGCGAGGCTGAAACAGGGAGCTTCATCTGAGCCTTTGAGAACTGCCGCAGCTTAGGGGACCTCTGGAGTCTGACGGGGCCACAGCTCGGGGCCTCATTGGGGCAGGCCAGGGCCTGAATGCTCGTCATGTAGTCCTCTAGAGAAGGGGAGCTCTGGGCAGCTGAGGGGTGGACTGGTGAGTCCTCCAGCGTCTCAGTAATGGTGGGTAAGAGAGGCAGAGGAAGCAACAGCCACCTGCGTTTCATGCTGCAGCAGGAAAGGAAAAATATAATAATTAGGTGGTGGCTCTTTGTTTATGAACACAAATAAGTCACTGCGCTCCTATAATCTGTAACTTTCAGCGTTTTTCTATTTAATTCCTTTAAAGTAACAGATAAACAAATAACTAACTGTACAGCCCACATGTTCCCTTTTTTGGTTGTGTGAATTACTGTTAAGCTGTTTATCTCTACTTTCACAATGTGCGTTTGTTTCTTGTTCTCTGGTTTGTGAGGAGTAAAATATGTGACGTTGCAACAAATCCTTTAAAATCAACCTGGAGATATAGCTAATTAGCAGGCAATCTATAATAAAAATAGCTGATGATTAAAGCAAAAAGTGAAAGATGGAGCAGTCTCACCTTTGACGCTTGAGTTGTAGGGTTGACATGCTGAGTGAAACAAAGTGATGTCTAGTCCGCTCAGTTGGCTGGAGCAGACCGTGTGTCCCAGCTTTATAAAGTCACTGTGAGGGAGGGCGATTAACCGCTACTTCCAAAAATAGCCCTGCTGACCTAACTTGCATCTCCGTGTGTACAAGGGTGTGTTCATGCCCGTACAAGCACTCAGGAAACTTAGGAGTGGCGGGTCAGCAAGGTCCAGTGGTGCAGCTGCTCTCAATGTTTATGTTCCAGAAACAATGAAGCCCTGGGAGCAATTTGTCTCTTGTCCCAAAAACACCAATTTTCTGCTTATTCGTCTCTCTTTTCTCTGACATTTCAGTATTAAAATAATTATTTATGTAAGAAAATGCTGACTGAGTTCATCTTCAGTGTTATTATTCTTTCAGCAGTTTGTACACTTCACTCACAGACAGTCCCACCGCACAGCTGTGACATAACGGTCAGAAGCAACAGTGGCTGCCGCAAGTTTTCCACTCAAACAAAGCACTATAAAGATCTAACACATGCATTTAGAGGCCCATTGTGAAGAATTAGTTCAGCTCCACAAGTTGTTTGTGTAAAACAGCAGCTGGGGATCCTCATGCTAATCGTTTTCATGCATGATAGTGGTCACATGCTCTGAGAATCTTTTGCCTTAGTCTCAATTATGCAAACTCCACACAGAAAGGCCCCGGGATTCGAACCCGGTACCTTCTTTCTGTGAGGCGACAGTGCTAACCACTACACCACCGTGCCACCCGCTTTTAGTTTTTCTTTAGTATAAAATATTGTTACTATGATAATGTATTGATATGAGTAAAAGTCACATATTCTATTACAAAAGTATTATCAACAGAATACTGAAAGTACCAAAAGTAAAAGTACCCATTATGCAAAATGCCCATTTGTGAATATGATATATCCCAATTATAAAAAGTGATTACATTAGTTTAATTTCACAGCTGGTAGCGGTGCAGCAAATGTTAATTACTTGATATACTACTCAGTAGTTTAACTTTTAATAATATATTATCATATATATTATCATTTAAGTTGCTATATTGTATAGTTATCTAAATGTGCAAATTAACCAGTAACTAAAGCTATAAAGTAAACATAGTTGGCTATAAGTACAATTGGCTTCCAAAATGTAGTAGAAGTATAAAGTAGTATGAAATGGAAATAGTTAAGTGAGATACCTCAAAATTGTACAGGTACAATACTTGAGTAAACCACCACTGCAGATATATTACCATAAGAAAGAAGAAGAAGAAATTACCAAGAGCTGAGTGAGGTCAAATGTTTATATTTAAGGATAAGATCAACAATTAAATCATATTTACTGTGAATATCCTCAACAGAATGTAATATAGGTCAAGCATCATGGTGAACATAATCTCCAAATGGTTCTAAATAATTTAAAATCAAATTAAAAGACAACAATTCCTCATATTCATTCATTAATTTAATCAAAGGATCTATTTTACTGTTTTACTCTCAAATTGACTGAGAGACTTCCAACAGTAAATCCAGGCACTGTATTCTGAGCGTCAAAGTAGATATTGTGATGATATGCTATTTCCGATGGAGGAAGTGAATCTTTGGGTACAACACCTTTTTAAAAGTACTTCTGTTGTTTTATATTCATAAGTCAGCTGACACAATAGTTGAAAGGGTAACACTGTTTTATTCGAGTTTCACTTCTGTGAAGTCAAAACGTACGTGACCCGAAGCAGTCGTGTCTGTTCTCATTGTGCTGCCTCCACAGACATGACTTCGCCCTTGTACAGTATGAAACTGAGGGTGTGTCAAACCTGACAGGGTTTCTCCAAGATGAGAGGGTTCACCCTTTTGCGAGCGTCTGTTTCGGCACGTACACCTGATATTGAGCCGCTGTGGCAGGCGGCCAGCAGGATATCCCCTCTGACCACATGTGCTGATGATTGTTGTTATATGTGTGTGCAGGAGGATGGAGAGCTCATCCTTGAGGGGTTGCTCAACATCTACTGGGGTCTGCGTCGACCAATCAGACTTCAGATGTACGACGATAATGAAAGATTCTGTCTCAACAGGTAAGACTGGCTGACACAAACGTACTGAACAAACAGATGTGGCCGTGTGATTGTAACACTGTCGACAGGGATTTGTTACACAAAAGCAGAGAAAAAGTCTGAACCACTGACTCTCTCACTTCCCCACCCTGTACTGCTGTTCTAGTATAGAATTAAGAAAAGAGCAGACAAATAAAAAAGAGACTATACCAGTCACCAAAGGGGAAATATACAAATGAACAACATGTAGACGCTATAGGCTCCATTATTTTCCTTTTTGCATTGGCAACACATTTTCAATGTACAAAACATTCACCGGTTCCAACTCAAAAGTGTATATTTTGGTTTTGGACTGTCATGTAAAAACCTTTTCAGGTTTTACAAAAACTGTTTTCAGTCATTCATGGGCAAAATGGTGGCAAGATTATTCTATAATGAAAATAATCTTGACCTGGAAAACAGTAGTTTGTATGACGTGTTAGGAATGTATACAAACAGTAAATACACTGTTCTTTTCCATTTCTACAGAAACGACAGATTCTCTCAGGCAAAGCAGCTCTCAGCGGAGTCCAACAACAACTCGCTGGGCACAGAAAGTGGACTAGCTAGTGAGTAGCACGTGAAGTCTTTCTCACACACCCACACACTCAATGGATTAACGTAGATTTCAAACACATGCTTGAACCGATTAGAGATCCACAGGCACTTAATTCCACATTTCAATTTGGGTGGCTGGCTCACGTGTTGAGCACAGATTACCATGAGATGTCACCTTGATCAGATCACCAACTCTATAAATAACCAGAGCTAAACTACCTAATCGTGGGTGTGACATTGGCCTTTTGGAGCAGTTCGTGGGGGTTCAGATCTGAAATATCAGTAGCCTCCATACGGCTCCACTGCAGCTGATCACAGCCACTCTAGACAGACTTGTGATTTCCACAGTGGCTCTCACTGTGCTGGGTATTGATTGATCAGTGCTGTTGTCTGTGGTGCTGAAGTAGCGGACATATTTATAATTGCAACTTTGTCTTTCTCATTCTTTCTTCTCTGTTCCTCCGTCACGCTTGTTAAGAAAAGGCCCAACATTGCTGTCTGTGTTAAAAACAGGACAGATTGTACGGGACTGGAAAAAAATCTGACGATATGGCCAAAGTTTTCTTCATTAGTTCGAAACAAAAGTCACTCACCAAACCTATATAAAAATGCACATGTCGTCCTCCAAGCATATATGAATATCAAAAATTCTGTCCAAAAAATCAGCTTAGACTTCAGAAAATAGATGTGGAACACTATATGCTGATGCATCGTTATGTAAAACTATTTCCAGTGTTTTGTAACTTGCTAATGTATATCAAAGTGTTTTTGTTTACTCTGAGGCGATGACATGGGCGGTCAGGGGGAGGAGGATTCTCCTCAGCTGCTGAGGACCAGGAGTGATGCTTCCTTCATGCGTGTTCAGCGGAGGTCAAAGACGCACACTGCCAGAGATCTGCAGCGTATACGCACACACAGGTTCTCAATCAACGGACACTTCTACAACCATAAGGTACAGTAAACAAAGCACACACGTTGACACATCTCCAGCTGCAGAAGGACAGAAGCTTCCTGTGCAGGTGTGCTGAGTTTCACAATAGCCTGATTTCATTAATGTGCTACAGATTACAATGTTCCACTGTGTTTCCTGCTGAATGCAGCACGTGTGTGTTTTTATTGAACAGATTCCAGCTTCAGACTGAGGGATTTCCTTCCTTCTCAACAGGTCCCATGGTGTCCAAGTCTAGGAATCCCTCCTCAACTGTTGATGAAACAAAGATCCGAGTACTTCATGTCCTCTCAGTTATTCCTGATTGTTTTTTTTCTTTTGCTTTCAGACATCCGTTTTCACTCCAGCCTACGGTTCGGTCACCAACGTACGAGTGAACAGCTCCATGACGACTGAACAAGTCCTCAACCTGCTGCTACACAAGTTTAGGGTAGGCAGTGAGACGCTAGTTACATGTCAAGTGTTGTCTGGGTAAAACTAGAAAGAATCTGTGCTTGTGTCTTTTTAAGGTGGAGAATAAATCTGAAGAGTTTGTCCTCTATATGGTGCACGAGTCTGGCGGTAAGTCGTAGCTTTGTGGCTTTGTTGTCGCATGTTGTGTTGTGTGTTTCACTTGTTTTGTACGTCTCAATCTTTATAGAAAGGTCTCGGCTGAGGGACGGTGAATACCCGCTGGTGGCTCGTGTGCTTTATGGACCCTGTGAGAAAATCTCCAAGATCTTGATCACGGAGGCTGACCTGGGAGAGGAAGTCACGTATGATGTGAGTCTGGGCCTCCTGCCATCACTCTCTACGTTCTCTCATCTTTGGCCTTGATAAGTGACCCCTTTTTATTTTTTTGTGTTGTCCTCAACATAGACTAACAATGACACAATGGAAGGTTGAGTTAAATTTAGCAAGCTGAGGAACATCCTGTTTCTGGACTGAGTGCACTGAGTAATAAATAAAACCTGCTGCTGGGGACATTCTCTGGATCAGAATCATATTTACCAATTCCTTTTTTTTTACTTATTCTTTATTGTTGTTTATCATTATTTATTTATTCATTTATTTAGTTTTATTTTTTTATTTGAACAGAAAAATTTAATGAAAGATACTGGCTGCGTGTCCACATTATGGATTCAAGTCATGTAATATAATGAAGGACACGTACTGATCATTTTCTTGAATTGAATTTTCTCTGCAGGTTGCCCAATACATAAAGTTTGAGATTCCTGTTTTAGACAGCTTTGTCGAGAAACTTAAAGAGGAAGAGGAACGTGAAATAAACAAGCTGACCAAAAAGTAAGTCAAAAGTCACTCCACTCATTACAAAGCTACTTCCAGTCTAGACAAAGCCTTCTTTCGTGGCCCATGTGTTTCATTATGTTACAGATATACATATATGACCCTACACTGGACAAGTATGTGTATATGTTGAGTGATTTGCATGGGGTGGTTTGGGGGATTCTGATGAATCACTTTCTGTTTTTTAAAACTTCATCAAAATCGGTCCACTAGGAGTCAAAATGTGGCTACTTTTGTATTTGGAAATGTCAAAAGTATTCACAATACAGACATCCAATCAAAAATACAGATTTGCTCCACTTCTACAAGACCCTGACACCCTGAAGGAATGCTCATCTCCCAGCATCAGAGAAAGGTGTGAAACTAAATCATACAGTAAAAGCTCACAGCCAACTACTGGGCCTCAAACACTGATAATCGGTGACAGAGCTGTAAAGGAGGTAAAACAATTTTGCAGCAAGAAGAACACCGAAGTACCATGTTTTACCACCGACGTGGTGTCTGAGATCTCAGAGGAGATCATGAAGATTGCTGCTGAGCATCCAAATCTGTGATTGTACACACAGGAGCCTTAGATGTTGTGAAGCAACAATCAGAGGTACCGAAACAGGATTTTATGGATCTCCTGAGCAAAGTGTGATGTCTGAATCCTGAGGTCTATTTGAGTGGAATTCTGCCAACAGTACGATGTTAAAGTGATGGCTAAAAGATGTGTGTGCTGCGCAATCAGTGAACTTCATTGACAATTTCTATATTTTTTGAGAAAGCAGGCATCTTTTTAAGGCAAACAGTTTTGTCCTTAATAAACAGGGATTTGTTGAGTTCCACTGTGTACGTCACTGGCAGGCTAAGACAAGGACAGGAGAAATAGTGCAGAACAACAGATAAGACAACACAACAGTCTGAAGTTGAAGGCTTCAACTTCAGCGTCATCACACTCACCCCAACAAATGGAGTCTACCCCCACCCCCTAGAGGTCCAACAAGAGGAGTCAGCTCTAAGCCCAGCACAAGACTCTAATCTTCCCAACATTTACCCTCCCAGCCCCATTCCAGCTCCTCATTTCTTTCTCCCAGTCCGAACAACTCTCTCCTGAATTTCACCGAAAAGATGAAGAACCTTACCAATATTGGAGTCCAATTCACACCACATCCATCCCCCAAATTCTCACCCCTTAACCTTCCCCTTCGTTAAACCCCTCCCATTCAATCATGCAAGAAACAACCATCCACCAAAAATCGCAGAGCCCCCTCTCCGCCCATGAAACATCCTACGTGAGTCTGACTGATATGTGCCGGGTCCAGGCTGCAATGCTGATATCAAAGATGTTTTCCCCCAGGAAAACATCCTTTTCTATTCCTGTGATAACAAGTACCAGGAAGTTAAAAAAAAAATCTCATGCTTATGATTGAGCTCTTTTAAAGCATTTTTAAAAAATGATCTTTTTTCACTGTATGTTGTTTTAGCAATTTTAGTAAATGTTTTTAGGTGTTAAACTTCAGGGTACTCAACATTTTTGGGTTCATAATAGCACTCTGTAGGCTGGCAGAACCTTCCTGCTCCCCTTCATACTCACTAATATGTATTAATCCACTGATGAAAATAGTCCCCAACAAATTTAGTTAACACCCATCTGCGTAACAGTGTGTGTTTTCTCATCTCATGTCTGCAGGTACATCGCCCTGAAGTCCATGATCCAACATCAGCTCGAAGGCAGAGCTCACAGTGGTCACAGAATATGAGTGTGTGTGTGCGTGTGTGTGTGTGCGTGTGTGTGTGTGTGTGTGTGTGTGTGTGTGTGCTGCCAGAACTGTAGTGTTAAAGTAAAGGCTGCAACAGAACCATATCAAACACCAATGTGCTTCTACTTTTAGAATGACTCAACAGTTTGTATGATTTGTATTAATGTGATGTATCTCACTGCTTTCATATCTCTTCTATTAATATATTTGTATTTTGTATGAAAATTGTTACTGCAAATTTGACTATTTATACATGCTGGGTTTTTTTTTTGGTTTTTTTTTGTAATGTTTCCCCTGACTTGGACTTCTTTATGTAATAAAGTTTTTAGTGTGGCCTTTATCAGTGCTGTTGAATTACTACCGGCACCAAACATAATATCCATATTGACCTCCCACAAAGAAAACAGCCATTTTTATTATTTCCTGCACTTCCTCTGTGACTGGAGCACAGATCAACATTGTTTTTCTGAGTGACCTGCTCTTCCAGCTAGTTCCCATGAGCTAGGTGTGTGTTTCTCTGTGTGTGTGTGAGCCTATCAACATTACACAATGACGGTATCCTGAGAGAGGGGGGCTGTTCCGTTTTCCCACAGTTTGACAAAAGACAAGACTTGTAATATTTTGTGTACTAACCTGGACCATTAATACTTAATGCTAATGCTTTTATTTCTCAAATCTGATCATTTTGTGTGCACATGCAAATGCAACAATAAGAAGGTAAATACAAAGGCATGTCTGTTTAAGTGTGCCAGAGGAGTGTTGAACATGTTAGCAATATTTGACTGCACCAATAACTTGTGCATAACGTAAATCAAGCTGGGCTACATTCCTGGTTAAGTTTCTGTATTACCTGATCTAAAAAAAACACACTGCATACAGTCACCTTTATAAAATAATGGCCTATGACATTTTTTCAAGTTTTTGGGAAAACACAAAAACCTGGTGGCCAGCATTATCAAGAGATGATTTAAGCCAAAAACTAATTTTCGTCAAAAAATGACTCAGGCCATTATTTTAATAGGGTGACGATACCCAAAAGGCCTGAGATGCCTTAAGATATTGATGCGTCTACAAGATTTCTCGTCAACTTTGACAAATGTGATCTAACAAGTTTCATTGTGGTTTTGAAACTTGTCTGTTTGGTGTGAAGTGACGAAGAAAAAACAACCATCCAAAAATAATGTCAATGGAAACAGGTCGCATCTGCGAGCACAGAGAGTTTCCTGGTGGAGGGATTTCTGCTCCGCGTGCACATACTACCTTCCCGTTCACGAGACCTTGTACGACTCGAGATCGCGCCCCTTCGTGCGCGCCCTCTCGCCCACTCCCTTATTTGCTGAAGTCGTATCAAACTGCCACACCGCCCACGGAACCAGCCAGTCAGCTCATCCAGCGCACACACACGCATACCCCAGCAATCCTGTCTGCTGACATATTACCTGCACGGATAAACCAATGACTGCAAGTCTGATCCAGGAACTGTGCGCTCGACTGAGCCTCACTTCGCTCCTCAAACGTAATTTGGAAAAGCAGCAGCACAGCTCCTCCTCATCCAGCTTGGCATTGGGCAATGGTCTGAGAATCAGCCAATGACCTAATGGTGCGGGATGGGCCAAAGTCCGCACCAGACCGACAGGAGACACTTAAGACTTAAAGGTTATTTCAGGCTGTTAATGCCACACGAAAATGGCACAGAGTGCGGATCCAAATATAGTTATTATAGGATGCGGGATTTCAGGTATAGCAGCGGCACACCGGCTTGTTAACGCTGGATTTCATAATGTGAAGATACTTGAAGCGACTGAGAGAAGTGGAGGAAGAATTAAAACAGGCAGACTGGGTGAGTGACTGTTGGACAACTGCAGTGTAGGCTTGTAGAAAATTAGAAAAAAAAAGATTTTCATTTTCTGTAGGGTATTTCTTATCTATTTATTTCTTATTAAATGTATTACTCTATACTGAGTATGACCAAAACCTGTGGAAATATCCATACTGAGGAGCCCCACTGTTTACCTCTTAAACAGTGATGGCATTTGTTTTTATTTTTCCTTTTTTTTTCGTTGAACTACTGAATGTTATCCCCCATTTTCAGAGGTTTCTCAACACCAACAATTTTCAAATTATGTGATGAGCAAGCATCGTCCTCAATTATACCAAACAACTTTACAGACACAATACATCAGAACAACTACAACATGGTGTAAAATCGCATCATATGTTGTAAAACCAGATTTAAACCAGATCTCTTCCTTACCTCTATTGAGTTTATTTCAAACTGTTTCATCAAAGACAGGCAGACACTCTCCATATATTAGTTGCACATTTGACAACATGAAATAAAGAGGCTATTTAAAATGTTAGTGGTGAATTCAAAGTATGGAGATTTTAGCAGTCACACCCACAAGTTTGTAGTTCCCTGTTAAAACAAATATGAAAAGTATGTTTGCAGAATAAAACCTTTTACCAAAAAGTTTATTTTTCTAATATTTATCTCTAACCACATAAACCACATGAAATGTTTTTTCTCTCTCTCTCTACAGACAATACCATTACAGAAATAGGTGCGAGTTATATTCACGGCCCGTCTGAAGGGAACCCAGTGTTCTGTCTGGCTCGTGCATATGGCCTCCTGGATGCAGAGGCCCTCAGCCCAGAGAACCAGGCCATAGACTACGATGAACGCCCTCCTTGGGTTCCCAACTGGTTCAGCAGTTCAGGTCACCAGATCTGGAAATGGAAAAATGTCACTGTGCTGTTTTAACACATCTTGTTTACCATTTAGCCATATACTGTATGTAATGACATAATGTGTCCAGTATTGGCTATTGATTACTATGTGCAAAAAAACAGATTGTTATTATTCTATGCAGGTCAGAAGCTTAGTGCTGAATCCATGAAACCTGCTCTCGAGATGTTTGATGAGCTATTGGACGATACTTTTCAGTTTAAGGATCAAAAACAAGCACCCTGGGCCAGTGTAGGACATTTCATACGATCAGAGGTACATTTTCTGTCAATGACCAAATAGAGTTTCCTGCTGCGACAGATATGAGAGGCGATGATGCTAAAGTGAAGCCTGGTTTTGTGTTTGTGTACAGGCACGACGACGGGCAGCAGAGAGGTGGACGGATAAAGATGAAAGCACCAGGGAGCTGCTACTATGTGCGATCAGTGCCATGTTGAAGGTGGAGTGCTGTGCCAATGGAGCTCCCACCATGGATGAGACAGATCTGGCAGGATATAATATCTACAAGAGTATACCTGGACTGGACTGCACATTCCCGGGGTTTATACCGAACCGTCTCTTAAGAATATTCATACATACCAAAGGAAGTGTATCAGTCATAGTTTGTATGTATAGATGGACGACGCATCTCCACTTCACTGAATTGGTTAGTACCACGGTAGCTTTTTGGCTCAAAAGACACAACAACTAGGCGATACAATTCTTTTACACAGACTTGTGATGGTTATAGAAGGTAAAGTTATATCTCCTCTAGTGTACATTCACAAAACCTCCAACTGCCTGACTCCTTCACTAAGGGAAGCTGTCAGTCACAGCAACCAATTGTGATTTTTTTTATCGCATCAAATAAAAAATAGTTCCAAATGTATCAGGAAAAGAATCAGTGTACCTTAAATGACAGTAACCATCTTTGTACTTTGACCTATTAGTCTTGTGCACCATGTCCCATCTCCTAACAGGGAGGGGATGGGGGAATTAACCTTAAAAGGTTAATATTAGGATAGCATTTTTTTTGCAATTACTTTCTAGACAAAACCTTCCTTTTTGGGGGACTGGCATTTTGTCCATCTATACATACAGTCTATACATGCACTCAGCACTCTTTGCCACTGGTTTACTCAGACGAGGCTTGTGGCACATGAGACAGTTCAGTGCAATGTTGGCTATGAGAAACGATCCAGAAATAAAACAGTTAAGCTATTTTGTGACATTTTATTGAAATAAAAGGTTATTAATCCAGAAAATAGCAGATAAAAGACAATGAGTATAAGCATGAAGAGGGGATTTTAGGCTACCCGGATGTCTTCCAGCTAATTGAGACATTTTTAGCGCTACACCCTCCAGTGTTGATGTTGAAAAACATGGATGTGGTCTGCAGTATGTTGAGATTTTTTACACATAATTTATGAACTGTACAAAATGAACATTTTTTACTGAGTAGTGTAAAATCCATTTGACCAAGAAGTGATGTTCCATATGAACTAATCTTCTTTTGAGTGCTCACTGAGACGAGCTGAAACTGTTTAAGTCCATTTTAGTGCTGTTCATATGCATCTAGGTAACTTGTATTTATGTCTTTTTCTTACAGTGGCTTCGAAGGCCTAATCGACAAGTTGATGTCGGAGCTCCCCACTGATTTAGTGACCTACAATAAACCTGTTCGCTGTGTTCACTGGAACAACACAGAGAGCGGAGTAAACACTGTCACAGTGGAGTGTGATGATGGGGAGAGGATCGCTGCTGATCATGTTATTGTTACAGTGCCTCTAGGTAAAGTCCTATCACCTCAGTGCATCAAACATGCACTAAGGTGATATTATTGTAAATGCAATTGTATATTATACTGATCAAATATAATGGTATGACTTCTGACAGGCGAAGTGAATAACACTGATTATCTCTTCATCATGGCACCTGGGGCATATAAGGCATCAAATGAGCATTTTCTCCTCAAAGTTGATGTTAGAGGCAGGAAAACTGTTCAAGCGTCAGGATTTGAGTGAGTTTGACAACAAGAACCAAACAGTGATGACCAGAGGACTGGATCAGATCATCTCCAGAACTGCAGCTCTGGTGGGCTGTTCCTGGTCTGCAGTGGTCAGGATCTATCAAAAGTGGTCCAAGGAAGGACCAGTGGTGAACCAGAGACAGGGTCATGAGAGGACAAGGATCACTGATGAGTGAAGGCTGGTCCTGGTGGTCTGATCCAACAGAGCAGAAAAGATAATGCTGGTTCTGATAGAAAGGTGGCAGGATACACAGAGCATCACAGTTTGTTGCATATGGGGATGTTTTGGCAAAAAAGGGAACCATCACAATATTAGGCAGGACATTATGTTATACCTGATTGATATATAATTACAATAATGTTGAATGATCTAATATGCCTCAATGCTTGGACCTCAGAATAAGTGATATAGCAAAATACTTTATCTCAGCCCACCTACCCTGAGCATTTCTTTTTTGTCAGGATACCTAAAGAAGCACCATTCAGCCCTGTTCTGTCCTCCTCTGCCGGCACACAAGCTGAGCTCCATCCAGAGATTAGGATTTGGAACATGCAACAAAATATATGTAGAGTTTGAATCACCCTGGTGGGATGCTGACTGCCAGATCATCCATCTGGTGTGGAAAGATGAGGTTTGTAGTGCAGCCGTGAACCACAGAACAGTGCACCTAAATGTTATTTCATTCTTTAAAAATTGTGTGTGTGTGTGTGTGTGTGTGTGTGTGTAAAATGTCTCTTCAGGCTGATGTTTTGGACCAGGTGTCAAACAAGTCCTGGATCAAGAAGATGTCAACATTCACTGTGCACAAACCCTCTGAAAGGTCTGCAGTGGCAGATGCTCTTCCTTTCCCATTTTAAGTTTCCAGAATAACTACTTCTCAGAAAGCAATGCAGCCATGTGACTCCTCTTCATAATTATGCTTCAACCCTCAGGAATAGCCATATTCTCTGTGGCTGGATAGCTGGGCATGAGTCAGAGTATATGGAGACACTTCCTGAACAGGAGGTCAGACTGTCTATCACGGAGCTCATACGTATGTTCACTGGTGAGTCTCAGCCTGTAAATGCCTCCTAAAAACTAGTATTGATTAAAATGGATTGTACTTTAATTATAAATCAAACAGAAATACTTTTATTTAAATGTGGAGTGGTAGACTGATTTACAAAGATAATCACAATAAATAAAATGCTCAGAAAAGCCTGGCAAACTGAGTTTGAGATTCTGAGACCTAACTCGGTGAGGATTACCTCTTTAGGTTTAGCAAACTATGGGGCCTTTCCTGTAAAGCCACCTGCTGGGTAAACTTAGAGAATAGTGCCTCATTTTCTAGGAAAGTAAGCAGTCTCAAGGGCCACAAGTATGATTGGAGAGTTGTCAGTTATTGTATATGATTGTTTAAATCTTTATGTCTCATTATTGAGGAGTGAGAAGATTAAAGTTCTCCAGTAATTCTTGCCCAATAACAGCAGGTAACATTGGTAAACAGATTAAGCTAATTCGAAACTGGACGGCAGTACTAGATTCAAAATCCCAAACTTTATACTTAACATCAAATTGCACTACAATTAAATTGTTATTGTTAAGCTATTTACTGTCAAGTGTAGGCTATCATTGGATAAAACAACAACCTGTCTGTGTCAGCACTTGTCTCTAAGCCTTTTGAAGATGGCAGCATCTCTGTGTGTATTAAGGGAACACTAACATCACCCCGAGGAGAGTCCTGCGCTCCCAGTGGTTTCATGACACCTGGACATGTGGATCTTATAGTTACCCAGCAATAGGCTGTTCAGAGCAGGACCTGGACAACATGATGGAGCCCCTGCCTACAAAGGGATCACAGTCACAGGTACACAGACTATGGTTAAAAGATGTTCATTTACCCCCTCACACACAAACACATCAGCTCTAACTGCTTGGGTGTGTTTCAGCCCCTGCAGGTGTTGTTTGCTGGAGAGGCGACTCATCCCTACTACTACTCCACCGTCCATGGAGCTGTTCTCACTGGGTGGAGAGAAGCTGATAGACTCATCTCTCACTACTCCTCCATCAGCCCGACTTTCACACACTGATGACACCACCTTTGCCAGTCATTTGGCATTTAGTGTCTTGCTCACTGACACTTTGAGGATGCAGGCTGGAGGAGCTGGGGATCTGCAGATTAGTTGATGAATGGCCCTCGAACCAGTGTAGAAACATTTCTGCCAATCCTTGAAAATGCCACCAAAGATATGTCCATAAAGAACTGATCATAGGCATTTTTGTGTATTTTTATGCTTCAATTTATACAATAATCCTGTTTACAAGTCTCCTTAATAATAATAATTCAGTTGTAAGAATTAGCAGTAATTGTGTTGAAAGTAAACACATTATCTTCAGTCAGCATAAATGAATTCCCACATTTTTTTTGTACAGGGCTGTTTACAAAGTTCCATCCTGCAAAGAATTATTCTTTGACTTAAAGTTTACTTTTTCACATTGTAGGCCAAATCTGCCTACAGACTCAAAGGCCAACGCTTCCATGTTGGAAGTAAAATCTGATAACACTCCAGTATGCCATGAGGCAGGCAGACTCATCTCTCACTACTCCTCCATCCAAGATTGTTAAAGATAAATGTGTATAACACAATTTATTCAGTCTATACTTCTCATCAAACATATTTTAAAGGGGAACCCTGGGGAGACGACTGTCAAAAAATACAATTACTCACAGACTTGGACGGTAATAAAATAACTGGATTCCTGATTCGCTGATCTTAGCTGTTTACAGCACGAACAATGACTTTTTAGATACCCAATCCAAATCATAGAAAACACAGTTTTGTTAAATTTACAATGAGTGATACCTTATTCTGTGCTAAAATAATGTTTTAAATTGAAAGAAATGTAGTCTAAATCACTTTTTTCACACATTTCTGTTTGTTTAAATGTTCATCTCTTCATAAATTATTAAGACATGGAATTTGTCAAAAAAGAGTTTCTGACTGGCTGCCTCTTGATTCAACATTCACTCAGTGACTTCTTATTCACTTGGGAAAAGCCTGTCTTGTTCTAGTTAATTAACAATAAGGTAGGAACAAAACAGTTCCCCCTGGGTAATAGTCCAAACCATCCAAGGAAGACCAGACGTACTTTGGACATTTTCTGACAGCTGGCATCATCCAATCGGCCAGAAAATAAGCTCTCAAACCACAAAAGAGTTATTGACATGATGTATATTTCACAACTGTGAATAGTTCGAGGAATAGCGATTCTGTTTCATTTTTCAATTATTTATTCATTCATTTATTCAAGTTCTCCATTTTGAGGTTCAAGGTGCAGAGGGTGTGGTTGAGCATGGTTATAATGAATATTATAGGCTTATAACTTTATTATATTGCTTATAACTTTCTAAAAAGGCACTGTCCTTCTGTCCCAACTGACACCACTCTTGGTTTGTGACAAACATGCTCATCGATGCCGTTTGTGGCTCCAGTGGGAGTCAAAAAGTCTGATGAAGTGATGTATTTGGAGTCAGTATTAGTGTACATTTGAAATGATGTAAGATTGTTTAGAAGTTGCTAAGAGTAGAAAGCCATGGACAAGTGCTTATTGTGCAAATTGTAGTACTCAATCTTTTGCAAAAATGTGCCAAAACATATTTTGTGTGAACGAATGACAAATTCCAATTGTGAAGTAATTACTTGTAAATTTCATATTTTGCCTCATTCAAGAATTGAAAAGAAACATTTAAAAAATTAGCAGATTGGGAGAACAATAGGATCTTTCATTATTTACAGACAATAGGATGTTAGAGTCAGGCTAACCTTTTAAAATCAGAATCAATATTTGGGTTTAAAACACTGCATTACCATTAAAATAAGCACTACAGTATATACAGTAGAGATCCCAATGTTAAACATGAGAAACTGTTGGTGCAGTGTGAGGTTTTAAATAATCATCTTCTCAGGCAACACAAATAGGGCAAATGCGAAATACTAGTTTTGCTTAATTTACATGATACAATTAAGTTGTTACTAATGCAAAAGGTGAAAATTAAATTTGAAAGTATCATTTTAATCATGTTTTAACAGTGTGGCCAGTGTTCCTTAAAATGAATGTTTCCGTAGCTGTTGAAAAGTTATTATAATCTGAACAACTGTGTGGCAAAATATACATTTTTCTTTCATGTCAGTGAATTTTGGCGTCTACATACTGTATCATAAGCACTGAAATTGTGCAACATTTTGATATGAGCCTCTCTCTGGATGGGGAATAAAAATTATTATGAGTGCATTATAAACGTTTGAGTGGCATTAATCACATATCTAAACTTTATAAGTCACAGCAAAGACTTTCACCCTTTAAAAGGAATTAACATTTTATAAAGTGGTGCCTTGTGGGCTGGACGCTTTATTTCACCGAAATACCATCTAATATGGATTCAGCTGAGAAAACATGAGATTTAGGAAATATCGAAGCTCCCTAAGAAATAAGGCCACAAACTGGTTTATTTTGAAACTCTCAACCGGAAGAGGTTTGTGTCTGCGCTCTAGGAAGGACTGTAGAGGTCCTTAAAATCAGTGGCTGGTAGTCTGTTGTGCGTGAACAGGTATGACAATGAGTGTGGACGCTAAAATAGTTATTATAGGATGCGGGATTTCAGGTATAGCAGCGGCACACCGGCTTGTTAACGCTGGATTTCATAATGTGAAGATACTTGAAGCGACTGAGAGAAGTGGAGGAAGAATTAAAACAGGCAGACTGGGTGAGCGACAAGCAGCTATTAACTATCTGTGACTTAGAAAGCAGTTAGTAGGCTACAGTTTCAGGCAAAAAAGAGAACATCTTGCAGAGACCAGAAGGTATCAGTGTAATTTCTCATATATTGTTCTCTTTGCTCCATTGGACAAGGCTGAGCTTTGACAGGAGCACACATGTATATTTGATCTTTTTGATGGTTCTTTCCTCAGCCCCAGGTACAATATGTCTGCTGTAAATCATATGACTAACTGATAAATAGCCTACAAGAGATTATTATGCAACGCTTATGCTCCATCATAAACGAGAGGCAATAAAACATATTTTTCCATCTGCAGGTGATAAAATTGTAGAGATAGGAGCAAACTGGATCCATGGACCATCTGAGGAGAATCCAGTGTTTCGTCTGGCCCGTAAGTTTGGGCTCCTTGATCCAGAGGCCCTCAGTCCAGAGAACCAGGCCATGGATATTGGAGGACATCCCCCCTGGTTTCCCAACGTTTTCAGCAGTTCAGGTCAAGTCAGCTTTTAATTTATGTAGCCTCATAAAACAAATCACAAATTCACCTCGAAGGGTTTTATGGTCAGCATAACAAACTGCACCCTGTCCTTAGACACTAGCTTAGGATGAGGGAAGACTTTTCATTTTTCATTTTCACTTTTAGTTCAATCAAGGACTAAATAAAACACGTTTTATTTTGTTAATCCGTTATAAACAAAGGCTACTTGGTGTTGGTGGGGCAGGCAGAGCTTTAAGGGGGCATTCCCATCTGCACCCCAGTCCAGAACAGGACTCATTTCTGACAGTAAATGGTTGGTTGACTTGTATGTTTACATCAGTCTGTGTCACTGGTTATTTACTATAGTTTCTCTGATATATTCCTTATTAGTATGTTGTGTGCTGTGTAACCCATGCAGGTCGGAAGCTAAATACTGAGGATTTCCTTCCTGCTCAGGAGATGTTTGCTGAGTTGCTACATGACTCTTCAAAATTCGAGAGTCGAGGAGGAGAACCCTTGGCTTCAGTGGGAGACTTCATTCGGTCAGAGGTACGTTTCTCTTAGGCACTCTGATGATGATGCTGGCAGTGTGTTTGTTAGCAACACATATCCAAGATTTTACAGCTCACATGTTCTTGATAATAAAACTCATGAAGTCACTACTACTGAGAGTTACAGGAATACATGACTCAACAATAATAAAAATAAACTGCATCTTGTAAGAATAATGAATTTGTTTTGTTGCTTGTTGTCTGATGCAGGCTCAACAACGAGCAGCAGAGAAGTGGAAAGATGCAACTACCAGGTCTCTGCGACTATGCATGATGAGTTGCATGTTGAAGGTGGAGTGCTGTGTTAATGGGACTCACAGCATGGATGAGGTGGGCCTGGGGGCCTTTGGCCTCTACAGGACTCTCCCTGGACTGGACTGTACATTCCCAGGGTTTGTACTCCAACATTCCAGCATCACCCTCACATTTAGCTCCCCCTTTTGATCACAAGTGCGCTTATAAATCACATTAATATTGCCATACTTTATTCTGCATATAAATCATTCAGTTTGTTAAGTAACACATTATTGTGGCACACGTGTTTGTCTGATTTATTTAAACATTTTCTTTCTCATACAGTGGTTACGAAGGTCTAATCAAGAACTTGTTGTCGGAGCTGCCCAGTGGTTTAGTGACCTACAATCATCCTGTTCGCTGTGTTCACTGGAACAACACAGAGAGGAGAGAAACCCCTGTGATGATTGAGTGTGATGAGAACAGGATCCCTGCTGATCATGTTATTGTCACGGTACCTCTAGGTATACCAGACACGTACATCCACATCCATACAGTTTGCTATTCTCCACCTCAGTGCATGAAATGTATATGTCACATTTTTCAGCAAATACTCACATAATATAGTGTTTCCTGTGGCTTTTGTTATGGTAAATAATAAAATGTGCATTTTAAGCAGATAACAATTCACTGCTGAACATAACCTAACTTGTTCTGGTTTATTCTGTCTCATCAGGATACTTAAAGAAGCACCATTCAGCCCTGTTTCATCCTCCTCTTCCTCTACACAAGCTGCACTCCGTCCAGAGACTAGGTTTTGGAACAAACAATAAAGTATTTGTCGAGTTTGATTCACCGTGGTGGGATGCTGACTGTGAAGTCATCTATCTTGTGTGGGAAGATGAGGTGAGACATGCAGTTAATGAATAAAAGTGTAAATTAACTGTAAAATGCATTCATAACACTGTTTACTAGACACGATTACATATTAAATAAAAATACGTTGTTTGACGTTGAACAAAAACAATACTTCCCTTTCCCAGGGGTCTGGGGTTTGAGCCTCTTGCTCTAATCAGCGTTGACAGTTACTCTTTTCCAGAAAATAGTTCCTCCCATTACAATATTTCTAGCTGCAACTGTGTTTACATATTTTGATTTAGGAACATTAACCTGTCTACCTTTGACTTGATCAGATTTTTCTTCCCCCACGACACAGACTCTTACATGTTTTCAGTGTCTTCCCATTTTCTGCTTTGCATTTTGTAATATAACTCCTCATTCCTCCTCTTTGTCATGATTAGGATGTTATGACAGACCAGGTTCCAGATAAAGAGAGGTGCTGGATAAAGAAGTTGTTTGGCTTCACTGTGCTCAAACCCACTGAAAGGTAGACAAACCACAAATGTTGATGCTTGCCTGCTTTGTTTATGTTGGATGTAATGGAATATAACTGGTAAATACATTGATTAGGAATGCAGTCCTGCGTGTGGCTTAACTTTCAGGTATGGCCATGTTCTGTGTGGCTGGATTGGTGGCCATGAGTCAGAGTACATGGAGACACTGTCTGAACAAGAGGTCACCCACACCATCACACAGCTCATCCGCAGATTTACAGGTGAGTCTAAATAAGTCACAAGCAAAAACTCTCCTTCATTCAGAGCGCTTTGCTGCTTCAGCAGGATCTTTGTTTATTCTAAAAAAATGTTTCTGTCTATGAATGCAGCCATGTGACTCTAGAATGATCTCTGTCAGCACTCACAGATTAACTGTGCATATTTAGGGAACCCTACCATCACCCCGAGGAGAGTCCTGCGCTCCCAGTGGTTTCATGACACCTGGACATGTGGATCCTATAGTTACCCAGCAATAGGCTGTTCAGCACAGGACCTGGACAACATGATGGAGCCCCTGCCTACAAAGGGATCACAGTCACAGGTACACAGATTATGGTTAAAAGATGTTCATTTACCCCCTCACGCACAAACACATCAGCTCTAACTGCTTGGGTGTGTTTCAGCCCCTGCAGGTGTTGTTTGCTGGAGAAGCGACTCATCCCTACTACTACTCCACCGTCCATGGAGCTCTTCTCACTGGGTGGAGAGAAGCTGATAGACTCATCTCTCACTACTCCTCCATCAGCCCGACAGCACTGTCCACATCAAAGCTTTGAAAGAATCAATGCTGCTTTGACAAAAAGAGATCAGATTTATGTCTAAAATCTATAACTTCTTTAAACTATGATCTTATCTTTGATTTGGAGGATTGTGTGAGAGCTGCTGTTGATGTAAAGCAGTGCTCAGGCCAGTGAAGTGTGATATGGCTGGCCTTAAGGCCAATTTTTAGTCCTTCATAAATTGCTGTACATGAACACGGAGAGCCCTCTACGTTGCCAGAGAGCCTCTCCATCCTCTCCGGGAGCATTAAATATTTTTTAACTGTCCATCAAGGGAAAATGGAGAGGGCAAGGGCTGTGATTGGTCCTCTAAAAACATCACTTCACAGTAAGCACCCCTTCTGTGAAATGCACCCCAAATCAATTCACAGGAGAAAATACTATTTTATGATTTCTTTATTTGTGAGGGGGCTAGAAGAGAAGAACATTGGTTGCTTACAGTCTTTGAAACTTCTCTAAAGAGTGCAAATAACAGATGTTACACAAACAAACACCTTTCGGTATGTTCTGTGGAAATACGCCCCAGCCATAATTACTAAATGAATTGAATGGATTGTTTGAGCAAGTTGAATGTATTTGACTTGCGTTTCACAAGGCTAAATATAATCCAGTTTTCCTTGCAATTCCTAGGTTCAGAAGTATGTGTTTTCAATTGGATTAACCTGGATATAAGATACTCATGTAGGTTGAATCAATAACCTTCTGATGATGCCCTGTCATTGATTTGAAATGGTATACATTCCTAAGTGGGCGTGGTCATGGCATATTCAGCATCTAATCTAGATGGTGTTCAGTATCTTGTCATCAGACACTTTGCCATGTGGGCTGGACGAACTGGTTCCACTTAGTTCATGTCTCTTCTTCTGAATCACAACTACCCCCCCAATGGAGGTGTATTCAGGACATGCTGCTCAGGTTTACAAATCATGGTAATAAAAATGCAGTTGTAAGAATTAGTTATTTTGATTTTGTATCTTTTTGTCTTGTTTTTTTTTTTTTGTCTGTGCAATATTTAGCTGATCACCAGACCATCACCTGGCTAAAACATACAACACACTTTATGTACAGAAATAGAAATTAAAGCTGCAAGCAGGGATGAAAGGGCCCTCACATATTTGCACATGTCAGGGTATAGCGACTATCCTGCCTTCCTGCAGTCACTCTGGCATGGGTGTGGGAGACTGTTTTTGACGCGCTCTTAACAAACAAATGTCCATACACTTGTCCACGTTCGGGTGATGTTCCCATTTAATGATCAAAAGTTTGGAACAAAAATAGACTTATACTGATGCCAAAGAAATGGATAATGCGACGTATTGATGCTGCTGGGGAACAAAAGAAGTGACGTGAGTGAACCTGGTGAGCGGTAAAAACCGCATGATCTTCCACCCCATGCCCCTCCTCCTTACCTGCACCCATACTTATAAACAAAACACCCAATTACCAACAGTGGAGACCTGACGTAATCAATAAAAGACAAACAAATAAACAGATGTGGCTCCTACACAGGGTTCATGGAGGGTCGCTGAGTGATGCAGCCAATATGCAACAAAATAGGAACTCTGCTGAATGCAAAGCTACACCCCAGAGGCGTCTGAGACAAATGGTTCATGAGGTATGAAACTGGCGTGAACAATGTGTATGAAGGAGTGTGGCTCACGTATAGATGTTACTAATGATAAAGAAACTCTCTTAACCTTTATTTGCTCTCAGTAGAGCAGTAACCCAAGGGAATAGATGTTTAACATTGTTTTATTGCATAAACAGGTATAGCAGTGAGTGTGGACACTATATTATATTTTGATCTACTACTGTTTTTATGTAATTGTCTGCAGGATCTTGCACATCCAATGACTGTCTCACCTAATTTTAGGTCATCAGCCCGACTTTCACACACTGATGACACCACTTTTGCCAGTCATTTGGGATTTAGTGTCTTGCTCAATGACACTTTGAGGATGCAGGCTTGAGGAGCTGGGGATCTGCAGATTAGTTGATGAATGGCCCTCGAACCAGTGTAGAAACATTTCTGCCAATCCTTGAAAATGCAACCAAAGATATGTCCATAAAGAACTGATCAAAAGCCATTTTTGTGCTTTTTTCATTTTTTCTGCTTATTTTTATGCTTCAATTTATACAATAATCCTGGTCACACATCTCATTAATAATAGGATAATAATTTAGTAATAATAATTTATTATTGATTTTGGCAGGTGTAAGATAAATTAAAGTAATAATGCTTTATTCTGACGCGTCCTTTAGCGATGCACTGCAAAAAGAAAACAGGAAGAGAAGCCCGGAACTAAATAGTTTGACTGCAGTTTCGAGTCGGCATGAAAATAGCGAAGCGCATCGTCTATTCGTCCAGTGCTAGTGTCTAGCTAGTCGGTGGATGTTTTTAGTTTTGACACAAATGAAAGCAGGGTGGTGATATTATTTAGATGAACAGCAGCCATGAAACTGCACCAGGCTCTCCGTCATGTCGACAAGTTCAGGACAGTTTTTGACTTTGGTGAACGGGAAGTGGCTCATTGGTTCCCCGGACACATGGCTAAAGGTGACAGCCTTGCTTTTATATCCACACTCTGTCACATGTACCAGTCTGGAATCTGAATGTTGTTGTAAAGCTGTCTTTAAGTTAATGGTCACATCATGTCTGTAATGTTTGCAGGATTGAAGCAGATGAGAGCCAGCCTCAGGAAGGTGGACTGCATCATAGAAATACACGATGCCAGAATATCCTTCATTGACTCTGTGTTAACCTAGCATATTTATTTATTTTTAAACATACCTATAGCACATTTCTAAAAATGAGGGTTAGATGATTCAACTGTTCTAGGTGCCACAATCTTCACATTAAAGGTGCCATTGATGCTAACAGTGCTAACAGTGATAACGTTACACCTAGATAACCTAAACATCCATTTTAAACCTGTTATTTTTTTTTTTTTTATAAAATGATTCATTCAGAATCATAATAACTGTATTTGGGAAGCTCTCGCCATCTTCCTATGAGCTCTGTGGAGGTATTCTTTTTTTAAATATTAATCTACATAAAAGTGTTATCAATAATCAATAATATTAATTTGGAAACTGACAGAAGAGAATCATTCACTTTTTTTTTTTTTAGCTACACACACCTAATTCTGCATGGGTTGGATGAGATGTGTTTGATTTTTCTTTAACGGTAAGGACATCCCCTTCTCAGGTAGGAACCCTGCTTTTCAGGAGACATTCGATGTCAGACCCCACCTGCTCGTTCTCAACAAGATGGACCTAGCTGATCTGTCCAGCAAGCAGGTCTAAACTTGTCTTCCCACTGTTTTCACACAGTCTCGTGTCATCAGCATTTTAACGTTACTAACTCAACAGTACTGTGTTCATGTTTGCCGTGCAGAGGATCCTGAAGAAACTAGAAAAACATGGAGTGAGGAATGTTCTGTTCACAGACTCTCTGAAACAGCGAGACGACAGCATCAAAAAGGTAAAGGTCACCTTCACTAGAGGCTGTTTACAGAATTTAGTCTGAAGAGCATGAATGTGCAAATGATTCCCTTTTTCTCCTTTCTGTAGTTGGTGCCAATGGTGATGGAAATGATTGAGAGTGGACCACGCTTTAACAGAGATGAGGTATGTTTAGTCCCGACAGTCTAATAATAAATGAAGTAACATAAAACTTATAGCCCGATATCCATTTTTCATCTGTCTGGGTGTAGAAACTGTGTCCTCAATCTATCCGAACAACCTAAAAACATAATTTATTGTTACTTAGATACATTTATAAAACCTGTAGATAATGAGTCGTACCCTCACAGAGCGATAACCACTGCTTATCAATATGGTGTTTCATTCACTAAAGCGACACTTTCATGTTTATTATATGTTTCTCTCTATTTGTTAAGGTATTGAAGGTCAGTGTGTTGACCTTCATGTTTAATTCCAATCTTTCAGAATACAAATTACTGCCTGATGGTGATTGGAGTGCCCAATGTTGGGAAGTCATCTCTTATTAACTCATTAAGAAGAACAAACTTAAAAAAAGGTTTGTATAATGAACTGGCTTCAGTATAATTCTACACCAAGGTTCAAGTTCAAGGTTCTTTATTGTCATATGCACAAACAATTACTGACACAATTCTTAGATCTTAGGCTCTTGACATCAGTGTTTACTAGATAAATCCAAAGAAGAAATTACTCAAGTCAAGAGGGAAAGGAAATTATACAAAAGTAAATCGGCCATCTTAATATGTGTGCCGGCTTGGCTATAAGTATGTCTTGATTTACAAGGCTATTCTCGAGATGACTCCATGTTTTTTATCATCTCTTTTAATCTTGAATAGTAGAGCCTACAGTCTCCGTTCTCAGGACTTTTATATTTCACTGTTCCTCAGGTCAGAACAGAAAAGGGGAACAAAGCTTTTAGGTTTTCCGCTCCAACTACATGGAACATTTTGCAGTCAGAGCTGAATGTATTTCAATCTATGATAAATCCCGTTTTATCTAGACTTCATGAGTGCAACTCTTTTACTTTAGTGCAAATGTTTTATTTTAACAGATTTTGAAAATTCAATTGTTACTTGTATCTTTTATAATGTTTAATGTAATCGTGTGTTATGAGCTGCCATTCTTTGCCTGCTCTCTCTTGCTTGATCGTTGTTCTCAGTGGGACAAACATGGTTAAATAAAGGTTAAAATAATAATAATACAATCGTTGTGCAGTTGTAATTGAATAAGTATCCAAGTGAATGGAGTGTCAAATTAAAAGTCACTTATTTTCCAGGTCGTGCATCTCGAGTAGGTGGAGAGCCGGGTATTACTAAAGCGGTCCTGACTAAAATTCAGGTGGGTGTTGAAGACATTTGTTGATAATGAGCTCATTGCGTGTGCAAATCTGTACAGTATAGCAGCTGTCTTTGTCCTCAGGTCTGTGAGCGACCCATAATGTACCTGCTGGACACACCAGGAGTGTTGCCTCCTAAGATTGAGAGTGTTGAAACAGGCATGAAGCTGGCTTTATGCGGTGAGCTGAGCAGGACTTCTTTTCCACCTTATGTAAGTGTTTCAGTACTCAGTGGAGCTGTGAGAGAAGTTTCTCATTCCTTCTCCAGGAACCATTCTGGACCATTTAGTAGGTGAAGACATTATCGCTGACTACTTACTCTACTCTCTGAACAGACTGGGGAAGTTCAGGTATGACTGACTGAACTTTCAGTGTTCTCCTTTTGGTGCACTGTGATTGTTTACGTGTGTTTATGTGCAGTTATGTGGAGAAATATGACCTCCAAGAGCCGAGTGATGACATCCAGCATGTCCTGAAACACATAGCTGTAAAACTGCGAAAGACTCAACGGGTCAAAGCCATTACTGGAGTGGGTAAGAATATGTTAATCCTACATATTCACACTACACATTTTGATCATGATCACTACTGTATAGAGTCTGAAATATTAGTTCTTTAATAAAAATGTTACTCATCTCCTCCAGGGAACATCACAATCACTGTCCCAAACTACACAGCAGCAGCTTATGATTTCATAAGAACCTTCCGGAAAGGAGAGCTGGGACAAGTAACACTGGACTGACCTGAGACTTTTTAAAGTGGACAACCAGAGACTGTGTTTTACCTGTTTGCCTTCAACCTGGAAGGATTTATATTTATTATGTCACGAAGGGAAGTCCATCTCTGACCTCATAACTGTGACATTTTTTGGGGCATGATGCAGTCTCGTTTATGTACCAAAGCACTGTATTTTTTTTTGCAAATAAACAAATTTAACTTGTTCAGATACTTTTTTTTTTCTTAGAATACATTAGGCAGATATCTGACATGGTGTAAATAGGATATTTATTAGCATAAAGACAGTGAAAACAATCTCTTAATTTATTATGTACATAAGTGTTGTAGCAGGTAATAGAGTGCACTTATTGATATGGAACAGTCGGTTGCTCCTGAGTGTCTGGGATGATGGACGGACCATCAGAGACGTGGATAACAGTAAGAGCAGCAGTTTGTTTTGTGTCCCTCGCAGCCACTATGTGGTTGCGCAGAAATTGAGATGATTGTGATAATGCAGTTAAACTTTACACAGTACTGTCATGGCCTTCGTCTTGTAGGGGCAGGGTAATGCTGGCGCCAACTGTGTGTTCATTCTCTTAATTAGAGAAAACTTTATGGAATGACTTTAACGTTGGGTAAACTCCAGCAGGTGCTGATATGTACACATACAGTAATGTAGCTCAGTTGTACTGAGCCGTGATGCTGGCAATTCAATTTGCACCCTTTGTGCATATGAAAATAAATATTTTTACAAAACAAGTTGGCAGCCTGTGGCTTGATCACACTCTAAAGAATAATGATTTTGCTTTTAAATAATTTTCACAGTTAGATTTAGGAAACAGGGAAGGGAAGGAAACATTTTTGAGTTGGACTCCAGTTTCTGATACAAAGATTTGGCAAAAGTGAACTCTTCCAGAGTTGAAATGTCACATGGTAATGTACATCTGTCCATTGGTATAGATGATTATATGTGTAAAAACATACAGTACAGTGATTTTTTTCTTTGTAATTGTTGTGTCCTACTACCACTCTTTTGCACCTCTAACTGGTCTTCCCAGCGCAGGTTTCAGCTCGTCCTGCACATTAAAATCAGATGCAGGGCAGAAGCTCAGACCTGTAGAGTGGATCAGGACTTTATCCTAAAAAAAGAAGAAGCTGAACATCTACAGTATACTGTCCAATAAGAGCCCATATTTTGGGGAAAATGTTGCAATAATGATAGAAACCAGCTGAGAGAGAGAAGATCCATTTTTAGTGGAGCCTGACATTTGTGCATCATAGTAATTGGTCCTGTTGTAGTAATCCAGGTCTTCTTCTGAGCTGTCAGCATTGCTGCGGCGGTAGGCAGAGGCGTACCATTTATCCGCTGTCAGTGCCACTGCTGCCCCTGCTGCTGCTGCGCTGGCCACTCGCACTGGGGATGACCGCCCTGCTGCTCTGAAGCGACTGCGGGTCCCACCATAGGCGCCTCCTCCCCGGAAACTCCCAGCTGTGGAGCTGCGGGAGTGGGAACCTCTAGATGAGCCCCGGGAACCTCCACGACCGCCTTTGGACAACACCGGCTCACACAGGAAAGCAGAGAGCAGGAGGCAAGTCCAGCACACTGCAACCACCTGGTTCATTCCTGACATCTGTGAAAGAAGAAAGAAGCACCTGTGGAGGTAGGTAACCCTGTTTTTTCTCATCTTCAGATGATGGACTAATAATGTTTTGAGAGGAAATATTTTCCCATCTGTCTTGACTTTGTAGTCTATATTTATCGAACATAAAAGCCAATTCTGTATCACCAATACTGAGCTCAAACAGACATAATATGCTCTCAACAGCAGTGATGAACTTAGATTACTGATCAATAGATCCTCTGTTTCAATATGGTTTTCGTAAAAAGACACATTATCTGTGTCCTTTCAGAAAAATAAGTCAGTTTAAAAATAAATGTTGCTGTTTGTTCTCAACATTCACATAAGCGAAATAACGATGGATGATGTAGTCAAAAGGCAAAAAGAGGACATGCTGGTTTGTACATAACAGGCCACCATTTCATATCATTATTGAGTTTTTAAAGGGAGCTGCCCGGAAAAGCAGGCTGCATAATATTTTCATTATTAGACGTTGCTACGATAATATTAATAACGTGTTTTGCAAATGCATGCATGATGTTCATTTTACCGTCTTAAATTAGCCAGGGCGCCAGTGGACTGTAGCCTGAAGGATCAGGCACCATCGTAAATAAAGATTTTTTTTTTCATTCGTTTACATGTTCACCTGTGGGATTATTCTAATTGTTGATGCTTACCTTATTGCAGTGTGATTTTGTCCCCTTATGTTTTGGCACGCGGTGGAAAGATGAGAGATGAAAGGGGATTGTCACGGACGATGCAGGCACGTTCACGCAGATGGCTGCGAGAACGCGCGGCGCGCTCACACATGAACATCATACTAGATGAGACTTGTCAAAATATTCTTATAATGTTATTTTTTTACTGATTTATTTCTCCATCTACTTTATGTATAGGCTGATCAGACATGATCAGTAACTTAACAATCTCATATTGAAATTTTGTGGTCTATTTTACCAACAATGTGTATTTTTATCCTTTCAAATGCTTTTTTTATTTTTAGTTCTTTCCATGGATGATAAAATGTACAATGATGTACACTGTGGGGTAAAGGAAATAATAAAAATAAAATATATCATACACAATTGTGTTATTATCATTATTGTTGTTGTTGTTGTTGTTGTTGTTATATGTAATACCACTTAAGTATTCAGTTGATCAATAGAGAGGTAATTACAGTACAACACCGACACCGCTCACCTCAGACACCAGGTGGCGGTATTGCCAGTGTGTCAAACATGCTACTCCATAAAAAAAAAAGAAAAGAAGACGAAGCCGGAAGTGGCTTTCTTAATATCTTAGTAAGTTCGGAGTGAACCTCCTGCAGATCAGTCATGTCTTTCCTCTGCAGAAGTGCTGCTTCCCTGCTGAAGTCCTCCAGAGCAGCAGCCTCTCTGTCTGCCGTCCGCCTCTGCAGCTCAGGTGTGTTTAACAGCTGGTCCAGGGTCAGTTTGCTGTGTCCTGTAGACAGTCTGTGGTCCACAATGTCAAGAGACCTGAGTCACTCAGTGTGGCTGAGACCCATGTGCAGCAGACAGATAACTAGTCTGTTCTTGTTTGATGTGTTTAGTATTTAGTAGACTCTTATTATATATATTATATATTCCACCCTAACATGTATTTTTATTTATGATTTTATCGTTTAAATGTGTTTACAATGCACAGCACAGATATTATTTGTGAATTTGAAAGCATTTGATGTGATGTTGAGTTTGCTGACTTTAAAAAGATGCATGGCTTAATGGAAAAATTGAACAATAACATCCTGAAATCCCAAATCACATCACGTGGCTACAAATTACATAACTTACATCACCATTACTTTTGTACGCCTATCATCTACTTGTTTTATATCTGCCACTTATGCTGCCTATTGGCCAGGTCGTCTTTGCAAATGTGCTTCACAGTTGATCTACCTGGTTTGATTGAAAATGTTATTGTAAGCAAACAGTATTGTGCAGACTGCAGTGATGGTTTCAATCCAGAGACAAATCATGGAGCTGCTCCACAGATGTGTCGAAATAACAGTGGGGCAGTTTTTACAGCTTTAAGACCTTCTGAGAGAAAAGAAACAAATCTGGTTATCCATCTGTATGCAGTGCAGTTAGTCCCGTAGTCCCACAGTACACATAGCAGTAGCCGTTTGTTTCCTGAGGATATTTACATGTATGTACATACATGTATGTACATAGCAAGGAGCAGATAGTCAGAAGGTTATGGTGTCCAGTAAAGTGAGGTCAGCTATCATGAAGACAAATATGGGTCGAGTGTGATGCAGAGCAGGGTGAGGGGAGGCTGGTAGAATAGGCAAATTTTCTTAAAGCCCTCATTTACAAGCCGTTTACAAGCGCAACGTAACACTCGTGGGTCTAACTTTGCTCCTTAAGGCGTATCAGGGGCCGCCGAGTTCTCTGTAAGGCCTTGACGATGACCCCTCACCTTTTCTTGAATGATTAACCTGAAATTCACCATGACCTGCTTACAAGTCTGCACTGTTTGTGGCAAGTTGATGGACCACACTGTACGCAGGGTATATGTGGATGTTGAAAATCCTTAGGTTAATAAAGTTTTAGATTCTTTAAATTAAAGGCATTAAATATAGTAGAATTATTTAATTAATAAAAGTCTTAAATATTTTCTCTCGCTTGCCATTGGCAGTAATGTTAGTTATAAGATGTCAGATAATAAATTGCCGTTAAAACACTGAAAACAAGTTTGATTGTCACAGAAACCTTAGACGTCTGATCTCATCACCAGTGTTGGTTCTCTCTTCACTTCATGCAGGTGGTCAGTATGAGTATATTGTGGTGGAAAAGCGAGGTGAGAAGAGTAATGTGGGTTTCATCCAGTTGAACCGGCCCAAAGCTCTTAACGCTCTGTGTGACGAGCTGATGAAGGAGGTGGGTCAGGCCCTGGATGTCTTCGAAGCTGACAGCAAAGTTGGAGCTATTGTCATCACCGGCAGTGACCGAGCCTTTGCTGGTGAGGGAGAATGCTGTTTTCTGGGTTGGTTTACAACGATGTATCAGCAGTGAACTCAACTTACTCATCTTTCAGCGGGAGCGGACATTAAGGAGATGCAGAATCGAACTTTCCAGGAGTGTTACGGTGGAAACTTCCTGGCTCACTGGAACAGGGTGTCCACAGTGAAGAAGCCTGTGATTGCAGCAGTCAATGGATTTGCTGTGAGTGTCCTTTTTTCATTATGACACCTTTTTATTTTTTTTAAACTCTCAATATTTTACATGTTGTTGACAGGGGTGTTGTGACAGTATTGGCCATATCATGTAGCTTTTAATACTGTATATGTAACTATAAACGGGTTATGAAACAACGAAGAGTGACACTAGTGTTTTCATACTGTATATTCTGCTGTTTCAGCTGGGTGGAGGCTGTGAGCTGGCAATGATGTGTGACATCATCTACGCTGGTGAGAAGGCATATTTTGGTCAACCTGAGATCCTGTTGGGGACCATTCCTGGTAAAGATTCCTGAGTGTCTGCTTTCCTTCATGTTCAGACTGGACTTCCTTTTACAAAGGTTACCACATTGTTGCTTTTGGAGTTTAAGACATCTGTGTGCGTGCAGGGGCGGGTGGCACCCAGCGGTTGACCCGTGCGGTGGGCAAATCCCTGGCTATGGAGATGGTACTTACAGGAGAGCGAATTAATGCACAAGAAGCCAAGCAATCAGGTGACTGTTCAGGTGTAGATTTACTCAAGTACTGTACTGAAGTACATTTAATTGACTGGTATAATGACTAGTTACTGTTCAGATTAAGACTTTACATAAAAAACATATGATAAGCTTGTAAAATACTATGCATTATTAAAGTTAAAAATCTTAACCTCGTTTGTCTTGGGTCCTGGGCAATTCCATCAAACTATACAGTATTTCCTGTTACCTTCTAATAATTTATTTAAGGTCCAAAGAGGTAAATTTATTCAAAAAACTAAGATTAGAAAGTCTAGAAAAAGGAATAGCAATTTGTGAACTTTCATTGCTGCGCTGCACTAAACATCTCATGACCCCCCCAGATTTATTGGCATTATTATAATAATGTTAGTCACAGGGACATGTTTCTCTAGTATGAGTACTTTTATTCTATAGTTCATATTTCATTTTCATTCATATTTTGTTTCGCAGGTTTGGTGAGTAAAATTTATCCGGTAGACCAGTTGGTGTCTGAAGCTGTTAAATGTGGTGAGAAAATTGCTGCCAACTCTAAACTGGTCTCTGCGATGGCTAAAGAGGCTGTTAACGCAGGTGTGCGCAGTTTTCTTTTTATTAATTTTTAAAAGTTGAATATCCTAAAACCTCCTAAATTGAAAAGGTTTAATTTGTTCCTCTGTGTGATTGCAGCTTTTGAGCTGACTTTGGCTGAAGGAAATCGCTTGGAGAAGCGCTTATTCCACGCTACCTTTGCTACAGTGAGTAGAATAGCCCATCTGAGAGGGATCAGAAGTTGATTCTGTGTTTCTCTGTTTGTCATCATGTGTGTCTGTGTTTTTCTGACAGGATGATCGGAAAGAAGGCATGTCTGCATTTGTGGAGAAGAGAAAGGCCAGTTTCCAGGACAGTTAGAGAAGAGCTTGACCAAGAATGCAAAGTTTGTGATATCAGAGAGTCATTTCCTTTTCTGCAATAAGTTAACTGATTCCTGATTGTAGCTGATCATACGAGATGGGTAAATTACATTTTGGCACAGAGTGATTGCTCAAGATTTATCACAGTGAAGGCGTGCCTGAGGTTTGCTATCAAATTCATATATATTCAGTCTGAATCCAGGAGTGCAGTGGAGTTTGAAACACTGTACTACTATACTATATAATACTTGGAATACTATTTGATAACTGTTCCAGTGTGCAATAGGTGGAATCAGTCCTCATGACATGCACTGACTGCCTTCATTTTCCCCATCAAATGTTTGTATTTTGGAGACAACCTATTCACATTTTACTAATAAATATCTCGAGTGAGTTTCAGTGGTGTAACTGACATAAAAAGCCATAAATGTTATGATAGTGTGCACTGTGGTATTTTAAAATGATCCTAATCATCATATTTTAAGTCATTATACAGTATATTAAAAAATTAAATACTTGTAGTTGAACGTTTTATAATAGTATATATTTTATAGTATATTTTATAAATGTTAAACTGACTTTATGATGAATTCTTCCACATACTACACCAGGGGTCTGCAAGGCAGCCTGCTGACAATTATATCTGTCCCACCAGTTACTTTATTTTATTTTTTTTTTATTACTTTTCTAATGAACAGGCCTATGGCGCCAGTCAACATGCTGTAATACAGCTTTTAATGACTTTTTTCAACATCTTAATTTTTGACTTTTTGACATACTATACTATGACATTTTTTACATTTTTTTTTCAACATGCTATCATGTGGCTTTTTTTATGACAGTTCGTGACAAATTACGCTATGGCTCCCCTCAACATACGAAATATGTCTTTTTAAAGACTTGTTAACAGACAACACTGACATTTTTACTGCTTTTTACAACATGTTATGATAATAATATAATTTGTTTTTTAATTTAATTTGTGATAAATAAGACTTTGGCTCCCTTCAACATGCTGTAATATGCCTTCTTAATCGCTCTTTTTGACTGTTTGAAAGAACTTGAACATGGCTTCCTTCAGCATGCTATAATGTGTCTTTATGATGATTTATTTTGACATTTAAAATCATGATTTTTTGACATACTACATACATTTTTACTACTTTTTCAACATTGTATGAATGTAGACTTTTATTGTGTTTTGCTTTAAATAGTACAATAACTCCCATCAAAATGGTGAGGTATGGCTTTTCTCCAGCTTTTTTTTACTCACTTCAGTGCTAGTCTTTTTTAAATTTTGACACAACTATACTCTGATTTATTTTCGACAGAGAGTAATATACTATGACTGTTTTAATGTCTTACGACTTTTTCTCCATACTATACTGTGATTTTTCCTTTGATTTATTATGGCATATTATTCAATGAAATTCGTATGACAATTTTTAATGACCAACTATTCAATGATATTTTTCTTTTATTGCATATTTCTCGTTTCTAAAAATGACATTGTTTTGACATACAGTTCACCCAGTGTTCAGCAGTGTGAGCCTCCCACCACTAGATGAGGCTCTTGTTCTGTTACACAAAGACAGAAACACAAACTGGACAGGCCATGATTTAAATGGGACTCTTGCGCACACGGTTGTATGCAGATAAGCTCAGTTACAAGGTCAGGTCAATAAAAGACTAAAAGAAAGTACAGAACAAATATACATGTTTATTTGGAGACCTAATATAAAATCCCTGAGCCATGATTTATTCACTGAAAAATAATAACAGGCCCAGAAAAGGCAAAAGGCTCTATTTTGAAAGCTTATAACGGATAGTCGGTAGAAAATAAATCTGCAAGATTTAACTGATCACTTTTAATAGTATAATAATATAGTTGCAAAGAAGGCACTGAAAGTATAGGCCTATGCATGTTTTATTGTAGATACAATAACCAGATATTAATTCTTGCGCATCACCCATTGGCTGAAAATATTCAGGATTACATAAAACGATCATTTTGACTTCAAAGAAAATACCAGAACAAATTTGTTTAGTGTGCGCTTTCTTTGCGCTCTCCAGTCATCGCAAGGCACTTTTTTTCTCTCTGATCTTCACACGGGAGTGCCCCATATATTCACAAGGCCATGGCCTAATTGATTTTTATTTTCATTCAATATTCCCCTGGAGCTTGCTTTCTTGTCAGCCCCCCTGGAACAAAACTTTAAAAGGGAGGAGAGAAAAAAAACTCGTCTTCTCACTCCATGGGGAAGCACAAAAGTCTGTAGAGAGGGTCCGAAAAGAAGCTCCTCTTTGAGGCTACCGAAAGGTCAAAATAATAAATGTAGACTCAATTGAGCCTCTCCACACAGACAAAGGAGGCAAAACGTTACATTTTGGCAGCGCAGACCCTCATAGCGTGATAAACTCATTTAAAGAAGCCGTAATAAAGAGAGAGCAGCATGGGTCCAGAGACGGAGAAAGGGGCTTTCAGCCCGGCAGACAGGCCTGGCTCCTGCAAGGGCCTTTTCTCTGCAGCAGCCTCCCATCCCTCTCCACAAATCCCCCTCATATTCTGAAACTGCACTGCCTCAGTCACACTGGTGACAACAAGTTCACACCCAGTTCGGTTTATATTCACTCATTTGTCACGAAGCAATAGACGTTCAAAACTGGTCTAGACAATAATCTGGTGTGGCCTCGAATGCAGAAATAAAGAACATAATAATATTAGCAAATTATAAAATACCAACTTTGTTATCCTGTTCATTATCAGCAGCAGCAGAATAATGATTGCAAATTCAGTATAGGCTATATGCAAGCCTGCAGTGATAAATACAGGACTTGATTTTTATGAAAGCATGTTTTAAAGCTTTTCTCTTTTTTTTCTTTTAACTGAACCAGGATCTGCGGTCATGGAAAGGACAGCATTTTGCTTTGAGAGTCTCAGATGAAACAGGCAGGGTGGAGTGGTTGTCATCTGACAAATATTTTCATTATCTCGCATTCTTGGCACCAGAGACCTTGTCGGAATAACGCATTTACAGGTGTCTGCTTTAAATTATGCCCACCTAATAAGGGTGTCAGAAAAAACATGGCCCGAAGATAACCCGACGGTGTATGTCGGACTAATGACACGACCCCATTTTATAGCTATAGCTTTCACAATGGCATTACATAGCTTTTATTACAAAAGTAGCTGCATATTTTAAGTAAATATAAAATTAACACATAACATGCATATGGCCATATTTCAGATGCTATGAAAATAAAAAAAAATATTTTAATTATTTACGTTAAAAACTGTTCGCGTGATTTGACCTATAAACCAATAATATTTATTTTAATTATTCGTTATACTCGTTTATAAACGGGACTCGATATCTAACCAATCAAATTAGGCTACCAGATCACATGACGTGTCTCCTCACCTTCTACAAAGATAACATATATTTATGTAGCCTTGGATAGTTACATGCCGGAGTAGTTAAACAGCCTACAAAAACCTCCGTCCGGCAGACCAAAACATAAAGCAGTCTTAAATTTGGTTTGACGACCAACATAATGTACACAAAACACGGGACACACACGAGGGGCTCGCTAACGATGTTTTAATGGGCTATTTGTCGAAGAATATCTAGCGGAGAAGGACGTAAACGAAACCGGAAGTAATCCGGAGTGATTGCTCTCGCATCGCCTCGGTGCTAGTTTAGTCTTCCCTGTCGCTGGCACCATGGTCGTCCTGAGAGGAATCCCCTCTGTGTTATCACCTGAACTGCTCTATGCTCTCGCTAAAATGGGCCACGGGGATGAACTCGGTATGATATTTAATCACATTCACGTAGATGGCCTTTCTCGTAGTCTGTGCTAGCATTGTAGCTTACCGTCACCATGGGGCTATAGGCTAATCTAAGTTAACAGTAAATCAACACCGCTGTAAAGAATGACAGAGCATGACTCATCACTATTAACCTGTAGACTGTCAAAGGTCTCAAAAGTCTCTGACTGACTCTTTGTTTTTTTTTTCAGTTCTTGCTGATGCAAACTTCCCAGCTTCGTCCATTTGTGCTTGTGGACCAAAAGAGATAAGAGCTGATGGTTGGACAAGAACAGTGTATTTATCTGTAAATGTAGATGTTGATGAGAATATGTCCTTATAACTGTGTCTGATCTTTATTTAGGTTTGGGAATCCCTCAGCTTTTGGAGGCCATTTTGAAGCTGTTGCCCCTGGACACGTATGTCACCTTTCCGGTACAAGAACCACATATCTAAAGTTTAAACCACACAGGGATGTCTTGTGGATTATACTTATCTTCTTAATTTTCTATGCTGATATGTGTCCACAGGCTGCTGTCATGGATCTGGTGGACAGTGACAAACAGAGAGGTTTAGCTGTTCCTGTGTGGGGTACCTACACACAGCTCCTGGGTCAGGCTGGATCTCTGGTAAAACAGCCTGTCCCCCCAATGAAGCAACACAAAATAACTTTGCCTTCCTTGGATTTTTTTTTTTTAACTCTTTGTGTTGATTTCCCTTTACGTATTTTTGCTTATAGTCTCCTCTCGAGAAGGTAGAGAGGTTTGCTTTCTATGAACGAGCCAAGAAAGCCTTCGCGGTTGTGGCCACAGGGTGTGTATTCTCCCTGCCTTTATTTGAATATTGGAGCTGAATATTTCATTCTGAGTCTGCAAAATGAGTTCACATGTCACTTTAACAAAACTAAGAAAATACTAACTTTTGTTAGTTTTTAAAAACCAGCAAACATGTAGTAAAACGTGAAATAAGATAAGATAATCCCACTAAATAGATGTTTTGTTTCACTTGAGTCACATGTGTGAGTCTCTGGAAAAATAAGAGATTTGGAGAGGCTATTTTTTTATACAAATAACTAACATTTTAATAATTGGAGACTGGTTTGCACAAGATAATTCTTTGGAAACACCACAATAGTGTTATTATTTCAAACATCATCTTTAAACACATTTTCCTTTGCTCTGCCTACACAGGGAAACAGCTCTGTATGGTAACCTGATACTGAAGAAGGGGGTCATCCCTGCTGAGCTACTTCAGTGACACACTCACACACATCTTAAAGTAATGGTAATGTAATGATTTAGCCACAACTGTAATTCTTTTCAGTGAAAACCAGGAGGAGGTGAATACATTTGTATAAACTGATTTTCAGTTTTGTTACTTTAAATCATGTTAATGTTTAATTAATACAGTACTATAAAAAATTATAACACTAATTTCTAGTTCACATGAAGTGGAAATTATTTTGTACTTTTGTAACTACTCGTTTTTCATGAGTGTGTCAATCATCAGACTTGGATGTGACAGGATGTGTTTATTCTTATTAAGGACAGTTTAATAAAAAATAACTGACACTTCTGATTTACCTGTGTATCAGCTATGTTTGTGTCTGATCTTAAATGATAAGGATCACTGGTGGTAGATATCATCCAGATCTTCCTCTGGTTCGCTGTGCTTCCTCTGAGACGGCAGATAAACAGGAGCAGCAGCTTGAGCTTGGTAGGAGATGAACTTCAGTGGGTCTTTGTGGTACAGCTCGTCCATGTCCTCCTCTGGCTGAAGGTGCACTCTGACCCCGCTTTCACTCATGACCTCACAGTTCATCAGGTCCATCTGCACAGGTGAGCCCTGGTTGTCACTATGGTACAGCTCGTCCTCATCCTCCTCTGGTCCAGAGTGTGCGACATGGATTTCTGCGCCAGCTTTGTAATCAGCCACCAGTGGAGACAGATATCCATCCAGCGCCTCCCTCGCTTTGTGGTAGACTTCATCCCAGTCCTGCTGAGTCTCGTCTGAGGCCGCCTCACTGAAACCAGGGTGGTTGATGTCATCTTTATCCTCTTCTGGTTCCTGGTTGTTTTTCATGTTGACTTCTTCTTGCCAGGGCCCTGGCTGGGGGTCGGCAGGAGGGAAAGCATCCAGGTTTTGGATTTGAACATTGAGGAGATCAACCACTGAAGGATGGTACAGCTCATCCAAGTCCTCTTCAGCCTTCAGAGGCTGTTTGCCCTGTCCACTGCCTGTCATACTCTTCCAAATCTTCATGCTAGGGTCGACATCATAGTTAGTCTCATCCATGTCCTCAGGAGGCTCCACTTCCCAGGTAATTTTTCCTTTGTCATTTAAGGACCTGAGATTTAAAAGAAAAAAAAACATCATGCAATCTCAGCATTTCCTCAGTCCAAGTCCAATTGTGCACTTTAGGTTTAGTTTAAGGAAATGACACGTTACATAACAGTATCCTGGAATGCTTCATCTGGGAGTTTGTTCTGAGAAAAGAGCACAACTATTACATGACTGCGGTCCAAAAACAGGAATGTTTGTCATTTGAAATTATTCAGGAAAATGTTAAGATATGATTAGAGGCTGCAGAGTCTACAGTGTAATATTGTGGACAGTCAGGAGCAATATATACATACCCAGGGGTTATATGGCTTTGCTGTGACGCCAAATATCAGAGAAACACAGACGATTAGAGAAAACCTGCAAGTGAAGAGAGTCAGGATTAAAGTCCAAGTGTTTGACAGACATTACACAACAGACCCCAGTGAAAGAAACAAAGAAACTATCTGAAGAGATCTGTAGTTTTCTTACCTGAGCATGGTGTTTTCTTTCAGCTTTGAGATGTGATGAAAAAGAAATGTTCCTTTCACCTTCTGTGAAAATAAAGGGACAAAGTTCCACCAATAAACTCATTATATTTTCTTGACCTTTGTATTCTCTGAGTTTGGAAATGTCAGCTGTAAATAATGCACTGCCCTGAGCAACATAATAGTCCACTAAGTGTGAATGAACTGTGTCTATTCTGAATAAGATTAGTGTCACTTTTGGTTTTATCCACCATTGTTATTTTACAGTTTTGTGATTAAAAGTAAGTTTAAAAAATACTGATCTCATACACTTAACCTGTCTTGTATCTACTTTCATGTTCTTTGTCCGCAATCAATAAAAATAATATGATAACACACTATAAAGCAGAGGTCAAGATGAGACAAACTTTATCTTGCAATAATAGTTTCTCCAGACTCCTTAATAAGGTTGTCCCTGTTAACCTGGGCTCAGCGCAATGTAAAATTGAAATATAGCAGTTTTTTGCCTTTTGGCCCTTTATTTAGTATTTATTTATATTGTCTATTATTTGTATTTATGTTCTAAACCATTTATTAAATGTTTCTAAACTGCTTACAAATGCTAAACTGGGGCGATAAATGAATAAAGTATTTTTTTTTTATTTCACTGACTATTGTTGGTGTTTATGTAGGCTATATAAAATTATATTGATATGAAAGCATTGCAATGCCTAAATACAGCCAAAAGTTAGCAAATTAAATGCAGGTTATAATTATATAGGAATAACTTTCTAGACTTCCTGTTGAGTTGGTCATGTTTGAGAGGTTCAGTACGGGTCTCAGCATCATAGCTTTATTTTTTTATTAAATACAGCGATTTGTGATTTACATATATAAGCTAACAGTTTAAATGTTTATTCAGAAGAAGAGTCAGTGTGCAAAAAAAACAGCAATGCCCTTTCACAGGAACTTTCTCAGACAGACTCCCTCCTGCGCACAGCTTCAATCATTTAGAACGACTAATTACACACACACACACACACACACACACACACACACACAGGACAGATTGGAGGCAGATGATGGGTCTGTGATCTTAGTGCCAGCCACAACGCTTACTGAAGCATCTGTTGAGAGTGTGTCAGCTCCAATCTACCTCCATGCCAAGATCCTGCCCCACTGTAAATCACACAGTTTCAGAATGAAACAGCTCTGTGACTGATGTACGGAAAAGAAATTACAACTTTACTTTATGAGTCAATTTTTCTGAAATGTGGCTAAGACAGAAAATGTTAAGACTGTATTAAACATTTGTAAGTTGCAATACACAGCCATAAACTAATTTAAACTAACGTAACATGTATACACCCTTAAAGAATGTGATTTGAGTGTTTCGGCCTGCACAGTAGAACAGAAGCAGACAGACACGCCACGCACTTCCTGCTTTGCTTAAGGGATGGCTCCACCACGTCTGCTGGTTATCTGCCCTCTCTATCAGATCCATATGTACAAGTCCAGTGTTACCCATCAACCAGCCCCACTCCCAGGTCACGCAGTGGTCTACATCTTCAACCCAAAAGAGACTTTCTCTAAGCAAATGCCAGACATCTTTAAGACAGAAATTTTGGCAAGAGAGTAACTACTGTTAGATTCTGACCTTAATCTACACCTTTAGGAAAACTTGCTTTACTTTTAAGAGTTAGATGAGAAGATTGATACCGTTTATGAGAGGTACCAATCTTATTTTATTTCCCAAAATGTCAATCTATTCCTTAAAATAAGATTGTCTTCATGAAGATAATCATTAAAACATTGCTGACAGATTAATGCTGGTGGCAAACATACTGTACACTGGCTGTAATGATGTGAGCCATTATGGAAATGTTCCCACAAACCACAACCGGGAGAAAGCATCCCACTGCTCCGAGCTCTGAAAGTGAGATTTGATGGATAAAGTGTGTTGAAACTTTTACCAATGAATCCCCGGTGTCCCGCACACGTCAGTGAAAACAGTCTTCATGTGAAGCCCATGGGCCCAGCAGATACCAGCACATGAACCACAGGACTGCTGATGGTCTCACATGCTTATAGGAAAACACACTTTTTATCCAGCCTCTGGTCAGCAGAGCACCGCAGCCCAGAAAGTTCAAAAGCTGTGGTGACATTAGCAGAAACCAAGAGAGGTTGTGTGCCACAGGAGAATGGAGAATGGTAGTTTGCCCTTTTTACGCTGGTTTTTGCACACATTAAACAAATAAAATGTGTTAATTAGTGAGTTGAACAGTCAGGCGAAATGTTTCCTCTTATTTCCAATCTAACAAAGCTAACAAGTCAATTTTATTTGTGTAGTCCAATATCACATATTACAAATTTGCCTCAGAGGGCTTTATATGTGTACAGTATATGACTCTCTCTGTCCTAACAGGCTGCTGGTGCAGCATAACTTTGACCATACTGATGTGAGTGTTACTGATGTAAGAAAGCATCTGTTTCACAAAATATCTCAAGAGAATACATGAACATACAGTAAGACACAACAAAAAAAACACACTCTAAAAAAAACATCAACATGGATATTCATCACTTTGACCAGCCTAATAATTATATGGTCTATCTGACGCTGCAAGTTTGTATTTTCCTAATTATGGTGGTGAAGACTGAAGGTAAAACAGGCAATGGTGGACTATTTCTTAATGAGCCTCCAACACCCATCCAATGGGAGGATAACTGAATCTTTAGATTATGCCCTAACACCTCCAGGGGTCAGAGGCTTGGTTTGATCTGTCAAGAATACGAGCAAATATATTTCCCCTTTTCCTTTTACTGCACAAAATATGAGGAGTCTGTAGCTATTGTCGGTAACTATTTAAATGCAGCATTAGGTCATGATTTTGCCCATAAACATGCTCCAAATGTTGCTGCTTGCAGCAATTTATGAGGGAAACCACCACAATGAATATTTGACTTAATCCCCAATTTAAAATTTAAAATGATCTTGGCTTGATTTTTCTGGTGATAAATGTTAGAGTGGGAGCTTTTCTATTGCCTTGGCACGGCTCTAAACATGGCCACACCTGGCGAACAGAATTAAAGGGATATTCCACCCTTATGTGAAATTTAGTCATTCCTTGTTGTCCTGAGAGTTAAATAACTGAGCAAAAGCGTTTTTTAGCCGGCTCAGCCATTGCCCTAAACTGGCGCTGCTGTTAGCTTTGCTTTGCATAGTCACTGTAATGTATTGTTGCCAGCTAGTTCGTCGTTGCAAAAGTGATTCCAAATAACTCATAATTTTTCCTAATTATTAGGCCGATTTTGACTTGGGACTATATTCTGGTAAAGCACCGCTGCCAGGTGCAAAGACACCATGCAGCAACTTCTGTCAACACACTAGCGTGACTACGGTACAAGGCTGACACAAGTGGGCTTTGTTTTTCTACCTACAGTCTTGGTACAAGCAGAGGAAATACACAAACATTTTACACTGGGGGATTACGAAAAGAGAAGATGCAGTACGCTACAGGAAAGACATTATAAAGTCTGAAGAATAAGGCCGTCCCATCGATTTTCAGAACAGAGGCAAAACGAAGTGCATCATCAATGCCTGTAAGTATAATTTCTATCCTTCTTTGAGTTATAACTTACATTGCTAACATTAGTAACTGCAACATAGTCTAGCTCACATTGTCGCCTCGTTTATTGTACAAGTTATAACTTCATCAGTGGTTCATCCTTTTTACTATAAACAACGAGTTTACCTGTCACCGTTACCTGTGGCATGAAATAACTGAGGGGCTTGGCTACACTTAGTACGTAATGCTTCTGTTGACTTGGGAATAGTAGGCAACCACCGAGTGGACCGTAAAACATAACGGTTTGACCGTAGACGGTAGCAAATAAATTATGTATCGTGTCATGTAACGTTTACATAACAGATCCTCCAGTCAAAGCTTTTTATTCATTGGACATAGTACATGGGCACTGATGGCAACTATCTCAAGACTGTAGGCAGAACAACAAAGCCCACTTGTGTCAGCCTAGTACCGTACTGTAGTCACGCTGGTGTGTTGACGGAAGTTGCTGCATGGTATTCTTGCACCTGGCAACGGCTCTGCCGGCATACAGTCCCAAGTCAAAATCGACCTAGTAGTTAATACACTCATGTTAATTTGCATTATCATTTGTACTCGTTGTGAACATAGGTCACGAGAAGTAATTAGGAAAAATTTTGAGTTATTTTGAATCCCTTTTTCAACAACATGCTAGCTGGCAACAATACATTACAGTGACTATGCTAAGCTAAGCTAACGGCAGCGTTGCCAGTTTAGGACAATGGCGCTTTTGCTCACTTATTTAACTCTCGGGACTGTGAGGAATGACTAAATTTCACATAGGGGTGGAATATCCCTTTAACAGAGCTAACAGCGTTAACCTGAACAGGAACCGGGGCCGTGCTTAAAATGCACTGATGACAGCCCTTACTTCATATTGTAAATGTAATTGCAGGATCTGATGCCCTCGCTCTATCTTCAAACCAATAACAGCTCATTGCTACACAGACTGTGAGGAATGTGACCATCATGTTTCTACTTGACTTAAAGTGGCGTCTTTATTAATAAGAGTTCTCGACAGATAAAGAAACAAATAGAAAACAGTCAGCTGGAGACATCAGGTTTCATGATAAAACCTCAACACATACTGTATGATTGAGACGTGATAAGGAACACACTTAAACACACCCCCGCACACTAAAACAATCATCAACTCCAAAACCTCATCATCACCCTCATTACTATCAGTAAATCCCGTAAAGGTCGTTGTGGAGCTCAGGGCTGTATTTGAGGCTAACCACCCCTCTGTCTTTACTCACAGTCTTCCGTCATTTCCCCCGACACTCACAACATTTAGGAAAGCTGGGGTTTTCTAAATAACTAAAATTAACTCAATGATCTACAATTAACTTAATTGGTGCTTCACCAACACCCATTAAACACACATTAGACATCTCACAGTGGAGTTTAACCGCACCAATTACAGGGCTGAGGGAAGGACCTCCGTGGAAGAGCGGAGGCGAACATGAAATGTTGTGACGACGGTCTGGTGAACGGAGGAGATGTCAAGCTTATGAAGCGGCCACAGAAAGAATTAGTGAGCCATCTGCTCAACAGTTGCATGCAGGCACTGACGCTGCTTTAGACATGTTTCATAAAATGTCTCCTCATTGAACAGGTGGGATTATTTTGGGAGGGAGTGAGAGGAGTTATGAGCCAGTCAGTCTGGGGCCCAGAGCCACCTGACTATCTGACTCCACAGGTAATGCCTGAGACAGTTTTCCCAGCAACAATAGCTCTGATGACAGCCGAGGCAGACGAGGGGAGGTGGACCAGGACCTGCAGAGCTGCACAGGAGACAGACAGAAAAGAGGAACTTTCCCCTCCGTCTCTTATGTAGCTGATGACAGAAGACTAGGAGGCTCTTTGTCTGTTGGAGAGGAGACGCAGAGGAATATGTTTGACCTTCGTGTCCAGGGCAGCTAATCTGCAAAGCTGATCTGAGTATCTGTGTGAAAGATGCTAGCTGCTTGAGCTGACACAGAGCCATTACACTGCTTTGACAGTGTGTATCAACCATGGAAATATTATATCATAGACACTATAATGAGAGGGACAGCTCAGGTGGTCCCCCTCCCACACACACACACACACACACACACACACACACACACACACACTCTCTCTCTCTCTCTCTCATCCCGCCTCAATCACATCCTTCTTAAACTCAGTAAACATGTGGAAGCTGTTAAAGTAAGTTTAATGGCTATTTACTGTGTTTTGGACTCTTCTCATTAAACACATTTTCCACTCGAGGAGAACTAATGTTTTGGAAAACTCCTTAAATGAAACACACATCATGCCAACACTTGGCACATGTGGCTCATTAATTAGTAGATCTGCCCTCTACAGGAAAAACCAAGGAACTGCAGAGACTTGATGACAGACCTTAACAGACTTTTGTCACTTTTGGTGCAGCTGAAACAAACTGTAGCAAACTACAGACTTTAACCTTCATTTAGTGAACAAAAAGTAAAAATTACCTATTTACACATCCAGCAATACACCAGTATTAGCATTCATCTGACATCATGTTTTTGGCCATCTGATGTGTGTAAGCTTCACCAACTCCAGAGTCAAATCTGTCTCTAGCTGATAAATGTTCAGTACTTACTAACTTCATTTGGTAGAGAAAGATTTTAGATTTTTTTTTTACCTGCAGACAGTCTGCTGCAGTAAAAAATACACTATGAGAGCAGTGAGAATTAACTAAAACAGTAAAGTTGTGGGCCAGAAAAAACAAAATCAAGAGCTTCAACTGGATATAAAGCTCCGTAGAGCTGTTCGCATAGTTGCATTGATAATATAGAAAACATGATTATGGACCTTTTGAGAGATGCAGAGGTCTACATAATGCTAAATCTGAGTGATGTCAGAAGGGGAAAACAGGCCACGAGGGTGGAGAACATCAAACACAACATAAAGAGAAAAAACTTTGTCCCCACCCCCAGACACTGAATGCCTCCTTGCTGGAGTCCACTACGTCCCTAGCTGCCAGCTGGAGTACCCTTAACCTTTGACCTCTGACCCCCAGCACCACAGAATTCATCAGAGAGCCGTCAGCCCGATGCGCTCAGCAGGGATCACATCCTGTGAAACACTGTCACGACGACAGAGGGGAGCATCAGTGAGTGCAGGTGTTAACAGTGAGTACAGGTGTTACAGATGTTCTTTACACCAACCTCTCTTCTGCCCCCTCCCTTGACTTTCACAGCACAGTGTATCCATAAGATCACAAAAATCCTCTCGGATGGTCACGCTCTGAATGTGTGTGTTTGAGTTTGCGTGTCACAGTCCCATCTGTCCTGATGCTCCTGGGTTAAAGAGAGGATCCTGCTGTTCCTTGATGGAAAGCTGGCCGCTACAAAGAGATCCGGTTACAAGAACGCCGCGCTTTCATCCTTATTAAAGAAACATGTGCCTGCTCTGTGCTGTTATGTCGGCAGATGAAACTTTTTACTCTCTCTTCTGCTTTCAGTTTTTTTTTTCCCCTCAGTGCAGATGGATGCGATCTGTTGACAGAACTGTCATTGTTTGAGGTCAATTCACTCTCTTATGATGAGAACTCCCTATGAGAATAAAATTAATCATATGTGCGTGTGTGTGTGTCTTCATTCTTCAAATACCAGTGGTTTCTTTGTTACACAGTCAAAGGATAATCACAGACTCCCTGGTGATAAAGAATGTCAAAGCCAGCTGACTCATTTAAAATGATTACTTAATTGTTGGTCTTCATCATTTACCCACAACTAATTGGAGCACCGCTTCCAGGGTTGTTTTCATAAGCAGAAGCACACAAAAAAAATCAAAGCACCCTATGATTGAATATATGGAGCTTCATCGTAGAAAGCAATTTCCCGTCATCAACATACTGTTCCAAACCCACCTTATTCCCACCTTTCTGAGCTACAAGTTACCTAAGAGACAGACAATGATAATTAGTACCACACACATCATGTAAAAACAATATGTTTTAAATTTAAAACACGAAACCGACTATTATGAGGCTGTCCTGATGTCAGGATGAGCACAGGAAGTGGAAGTTGGCCCATCATTACAAATACAGAAGAGGAAAAAAAAAAAATATTTTCGAGGAAGATTGATATTTTGTAGTTTAAGAGTAAATCAAATGTTAGGGATATTGTGGGTTAAAGTGTTTCTATTTCAATCCAACAATTTTCGAAACCTTACAAGCTTAATAATATTATAACCACATCAAATGATTTATCATAACTGACTTTAACATACAGTATCTATGGTCTCAATCATCTTCTAAAATGCCTCATTTTATCATTTTGTACTTTGAGTGTTTAGTAACTACTTACAGTGTCTGTTTGCTCCTTTGTTTCCTTGTATGTTTAGTAACTGAAGTGCATCAAAATGACAAATTGTAATCAGATTTCATGAATCATGTTACATGTAATGCATCGTCCATCAACTGTAGCTCCTATAACAACCTCCATTCATGCCAGATTGCAAAGTTGCTCATTTCACATCATTAGTGCCACGTAAACCACCTCAGCCTGGTCAGAGGACGTGCATCAGACCTCTGAATCAACTCTTCTAACAGACTCATCTGAGGAGGATGACTGTCCCTGAATGTCTGTCCTCTGTAGAGGCCGGCAGCCGCTGTGCTCCCTGACCTCACCTCCCTGCTTTGTTCCCACGCTGCGCTCTGTGGAAAGTCTGGCTCCAACCTTTCAAACCATAATTACATACCTGCAGACTGCAGACAACAGGAGAGTAAAGACAGACACAGCATGAAAGAGAAAGGGCTCTGCTGTACCTAATATGCTTTAAAGGACAGCACAAAAATATGCCTTTAGTGAGTTCTTTTCTAAAACAACAGCCATTCTGTCATCAGTTCCTCAGCTCAATATTACATAAAATAAGCACACTGTTGCATGTCTCCAATGATAAGGTTATTGCTGTTGGACATGTTTTTTCCCACATTATGTAAACAACTACATGATTGTGGAAGCTAAACGGTGAAGATTGATAAGCTTTTTTTTAGGCTTTGCCACATGAACATCAAACATTTCGGGAAAAAAAATCCCACTTTTCTTTTTTGGTAACTCATTGTTCTAATAGTCACTGCTGAATTAGACGTTCAGGCATCCATTTACAAGCTCTTGTACAGAGCATTGTGACAACAAGACAGAAGTAAATAATCTACCAGAATGTCCGGGGTGTTTCTTTTATTCATGTTTGGGAGGAGAGGGTTTTTTTTTTGATTGTTTGATTCAAATCTGACATAAGCTCTGAGAGAAATATTCAGTCTCTTCTCTTTTGGTCCCTCCATCATTAGTGATAAGATGAGATGAAGTGGAGAAAGTCAGAGATCAAACACACAACAAGAGTTAATGGTTATAGTCATGCTGTGTTGGCCTCCAGGCACACAGCAGGAACTTTTTTGGCAGTTCACATGAGCAAAAGTTACTGTACATTCTGCAACCCTGTCATCACCTGATTTTTTTTTTTTAATCTCAGTAAGCCACCTTAAAAAAGAGCATGTACTGCATTGTACTGTATAACAGGAAGTATTCACACATCAGCAAAAACATGGAGAGAGGTTAAACTCAATATTAATCAAACTAACACAATAATGATGTCCACTGTGTTCTCTCTAAACAAGCCGGCACAAGAAGAGTCTCACTAAAGAGGGTTACTATTACATTATTGGTTTACACAGTCCTATGAACTTATCCCTGTGGAAAGACGCTTGCCAGAATGGGATTTTACTAATGTCACTAAATCACTCCCAGCTGGCTTGACTGAAGGAAATGCTTCTTTCTTCTCAAAACCTCAGAGCAAATAGTACATGAAGCGTGGAGCATTCATGAGCATGTTTGCTCTCAGAACTTATGTTAGACTGTCTGTCCTGGATTTCATAGCGTTTAATGTCCTTCAGGGCTGCGGTCACAGTCTGTCTCTGTTAGTCTGCTCAGCTCCTCCACGCCACCATGAGAGTCCCTATTCACCACTTAACCTTTCAAAAGTGGTCGACTAACTTCAGAAGGAAAAATGATTCCCGGTTTAGGAAGGTGTGAGAAACGTCAAATCAGCGAGCACTGATGCCATAATGACGGCAACAACTGCAGTAAGGTCAGCGACACAGTAACTGGGGGTATAAAGGATCTAATAGATATTTGAGGAGGCTTTGGTGTCGTGCTTGTGAAAGCAGTTTAGTGAAGAGGTAAACAGCCTGAGGCCAGCAATAACAGAGTGGAACTGATTAGAGGAGGAGTAGGAAGGAGGGAGAGAGAAAGAAAAGAGAGGAAAAATGAGACAGGGACTGATAGCATCTTCTTACCCAACTTAATTATATTAGGCAGCTAAAGGCTCCATAAGTTCTCAGACGAGTGTTTGTTTTGAATCTCATCTGAAATGTAAACAATAACAAAAAAATATGCTGCAGAAATATTTCTGGATTTTGGGGCAGAAATCACTACTAAATCACTCAAGAAGTACAGGACTTTTTGTGTTTTATCAGAATAAAATAATCAGATTTCTTGCTGAGATAGTCACTTTTTTGTAATAAATTTATATCAAATGAATTCAAACAAACATAATTCATTGTAATTAATTAAAAAGCCTCTAAACTAGTGGCTAGGATTACATTCATTCTGATTAATAACCAAAAAGTATCTAAAACAAAGCTGCATAATTTTCATGCTGTTTTCAGGCCAACAGCCACACTAGCTCCCATACTACATGCTAACAAGCCAGCTGTGGTTTGCATCTACCCAGGTATTTGTGTGACTTTTCAGCCGTTGTGAAACCAACATTTAAATCCAGTATTTCCACAAACCATCCACATTTTTTCAGAAGCAGAACTAAAAACATGGCATGAGTGGTGAGCTAATGCTATAATTTTACGAGTCATCAAACACATTTTGCTACCCTGTTTGAGTGTGTTGTACTCAAATGTGAAATAAAAAGTGACACAATTAATATGAATTTAGTTTGGTGTCATTCATTTAGGATTAAAAATATGTCCTAATGAAGAAGAAGAAGATGAAGAAGAAGAAGCACAAACGAGTGGAAAGTCTGTTTGCTGCTGGACAAGAGGTAAAACATTTAGATTGTTTCTCTAAGGTTTGCACACAGAGCTGCATAAGAGTAAGAGTAAATGTATGGATTAATGATTAAGGCCTTAAATAGATCAAAAGAAAAATAACAAAAAATAATTATAATATGATTAGTGAGGCAATAAACAATAATAGTGAAGAAGCATCAAGTCATAAGTGGAAGGCAGAGATTCAGAGCTCCAGATTGCCAAACTGTATTTCTGTTTTGGTTTATTATTTTTGTTGCAGTTTTACAGGATGTCCCTTTTCCTTTCCTTCATCGCTCCTCTCTATCCCCCCTCTCTCCATCTCTCATCCCCTCCCTCATCTCTCCATTACCAACTGTTCATATCAGTCAGTGAAAGCTGTTGGTAATAAAAGTTAAAAGTAGGAGGTGAGAGGGAGCACAGGGAGGTGTATTCTCGTGAGATTCGTTGGAATGAAAGGAAGTTCCAGTGGTCTGGGATGGAGGTAGAGTGGAGGAGGTAGAAAAAGGGGGATTGTGGATAGAAGCAGAGTGTCATCCCTGTCACCCCTGAACATGAAAAAAAAACAGTTAGTCTCATCAGGTTTCAAAGATGCAGCAATTAGATCAGAGACTGTCAGGACATCCTCGCTCTGCAGCGGCAGAGAGTCACAGAGGAGGAAGAACCACGCCTTCAAAAACTTTACAGGGGGAAGTCATCCTCTCCTCCCATCTCTCATCATCTCTCCTCCTCGACATGGCTATAAGCAACACTAAAGCAGCACCCCAATAGCTCATCTCCATCTTCTCTGTGTCCAGAGAAGGCGGCCATTGTGTGCCCGTTCCTCTCTCCCCAAGTCAGTTTCCTATTGAGGCTCTGAAAGGGCCTTTGAGGGGCCCTGTTTTGGCTGTGCAGCTCACCTGCAGAGGGGAAACTATGGGTCTATTCTAAAGCCCAGCAGCTGCCAGGGCAGAGAGGCTGGCACCCAGTGGGAGAGAGAATAGCAGCCGCAGAGCCTTTCAATATGAAGCCACTTAGTAACAGAAGGCATGTGCCAAGCCTGCAAAGCCAGAATGAAGAGTCACCCTTTGGAGTTCACTAAATATCAGAAAAGAGTGAGACCCATCTCCTCTTCGCTCCGTTTCTCCCTTATCTACTGTGTTGTATCTTCGCCTGACCTCCCTGTTTGTGGAATAAGAATCTACGGGTAGCAGAACACAGAGAGAAAAAGAAAATATAAAGGGCCTTGGGCCGGGAAGATGGTGGTAAATAAGTGAGTTTGGTCAACAGGTAAGATGGTAGAGAGGAGAAACACATCAACAGATAAGCCAAACAGTTGATCTGTCTAGGTTTAAGAATGAGCGGCATACTCCTTGTCTTGCAACATATTGAGTCATGACACCACTGAGAGGATCCCAGTGGCTGAAGGCATGTGAAGAAGCCTTTACCACACAAAGCCCTTTTCTGTCAGCAGGCTAGCTCCCACACTGGCGCTAATTTACGATGCCCTCACAGCAATTTCCACAGTCAGAGAAGTTCAATTGTGTTTTCCAGCTCATTAAGCATCAGCACAACAAAGCTTTCATCTTCTCCTTCATCCCGCTCCTCTCTCCTTCCACTCATCTTCCTCGCTTTATCCGGCTGTCCACTAATCTGCCTCTTAGCATCCAATATAAAAAAGATTAAGGATAAGGTAAAATAGGCTTCCTGACTCAAACTATTTTTTTCTTTACCCACATTAAAATTAGTTTCTTTGTGGTTTCATGTTTTGGTTTGCTCAAAGCTCGGCCCCAAGTCTGAAGGTTCCCCTCATACAGGCGCAGGGAGACTTTAATGGTTGTTTATTCAGGGGCCTCTGCGGTGCCCTCCCATCTCTTTCAGAACTTCATGAGACGACGTGGAATCTATTGTAATATCAGAAGAATCAACTCAGCGTATTTGTTCAGGTTGTCACTGTACTGAGATCACAGGCACACACTGACATTCACACAAAAACCCTAAATATATTTTAATCAAACAATATTTTCATGTGCAGCTGAAGCACAGCATTTTCCTAAAGTTACAGAGGCAGGCGTGCAACGGCCTGAGAATCTATAGACCAATGCAAAGGGACATTCACCACCATCTAGAGCTAGCACAAAATGCCCCTGGGCAAGTCATGTGACCCTAATTTGTTCCAGTTTCGTTTCCTCTGTTGCCAACATTATCAAAGCCACGCCAATAATTATTGACTATAATTTATTGATCATCGACATGCCTAGAACAGCTTTTGAAGTCAGTGAGAGTCACAAGCTTTGAGGTGCCATGGAACAGAAATAGTCCTCCCCAAAAACTGTGTGATACTGCTTCAGATCAAAAGAATTCACTCAGGTCACTGGATAGCAATCTAGATTAAAAATACAGCATTTAATATGACTTAAACACACAGCAAGATCTCATAAATAACAAACACAAAAGTAAAAAATCCACCTGCCAGCAGCCCTGACGTTCACCAATTCTTTATGGTTTGTTTCTTCTGTAGAAAAAGTTAAAACTATAAAAACAACACATTATGGTAGGGTAGTTTTTGTTATCTTAAAAAGCCAAGATATAGCTGACTGTGGATAAGCTAAGTGGCTTCCTGGATATAGTCACAATATCTTAACAAAGGTGGACAGCAGGACTTAGTATTAACTTTCAATATTTACCATATGTAAAAAAAAATGTATCAAGGCTTTTTAGGCTTACTTAACAATGTAATCCATTTTTCTGCTCCAGTATATTTAATGTCACATTGTAGTATTCTAATATAGTGTTACATTTCTAATTATTATTCTATTTTGTATTAACTCAAAGAGGTATAACAGTGGAATTAGGAAACAAGTTGTTGGTTTCTCCCAACAGGTGCTGCTGTGTGATTTGTCACAGTGTAAACTGTCACAGCATGCTGCAGTGTAGCTGCCATCACTTGACTGCTTTCTGAGAAGTCAGTTGTAATATCGTTGGGAAATGTGTAACCTAATTTGCGAACAGTCACTCGCTGTCACCATCAGCTTGACACAAATCAGTGCGCAGCTTCCAGTGGGCCTTCACCAAACTGTGCTCAGTACCGTCTCCCAGTGTGCTGTTGTCTGACCTCATTCTGCTATTCATTGACAGGCAAAGGGGGATGCTGATGCTGTGGCAGTGACATTTGTGAGGGCTAATGCGCTTTAAATCAAAAGAACGAGAGCGAGGAAGATACAGTATTAAACATGTATGTTGTGGTAACTTTCTCCAGTCATTTGTTTGACCACAAATTAGCTACAAATACTGCAGATACCACTAATAGCATTTAGCTTCTCAAGGCTCAGACACTGCATGGGTTAGAGTTGTGCCTCCAAGTGTGTAAGGTTTCTGTTGCCTCTGTTAGTGCTGTGCTGTCATCACCCTCATACCAATGATGCCTACATCTGCTATCATGGCCAGACAATAAAGAGCCTATGATAATTCAACATCCCGCTGTTAGTGGGTCATTCTATAACCTCATCATCATCCTCCTCATTATCATCGCTGAGTCCACCCCACTGTCAGCGCTGTCACCAAGCTCACCCTAACCCCTGGCTCGCTCCAGGTCCAGAGAGGGTGTCCGGTTCCCTTTGTCCACCTCCGTAACCAACCCTCGACAATGCAGCAACAATAACTCTGTGTTCACCTGTTAGCACCTGGCACTGTGTGCAAGACTTACTGCCAGCCAACCACTCGGCTCGTCTCTGTCAGACGCCATGTGGAACGCGCCTTCCTGTCACCAAACCCAATATCCTGCATACAAAACACACAGAGGCATAATAACCCACTCGCTGCTCGCCTGTCATCGCTTTCCCCTGGCAGTCGTGTCATGCTAACATCTACTGGATAAATGAAAAGCACTTAACCAATCAACAATCCATCACGTAATTACAAAGGTTTCAAGCATCATCTGCCGTGTGAGTCCCCAGTTTATGACATATCATCCTCACAATTAATGCTTCACACGCACCTCAGCTTAAACAATTACATTCAAATACAAGCACACCTGTAGCTTACCTAGTGTTTTATCTTTAAATTTGCTTCATTCTGGGATCAGCATCACTGTACAGACAATGAAACTGAAAGTATGATTAGTGTGTCTCACTCCTGTTTATGGAAGCCGGCTTTATTCCTCGCCTCCAGGTGTGGAAAGCTGGAACAACTATTTTCTTCTTAACCTCAAACTGACACACAACTTACTATGTTTGGAAATTTGGGTTGATATTGTGCAGTTCATGAGTGTTAAAAGATATAGTGCTGTTTCTGAAAGCCACACACTAAGGTGAGCAGAAGTGTGTTGTCACTAAGAGAGGCGTGATGTGATGTTCTGACAGATTTTCCTGTAAGAAATTCCTGCACATGAAAAGTAGCAGCCGTTGTGTGAAGAAATGGAAAAAAAAGTTTGACAGAGAAGTTTAAACTCGCCCACACAAAGTGTCAGGAAAGTGTCCATTGAAGCATAATGACACTTTAAGTGGTCACTCTCAGTGAAGCCTTCTTTGACTCTGTGACACTCACAGAAATGTCCCGAGGCAGGACACAAGAAGAAAGGAGGAAAGTTATAACAGTGAGCAGGTCATAGCAGTGACCTTTTTCACAGTCAACAGGTGAGACCTGGCCTTGAGTGGACACAGAAAGACTGGCAGCTCACGTGACACAAAGTGCTGCCGGTGGGAAAGATGAAAGAACTGATGAGGGCTGACGTGTTGTTGCAGTTCGCTTCGAGCTGAGATCAGATAAGGAGAAAAATCACTGGGAAGACCTCAGGCCCTCCACGTCCTGAGCCTGAGTGAAACTGAGCTGGAGCCAAAGTGTCAAGTCAATTTTATTTGTGAGCTTGTCAACGCTATTAAATGAGATTGTACGCGTCCCTTTATTATTTCAGTAATTAATGTAACACCCATATCAATCACGCCAATTTATAATGCGAGTGCTGCAAGTGTGGTACTGTGTATAAATTGGTACTTAATAAAGAGCTTCAACAAAACAAATAGGCCTGAAAATCTGCAGAATATCTCATGAAGTCATTAATTAGCTTTAGCATTGCTCTTGTCAAAGTCCAGCATCTTTTTTCTGCCATGTGACACAATCATCATGATGGCAGGAAATGAATTAGTTACAGAAAAGATTAATAATCCTCAACGGTGGTGTAAGGATACGCAAAGTAGATGAGCTTCTGGGGTGACAAATGAAAGTCCAGTGTTAGAGAGATTTTACTTTGAATGTGTAAAAAATGAGGATGAAACAGAGTTGCTTTGAATATTTTCGAAACATTGTTTACCATTAAAATGCTAAGTCATAAGTCTTAACTAACTGCCAGTGTTTAAAGACGAGATGCTGATTTAACACGAGCAAAGCTGATTGGTCACATCGAACGAATGGTAAATATATGATACTTGTGTGTATGGAAATCAACACTCTGTCTGTGAGGATAAACAGGATTCATGGGGAGTGTGATTTACTGTAAATGTCAGTATGGAAAGAAAAGTTTTGTGGTCTCACATCCATTGACATTTTGACATATCAGCGTTGGCAGGTCCACTCAGACACAGGATAATGTTCTGTTACGCTTCACCGGGCAGGCCTCCCGTCTCTTTTAAAGACGATACACTTTCACCACAAAGTTCCCCGCTGTGTTTCATAAATGTTTATCCTACACGACTATGCCCCTGCCTCCCTGCCCAAAGTTTGCTCAGGATAGTGGTAAGCCCTGCCAGCTCTAATGACAGAGAAAGATTTTAAAAACTGAAATATATAAAGCCTGCTTCAACATGTTTGATACGAGGAGAAACCTCTTTTGAAAACCGCAATTACCCCCTTAAACAGTTGATCTTTGGCAAGGCAACTGGGTTCAGAGGTGTGTGTGTGTGTGTGTGTGTGTGTGTGTGTGTGTGTGTGTGTGTGTGTGTGTGTGTGTGTGTGCAAGAGAGAAAGACAGACAGATGTGTGATGAAATGTCTCATTAAGTTGCCATGAAATTTGGTAAAAAAAAAAAATTTAAATGTTGAATCCTAATGACTTGACAGTGATCTTTCAGCTAGTGCCATCAAGTCTTCAGTACAACAGCTGCAGGGTGAACTGCTATAGAAAATATAAAATAAATTATGAATTACAGAGAAGTAATATATGGATAGAAATGAAATGCATATTTTTCTATGTGAAAAAATGTAGTGCAGCTACTGCACTGTATATAGATTTTAATTTCTCAAACCAAAACACTTATTGTTGACTTCTTTGGCATGTGTGCCACTCAGAAAGTAGCAGAAAAATGCTTTGCTCATTCATTATAAAACAATAGAAGAGGAACAAAGCATTACAGACAGCACTACATCCCATTTCAAACAGGAGGAGAGTGAGAGTGGTAATATTGGCAGTAAGTAGAGGAGAATGTAACGTTGTCGGGCACTAAATTACAGTCATTGAAAGCTTGTATGGTTGCCCAGCCATCTATCACTGTCACACAGAGAGGGAGAGGGGGAGAGGGAGCAGACAGGCGCCAGGCGCAGCAGGATCAAAGCAGGACTGAAAGCTACCTCAGGGAGACAAACAGTTAACTCCATTTAACCAATTGTCCAACAGACAGACAGTCAGTGTGCTGCTGCAGGCCCAACAGCAGTTCCCATAAGACAGAAAAACTCTCACATATTGGGTTTCATCAAAAATGATTTGACTTGATTTGAAGAGCTGCAAAACAAGGCCAATTTGGATGGGCCTCTTCAATGGGCCCCTGCGACATTAGCTGGGGTTTTACTATCTCTCAAAGGGATTACACACAATGAACACAATAGGTTGAAATATGGGCAATACAAAGCCATAGATAATTTGATTACCAGCCACAAGATAGAAATTTATAGTGATAATAACTCTTGAGAGTATAAAAAGTACTGTGAATCACAGCCTGGATTGCCTTACTGCTTTAATGAAACACAGCTATAAACTACTGTAGCATATTGTGAAGCACAACCTTTCAGACAAGGTCCTACAACAAGTAAGGGCACTAAAGGTTTGGCAACATAATGAAAAAGTTATATACAAGCAAACTTTAATTTACTACTTTATTTATTTTATCTGTAAAATTAATTTATGGGTCCTTCTTTTTTTTCAGCTGTCTTATTGTTTTGGTTTTTTTTTGGGGGGGGGGCAGCAAAACAAGCTTTAAACACAACATTTTAACTCTGTTTTTGGTCTCCACCAAACATGATTCAAACATGACATAAGAGAAACCCATACTTAACAACAAAGAAAGGACTCTGTCTGTAGAATTAATCTACTTCACACTTAGTGGGGACCCAAGGGCGTGCAATGTTGAATTTGGTATATTTTGCATATGGAGCTCGGTCAATATTAATAAACTTTGGCTAAATAAGCAAATAGCCTCTGCTCAGTAGTGAGGGAGGGCTGCTGCAGACTATCGAATATATCCCCAACAGCGGGCAACACAAGCAGCAATATCAGGAGGCAAGATGTAGGCAAATGTCAAATTAGTAGTATTAGTATACTATTTATATTAGAAATAATTAACAACATTTTAATGCATCAGCAAAGAAGTTAGTGCACTGACACTGAAATCTATCCATGCAGTCATGGTGTTAACCTGTTAAATGTGCACAAATTAAACTCATTACTTATGCCAGCACATCAGTACTTGGGGGGATGCTGATGTAGGAGCCCAACAGCAAAAATTCCTGTGAAGGGAGAGGGGGACGAGGGGTGTGAGGGGGGAAGGAGGATACTCTACATACGGGACTCATTCTGCACCACGCCTCTGATCGAAAGTTTACATCTGTCAAGACACCACAGGCACATGAAATGAACCACAACACTGTCATTACAAGCCTGACCTATCAGAAACCGTGTTGGCTGAGTCACGTGGGAACATCGACAGACTGATAGGCAGGCGGAAAGATGGGAGAAGAACTGATGGCATTGCGCTGAAGGAGAGGCAAGTCCGAGCGTAAAAAGTTAACTTTACCACGGGAGCTGGTCAACTTTGGAGGAGCTGGGCGATAACAAATTTCCTCGAGTGAAAACGCCAAAAGACAAAGGGAGCGAGAGGCAGGGAAATCTGGTTGTATGGCACCTCAGTCGTGCGTCATGAATCCTGCGCAGGGATCACCGCCCTCGGCTTCACCAGAGGACCGTGCCGCTGGTGGCGTTGGAACTGACGAGCTGGACCTGTCATCTGCCAGAAGGTGTAAAACCAAATGTTTAGATCTACCTTTCAGTGTGGAGTCCCTCATATCTGACAGGACGCCAGACAGAAGCCCCCACTCCCCCGAGCCTGGTTCAGGCTGCGTCCGTGCAGAGGAGACCGAGTGTGCGTCACCGAGGGGACTGTATCGATCCAAACCAGAGGCGCTGGACCTCAGCGACAAGGGGACGAGCCCCTGGTTCCAGCCTCCTTACGCATCCCCTCCAAGTGAGTGTAGGATATACTGTCTTTCTAGAAAGACGGTGTAAAAAGCCATGGTTCATCATCTCAACCTTTAGCTGGATGATGGAGGAAAAGTTTGTGGTGCATAAACCGCTCATGTAGCCTAAATATTCTGTTTTTTTATTTGGCTTAATTTGTATCCATGCATGATGTAAGAGTGATCACATACTGTTCAGTTTTCAATAATGTGGTTCTCCAAATGTACTTCCAGGACTTCCCAGCCCGACTTCGTGCAATCTACGGAAACACAAGAACAACAGGAAACCCAGAACTCCCTTCACAACCTCTCAGCTGCTTTCTCTGGAGAGGAAGTTCCGTCAGAAACAGTACCTCTCCATCGCAGAGAGAGCCGAGTTCTCAAACTCCCTCGGCCTCACAGAGACTCAGGTCAAGATCTGGTTTCAGAACCGCAGAGCCAAGGCCAAAAGACTGCAGGAGGCCGAGCTGGAGAAGTTCAAGCTGGCCGCGAAGCCGCTGGTGCCGGCCTTCGCCTTCCCCTTCCCACTGAGCGCACCACTGGGCGCTCCGTCCCTCTACGGGGCCCTGAACGGACCGCGGCCCGCATTCCCTGTCCCAGGACTATTCAGTGGACCATATGGGATGTACTACTTGTCTTAACCTCTCCAGCTTTGAACTGCTTCGATGGGAAAGCTGCCTTGGTGAAATGCCTTCATACAGCAAATAACCAACACTACAAATAATATCCATCTTATGGTTCGACCTGTCTTAAATCTAAAATTAAATCGTATGCAAAATGTTTCTTTTTAAAGAAAAATATAAATGTGTTGGTCGAAAAATTTTAAATTAATTACTTCATTTAAGAAACAGAACAGAACACATTTCCATTCAATTGGCATTTTTTAAATTAATTTGCTATATATGAGAAATAATTTAAGAATTAGTTCAAAAGTAAATTATTTGTTAACACGGTGCATTTTACGGCGTGTTTCAGTATTTTTTTAATGACTGATTTTTTCGGAGTAAATCTTCCTCTTTCTTATATTCTGAGTTTTTCCTCTTCTGACAGTTATTCCGTAAATATTTCAGTCACAGTGATTTGCATGTTTAAATGTCTGTAGCTTCAGTTTTAAAGCAATAACTTGATTCACGAAAGTGAGTATCTCTCACCTTAAAAGGACAGATTTAAATGTTGGCTTTTTTTAAGAAAATACTGAAGAGCATCAACATTTAATCATCCACATTCAGACCCCAGATATAAAGGTTTATGTGGCTCATAGTGACACTTTCTTTTGATAAACTAAAGGTGGAAGGAAAAGTTACCAAACAAGCCTTATTAATGTGTTATACCCAAAATTATTATCAGAAGCTACAAAGAGTGAATTTAATGAGAAAAACGCAATTAGACCGACAGTTTATCCACACACATGTAAATAATGTGGATAATCTGTAATATGTCAATAATAAGAACCATCATGGAGTTGTGTTCATTTGTGCCTTTCACCATCATCACCATTACAATGATATTAAATGTCCTTAAATATATTTCATCTATAAAATGTGTGTCACTGGCATTTTAACATGGAGCTGTTATATTAAATTGCGCAGAGATTTTTCAAGGTGAATTTATTTTTAAAATATCTAAACCACACAACGCAAATTTTTCCATTTTTCGAAATATAAATCAGCTATAAAATAAGTCTGCTTTACTATTGTCATTTAAAAACTGTATTTTTTTACATTACCTCAAGAGGAGAACTTTTTTGCACAGATGTTCAAAGAGCGCTTAACTGTCCAGTTTCATTACTAAAATGTAAATAAAAGTCATCAGCTATTTTTGCAAACACTCAAGATGCTGATGATAAAACAATGGACTCACATCAGACATTAGTGTACAGTGTATTTTATATCTAACGGGTATAAAGATTTTTTTGTACAATTATTAAAATTTATTTTGGAAATTCTGAAAATTCGTCTTTCTTTTTTGTCCATGTCACTTGTCATTTAATTTGCCTGAAGCTGCACTACCAACCACCTGAATGAATGTATACACGTGTAACTTTTGTAAAAGGCACTTTATTTTAAATCAAGCACACATCACAGTTATACATATAACATGTTAAAGGATTACAATATACAGTTATTTATCTTAAAAGGGCAGAAAACTAAATTTGGGTGTTTCATTTCCTCCTTCCCCGCTGCCCTCTGAAGCCTCGGACAGAGCCGTGACCGAAACACACGGTTGTGGGGACCCTGAGAAACAAGAGCACTGCTGTTGTTTTGTAGCTCAGATTGTTTATCATATACATGAGAAAAAATGCAATAATAAAAAGATATCAACTCACATATAATTCAATTACATAATACTGTGCATGAATTATACATATGAACCTTCCTTACAGTTTAACCCAAACTTAACTACAGAACAATTAAAAGTCTGGGATCTTAAATTCCCAGACTTAACCTTAAAATATCTAAAAAAAAAAAAAAAAAAAATGGCTGACTTGGCCTCGCCAGGTAGGCTACAAGATTAAAATTGCTTGAGAATCTGCAGTAATTCCTGGCAGACTTGCTTTTGGACTAACCTGTAGGAGAACCGTGGCTTTGGTGGCTCTGTGTTGGAATTCTTCGCGCTGTGAGCTGCAGCAGAAAGATCTGCATGCTCCTCAGCAGAGGTGGACATTTCCATGCGAGCAGCTTCTTCCTGGGACACATGCGTCTCCATGGATTCTCCCAGCTCGGGCTGATCGGCCAGCTCATCACACATAACTTCACACACACCCTCAGACTCACACACATCGTCCACAGCCTCCATTACTGTGTCTTTCTGCTGCTGTCGCGTCATCTGTTGGTTTCTATTAATGACACATACGAGGCTCTTTAATGGAAATATGACATAATGATGTAACACACTGTTTGTTGGATCATAAAAATTATATAAAACTATGCATTTAAAGCAATTCACACTGTAGCTGACCTTAAAAGGGAAAGTTGGTTTCAATAAAGCAGCAATGAGAAGCTCAGTCAATGACTTGCATTATGATAATGTGTTAATAGGAGAATAATCCGCAAGTATTTCAGTTCAGATGCAAAAATCGTGGTTACCATAACAAACATGGACTCTCCCAGACTGAAACCTTGCATAGAGAAATATTTCAACTGAGGTTCTGCTGCCATCTAATGGTCAAAATGTGCAATCTTACCCCCGGCCCTTCTTGGTTTTGTCAAATCTGAAGTCTGGGGGATACTTGTGAATTGTGATCAGGTGCTCCTTTCTGTGTTTACTAGTACTGAACTTCTGTCCACAGCCCTCCACCAAACACTGGTACTGAAAAATGTGACAGAGGCGTCAGAGGAAACTTAAAAGACTGCATTCAACTTCAAACATTGTTGTGATATTATACTACATTCTACAACTTTTTGGTTGTAGCATAAGAGCAATACAATACAGATGTTATGGGAAATGACACAACCTAGGACTTACCATATCTTGCCTCTGGGCGAGGATAGTGAATAGAGAGTCATGCCACTCCTGAATGTGAATGTCCAGGAGCCAGGCACTGGGAAGGGAGCGACGGCAGGAGCTGCACACGTGTCTGTGAATGGAGTTGTAGTGGTGCTCATAGTCATCCAACGTGCTGAAGACTGCGCTGCAGCCAGAAATGTGACAGGCAAACTCTGACACACTGAGAAAAAACAAGAGGAGGAGGAAGGTGACTGACAGCCTGACCTGCACTGACATTACAACAGTCCACAGTCAAAGAGGGAATCCACAGCTGTTGGCTAAGGAATGACCATTTCTGATTGTTTGGTTGATTGACAGACCAATCCAAGTGTAATTTCCAACAATATTCAACAGTCATATTCATGGACAATGTAATAGTTAACAGAAATGTTATGAAGTATATGGTCCTCACGTTTTCTTTAGTCTACAAAAAGTGCCTAACACCTGACACAATGGGTCGAACCCAACATGATTCAAGTTTAATATCTTGATCAAACATCATAAGATATCTAATTCAATACTAAATATGTGATGACATCTTTGCGAATATGGTTTGAATTAATAATAATTAATTAAATAATTAATAATAATAATAATAATTAATTTAACCAGCTCCTTTTTCTGAAATAGTGACAATGAGTTGCAAAGCCTTAATGAAAAAATATTATTCAAATATAACATTACTTAGTTAGCTCAAGCTAAATGTTGTTTTACTGCATTTGTTGTAGGTGTTTGTTTGCAGGTAAACACGTATGCATGTGCATATACAGTTTAATGTTCTTTGTTTCTCAGTGCAGGGCAATCTTCACTGGCTATATAATGCAGTTAGCAGAGTAGCACACAAGCTAAAGCTAGCTACTACAAAAGATAAAGCTTGGGTCGAGAGCTGATCTTGGTTTCCATACCTGAGTGTTGGCTTGTTGTCAGCCTCTGAGATGTAGAGGTCTTGCAGATACATGTGTCTGTAAATGTCCCCATCCTGGGAACACATGTAGCATGTTATGCTAGGTTAGCTAACGTGATACAAGTGCTCCAGCAGAGTAACTGATAGTCGGTGTCGTTGCTCACCTCGAAGAGCTGGTGGTCCTTATGCAGGTGGATAAGCTGCGGGGTGAAGCTGAATGGGTTTCCCTCCTCTTCCTCACTCTGCTGTGTGTCTCCTGTCGGACAGTCTTCATCGTAGCTTTTTACTGACAAATGTCCCTCCGTCAGAAGTCGGACCAACTCTGGCTGCAGCATCGTTTCCAAGTGTTCATACTCTTTCCACGTTATTCCCTAAAAAGCAAACTTACAGCTTTCAATTCCTCCTGCCATCAACTGCCATAAAGCGTCGCAGCATGACGACGTCATATATAATTTATTTTGTCGTAGAAGGTCGACGTCATCTATTGTTTTTTCTTTGTCCAAAAACAAAATGGCGCTTTGCTGCCACCAACTGGCCAAATCAACAACAACATGCATCCAGTATGCTGGCTAATAACACCTAGGTCATTTTATTTACAGTCATGGAAAAAATTATTAGACCACCCTTGTTTTCTTCAATTTCTTGTTAATTTTAATGCCTGGCTCAACTAAAGGTACATTTGTTTGGATAATTATAATGATAACAACAAAAATAGCTCATGAGAGTTTAATTTAAGAACTAAGGATTATTCATTTTCCATGGTGTTCTTGATAATAACCAAAATTACTTAAATTCTTACATCAGTAGCTATGGCATTGTACCGCCAAAAACACTACTTTTAAGCATTCCATGTTTTCTTTTCTGTTTGCTTTAAACACATGATACACACAAGAGTTAATACTTGATTGCATAACCATTGTTTTTGATGACTGCAGCCATGCGTCTTGGCATGCTCTCCACCAGCTTCTGACATTGTTCTGCTGTCACAGCAGCCCATTCCTGTTGGACAAATTCAAACAAATTTTCTTTGTTTTTGGGCTTGTGGTTCTCCATTTTGAGTTTGATGATTTTCCACAGGTTTTCAATTGGATTAAGATCTGGTGATTGAGCAGGCCAAGGCATGGTGCGAATGTTGTGGTTCTCCATCCAGGCTTTAACTGACCTTGCCGTGTGGCAAGGGGCATTGTCTTGTTGGAAAATCCAGTCATTCGAGGCAGGAAAGAGTTTTCCAGCTGATGGAAGAAGACTGTTTTCAAGGGTAGTCCTGTACTTGACCTGGTTCATTCGGCCTTCACACAATTGCATTTGCCCTGTTCCACTCAGACTGAAACAACCCCAGATCATGACTGATCCACCCCATGTTTTACTGTAGGGGCAAGACAGTCTGGGTTGTAAGCTTCTCCAGGCTTCCTCCTAACCAGTAAGTTGGCTGGAGTGGGCATCAATTCAAAATTGGATTCATCACTGAAGAGAACCTTAGCCCAATCATCAACAGTCCAATCCTTGTGGTCTCGAGCAAAGAGTAACCGGGCCTTCCTCTGCCTTTCATTGATGAAGGGCTTCTTGCGTGCTCTGTGTGACTTCAAACCAGCTTCAACAAGTCGGTTTCGAACTGTCCTTGCCGAGCAAGTCACATTTCTCGACAGTGCCCACTCATTTTTAAGGTCCCTGGAGGTCTGACGACGATTCCTGACACAGGAGCGGATGAGTGCACGGTCATCTCGTGGGGTAGAAAGACGTTTCCTGCCACGGCCAGGTAGCAATTTGGTAGTGCCATGTTCAGCTTGTTTTTTTGTTGGAATGAACAGCTGTCTTGGAGATCTTCAGTTTTTTCGCTACCTGTCTCTCACTCATGCCAATTTCCAGCAGTGCCAAGATGGCTGCCTTTGTTGCTTCACATAATTCTTTTGTTTTAGGCATTATGTGAGAGCTGACAACTTCTGAGTTGTGCTACGGCTTGAATGTAAGCAGGAAACCACTCTAGGCCTTTGCATGTGCAGTGCTGCTTGTGACATGAAATGGCCTCTTATATACCCTGGGAATCAATTAAGCTTAAGAATGTCAAATAGGACATAAAGTATTATGTGACCAGCTGCATTTTTTGTTGTGTTCATTGTATTATACGTTTAGTGGTACCAGATATTAGAATGAACAAGAAATTGAAGAAAACAAGGGTGGTCTAATAATTTTTTCCATGACTGTATATATAACTATATATAAACTATATTTTAGAGGGATGTTTAAGAAAGGATCTTACCTTTATCGAGAGCATTATTTATTTATTTATTTTATTTTTACTTGATGTTACACTGTGTATATTTATAAATACATACGTGTGTAATTGATCAAACGATCATTTGGGTGTAGTTTAAAAAAAATTCAGTTTTTGATGTATAAAAATATCGCATATGCAATGTAACTGTTGTAACGTTATAGTAGCCTAAACCATCAGGCCTACCTTTCTTACCTTTCTACCCTAGAAGTCTAAAACAAAGAGATTTCAACTCAATTTCATTTATTTTCTTTATAACGCAAAAAAGTTAAAGCATGTTTTCAGGACAATAAACTGTGAACGAGGAAATATGAAAAAAAAAAAAAAAAAAACGGCCCCTAAGTGAATCTAACATTCTGCCATTTTATCTTTGACCAGTAGGTGGCGACAAAAGACATGTGACAAAAGACATAGCGGCTCTGCTATCATTTAATATTAAGCACTGGGCATTTTAATTTACTAAGGACATTCCTATTATTTAATTTCACTGATCTACTCAGTGAAATGTGTCTACAAGCAGCTGCACGTCAGTGTTATTGTAGTTCATGTTATTTATGTCTGAACTTAATTACGATTGAGGGAAATTGAGATTCGACTTTCTTTTTGTAAGAAACCTCACACTTTTTTGTCAGAGCGAGTTTTATCAGCGCGTTTTTAGGTCCCGTAAAAACACGTGACTTCATGTGGGCTCACTCTGCAGCTCACTTAATTCACATTCATTTTAAGAACAACGTTTAAGTTTTCACAGACTGTGTGAGGCATGTGGTTTGTCAGCCTCAAATGGTAATTTTCAGGATATTACACAGCAGAGAGGGGCGGAGAGCTGAAGGGCTTATTTCCTTCAGACTGCCAGGCACACAATGACAGAGTCCGTTCAGTAGAGCAACATGTCAGAGTGTGGATATTTCATATGGATTTTATTCTCCGCGTGGGGTACGAATTTCTCTTTCTTTCTTTCTTTCTTTCTTTCTTTCTTTTTGTAATTTTTCCTTTCTTTCCTCCTGTATTCCTTTTCTTTCTTTCTTTCTTTTAGTTTTTTTCTGTATTGTATTCCCTTTTTCCTTTTGCATTTCTTTCCTTCTTTCTTCCTTTTTTAGTTTTTTTTTCCCCTGTCTTTCTTTCTTTTTGTATTCCCTTTTTCCCTTTTGTATTTCTTTCTTTCTTTCTTTTTGTATTCCCATTTTCCCTTTTGTATTTCTGTCTTTCCTTCTTTCATTCTTTCTTTTAGTTTTTTCTGTATTGTATTCCCTTTTTCCTTTTGCATTTCTTTCTTTCTTTCTTTCTTTCTTTCTTTCTTTCTTTCTTTTAGTTTTTTTCTGTATTGTATTCCCTTTTTCCTTTTGCATTTCTTTCCTTCTTTCTTCCTTTTTTAGTTTTTTTTCCCCTGTCTTTCTTTCTTTTTGTATTCCCTTTTTCCCTTTTGTATTTCTTTCTTTTTTTTCTTTCTTTCTTTCTTTCTTTCTTTCTTTCCTTTTGTCTTATAAAATATACCTGATGCTTGCAGGGATAACTGCGGGCAGTGTGAGGACTCTTCCTCATGTGATGAAGTACCAAACTGTGATACCTAAGAGGCTGGAGGATTCATCTCTCATTAATGATGCTGATGCAAATCAGGTAAAATACTCAAATGTATAACTTTTATCAGTCTATTTTATTACACATATGTAAATTTGTGGGGAAAGTTTTGAACCAACTGTATAATGCATTATATTCTATTCCACTGTTTGTGTGTGTGTGTGTGTGTGTGTGTGTGTGTAGACATACCCGGATACACTCCAGTACTCCTTGAGAATTGCAGGAAAATACTACAAACTGCAGCTGGAAAAGAACAAGTGAGAAAAGTATTTTTTGGACTGTACAGGGTCCGCACATACAGTATTTTCTGTCTTGATGTGTCAATATTGTTGATGTAAAAACAAAAAAAAAAATATTCTTTCAGAGATCTTGTCGGGGGATCCTTCTCTGTGACACATTATTCTGATCAGGGCACCCAAATCACAACTACTCCAGATCTTAGGGTAAGCTTTGTGGTGTTTCACTTCTATTTCACTAACATCAGTATAATCCATGTATTCATGATCATCTTGCATTATTGTGATATGTCAGAAACAGATCCCTGTGTCATCAGCATGACTGTAAGCCTTATACAGAGCCTTACCTCTGCTAAAAACACATCCAAGTATACTGATATTCAAATGGAATTGCCATTTTGCTTCACTTCATTCATTCTCTTTGAGATAGCTCAGTAAACAGAGATTCAGAGGTTTTGCACCAGGCTAGAATAATACTTAACTTTATTGTATTGTACAGGCATGAATGAATTAAGTACAGGATATCCTGTGTCACCTGCCCTCCCAGTTTCAGTGGCTGTTTGACATTTGATTTTGCAGTTTTGTAAAACGCCTTGTGTGTGTGTGTGTGTGTCTGTGTGTGTGTGTGCAAGAGAGTCACAGCTCTTACGGTGTTTGCATATCTTCCTGCACTTATGATTCCAGTGTTTCCCAAACCTGTCAAGTTGTTAAAGGTTGTACAACACAATTAACTAAACACACAAGTGTACACAAAGTAATTAGTCATATGTATGTAATCCCTGCCAGTAATGTCTGGTTTCAATATATCAGATGTTGTGACAAAATTAAAGTTTTCACAACTGCTAAGTTCCTGATTATGAGAGGTGACACCCTTCACTGCAATACTTGAGAATAATGTGGAAGAGGAATTGACATATAAGGTTAACATTGTCATTTCATCTGATTATGACGCATACAGCAAGATTTGCTTCTTTAAATTACACATTTTTTGTGCTGTGCTTCAGAAAAAAAAAATGTTGAAATCCCTCCTTGGAGTCTGTGACAAATAATGGATTTGTCTGTGCAGGTTCACTGCTACTACCATGGGCACATTGTGGGAGTGGAGGACTCCTCAGCCAGTGTGGGACTGTGCTCAGGAATAAAGTGAGTAATGCTGGATGCCAATAGTTTTTTTTCATGCTGTATCTCTAATTACAAAAAGTTATTGTTTCTCAAAGTAGTCTGCCATATTTAATTAACTAAGCCTGTGATGATTTGGGAATTTAAGTCTCCCACTGTGACTCATGGCAAGTCTGTCCAATCCAAAGAGAGGATCAGTCCCTGAGCGTTCATTTCTCCCATCACGACAACCATTAAGACTGCATGTGTCTGAAAACTTGTAACCCAATCAAAGGCCATGCATCAAAGTCAATTCCATCCATCCATCCATTTTCTACCTCTTATCCTCATAGGGTCACGGGGGGGCTGGAGCCTATCCCAGCTGTCTTAGGGTGAAAGACAGGGTACACCCTGGACAAGTCTCCAGTTCATCACAGGACACATAGAGACAGACAACCACTCACACTCACATTCACACCTACGGTCAATTTAAATTAGCCAATTAACCTAATCCCCATGCATGTTTTTGGATGGTGGGAGGAAGCTGGAGTACCCGGAGAGAACCCACACAGACACGGGGAGAACATGCAAACTCCACACAGAAAGGCCCCAGGCCCAGGAATCGAACTCTGTACCTTCCTGCTGTGAGGCGACAGTGCTAACCACTACAGCACCGTGCCGCCCAAAGTCAATTCCATTAATCAGTTAAATTGAGATCTGTTTGATAATTTCACCACAGGGGGTTTGTGCGTCTCCAGAACCAAGTATACCTCATTGAACCTCTGGCTGAAGCAGGACAGCAGGACGACAGACAGAGCTCCAAGGCTCACAGTGATCAGGGTCTCCATGCTATTTACAACTATGAACACCTGAGGAAGAAGCGGAGCTCCTGTTTCCATGGAAACACAACCACTTTCTATGATCACGGAGCTCGTCCGTCTGGACTGTTCCAGCTCAGCAGCCTGGTAAAGACACACAGCGTGGACACATAAAGATACACAAGGGTTTAAATCCTACAGCCGATAGCCAAGATTTTGACAATTTTATGCAATTTTATGTGTGTTATACTAGTATTATTGATATCTTCCATCTCTTGTAATTCAGAAAAGCAGAGCCCAGACCAAAGAACGAGCAGGAAAACCCAAGACAGTGGAGATGGTTGTGGTGGTCGACCATACGGAGGTTTGATGCCCTTTTTTCTTTAATTGTAAATGTAGCTTATTAATAATAATTGTATTCCAATGGAATTCTGGATGATACACATTTTACATTACACAAGTAGATTATCTTTTTTTTATATCTGTAGTTGGTTGTAAAACTAATTTAAAAAAATATTTATTTTTAGTACAAGAAGTTTGGCAATAAGAGGATAATAGAGGCCAGAGCGCTTGAAATAGCGAACCACGTGGATAAGGTATGTTTGTTTGTCTGTTATCACTTACAATCATTCAGTCTTGGTATTTAAAAGCTTCAATTTGTGTAATTTTATGCAATTTCTCCTCTGGACAAAGTATTCCATCTATTTTACTGGTAATTTGATAATTTATCATATTTTCTTTGGTGACAGATAAGACATTTTCAACATTTTTCTGGATCGAATACAAGAAATCTGTCCTGATACTATCTGTTCTTTACTGACTGGAATCTGATCAAAAAAGGAAGGAGAAGTTCTCTCCCTGTGAAAATCTAACTATAACTGTGAATCTTCACACCTAAGCTGTTATGTTTCACACATATCGCACAATCCTCTTTGCATACTCTGAAAGAGAAGAAGGGCCAGCATGAATGCACCATCAGACAGCACTAGACTCAACAGTGGTTTCCTGTGACAGCATTATGGGTTTGGTTCTCTGATTTGTAGCGTTACGTGTTCGATTCCTTCGTATGCCAAACATACTGATTTGAAGTATTTTCTTGACAGTGCATTCAGTTTTAGACTCATTTCTACTTTCCAATTTGCGCTAACATGTCTGCTATATTTCAGCTGTATCGCCCTGTCGGTGTGCGTGTGATGCTGGTCGGACTGGATATCTGGTCGTACAAAGATCAGATGGAGGTCAGCACTAACCCTGAGCTCACCCTCAGTCGATTCCTGGCGTGGCGTCAGCGGAGTCTGCTGCCAAGGACCAAACACGACAATGCACAGTTCATCACGTAAGACGCAGCAGTTTTTAACTTAAAGACAATGCCAGATTAATTCATTCACTTCTAAACATTTGTCTTCTTCTTCATTCAGAGGTGTGGATTTTGATGGCTCCACTGTTGGCTTAGCCAACACCAATGCAATGTGCACCTCTAATTCTGGAGCTGTCAACGAGGTAAATATACATTCTTTGTAGCATTTATGTGTGAAAATATAGTTATGTTAAAAATCAATTTAACTCTGCTTTTGTCTTCTGCACACAGGACCATAATACTAACGCAATAGGAGTGGCCTCTACTATTGCACATGAGATGGGTCATAACCTGGGCTTGTCCCATGATTCTGAAAATTGTGTCTGTGGCACCTTAACATCGAAAAAAGGCTGCATCATGGCTGAGAGTGTTGGGTAAGCTCAGCTTCTCACTTGCACGAAACATCCCCATATCTACTGTTGTTAAACCCAAAGTAAAGCTAATGTTTTCTTTATGTTTTGTCTTGCTATATCTTCTTTCAGTCTTGTGTATCCAGAGCTGTTCAGCAGCTGCAGTCAGCAGCAGCTCAGCAGGTTCTTGGAGGAGATCAACCCTGCCTGCCTGCTGGATACTCCCTCCACTGATCGCATTTATGGGGGGCCAGTGTGTGGAAATGCCTTCCTGGAGCCCGGAGAGGAGTGTGACTGTGGCACCGCAGAGGTCTGTGCATCACATGGGTGTATCCTAATCACACAATCAGCACACACACTGGAGACTGGATTATAATGTTGTGCACCACCTCTGTCTTTTCCATAGGAGTGCAAGAACCCCTGCTGCAACGCCACTACCTGCAAACTGAATGCAGGAGCCCAGTGTGCAGAGGGAGAGTGCTGCCACAGCTGCCAAGTAAGTCATACTAAAAATGTAATAGTAAAAATACTAAAAATGTGATGATGAGTACTCCCTATGTCCTCTCTACTGAGAGAAGTCACACGGATGCTAATAGTGTTACCATATATCTAGACACTGTGTGACTGTGTGCCGGTTACGTGTGAGTAGTTTTATTTCAGCAGTCGGTACATCACCATCTGTGTTCCTCTCTGCTCTGCAGCTGAAATCAACAGGTAGTGTCTGCCGACCAAAGACAGGAGACTGTGACCTGGCAGAATACTGCACTGGCTTCTCTGCCTCCTGTCCCACTGATTCCTACACCCAGAATGGCCTGTCCTGCAACCGTGGAAAAGGATACTGCTACAATGGGCAGTGTCCTTCACGACAGGAGCATTGCAAGAGGCTTTGGGGACCAGGTGAATTACAGTATGGTTTAGATTTTCTTTAATTCTGACATATCAAGACAAGTCCTGAACCTCTGTATCGTGTTTGACATGATTCTGTTTAGATGCCGAAGTAGCTCCAGATGCTTGTTTCTACCAGTACGGAAACTGCAGAAAGACACTGTTCAGCCAGAGATGTTCAAGCCGGTATGTAATCTAAAACCACTGTAATAGTACTTATTAACAGCGTGGTATCATTGTTTTTTTGGCATCATTACTTTGTGCTTTTTGCTGACAGAGATCAATCCTGTGGGACACTTTTCTGCTCTGGAGGCTGGGAGTTTCCTGTGACCTCCAGGAAGTCCTTCTACAAAATAGGAAACGGAGACATATGCAATGAGGCAACAATGAACCCTGATGATAACTACCCTGCAGATCTGGGTATGGTGCCTGTTGGCACCAAGTGTGGCAACAACATGGTAAGAAAACTGTCCTATGCTGCTGTTAGCAGTTAGTTAGCATGAATAAAACCTGTATGGACTGAGTGAACTGTGTCAATGTCTTTCAGGTATGCTACAATCAACAGTGTCAAGACATCAAAAACATAAAAGTGTACGGGACAATCGACTGCTCTGCCAAGTGCAACAACCACGGGGTGAGCAATCTGTTAAGCTTGTAACATGTTGGAGCGCCATATACCACGATAACAAAATTGACAATGAGTGTGATCTCTGGCAGGTTTGCAACCATGAGAGTAAGTGTCACTGCGACCCTGGCTGGGCCCCACCTTTCTGCGATGTGGAGCAGTCAGAACTCCCTGAAGGTATAACATTTATCAGCTTTTATTCGCTGTTTCACTAAGGCTGTTCCACCTCTGCTCTGTTTCTCTACCAAGATGTGATTCTTGAAATGGATTTCTACTCTCAAACAATTGAGCTCTGTTCTGACGAACACTGATTTAACTGAATTCCCCAGTCAGTCGGTTCAAATGCGGGAGTGATGTTACAGTGCATTTTGTATCATGTGTGAGTGACACACTCTTTTATGTGCTCATCCTCGAGCAGTGAATGCATATTGCCACAATCTGTGTGTTTCTTTGTGTGCAGATACCGGCCCGGTGGTGTTTGTGGTGTCTCTGGTGGTCGGCTTATTCCTGCTGCTAGTCCTGGTTATTGGGAGTCTGATGTGCTGCATCAAAAAAAGGCGACCAGCAAAGAGGTACAGAGAAAAATTTATTCCTCTCTATCAGTCTCTGTTGGATCACAATGTATATTGAGCCACATAGACAACACTCCTGTGTGTATTTCTTTACAGATGGTTGCAATCTACCTCAGGACAATTCAACCCATTGTTTCGGTCAAGCGGTGCACGGGGCAGCCCTCGTCTCGGGTCCACACACATCAGCCAGCCTGTATTTGTGGAGACTTCAGCCACTCAGGCCTGTAAACCTCTGTTCTCTGCTCCTGCCAGACCACATACTGGAGCACTGAAGCCCAGCAGAGCCGCACCAGTGGTGAGCGTTTCAGTCTAACAGCTTCAGTACCAGAGTGAAGTGACACACTAACACTGATATTTGTGTTTGCATCTAAGAAAGTTTTGGGTGTTTAGATTTGGGTGAAAGGCCCATATTTCAAGCTACAGTAAACAACAAATGTGGGTCCACTGAAATAAAAAGAAGCTGCAAAAAACAGTACACCTTTACTCATCTCTGTTTTTGTGTCTTACAGCCACCTATGAAATCAGCCGTACCTCAGCTGTCACAGACTCAACAGGTAATCTGATATGACTGTTTTTTGATAATTTAAATCTAGTATTTATTTATGTGTAGCGGTGCAGTTTTTTTGTTGTTTACGTCTTTTGTATTTCAACCAAAAAAATGTTTTTTTTTTAGGTTGTAAGGACATTCATGCAGCCTGTTTCAGATAAGCCAATCTATACTGAGGTAAAATTAAATGCTGAAATGTCTTTCTTTTTTGTTTGCTTTGTTAAATTGTGTATTTATTACTCTTTTATTCATTTTGTACTCTTTTATTTTCTCTTGTTTTGTCAGAATAAGCCACTACCTCCATCTAGACCTCTGCCACATCTTGCAACAAAACCGGTGAGTGACATTATAAGTCATTTTACCTACAATTTTAGTGCATTCCCACATGTAACTCTCCTTGCCATCACCCCTTGTCTGAAAAGTGAACATTTGCTCTCTTAGATCATGAAGCCAAAGCCTCCAATTCCTCCAGTGAAACCGAAGTCCTCTGGAGTCCGGTCTCCACTGCCGCACACTCAGCTGGTATGTATTCAGATGGTAACAGAGTCATTCAGGCTTTAAATACTGGCAGTTGGTTTTCAGACATTCCTAATGTTATTCGGGGCATTCACATTTATAAAGATGTCTGTGGTTTTGGATATTGTCCCAACATAGCAGCGTAATGAACAAGCAGTGGCTCAGTGTTAGTGAGTTAGTAAGCATATAAAATTCCCTGAGCCACCACTGAATAACTAAGAGACATGTGAGAGTTGAACTGAGTAGAAGCTCATCAGCAGCATGTTTGTTAACAGTTGTTTTGTAGCTTGCAGGGAGAGCTGCTCTGATGCCCCCCAGCAGGCCCAGATGACAGGGGGAATAATTCAGCCATGGTGTAAACATTGAGATCCTCTGACAGAGGACATTGTTGTTGTCCCACCTAAGAAGGACCAAGAAATCCTCTCAGGATCATCTGAAGGATCGGCCACAACAAGTGACAGAGATTTTCTGTCAATTCTGGTCTGCCTGAGGATTAACGCCGTCTGTGTCTTGCTTATATAAGCCTTCAGTATGAAGCAAACCTGAAGCCGTGATTGACAGACTCAACGTCTGTGTTTTACAAATGACAAATGGCTATGCCGCTGTGATGACGTTTTCTGATTCTTTTTTTTTCGTTGTTGTTTAATGGCAGTCTCTCTGCCTTTATTGTTGGATATTTGAACATTTTACGAGGCAATTGCACTATTGATGCTGATGTTTTACTAACTGTTAGTATTCCCTCATGCAGGTTTTGGTACTGCTTTTTGTAATGAATAATGTTAAGGGATTTTATGTGGCACCGACGTTGGCACTTTACAGATTGTTTTACTTAAGGACACACACCAAGTTCAGACTTTTTCTTGAACTTTTTTGTACTAACCTAGGTACTTGTGAGACTGAACTATTACGCACCATTGTGTTGTTTTTTGTGTCGACTTGTTGATTGTAATTTGTCAAGGGATTTTACATTGCATTGTCTATGCAGCAGATACACTCATAATGCCAATGACTGTGGGTCTGTCCTTCCAATGAGGATCCTGCCTTGTTTTATCCTCATATGAAAATGCATATTTATTGAATTATTTCTTGTCTGAAAGATGGAGCTAACAATAAAAGTGAATCAACACAATGACTCCCAAAAGTGCTTCAGTCATTTGTCCGGACGCCATAATCTGTTGTCATGGTTAGTTGGCGGTCGCCTAGCAACGTCTGAAACAACCGAGGGAAGCTAACAAGCTAGCTTAAGAGAACAATTTTGACCCCTGTAAACTGTCCAACAAACAGATGTCGCTTTAAGAAAAATGGACCGAGAACTGAACGAAGAGCAACTACAGGAGTTGTACGCATGGATAGATCAGATACCTCTGTCCCGACCCAAAAGAAACATCACAAGAGACTTCAGCGACGGAGGTACTTCACTTAGCCTTTGTCTCTGTAAACAAACCACAGGGAGGTGCTAGCTAAACAAGCTACAGGACAGAAGTAACCTGACCTCGGTAGAAATGTTTTTCACAGAACTATCATCATGTTTGGTTGTTTACGTAGTGTATCAGCCCAGATGTGTGTTTACCTGTTTACATGGCTCTGCTCTCTCACAGTGATGGCCGCAGAAGTTGTCAGGTATTTCTTCCCTAAGCTTGTTGACCTGCACAACTATATTTCTGCAAACTCCACACAGCAGAAGCTCAGTAACTGGAACCTTCTCCACAGGTAAGCAATGTGTATTCATGTATGTGAATGAAGGGGGTAGCCTAGCTGTGACTACAGAAGTATAGGAGGTGAAGGACATTCACAGACACTGGCCCTGCTGGAAAGATTCACAGTTTCAGTATCTTTGTCAATATGTCCACATATTCCCAGAACATACTCATACACGCAAATACTCAGTCACAATTAACTGATAGCTCTCATTCCAACTGACAATAAGATCTATTTGCTCATTTTTCCACAAAAGTACAAACTGAGGCAGAGCTTTTGTTAAGCATCACCGTGGGTCTCTACATCTGGCCGTGAGAACAATCCAACACACACCCACTCATCCTCTCCCAGGCCTCTGGTATGGCACATAGCCAGCTACAGATTTATGGGTCTTCACTGTAAACAAATTGCACCCCTATGGTGTTTATCATCATTAAGCCATGGCTTTTAATCTGCTGTTCCCAGTGTAACTAGTCTTCACTATTTTTTTCCTCTGTGGACAGGAAGGTGTTTTCCAAGCTGAACTTCCACGTGCCTGAGAAGACAGTGAGGAAGATTGTACTGAGCTCTGCAGGAGCAATAGAGCCAGTACTGTGCGCCCTCAGGGAGAAGATCAACAACAAACTGGAGCACACTACAGAAAACATACTGGTGTGTAAAATCAGGGAAAAAAATCAGAAACAAATTTATTGCCAAGTCAGTTTGCACGAACAAGGAATTTAATTTGGTACCTATACATATAAACAGATATAAATGCAGTTCAGAGATAAGAACCAAAAGATAATAACATGACTTAGAATAAATCTGGGGTGCAAAAACTCTGATTATGTGATAAAAACAGAGATAAAAACTGTACAGAAGGTGCAATGTGCAGAAATGTGCATGTACAAGTCCCTTTTTGCTACTTACCAAATAAACACTAACTGTAGCCCGTTATCTTCCATTGTAGCTAGAAAAATAATCACATTTTTAACATATTCTTCTTTTGAACTCAGGATTTGGAATACTATGACACCAGAAACCAGGAGAAACCTCATACAGGTAATTAATGTGTTATCGCATTTACACAAACCATTACATCCCTTTTTTGTAAAAGCAAAAAAAACGTTAAACGGAAAAATGTTGTCCTCTGACCGAAATGTCTCTCACCAGATTTGACCTTACATCACATCACAGGACATTTACAAGGACCTACTGTGATTGAGTCAGTGAAATAGAGAAATCAACTGGATTGCAGAAACACAGACTGCTGATGTGATGACTGTGTTGTGACGTTAGGCCTAGTGCATCATGATATATATTCTTATGTTAGTGTCATTTGTTGAGCGGGTTCGCTGACACAGTGAATCATTGCAAAAAAACATTGCAAAAATTTTTTTAGCACAGAGAAGGATTTTGGGTGTAAATTGTTGACTATTTTTAATGGTGTTGTATCTACCAGTCAGCTGACAAACACAAAGTTAGTGGACACTAAGGTCGTTTTTTTGTGTCAGAGAGGACTTTTATGAAAGTCAAGATCTTCTTCACGTCCTGCCATCTCTTGCCTGTCCTGATATTGTCCATGTTGTCCTGCTAACAGCTTAATGCTAATCTCTCCCTCTCTCTGATAGCAGTGACCACACAGAGACACAAACATACCTACATTTACCAGCATCACACAGGACTGATTAGAGAATGCCACGACCTTTAGGGAGTGAATTGGTGACGTGTCTTTCTTCCATTTCCCACACCTCATCTGTCCCCGAAACAGCCTTGTAAAGCTGACCTCAAGTCAGCGCCTCCTCCCTCTTCTCTTTCCTCCCCCAGTCCACAGCCCATCCGCTATCAGACACAGGGCTCAGGTCCTCATATCAGCTCCTAGCATCACCAGATGGCCTTTATTGCTGGACTGAGCTCAGCACTGGACTTAAAGGCCTCCTCATTTGTCTCTTTCACCGTCTTTTAATCGTACGTCCCTGTTTCTACTCCCTTTACCCCTGTTGTGTCCAAATGATTTACTGAAAGAATCCATTTAGGTTTCTAGCAACAGCAGAGTTTTTAATCATCATGTTGTGTTTACATTATAGGAGAAAGTCATAATTTTGTTTTGTCATCTTCAGAAATTCGTCAGACTGCAGCAAAACGTGTGGCTCACCTGACAGGAGAAGAGTTGAAAAAGGATGAAAGTATAAAAAACAGGTACGACCGGTGTTACTTAAAGTGAATCAAATGGCAAAAGCAGATATATATAATATGCAAAAAGCAGATATTTATAATGATGTTAATGTGTCGTCTGTGATTTGTATTGTACAGTAAACCGCAGCACACGGTGCAGTTTTACTCAGACATGGATCCTACTTTAAGAATAATCCTGCAGGAAAAAGAGCAAGCTGTCATGGCTTTGCAGGAGACTGTAGAGGTATACACACACACACACACACACACATACTTGAATCTGGAAACACTCGGCTGACTGTCAGAACATCTGCAAACAAAGTCATCTTCCGTTAACCACATGAGCTTTACCACATATGTTAATATTGTTGCAGATGTGTGTGCGTGTGTGTGTGTGCGTGTGTGTGTGTGTGTGCGTGTGTGTGTGTGAGAGAGAGAGAGAGGGAGACATTGAGCGGTGTGTGATACATATGCGTCATAAGCTGTGTCAGCAGTGAGTCAGTATCTGCCCAGCGGATATAACTTTTTCTCTCTTCCTCCTGTGGCCACATCTGCACGTTAAGCAAGAAAAGTGGTACAAATGTGCAACATTTCCTTTTACCACATTAGGAAGTTTTCATCGGCAAGATAATTCACAGGTTTAGAAATTAATCTCACCTAGTTTTACCACACATTTTTGCATCTGTGTGTGTTTGTGCAGATCCTGCAGATGAAAGTGAGCAGGTTGGAGCACCTGGTTCACTTGAAAGACATGCGTATAGAAGATCTGACGCGGCATCTGGAGACATATAAAGCAAAAGGCAACGCACGCTGATAGAAACGTACACACAGAGAATGTGTTTCAATGTTATTTCAATGCTTTCTTGTTTAAAGTAAAGTGTGTTTTTGTGTTGAAAAATCAGGGGCTTCATAATTTAATTTCCCTTCAAGAAATGTAGGTACAAGTAATACATTTTTTCTCACACTTTGATAATAGCAGTTTATGTAATTTGGCATATTTTTAACATCATGATTTAACAAGAGCAGTGCAACTGTCTTTATAATCAAGATTTTACTGAAAATGCTTTGTGAGAATTTGACTTGTTTAGTACAGACTGTTGCTTCTTTGTGAGGAGTGTGATGTGTTTGACCTTTGACCTTCTGTGCCTTTACACAGCCTACTGTGGCCTCTGACCTTCTAGTACCCAATAAATAAACTGACCCACTTTCCAGATTTTCTTTTTGAACACGAGCAAAGCGTAGCAAATCAGCAGAGAGTAGATGTGAAGTATTGAAATGAGCCAAACTAATTTGTATGTAGTGTTAGATTTATACACATGTGACTGTCTGTCGGTCTAAAATTACATCATTCATTTTCTAAGCAGCCCTTGTTCCTGTTAAAGTGTGAGGACTGGTCAAAGATAGAAAGCGGTTATTAATCATTTAATTTTCCACTGAAGCGTTGGTTTCAGAATATGGTGAAGCCAACCAAATATAGTAAACCACAGCTGATACAGTTCACTGCATATTCTGTATGTTGAAATATAAAGTTCACTTCCCTTTCGGATGTACCAGGTCATGCTAGTGAGATGAGGTTGGGCGGGTTGCGCCATAATATTGTCTTATTTGGTAAAATAGTGAACATTGACTTGGTAAACAGCCCGCTAGCCAGGCAAGTCGAGCTAGTCAAGCAGAACCTAAAGGTTGTCAAAAGACATGGCTAATAATAACGGCTATAAGAGTTTCCCTCATTTTGGACTCTCTAGTCTCAGTCCTCTCAAAGGTCAGCGCCGTCAGCATGCCTTGCTATTGTTCCACCATACAAATTTACAAGTCAAAGTTCAAGTTGAACATTTACATTGGGTGATCAGGCCTTAGCTCAAGGAAAGTTATTTTCTCAGAGCTCCATTCAGAGCCAAAGAAGATACAATACAAAACGTTTCACAGGCTGAGTGGTAGCCTACTCCTTAAGATGAGTAAACTGACCTTTATGTGTAAAATGCCCCTTTAAAGACTGACTCATAATTCTCAACGGGAGAATAAACAAGAACAAAACACAAATAGGTTGATCAAAGCCTTCATAAATAATGAATAACGCACGTGCAGCACACATTAAACAGATGACTCCAGTTATGACTAAAATCCATCCTGAGGGTTGCTGCAGAAAAGTAGAGGAGTGCAGAGATAAGTGCTGAGAAAAAACAAAGGTAATGCTCTTTGTATGAGTGTGTAAGGCACCATCAACATTCACACATGGGATAGGAATGTGAGCGAAAACAGAACAGCTACTGATGATGGCGCTGAGTGCAGCTGATGAATCACATTCTGCTGTTTGGAGAGCAGATTTACAGGCCTACACTCATAGACGAGGGACCACACCCTGGTATCTCTGGGGAGGGACAGATCCAGGGAGGAGTCAAGGCCGGCGGGATCATTCTGGATCTGATGATCGGGGACAAAAGGAAGGAAAGAGAAGTGCTGGTTCCTCCTGGAAGCAGCAAACGTGACCTTGACATGACCTCCTGAGAGGGAAGGGCTTTAAACTTGCAGTGTTGACCCCTGACATCAAGCCAGACCACCCATTAAAATGAGGCTAGACATCCACAGACGAACTCCTAAACAAAGGCAAGGATGAGTTTATTTACACTCACAAGCTTGTTTTATGATCGTATTTCTGCCATCAGGAAAAGACAGATCTGGGGTCAGACTATAACTAAACACCCTCCTTCAGACAACAGGCTGTGACAGGATACATGAGGACTGAGGGGTCATAAGAGGAAGCTATCCTTCATCTGGTTATTCAGGCAGTGGTCACACGCACCCTCACACACGCTGTGAATGCTTCCTGGAAAGCCTTGTGAACAGCTGACTGGCCCTGCTGAGGGCAGGACTTGAGGTTTAGCATCAGTCTCTCGGGATGACCATTTTATAGACTCGACAAACACATCTCTGTGTTTGTAATGTTTACAACATGTTATGTGGGTTAGAACAACAGGGACTGTGACAGATTGTGCATACACATTCAGTAAATGATCAGTGAATAATCCTTGTGTCGCCACAACCATCCAGACATCTAAATAACAGGCTATCCAACACGTGAACGTCGTATGAATTAGAATTGAGAAACCACATGCTCTCAAAAACACATTGGGCTGTGTTCAGAAATAATAATTTACCATTTGTAAACCTTTGAAAAACATCTACATGGAAATATACGTTTGTCAATATATATAGAAGACATTTGTTCACACTTTCACCAAAATGCAGCCTTCAGTATTTGTACATGAGTAGTTTAAATGTCCCACAGAGCGCAGTAACTTTGAGTGTCAGTTTTCTCCTTTAAAGCTGTACTTGAATACTGTTTTGTGTAATCTCAGTTGATTTCATTCGTGCTTTTTTACATTTTCATTTATTTTCTACAATTACAGAGCTCTTTCTTATTACACATTCAGTTTATATATCATATATAATCACTATCTCAATAATTCTGTGTTTATTCTGGTGTTGTTAAAACTGATCTGATGAAAAATAAGATATGTGATGGAACCATAGTATTTAACATCTAACATGGTGTTAGGTCTCCTCCTGTTGGTGTCCAAGTGTACTACATAATTTCCACACAAAACAGCATGGCCGAAGAAGAGAGGTACCAAAATAGGTTTTATTTTACATAAGAACATTGTCAAAACTTGAGAACATTTTGCATATAAACCTTTTAAAACAAGGAGACAATGTTTGAATTTCACAGATTGTACAAAATATTGACAAAAAAAAAAGAAAATTATTTTTTGTGAGTGATTCATACCCCTCTTTTGCATCTTTTATTTGAACCCACCACCAAAGCAAATGCAGAGTGCAGCATTTAACAACCATTCACAGGTCAAGTAAACGTCAGGACATCTTCCAAACACTAGTAGTGTCCACTGTTAGTTCTGTCTTTCTCAGCTGGAGTCTATGATGAGGCCGCACAGTTCATTATGTACACCCAAGCTCTGAACAAGTCTCACAGTTAAGTTCAAATGGAGCTTTTCAGTTTATAAGAATGACTAAATATTTAAGTCTGGGGTAACCCATTATTATTTAAGGCTGCATTCAACAGTGGAAGTACTATATATTCGAACTGAAGAAATACCAAAAGCATCATCAACACATAATAAAAACTAGCACCAACTTGCATCTTATTTAAGCCCAAGCTTTACCGACATTCATTCTTTTACAAGAACAAAGCTTGATTTTGTGCTGCACTGGAACTCATATCGTCACATAAACTGATTGGAGGTTAAACAAATTCTCAACCCAGAGTACGCTAACACTAACCAGGAGCTGCTTCAGCAAAGAATGGAAAAACTCTGCAGTCCATCAAATCTAGAATTACAGAAAAATGTAAACATTATTTCTATTTTGATGGACAAACATGCTCGTAATATTCAAAGAAACACCTCAAACACTCACAGGAGACACGTTTGACTCCTTAGATCAAATAGTTCTTTTCTTGTTGTGACTTGTGTTTCACCTGATTCAATCAACAGATCATAACTACTTTTTTCTTTTAGAGATTTTCAATGATGTAAGCTCTGTCCATTATAGAGTAGCTGTTTTAGTAAAATAAAAGTCAACTTCCTGAGAATGAACATTTCACGACATCTGAATAAGCTGTGCAACAGAGTTGGCAGACAATCGCAGGCACTACTAATCATTTGAATCAAGCCACTACACATTTTCCACATGCATGCCCCTGATATTCAAAACCAGATGGAGGAAAGAAATATAAATCAAAACTTCCTTCTGTGGCACTATCATTCATTTATTTATTGTTACGCTCCTTTAATTCAACGTCTACGACATGGAAGAGAAAATCTGAATTTCTATTGGGAACAGTAGAGCCTTAATGCCACAGCAGTTCTTAGTGCAGCGTCTCAATCACAACTAATAACAGCAAACTACCACTACAACCACATTACTACCCATCTGACACCACTGTATATTAACTATATAAACTGTGAACACACAATGACAGCCCTCAATCTTCAAAGACTTGAGATTATTTAGGATTGTATGCAACTGCATGGAAAACTGAACAAAATCAGGCCACGTGTTTAGAGAACACTATTGCTCCAAAAAAAAAATTTAAAAAAAAATCTCTCACAGCTCAGTTGCCACTTCTGTACTTGAAGAAATTGTGAATGACAACAAAATGCATAATGCTCTGGCCGATAATAGTCGTAACTATTCAGAGCCTTTGACAGGTGTGATGAAACAGTCCTCACACTGACTCATGTTGAGAGAGAAGAGCCAACTAGTGATTTAGTGGAAGAAAAGATGGCACAGAGACGACCCACCCACATCACTCACTTACTCAAACCATACTGATTTTAATTAGTGTCACCCGCTAGTTTCCAGTTCAGCTCAACCAGAAGTTAATTCTCAAAAGCCATTTTCATCACAAAGACACCCTCTTGCATACAACAAACTAAACTAATGCAGATCCAACAGCAGAGTTAAACGCTGCACTGATTGCAAGCACATTAGAAATTAGGGCGACTACTTGCTGCCGCCTTCCCAGGCATAAGCATTTATTATGCTTTTGATTTTTTTTAACCATGGCATCATTCCCATTCTTAAAACTTGTCTTCCCCCAAAGAGTGGAAGGTAAAAAAAAAAATCCCTTTTATCTTGCCCTTCCCCAGCTCGTCCTTTTCCTTAAATTTTCGCAAGCTTTATTTGCCATTTAGATTTAAGACTGAAGTGTGTTATTCACCAAACTAGCTGCAAAGCTCTCCCTCCCATCATCTCCAGTTCAGTGCTCTTCACCTCACAGACAAGACAACACCTCAGCAGGTTTTCCTGTCCTGTGCAGAGGCAGATCTGTGGATTCACTGTCCCTCTGGCTTCCCTCTAAACAAGTCTGAATCTTCAGTGGAGCGTGAGGACTTGGGAGGGCCGTTGGTTCCCTCTACAAACATGTTCGGGATGTCCTGACCAAAGTAGATCTTACTGTTTGCCGCTATGGCCTGGTACTTCATCAGCTCCAGGTACTGCGGGGTTAACTTCAACTGAAAAAATTGAGAAACACAGCATTAGATGACGATTTGAAAAGAGCTGGGACATTATCACTGCGATGAGGTGGAGACTTGTCCAGGGTGTACCCTGCCTTCCGCCCTAAGACAGCTGGGATAGCTCCAGCCCCCCCGCGACCCTATGAGGATAAGTGGTAGATAATGGATGGATGGATGGGTCATTATCACTGTTCATATCAATACTGGCATGAATGTTAATGTGACTTGACAACATACGAAAAGTGAATTTAATGTTGGCTCAGCTGTGGAGGATTTGGTTCCAAAAATGGAGTGTGTTCAGTGTGGAGGAGGTTGATAGCATCAACATTCAGATAGAAGAGCCGAGGCGCTGCCGTTAAACAACATTAGCCACAAACACCATCACAGCAGCTACAAAGATCATGAGACGAGTCGCTTCAGGGTCTGATTCAGCTCAGGGGAAGAGGAGTAATTGATCACATTGTTCTTTACCTCTCTGTTATTGATCAAACAGCCAACTGTAAAGAGTTTTAAATCACATGATTTAAAACTCCCACAGGCAGGTAGAGAGAACCTGTTCAGCTGCATTAACAACAAATACAGACTTATTCTAGCCACAGCTCTTCCTCAATCACCACTCACTACTTTAAGGCCGTGTGTGTTAAATGTGTAAAATTCAGCATGTTTTACCCTGTTTGCTTCAGCAAATTTGGCAGCAGTGTAATATTCTGCATCAGCTTTGGCCTTCTCCCTCGCCAAGAAAGCATCATCTGAAACAAAGAGACAGTGTTGAATGAGACAAGACACATGACAGAGCAGGTCACCAGTCACCACCACAACACAAACAACACACAAACACACTGATCCATCTCGCAGAGAAGATAAGCAGTGAGGCTGACCCTCTATTTCAGAGATCCTCCTCTCCGTCTCCTTCTCCATCACCTTCTGTTGGAAGTGGATCTCTGCGACCTGGGCCACTTTCTGAGCCTCTGTGGGGTCAAAAAAAAACAGAGTTTTAGCAGCTGTACACAAGGTGCAGTGGGATAGCAGGATTACACATGAGTGACTGAAAGGGGGAACCAGCTAAAATTGTAGTGACAGTCATGCAAATGTAAACCGAGCTGGCTCATTTACGGTAAAACATTCATTTACCAATGATGGCCCTCTTCCTTTCAGTCTCAGCTTCCTTTTCCACCACCTTCTGAGTCTGAGCTGTTATTAACAGACGAGTCTTCTCTGCCTCCCTGCATATATGACATACATACACATAAAAACACTGTTGCTGTGTGGTCTTACTTGAACTGAGTGGGCAGGTAACAGGCGAGAATCCGAAACATGCACTAGGACGGCGCTAGTAAGTACAGATTTACAAGCTCACATGAGTTCAAAGTTCCTCCTGATAGATTCAGGGATCTTTGGCTTGGTAACACGGACTGCCTTCATCAGGACGTTGACACAGGGCAGAGGGAAACAAGGGAGAAAAAAAATTAACCTTTTGTTCACAAAATCAATGTGGTTAGTTATGGTTTTCAACTTAGTGTTCATCTCACAGTCACCTCCAACTAGTCCACGAATTTCATGTGGTGGTTGCGTTTTTAACTCTCTGAATGCCAAAAATGTATATTTACATTCTTTAAAATACAATGCCTGAGTGCCATAAATGTATATATATGCCTTTCCTTTTTTTGGCAGCAGGGACAAAAGAATGCTCTCACACAGCGTGTGAGTAATATTGGGGCTTCTGGGATTTGTAGTTGGGACATAAAGAGATAGTATATGCCCCAGAGATCAAAGCAGGAAGTTCAGACAATCGCTAATAGAGAGCAAAACAAATGGTATCTGGACAAAAAGTGATGATTCTGGTGAAAGTGGCCTCTACTCTACCTCTGATAAAACAAGAATGGAACAAGGTAAAACATTTTTTCATGATGAAATAGTAAATAGTACAAAATATTTTGTGGGTCTTGAAATATGACTCTAAATGGGCAGCCCCACTGAACATACCTATGGCACAGGTCTTCATTTATATTTTAGTCATTGTACATGTAATGGTATAATGCTTTAACTGTATTCCCTGCAGTAACTCTGATTGTTACATTAATAATACATGTTAATAATGTGTAATTTATAGTGTATATAATCCAGCACTTCATTACTATATACAGCATTATTTTCTTTATATAATTATGGTCACAGACTCTCTCTCCAGTTCCCTACACTCATACTATATTGAAACACAAAATAAATAAAGTTTAAGATTAATTTGTCTGACAGCATCAGAGATTATTAGGAGAAAACCTGAGCGCTCGATCAAACTGATCAGTTCTTGCAGATGCAGTTTATAGGTGTTTAGGCTCTATAAATACGTCATAACCCCAGTCTTCAAAAGCCTTTGCAAACACACCTTTTTTTAGTTTGAAAGCAGTATATTGCAGCCTTCAGTGAGCCACATAGCTGTCACTGCGACTTGAAATCCCAGTCTTTCTACTGACTATGCCCCTCAGGTTCTGATCAGATGTGTTTACATACCTGTATTGTAAGTCCAGGTGCCATAACATTAAGATCTTTCTGCAAAGCAGTCTTCAGGTTCTCATCAATAATGTCTGCAATTCAAAAAAAAAAAAAAAAAAACAAAACACAAAAGCAGCTGTAAGAATATGCAACATTTTAAAAAATGAAAAGAATAAACATAAGCTTGCAGAAGCATACTCACCAAACAACTCAATGTAAACCTCCTGCAGTGTGTGTACACTGCAGAACTGGTTGAGTTCGTGGTGAATCTTGTTGAAAATCAGGGTTTTGTCATAATCAGCCGTATAGTTACGCACAATGTCCACCACTGCAAAAAACGCACAAACAATGAGAAGCTTTGTTGAAATGGAAAGCAGCCAGCAGGGTTAACATGTAAACCAAATACGGAACTTCTGCAATACAGGAAATTAGAACATGTACCTGCTAATGGGACCAGCATGTTAACAACTTCAATCCTGTCAAAATAGATCATCACACCACCACTGGAAAAAAAGAGAGAATTCTAATTAACACATCAATAATAGGTCTACATATACATATATATATATATATATATATATATATATATATATATATATACGTATATGTATATATATATACGCACACACACACACACAACAAAAGTCATTTGATTCAAATACAATAATATTTTTGTGAATATATTGTTACATCAATAAACTCAGTCTTACCTTGTTCCACAAGGCACATTCTTAATCTCATCAGTTTGGAGAGTGGTCTGAAACACAAAAATTAAATGATATAATAATATGAGGAGGACATCTCTCAGTGGCATAAGCCCTAAAATAGTATTTATATTAAAAGTGAGTAGGTTAATGTTTAATTAGACTATTATTTTTATGGATGGCCATTTTTTCTATATATATTTAGTAGCACAGCAATCACTGCATTAAATTGATGCAAAATGAAGCCACTGCAGCCACGATCGCATGGCAACTATTTGCATGTTGCAGCTGATTTATTTAACAGGCCAATCTCCAGGGCTGAGGGGTAATTTACCTGCACTGATCTGTAGGTGGTAATGAAAGGCAGCATGATGTGATATCCAGGACCATTGGGAGCAGTCAGCAATGCCCCACCCCTAGAACAAATACAAACATTGATTTCCTCTGTCTTCTAAACATCAGCTGATTATTTAGAGTTGGTGTACACAAGAAAGATAGAGAAACCCTACCGTCTACACTCTGATCTTAATCTCTACTGTGGCTCATCAGTTTGTACTAACACTTGAAGGGCTCAGGTGTAGACCGGAAAATCCTGAGCTGTTTAACGATTATATGTTTAGTTTTGTTTTTTCCTCTCAAGCAAGTCTCAATATCCCAGATAATATTTCCACATCCAGGCAAATTTCAGTTAATAAGTCTTTTACAACAACAACATGCTATCCACTCTCTCAGTATATATTTATTTCTGCCAGGGACAGCCATTAAGGCCAGACGAGTCATTGTTCCGATACCTGTAATACACAGCAAGGTGTCCTTCTTCTATCTTGTGAATGGAGGAGTGCAACATGATGGCCATCACTCCAGCTATTGCTCCAAATACTGCCCCAACGTGCGGCATCGTCATCCTCACTAGTGCTCACCTGTAGGCAAAGAAAGAAGCACAAATTAAAGGTTTAAATAAAATTATGCTGTCAGGGCACCTTTAAGGTAGTGGTCAGTCCTTCACTGTAATTGTCTGCAGCAGTCTAACCTAGCTACAGTCACACAAAAACAATCCCAAATCCAAAATTCATGCAGGCTTTAATGTCAGGCTCCAAGGTGTTTATTAACTTTATGGACTAAACTAGATGATCTTGGAGATAGTAAGTATAATGCATTATATTGAGAGGTGATTTTGATACAGTTTACCCGAAAACTCTTAGAAAACATATATACACCTCTCAGTTGTCCAAAAAGCTATAAAGGGGGAAGACAATCTGAGCCCTATTACACAAAATTTAAAAAAAGTTCAACTACATGAAGACATGGAAACCCCGATGGAGAAAAGAAAACATACAATTAGCTCTTTATTAAATTAGCAAAGAAAGATTCAATAAATGCAGTTTTAGTTAATGACTTATTTAAGTGTGAAGGATCATGAGCATATTTAGAACTCAATCATACTGAGCTAGGAGGTAATGTATCCTAACTTTAACAAAGGTCCTCCCAGGTCGAAAGAGTCAAGTGAACGACCCATGGTCATTCAGGTCGCTTAAATATTTAAGCACCTCTGCAGTAAGGGTAACGTTATATGGCAGTTAGCGTTAACCCTACAGTAACTGCTTTAGCAATTAGTATATGATAATAAAACCGAGCAATGCGATATCGTTAGCAATCAAAAAGTGCACTTCACAAGTAGGTAGAATGTGAAGGTTTAATGGCTAACGTTAACGCTAACACACACGATTAGCTGGCTTATAATACTTGTACGAAAACTTCCTCTATAACACATGAAGCAACGTGTTTGCTCCACAGATATGTCTCCTTCAGCATTACCATATGTCTGAATTAAGACATTCAGGGACAGCAAAGGCTGACACACCACTCGCTTGTAACGTTAACCTAGCTAGCCGGGTTAGCTAGCAGTCGGATAGGCTCGGATGTCAGCTTCTCTGTCAGTTTATTGTAGCTCAATGCTAACATTCGCTTGCTGAGCTGCTAGCGTAAACCAAACGAGTTAACTCACCTGGCACAACGCTGAGACAAAATTATCAACGTGTAAACTAGAACAAAAGGCTGGAATATGACAAATAGAATTACCACTGTATCGAACCGTATCCCTTCTGGTCTTATCATTCAACGCCCCATCCCCCTCACCCCGCCTCACACAGGTTTCGCTCTTGCTTTTACTTGTTACATTGTGTTGCCTTCAGGGGCTGTTGGAAATATTTGAATTATCATGACATTAATGATAATTAATTCTAAACTATTTGTTCAGAATAAATAACACGAACGAATAATCAGTCGGTCAGCTCCAATTATGTGTTCAAATCAGCAAGTTATTTTGATCCCCTGTCTGTCATTAAAAAAAATTGATAACGTCTGTATTGTTTTCGTTTTGCATTATATTTGCAATAGTTATAAAATAAAATATATTTTATTATATATATATATATATATATATATATATATATATATATATAAACAAACGTTCCATAATAAAACTCAACACAAAAGAAAGGCAGACTGCCACGTGCAGCGCCTCATTTGGATGTGCCTGACGCTTGGAGCTTAACTTCCCTACGTTTCTCCTACAAATGGGCCTTGAGCTTGTTTGGAGGTTCTAGCAGGGAGCGCAGCTACTGGTACACCGAAGGATGGTCGTCCGGGGGACGTCGTCCTCTTCCACCGAGCGCGGGGCTTCGGGAGGGACACACATGGAGCGGTGAGGGAGGAAGGGGACACCCGCCTAGCCAGCCAGATCAGCCGAATAAACCCTAGCGATCAATGGGGTGACAGATGTCGCAGCCAGATCGCCCTCACATCCAAAGAACTAAGTGTTCAGCTCCGTGCTTATAATCAGCAGTTTACTGTACCGGGTCACTATCATGGTGTCCACCAAACGCAATCTGACTCCAATACTATGCGCAACGTATATAGCTAAAAAACTATCAACAACGTGAGGAAAAAAAACAACAAAAAAAACAAAACAAAAACAAAAGTAAAAACATTTTCACTTATATGTAGTTCGTCGTTTTCCCATGATGTTTAGCGGCAATATGTTAAATAGCTATATCTCTATTGGCCAGAAGCAACCAATCACAGTCTTCATAGTGTTTTACGTTGTTTTGTTTTCCATCACTGGGCACAATTACGTCGATATATAATTATACATTTTTGTATATCTAACCTTACCCTTTTAATAAATACAATAGCAGAAATATCCTTTGAAGCAAGCTGAGTTTTGCAGTAAAATCTGGCAAACAGACTGCAACGCACAGACTGCTATGCTGTAGGCTATTCAATAAGCATTTAAAATAATGAAGTTTTAAAATCTAAATGTCAAGTATTTATCTTAGATAGTATACTGCTTATTTACTAATTTAGTTACTGAAATGTTTGGTTTGCCCAGACAATTGTTTAAGTCAAGGGTTTAATGGAGGAGGTCAGTTTGTGATAAGAAGCAAAAGGCAGATTCAGGATTGCTTTGCATGCTTTAATTGTGCATTGCTGCAAAGACATATGATAGCAGTATGTGGTGATGGGTTTTCTTCCTTGAACAATTTGTAAAAGATGTTCTGTTGAAATCAGTCAGATGTCCTAACTAAATGCACTGCCTTTAGTTATGCCTGCTACTTGATTTTTGTTTCTTTCATTTCCATTATTATATGCACAATATTATTCTTGTGTCGCCTCCTTGCTAGATGGATTTCAGCAGCTCACAAGATAATTTTGAACCCAGGGTCATATAAACAAGCAATTTCCTGTGTGTGTGCAGGCAGTCATCTGGTCCACCGTGTGGACGTAAATGACGAGATAATTATGACCTCCAAAAGTTTAACAAACAGAAAAGACCACAGTATAATATGTGCCACACATTTATAAAACTTATTCACATTCCACCATGCATAGTTTTCAGCAGCAATGTTTTACTCTAATCAATATTATCAATAAAATAAATAAATCTTGGTTTCAGCTATGACTTGACTCAATAATGGACCTTTAAATTAAACCGTGAATAGCTTGGCGCATTCTGCTGCTTCACACTTACAGCATTATATGTATGTAAAAAGACACAGTATGGAATCACAAAGCTTTCAGACAGTTAACTCTGAGAAGGCACTTGTTTACAGTATACATGTTTTGACTCTCAACACTGAATCTTTGGTCAGTTTGTACAGCTACTGAGGTTGGGCTTTCACTGCTTCGTACTGAGTCCAGCTCCAGTCCTGATCCTGGAAAGAGAACAACAATGATAATACTGCACTATAAATGTACCGTTCTCCATCTCCTGAACATTTTTATGCAATTCTCCTATCTCAAAACTAAAATGTTAAAATAGGTGAACATGCATGACCAGTAGACTGAATGCAAATGTGTGGTTTTAAGAAAAATTACACTACATACAAAGTGATATGCATGTACGAGGTGTCTAATAATATGTACATCCATAAAAACAGTCACCAGCAAGTTGCTTTAGGGATTTGTGAACACGGAAGAATGCCATACCATGACACTGTGCTCCATCTCCTGGGTGGCGTCTTGCAGCAGAGAAGTTAGTTGACTCAGATAACGCTGATTCTCACCCAGCAACTGATTAACAGTTTCACTGAAAGAGACAAATGAGTATTTCACGGGGAAAACCATGAATGCCCAATGACTTTCAGGATTATGCACAAATCAAAAACAATTTGGTCATTTCATTCTCTTCACAGTGGACCGCTTGTGGTTTCTTCCACTAGCTACCAATTAGTGAGGTGCAAGGAGCGACCTCTTGTGGCAGATTTGTGATTTGTATAAAACTCACAAAGCTTATAAACTCATCTTCTAAAATGCATGGCTTTTCCATTTAACAGTGGTTTTCACATACAGTTTGTGACATATTTTGAGCTCTGTCTTACCTGTCAGTGGGTTGACACATAAGTGACTGTGATGAAGAAGTGCTCTGGGCCTAAATACAAAAGCACACACTGTATTAGCCATTATGTTATTTCACTTATATATTCAATACTGTACTGCAAAGCCTCAAGCTCGTTAAACATCACTGATAACTGACAATATTGCCTGTAGTGCATCTTTATATACTACATACTCACACAGGCAATCTTGAGGAGGTACCAGAACTCTTTCTGTCTCTTCATTTGCATCTGCATCACTGCTGCCTCTGCAGTCTTTATATTCTCTACTGCCCTCTCCAACTTGGGGAACAAGTCAACGATGCGTTGTTTACACACCAGAATAGTACTACAGAGATAAACAGAGAGAAAGATGAAGAAGAATGTTGCATGGTTGTACATGTTTGGACAACACTTCTGGACGAATCACCTCAGGTGAGTGTACAAGTCTTTCAGGACTCTGTCCTGGTTCTGGACTGTTTGGAGTATCATCTTCACCATGTCAGAGCTGTCACTGTAGCCATGTGGAGGGTCAGGACCTGTATGAACACGCACGCACAGACACACAATCATCCTTGTACTATCACCTGACACAGTCATGTAAACACCTACTGTATGCTCATCACATTAACAGTTACACAATTAATTTGTCATACAGCTGACGTATTCAGAGCAACAATACAGATTAGCTATGAATCTATAAGAAAAGTCAACCATGTGTGATGGTTTGTACAAACTTTTGCATTTAGCTTTCAGTTGCTTGTAGAGTTCAATAGCTTTTGCCTCACTGAAAAAAAGACAAAGAGATAAAGTTCACTTCTGAACACAGTTGTTTTTAAATGATCAGACTGAAAAATGTCTAAAAAGGTCCACTGAAAGATTCACATTTTCTCAAGTCTGTCTTCAAACAAGTCAGGTGACTTCTGTACGTTGAAAGACATTTTGCTGGCTCATCAATCATCCCCTGTGTTTATATTGACTATTGAGATTCATTTTTAACATGCATCTAATGGAAGTAATGAAGGACAAAATTTACAGTCGTAGTTGCATTATAAAATACAGATTATTCTTAAGTTAATGAGGCTTCAGCAGTCTTAAACCTTTCAGAGTTAAAGTTTTAGTCCTGTATTTTGAAAAAGGGATACTGACTATTGTTATAAGACAAACCTGAAAATGTGAACTCCTTTAAGAAAATGATTATTGTGTAAATATAACAAAGATACTGACAGCTGTTCCATTACATCTCCCTGTCTCCTTGCAAACGGGCTCCTCTGCAACTCCACAATCTCAGAATGTAGAGCCACTATCTCTTCATCCAGATACCCCACATCTGCAACCTACAGTAGTACACACACATTTAATACCTGCAATTAAGTTTACAACTGCAAGTAGATAACAACTGTCAAACCTTTGTAAATCCATCGGCTTTTTCTTCATTTTCCTGCCAGGTCTTCAGCATTTTTTCTGAAGCTTCGGAAAGACACAACAACTGAAAGTTCAGTAAAGGTAAACTGATTTATGCATCACAGTGGGAGATCAACATCCACTCACAGATGCCAACGTGTCTCTGCTTGGTGTACTGCTCAAGGTCGTGCTGGATGCTTGTCTTGAAAAAAGTCAGTTTGGCTCGGAGCTGCTGTGACTGGGAAAACAGCAGGTTCTTGTACCGCGTTAAGTTGGTGTTGTAGCGCAGCAGACTCAGCCTAAACACAAACGCACGCACACACACACACACACACACACAAAGGATGTTTTCAGCAAGACAGTGAACCCCATTGCTCCCCATGCGCCTTACATGGGATGGGTTATATGCAGAGTACTAATTTTGTATATGTATGTACTTGTATATATGTATATGACAAATAAAGCTAATTATTATTATGTTTGTGCACTTACATGGCAGCCCTCTGTCCCTGGTACAGGCGAATGTAGTCCTCTTTCAGTCCACAGATGTAGCTGACCGCTTCCCCCCACACCTTTCTCAGTGCAGACAGAGGGAGCTGCGTCTTAGTCTCCCTGACTGAGACAACACATGATTCCCACTTTAACTTGGACAACAAATTCCAAAAACTATTTATGAATCAGAAATGTCACACACACTGTTGATAACTTTGGTTCATTTTAGTCTCATCTGATAAAGGTCTACCGATTTCTGGTTATTGGATTTATTAGTCCCTTGTTTTAAAAATGTAAAAAACAAAATGTCGAGAAAAGAGACATGAGATGAGGAACTTTTAAAATGATTTCACTGTTTATGAAACATCTCACCTATAAAGTTCACACTGTCCGGCAGAGGTCTGGCAGTCAGTGGTCCAGCGTACTTGGTCAGGCTCTTATCAAATAGGAAGACTATGGAGCTGTCCCATCCTCGCTGAAAGCAGAGAACAAATATCACTGTGCATACTAAATAGTGTGTTAGTGGAGGTTTGCTCACTGGTCAAGTCTAGTCTGTGCTGACATTTCCTTCCAGAGAAACCAGACAAGCTGGAAGCAAGCAATCTAAATGTTAACTACGAAATATAATGTAATATGAAGGCAAAAAAACAGCAGAATTACCAGAAATAACAGTGTCCGGTGCAATGTGGAACTACCCAAAGTTTCAAAACAAAAAACAATACTTTTGAAACATGAAGATGAAAAGTAGTAGATTGTCTGCTGCGTAAGTACTTGTGGCTGGGCCTGTTTGACATTAGCTACTTTTGTTTGTGTGCATGTGTCACATACCAATCCCTCTGGCAGACAGTGTGCAGGCGGTCTGCGTGGGTCGAGGGAGATTCCCGTCTCCAGCAGCAGCTCTTGACTCAGCGGGGAGATGTGTGTCTGAGTCTGTGACTCCAGGCGAAGCTGCAGAGAGTGCAAGCTCTCCTCAGCACCCAAAACCAAAGAGTGCAGCTGGGCTGACGTCATGTCCAACACATGAATCGCCTGGAGAAAGACAGTCACAAAGAGAGGGGGTTTACTTTGTGTGCGGTCCTCATGTGGGCTATATGAAACCATAAATGCACTCAATAACAACAGGTTTAAGTGGGTCTTAATACAGGCTGGGTTCATATTATTAACCTTCATGTTGAGAATATTCTGTAGAGCTGTGTAGCAGTGTGGCTTGTCCGTGTCAGGATCCAGCCCTCCGCCACGTGTTGCAGGGTCCCACAGTAGCAGCATCTGCAGAAGAGACTCAACTGGTTCCAGCAGGGGCCTACGAACGAACACAGATTAGATGTAAGTTAGAATGAGGAACGCTTCACTGGCTGGTATGAAAAAGTTTTTTTTGTCTCCACCTGCTGAGATTGTTGGGATATGGGAGACGTGTGGAGAATCGGACTTCTCCATTCATGTCCTCTACAGCCATGATGTCTTTTGGACCTTTGTTCTTCACTTTACTTGTCCTATAAAAAGCAGACAGGATAAGTCACACTGTCATATCAAAATGAGAGGATAACATTCTGCTGTGATTTCTAAACTCTGAATAAATAATTAGGGATAATTAGGTGTATCACGTGCATGACCCAGGTTCTTCAAAATACAGACAAGAAATGCATTGTTGCTATGTTGACTCACCACTGTACAGGCTGCATGTGGTGTAAAAAGGGGCGAAAGCCACAAGTGCATTCAAAGATTACTGTCCCAAAGCTCCAGTAGTCCACTGTAACAGTGTAGGGTTTACTCTCAAACAGCTCTGGAGCCTGGAACATATAGAGACAGATATATGTCAATAAAAAATGGGCATCTATATATCTTTATTTTATTGAAAAAACACTGCTTGCAGAGCAATGTATTAATGATGCTAAATTACCAGATACTGAAGAGTTCCAACAAAGGATGTACAGAGACTGCCCTGATCTAGGTCTTTTGCATAACCCAGATCTATGATTTTATGGACAAGCTGAAAAACATGGTTTTAAAATGAGAGCAAAGAAACAAAAAAAACAGAAATAAATCTGAGGAGTACACAGGCTGCATGCATGTACAAAGTGAAATCACCTTCCCACCAATCTCCTGCAGAACTATGTTCTCTGGCTTTAGGTCTCTGTGTATGATCTTATTTTCATGGAGATACTGGATACCAGAACCTGTGCTCACAAAGAAAACAATAATATATATATATATATATATATATATATATATATATATATATATGTGTGTGTGTGTGTGTATACGTGTGCATATATATATATATATATATATATATATATATATATATATATATGAGTAAAAGCTGAGGAAAACATTACCAATGTCGCTGAGCAGCAAGAGGACTTCACTCTCCTTTAGCCCACAACAATTTTCTGGTTTGTTCAACACCTAAATCAAGAGATATAGAGGTTAACAATGCAATGTTTAAAAATACAACAACTTGCTTGGGGTCTTTAGAAAATACCCACCTACCTTGCGTAGGTCTCCTCTTGAACAGTACTCCATGGCCAACAGAGGTAAGTCATTTAAAGCGATGGAGGTCAACTCTTCTGGAACTTCTCTGGCCTGAACAACGTTCACATGATTCAGCCTAAAACAGAAAAGAGAGCCAAACATGCCAAGATGGTTTGACGAGAAGAAAATAAACAGTGAGGGTCGTTCATAGGCCACTTTGTGAACCCAAGCATGATTTGCACTGACTTCTTCATGATCTGAATCTCTCTGACCCAGCGGTCTTTGTTCTTGGAGTTCAGCTCCAACCGGCAAAGTTTCACAGCAACTTTCTCTCCCAAATCCTGTGCAAAACACAGACAGGGAATATCACAATGTAAACCTAAGGGTTTATGCTCTTGTTGGCATACAGGTGAATGGCAGAACTTACAAGGTGCTGGTACAGGTAGACGTGCCCAAAGCCTCCCATCCCAAGTTTTTCCTTCATCTCCCAGGAGCCACACAGCTGGCTCTGTTTGAGTGCAGTCCGCTCCATAGTGTGGCGTCTCCTGGAGCCCATAGGCAGCAAGGTAGTCTGTTAGAAACCTCAACTAAAAACAAATCCTATTTGTCACTGTCCAGAAACATCATGGACTACACGCTATAGATCTACCTCAATGCAGCTGCAGGACAAAGTGAAATCTTCATTACTACTTTCCAATGTGTATAAAAATAGTTTTCTTCATGACAGATTGGTGTGTTACTTTTACTGTTTGTTATATTCGAGTGGTGCACATGTTTTAGTAAAGTGGTCTTATTTTCCCAGAGTAGCCTTTGCTGTCCTACTGAACCCAGAGCCACCCAGAGCCTTGTGTTGTGATTGGGCAGCCAGTGTATAAATTTAGGTACACACAACTCAAACACAGGTTGACTATGTTGAACAAAAAGCCTAGTTAAAGCATAATCTCACTGCACAAGCGTCATAAACTCACCTGGTCAGAGCCCACAGATGACTGTTAGCTTACTTCAAATGTCAGATCATTGTCGCTTAAGTTAGCTATCCGTGTTGTTTACGGTCAGTTTTCCTATTTAGTTTCTAAGCAAAAATGTTGCGCCGGCGAAATTATACCTTCAGCTTTTACAGGCCAAAAAACATCGCTTTAAATGAAAGTTTATGTATTGTTTTGTTGTAGTTTGAATGTAAAGCTGTTCGAGTATCTGCGCAAAGTGAAAGTGTGGCATACAGTCATGTTGTTTCTGCGCATGCGTGTCTAGTTCAGGAGCAGCGGACAGGAGGTTTCTGCAGGACCGCTCCCTCTGCAGGGGATTTCCTACCACACACACAAATAAACATGCAGACAAAGTGCAAACTGATGGATTTGATATGAGCCTACTCGTTTTTCCACTCGCTCTCTCTTTTTTTTACCATGAATATTTCCAAAAGTTTGAGACAGGCATTAATTTGTTCACTAGATGGTGCCATATGCACAGCTGTCATAATCTGAAAGTCATTCCTTTGTTTAAACAGTCATTCACATAATTACATTTCAAAAGAGACCAAATACACCCACTTATCACTTAAACAAACACATAAATTCATAGAAACCCCAATTCACATGCACAATATACACCAATCACTCAGGGGACAGGCATCCCTATGCAATATTTAATATCATATAATATATTCAAATATTGACAGAATTGTAGGTGGAAAATTGTTCTCCATAAGAACAACAAGTATATACGTATGTGATAGAAAATTCCAGATTTTATCTTCTATTTATTTGTCAGCTGTACGCTGGGTGGTTTTTAAAAATGAGTCTCTTCTCCATCCAAACCCCATAATGTCTTTCAGTTAGCAAAAAGTTCACTTTCTCAGAAGCCTTAAAAAAATCTACTGAAACTGTCACAGTTGCACAAGCAAATCTATGCTTCAAGCCTTCTCCGAAAATAAAAATTGGAGCGTTACATTTCAGACACAGTGCATCAAACCAAAGATGAGCTCACACTAGACCATGGCAGCTGTGCAATTAGACAGGAAATGTCATAACATGGGTGAAGTGGTGATTAAGGGGTGATGCAACGAGGACAATGCTAATACTATTTGTAACAATGATACTAAATGCTCTTCAACTATGTGTTTTTACTGTGATTTTTATTGTTTATACAGCTAAGGATATATAAACAAAAGTGGTTATTTGCTTAGCATTGATGCCATTTGTTAAACACTTTATTGTCTAAATACTATATGATGGTGAATCTATATATTCATATTCAGACTGAAAGTATCCATTAATTTGTAAAAATTAAATGAAATGTAAGGGAACTATATGAATGCACACCAGCCCTTCTCAAAACTGTTTGGCCTCACATCTAAAGCATTTCTACATTTTTCTTGGTTCCCTGGAAAGAGAAAGCAGATAGGTGTCTGATGATGGAATAGAGAAGCTGATGTGTCAGGTGATGAAAGTGTGAAAACTCAGAAACAGGAATAAGATGTGTGGGATGTTTTGTACGAGTTTCAAATTCTAATGGACTATAAAAATAGATAATTACAAGAATTTACTTTCTTGTCTCTCTGACAGAAGATGAGGCAACTGCGCTTTGATCAAGATAGCAGGCACTTCCCATATTCTATTTTTTTTTTTTTCTGATCCTATTGTCATATCAGAAAATACTGTGAACAGTATCTGTTCACAGAGGTCTTCAAACACCAGATCAACACCTCGATCTCTCTCGTGCAACTGTGAATGTTAAACAAAATATCGATAAGATATTTTATTAATGCGAATTTTGGTGGTGTATGGCTTCAACCACTAGTATCCTGTGGAACATATTTTTTTAAGGTAAAACATCTGAGCTTTAATTGCACGTGAACACATGACAGAAATGGTTTCTGGTGTCAATAAATGAATTAATACTTGTTGTTCAGTTGTTTTATTCTTCCTGACTCCATGCATGTTGTTTATCTTATCCTTTCTCTGGTCCACAAAGCCCTGCACAGAGGTGTCATATCTGGCTATTGTCACCATCAAAGAAGAGGAAACGTGAGTAACACAGGCGTCAGAGTATTTGATGAGGCAACATTTTGCAGAATTGGGGGGATTTCAGTCTAGAAATCCCCATGCGAAATCCATAACAATGACTATTCTTTTAGAGGATGTCAAGGTACATTATTAATATAAGATGTACAAAGAATGTTGTATGAAAGACCTGTTATCCAACGGCTTTCAGAGAAGTTGGTTCAGTAACATGTGCAATGTGTTGCTGTGATGTGTTTCAGCATGTGTTGCATGCTGGTGTTTATAAGTTGTTGTTGTTTGCTATTATTACTACTATGGATTTATGAATGACATAAACCGAAAGGAAGTAATCATGAGTCGATGCTGTAGCCTATGAAATTCTGTTGAAACGGTCAGTAGCACCTTTTTATAGGATGCTGCACAGGAATAAACAAAAAAACATTTTGTGTTTCTTGTAAATTGCATACACTACTTTGGTTGAAGTCAGAATGTAAAGAATGAAAGATGATGAATCTTTGAGCTTCATTGTGATGTTTAAAAATGTGACTGCTTGCAGAGAAACATTGTCATAAACAGTGAGGGATTTTGTTTAATGCTGTCTTGCATGTGCTTAGGCTTTAGAGTAAAAAAGTTGTACACTGAGCTGTGTTAAGTAGCACGTTCTCTTTCTATGCATGCATTCTATAGCCTAAACGCCTGTCAGGGGAAATTTTTTTTAAATCAAATTTAGTTCATTCACTGTGTGTCATTGTATACACATGACCAATTTTGGATATATCATTTTGAACCGTAGAGGAAGGAAGGGGTCTTCGGCGTGTGTCACAGGACATGACACATTCTTTGGTCAAGACTTGGCTGATCAGCATTTGATGTGATGTTTTCTAAACCCCTCCTACTTGTTGCCTGTGTGTTTTTATATGTGAAGTGATGTCAGGAGGATCAGCACTGCAACACCAGAGCAGCTAACAGTGTCCTGCCAGACAGGAGATAACAGCCACCTCAGCTGGAAGAAAAAAAACAACAAGCTCCATCAGGATTGCAAGTTTGGACATAAAGGTAAGCTTTTTCAAAGACTGTGGCTTTCAGCAAAATACAAGAGTCTCTTTTATTTTACTGTGTGAATGATGAGTCACATTAAAACAGTTTTCTTTATACACTACTCAGATGATTCATAAACTACTAAAAACATATCCAGTAAGCAAAATAACCTGATAGAGTTGGTGCAAATTGCAAGTTGTACCCATACAACCATTTTCTTTTGTCATTATCAAGTTGAGTGTCTTGGGAATATAGCCTATCTAGCAATTTAATGTTTTAACTGTAATCTTTGTGATGCAATGGTGTGCACATGCCATGCAGTAATCAACTAACCTACATTTAATATTGCACTCACTGTACAGATAAAGACTGTTTATAGAACAAAACACACATAGTGAGAATCCTTATCTGTCGCTTTCACATCAAAACCTCCCCAGCATAATTTTTCTTCTGCAAATGTTCTTATGCAATCAGTGTAACACTGTGGGAAACTGAAGATGGGTGCTCATTGAAACCCAGACAAAAAAAGTTGTTATGTCATGTGCTTCAAGATACCATACAAGGGCACAGACGCCTTAGTGTTGTGTTGGGTTCCATTTCTGTAATTTGGTTTCTTTTTTCAGCCCATTTTCAGACAAAAATATTCCCAAGAAGGAGAAGCGAAACCAGCAATGAACATGAACTTGTTAGTCATCCTTGCCTTCCTTGCAGTCTTCAGCATCGATGTGGTAAGCAATAATAAAAGGAAGTAAATTTTTGTTTAGTAGACAGACAGGTTTTGTAAATATGTCTCAACCAAGTTTGTCTGTGCTTCTTTTTAGGCTTTTTCGTGCAGAGGGTCTAAAAAGAGAAGCAGGGGTAGGCCAACATCCAAGGCAAAAGTTATTGTCCGCATATGTTGAACCTGGTGACATTTGAGATTCTTGTCTCTCTTTTTGATTCTCAGAGATGTGTCGGTCTGGGGATGGCAAATGTTACAGAGGATTTGTTTCTGAGTCAGCATACGGCCGCAGATGTCTCAACTGGAACAGGTTTATAAGCCCTTCAGGAGCTTCAAAGGGACTTGGCAACCACAATTACTGCAGGTATCCTTTTTAATCACCAGTGCAGGAGCTAGAGTAGATATGTTAAAAAGAGGTACTGTGTATTTCATATCATTTTGCTTGAATGATAGGAATCCTGACCAGAGCTTGATGCCGTGGTGTCATGTCCGAAGAGGAAGGAGGACTGTGAAAGAATTCTGTGACATTCCCAGATGTAAGGTTTGACAGGATTTAAAGATCATTGGACTATTTCATGTTTCATGGACCTGCCTAATGACATCTGCTTTCTGCTCCCATACAGGTTCCACACCAACCGCAAAACCTCCACAAGCTGAGGATACAGGTAACCTTGTTGTTAAAAACACCTTTTTTCACAATTTTCTCATCCCTTCGTCACCCCTCACTGACTCATTGTGTGTACAGAGCTGACATGTGGTGAGAAGTACGAGCGGAGGATGCACAAAATTGTCGGTGGTTCTTTCACACCCATTGAGTCACATCCATGGGTTGCTGCTATCTTTCATCAACGCAGTGGTTTCTTCTGCGGTGGCTCTCTCATATCGCCGTGCTGGGTTCTCACGGCTGCACACTGCTTCTTTGATGGGTGAGACAAAGCTCAGAAATCACAATGCAATGTGGCTGATATGGGTACATGTTTTACACTCTTGTGTTTGCTTTTTGTTCAGTACGGAGACTGACATCCGGCGTCTGTCTGTGTACCTGGGGAAGAGTTCCATCAATGAAACAGATGCTGACAGGGAGCAGAGCTTCACTGTGGAAAAAATGATCATCCACCAGCATTTCAATGCGTCCAACTTTAACAATGATATCGGTAAACACAACTGTGCTGTGTGTATGTGCCCTAAGTGACAAAGCGCTGTGTGGGTGCTTTGTGCGCTGGACTCATTGATGTACTTATCCTTACATTTTTCAGCTCTGTTGAAGATTAAAAGCAGAAATGGAGGATGTGCGGTGAGGTCGGCATCTGCACGGACTGTCTGTCTTCCCCCGTCTCACACTCGGCTTCCTGCAGGATTTCAGTGCAGCATTGCAGGATTTGGGAAGGAGAGATTCAGTATGTATTGCAGAAATATTAACCAACAGATTCACGACTAATCTCCAAGGCATCTCACTGAATCTCTCAACCCACACTGTGGTCTGCAGGTGCTTGGCATTACTCACAGTACCTGAAGCAGGCTGAGGTGACTCTGCTCCCTCAGACTGACTGTACAAGTGATTCGTACTACGGGGGTCTCATCACTGAGAACATGTTCTGTGCTGGGAGCCCTGACTGGAGCACCGATGCCTGCAAGGTGAACAAAGAACCCAGTGTATGAATGATGTTCTTCTAACTACACTCAAATCTTTGTTTATATTCAGCCAGTATGCATATTAGGCTTTATAATAACATACTATATAATGTGTGGATCTTTTCCTCATGCTCTTAGCACTGAATGACTGCTGGTCCTCCTCCCACAGGGTGATTCTGGTGGTCCGTTGGTGTGTGAAGCATCAGGTCGGATATTTCTGTTCGGTGTGGTGAGCTGGGGGGAGGGCTGTGCCAGTAGAAACAAACCAGGTGTTTACACACAAGTCACCAACTACAACAAGTGGATCGCAGCCCAAACAGGGCTCTCCAAATACACCAAAGGCCTCATGTATCCCACAAAATGAAGCTGTGGCACAAATCCATCAACCTGTTGGGCATTTCAAGGAACATTTGGCAGCAGTTTTGTAGCTGATGGGCATACTGTCAATATGCAGTTTTGCACAGTGTAACCATTTTAAGTGAATATTGTTTTTACATATATATATTTTACTGTACATAGTGAATATTTTTTTAATTACTTTTGCGTGAACTTTTCATACTATGGAATTTCAACAAGCTGTTAGAAGAAGTTTATTTATCAAATTTAATTTAATAAGTATCTTCTAGAAGGCTGGCCCTACTGTAAAGCATTTTTAATAATAAAAAGATACCAGTACATATTCAATGTGTTCATTAATCCTTTGCACACACACTTGCTTATTGTTGCCCCCCCTGTGTTCAGACCTGATGAAGAGCAGCAAGCATCTGCTGGAGGACATAGATATGTCTAATATATATTTAAATATAGCTTTAATGGTGAAATATATATTTAATGAAATGTGTAAATCCCAAACAACTGAGTCTGATACTGTTTTTGTGAGTTCAATTCAATTCAGAATGTCACTGGAGGGCGTTGTTGAGTTAAAAAATAATATACAGGCAGCTCAGTATTCTCAGTATACTGAAAATCACACACACGTATTTTAGCCAAACATCCAAAGTGATTCAGTATCTTCATAAAACACAGCTGTCAGTAATACACATGCATCTCTCTCTCTCTCTCTCTCTCTCTCTCTCTCTCTCTCTCTCTCTCCCTCTCTCTGAAGGTTTAAGCTATGACTTCACACCAAGGCAAGTAATAGACTCCCCAACCAATCTGTCTTTTTTGTTGTCTGATTGGAATTCAGCCTGTATGAAAAGATGTTGTGGAGTCGAACTTCAGGAATCTGGTCAAGTACGGGATCACTAAAGACATTAGGTTTCATCCCCTGGCGACCATGAATCTTTGCAAAATCTCACCACAATCCATACAACAGTTAAGATAAAGTAGTGGATCAACCAACAGATTTACATTGCTCTTCCTAACATCACTTGACTAAAAATTATCAAGATAATTTATCACAATCATTGCAGTATTACTGTATTGTCATAATATAACCAATTACACACAATATCAAGAGCTGAACCAGATAGTTTCTCCATCAAAATCAGCTGTAATGAAAACAAAGTACTATTCTACATTTACATTCTTCTACTTATTGTCAGAACTGTTGTTTATATCCACATGCATCATGGTGCAAATGAAAGTAGCTCTACTATACATGGTTCTGTGCAGAAGGCCGAGCGTCACCTCGTCAGACAACTTCCCAGGAAGGTCTCAGTGTAGAGCAGCGAGTGTTTACGTGTTCAGTTGTCCACTGATTCACACCTCTCCGTCTAATACCCCATTCCTCCAACACCCACACCCCTCCCAAAAACCAAAAAATAGAAACATGTCACAGGAATGCTGAGCACCACTGCTTCAATCAATTCAATTGCATATACAATAGCAACACAAAGAGATGAGAGTTAAATTGTGGTGCGATAGCGTACTTTGTTGCACTGAGCGACTGCAGTCCAGCTGGTCATCGTGTCATTACTGAAAGCATACTTCAAAACCTCTCTAAGCAGCCTGCTGCAATGCTTTCTATCAAAGTCTGTTTGGACAAGTCCACATATACAGATAGTTCACAGCAGTGCTACTGGAGCCAATCACAGTTCATCCTATTCCCCCTCAATTCCTCACAGTGAGCGGTTTACTTTACTGCTCCTCAACTCTGCCTCCATCCATATATGGGTTTGAGATGCTATGAGTACGAGTCTTACTCCTCTTTAAGGACAATTCCTGATGAAGAGTTGAGGAGAGTCAAGGAAAGGAGAAGAGAGGAAAGGAAATGAGAAGGGAAGAAAGGAAGGGGAAAATAGGACAGGACTAACAGGGTCTACTCTATCCAGGTAGACCAGAGTATCCAGTCTCTCTGGTATGTATAGCAGCCGCTGGTCTAAACCCACATTAGGGCCACACTCAGGGCGGTCTCTTGGCTGGAGGCTCTTTGGGCTCTGGCCCTCAGGGGTATAAATACCACTGTTTTTGCTGCAGGGGTCTCCAGTTTCTCCAACACAGATTCAAATTGATGAGGAGAGCAGAGACAACCCTGCCAGCAACCATGCACACACTTACATACCACTAGAGTTAAATCAGATTCTTTCACAATCGCAAACACAATTTCAAGTGAAACCTGTACTGAACCAGCTCCCAGATCCCAGATGAACAGCTGGGTCATCTGGGATTCTCTGCATCGAAATAAAAACGCTGGAGAAAAAAGCACGAGGGCGCTGTGCAGGATCTGTTCAAGACTTATTTCAGTTGCAGCAGCCAGCAGCAAGTTGAATCCATGGTCTTTATTTAGATCTGGACATTTAGGCCCTGAGACATGAACTCCTGACCCACCTTTTAATGAGCATAGATCATATGTCGGATGAGGGTTTGGAGCTTCATTAAAAGACAACACACCACCAGTTTTCTTCAGCATGAGGGCACAGCTCATGGTCTCATCTCCAGGCTTTCATTAGATGTGAGGTTGACCTTTATCAGGCTGCAGGGAGCAGCTTCCCAACACTATTATGTTTACAACCTGTCCCTCTTCTGGATGTCAGCCATGTGCCATTAAGTTACCCTAACGCTTTCCTTTTTGGGGCCAGTGGTATGCATGACGTAATTTGGGGAGCGCTTTCACTTGTAGTGTGTGTGTTTGGTGCGTGCAGGGAGCGCGTCACTGCGCACCAGCACCAACCCGCTTGGCAGCTTTATCTCTGGGCTGTGATTGGGCGGAGGGCGGTGATTCCTTCTGTCACGATTTGGGTCGCTCCCACCGGAGGACACCGACAGTCTGAGCTCAGCCTTTACCGGGGTGCTCATCAGAGGAGACGGTCCATACCGGCAGGAGAGAGGGTTTCGTCTCAGGGGCTGGACTGACAAGTCAGGATTTATCCTCCTGTCGGTGAGGAGAGGAGAGGAGAGGGGGGATCTTCAGTGCTGGAGCGACCAGCCGCCTTTTCTTCTGTCAGGGCTGCGGTAAAAGTCGTTCACGATGCCGGTGTTTCACACCAAGACCATCGAGAGCATCCTGGAGCCGGTGGCCCAGCAGATCTCCCACCTGGTCATCATGCACGAGGAGGGGGAGGTGGACGGTAAAGCCATCCCGGATCTGTCGGTGCCGGTGGCCGCGGTGCAGGCGGCAGTCAGCAACCTTGTGCGGGTGAGTTTGAAACCATATTATGACTGTAGTGAATGCATCCACTTAGCCTGTCATCCAAACTTCCACAATTCTGTAGTGACTGTCATACATGATCACAACAGCAGGTCATGGCACTGGCCTGTACTGGACATGAGCATTTACATGGCCTCCTGGTAGATTTATTGCAATCCCAGTTTGAGCTTTGCTCACAATGGCATAAAACCGCCACTCAGTTTAAGCTCATGGGTGCCTGCAGTCATTTTCTTTTGTATGACACAAACATGTCAAACTTTGTCCTGATTGGTAATTCACTGAGCTCAATGAAGTTTGAGGAGCGAAGAAACCAGACTAGATAGAATTCTCTCTCTCTCTCTCTCACACACACACACACACACACACACACACACACTGTGGTCAGTATAAGGGGAAATCTCTTGTCTGTTATACCATTAAACTGAGTTCCACTCTAATCTATAATCAAACTGTTAGATTAATGCAGAATTTACAGTTTGTAGAATAATTAGTGGAAAAAAACAATTCATAGTTATATCAGCTTTTATTGTCTCACATGCACAGTTTGGCATCTTGCTCAAAGGTACCTCGGCATTGCTCAGGAAACAGACTGGCACCTCTCCAGCTTCTACACTTCTTACTTTTCTTCTGGTTCCCAAGCCAAGTCCCCACAGACTGAGCTACCCCAGTATTAATAACCCCCACAGAGAACAGTGATCATTTATCACACATCCCACCTCTTCATAGTATCTCCTACACTTTATCCTCTCTGTTCTCTCATGAGCCCTCCACTTTACCTGTCCTATCTCACCCGTCGTTTTGTACAGAAGCTTCATTGAGACAATGATGCCTTCTCTATATGCACTGACTGGAAAAATCAATGCAGGCTACATCATTACTGCTGATCTGGGTCATCGTTATTGATCCAGGGCCGACCAGTCTACCCTCCCTTGTTCACGCTTTTAAGAAAGGGAAGAAGCTGGTACAATATTAACCTTTATATGAACATAAAGGTCTCTCGCCTTTATGTTCATATATTTCATATTGATTTGTGCTGCTCTCCTGGCCATGGCTCCTCTGCACCTGTTTTCACTGGGACTGCCTTTGATAATAATTATAAATTATAATTATAGTTACTATTATATGATTCTTGGATGCAACAGGGTTAAGGTTAAGGTTCACACATTTTGCTGCTTCCCTGTGCAAGGACACATGAGATCATTTCGATAAATATCTCATTAACTGATAATGAAAGGGCTATTCAGTTTGAAATCAAACACAGTGGCGTATCTTAATGAAAAATCCTCCTTTTATGTGATAACATCCAGACATACCAAGTCCTTGTGCCCTGCTGCTGCTGGGCAAACACCTCTCCATCTCTCTCTGTCTTTCTGTCTCTCCTTGTCCTCGTTGAGCCATTCAGTTGATCTATCCAGACAGAGACCAGAAGGAGGCTAATGGCAGCCTCGGGCATGTCGCTGGGCCTCAGATGATGCAAATGCGAGGATACAGGGAGATGTAAGGACTGAGGACACCGTGACACTGGAAGGTGTTGGACAGAGTATATGATGTTAGGATGGAAAATGTTAACACAAAGTATGATACAATAAAAAGTAAAACAAGATACTGTCTGTTCTCAGCATTTACTGCTATAGTTTGTACTCAACAGAGCTAAAAGAGCAAATGCACAGATGTGTGTTGACAGAGGAGTGAGGGTTAAGAAGTGGGTGACAAGAAGGTGTTGAAAGAGAAGAGAGATTTTAAATCACCACTGGTTGGTTGCTGGGTAGATAAACTTACCTGGATGTAAAATATACTTAAAGCTCTAATACACACACTTTTGAGCCCATGTACTTTATTTTAGAAAGCTGATTCACTGCCACACTTGCACAGTTGCGCACTTGAGCTAAGATATTACACAGTATACCATCACAGCCAGAGTCCCTCTGCACACTGATACAATTACCGACCCGTCCAGGGTGGGCCGGCTGTGGGGGTACTTAAAATCTAGGTCACTGACACACACACACACACACACACACACACACACACACACACACACACACACACACACAAGATGGTGTCAGTCTCAATCTGTCAGAGGTTGTGCGTGGGCGGACACTGATTCGACTAAAGATCAGAAGGATGCTGTTCAGTCTAAAGTGCAAGCTCACTGAAGTTGTGCCGATGACAAAGAAAAGGAGCTGCCTCCTTTGTGGTGTTTGTGAAGTATCTGCTCCTGGAGGAGTCAACAGAGATCCTGAGTGTGTGTGGAGGGGGGGGAGGAAGGAATAAATAGATTTACCATTGAGTGAAGTAACCACACTGAGCGAGAGACAGAGAGGGAGAGGAGGGATGCAAGGAGTGGCATTGTCGACTAAAACCGTCGAACAGTGTGATGCAGGACGCAGAAAGAAGAGGAGGGGTGGAGAGAGGGGAGAAACAGCCACTTCCAGTCAGACACCGGCACCCTGTGAGGGAGGGAAGTGTCTCTGGCATCTTCAGACCAGACTCTGCCAAGCCTCCATCCTCCACCCCCCCAACACACACACACACACACACACACACACACACACACAATACAGACATACACACACCAACTGTCCTCTGCCTGCTCTACATAGTAAATGTGAGCCATTTCTTCTTATTCATTGGCAGACCCAGGATTAGTCTTAGTTTTCAGCTGTGTGTCCACACATCCCCTAGTACCTCCTAGTAAGGGAGGCCCTAGTATCCCCTACTCTGGGAGCCCCTAGTAACCCCTACTAAGGGGGGACCTAGTACCCCAACAAGGGAGGTCATAGTACCCCTACTAAGGGAGCCCCTAGTAACCCCTACTAAGGGAGATCATAGTAACCCCTCCCAAGGGAGGCCATAGTATTCCTTACTATTTGATTTTGATTCATAACAGGATTATATTGTTTCTATTTTTCTATATTCTAAAGAAAAAAAGATGCATGTCTGTGGATCTGACGTAGGCTTTATGCCCAGCTCCACAACTTCCTTAACTTCAGCCAGCTCCTTTGTTTCCTGTCTTACATTATTGGACAAACTGATTAATCCAGGTGTGTCTGATTATTGTTGTGGCTACTGAGGTCAAGCACACCTGGATTAATCAGTTTGTCCAATAATGGCAGATAGGAAACAAAAGAACTGGCTGAAGTTCAGGAAGTAGTGTAGCTGTGGATAAAGCCTATTGTCCTGTGTCAGCTTTGATTGACAGCAGCTGTTTCTCTTCTCAGCTGAAGCAGCTACATCTTTTTTTCTCTACAGCCACACTGTCAGTGTGTCCAGGAAACCACTTAATTTCTCATCTATTATGTATTTCATAATCAATACCAAACATTGCTGCTTACAGGAAACTATGACGCGCACATTTGAGCCGTCACCTGATGTGGCTTTAGAGGGTTTCATCAAGGTGCGCTCTACTTGTAGAGCTGCATTCTTCTCACTTCAGAGCTGGCAAACTCAATGCATTTTTTGAAACAAGGAAATTCACCAAGATACACTAACTGTAAGCCTTCAGATATTTTGATTGTATTTCTGTTCTTTATTTATATTCATTTTCAAAGCACTGTCAGACATAAAGTATCATTCAGATTTAGATTTAAATTCATTTAAAGAGGGGAAGGCAACTATAGTGGGAAACCAAAGTATAGGCCTGTGTAGTATAAAATAAAAGGAAGTTCTGTTTTTTACAAATTGGGCCTTACAGTCGTGGTCAGAAGTTTACATACACTTGTAAAGAACATAATGTCATGGTTCTCTTGAGTTTCCAGTTATTTCTATAACTCTGATTTTTCTCTGATAGAGTGATTGGAACAGATACTTCTTTGACACAAAAAACATTCATGAAGTTTGGTTCTTTTACAACTTTATTATGGGTCAACTGACACAGCAGATTTGGTCACATTTTCAGTTGACTGAATGTTCTTTACAAGTGTATGTGAACTTTTGATCACAACTGTATATCAGGGATAAAATACTTCTTATTATAGCCCATCTTATTAAACATCTGTCATTTGAGAAATGGTCAAGTTTGTGTCATTTACTGGCTGCATTTCTGTGCCCCATTCACTCCTGTTATCATCATCAAATCCAAATATCTACAGAAATACTCCAAATGACTCCAAAGTGATATGGGTGAGTACATGGCAGTATTTTATCCCAGAAATAAGGTCCAATTTGTAAAAACAGAACTTCCCCTTTAAGGCACCATTGCATGTTGCCTGTGTCTTTGTTGTAACTGGATATAGAATTAATGTTTTCTGGTATTTAGTTCAAGTTCATGCTTAAGAAACTGAGCTTTGATTGGTCCTTTCAAAGTAAGTGTTATTTTTGTTGCATATAAGTTACACTGAGATGAAAACACTGATGACACGACGTAGATGTCTTGGTTCTGTGCTTTATAAAATACAACCACTGATAAAGACAGTTAATTATTGATTCATTACTAGCACAAACTTGAGCAGCTTTCACAACACTGGCTGACATGTTCTTGGTATATTTTAATGTATGATCAGAGTAGTCTACAGCAGCATAAATGTTAATAAGAGTGTTGTTTGAATGCACTGTGTGATGGCTGCCTTCTGAGTCTCTGGAGCCAGAAAGTCTATTAACAGACTCTTTTCAACACAGCAGCAAGAGACTGATGTCGTCATCTCACTGCGATTGCATATCAAGTGTGTCTAAGTGCATGTTTTTGTGTTTATATGTGTGTGTTTGCGTAAGAGATTTTTCAATCAGATGCATCATCATGTGAACATCTGCCATCTCAGAATAACCCCACTTGTGTGTGTGTGTGTGTGTGTGTGTGTGGGTGTTCTTATGCATTACCTACCCCATGAAGGAGCAGCAGGACATGAATGTATTGTTTTCATTGTTTTATTCAATGATGCTGAAAAACTGCAAAGTAGAGGCTCAGATGTATTTATATGTATTTTTTGGGTGACAATATTAATTGTGTGCTACCAAAGCTACAGACAGATTAAATCCAGATTTAATCTTTGCTGAAATTAATTTGAAGGCATGAAGGTATTTTTACTTTGAACCAAATTCAGAAAGAAATATATTATGGTGGGACCGGAGGGAAAAGCTGCAACTCTAACAGAAAAGTCAGTACTCATAGTCATAACTGTCAAGTTTGATTTGTTCAGTAGAAGAGAGAGTGGATACATTTACATTTACCAGGCCCCTGAATATTATTTGTGCCTGATTTTATGTGGAAATAATTACACTCCTAGCAAGCTTTTGCTGCACCATTGATGCTGCACTGATCTGAGTTTACAGACCTCCCATAAAGCAGAATAAACATCTTTTCCCAGACCTGCCCTAACGACAATAACAAACATCAACCCTCCTGATACACAGATATGGTTGATATGGGTGCGAAATGATACACACCTCTTCACCCTTCAGACTGTTAACAGTGCTTCCTGTCTTGCTGCAGCTTATGAGAACAAATAAATGGTCCATCTTTGTGTCTTGCAGGTGGGGAAGGAGACTGTCCAAACCACCGAGGACCAGGTGATGAAGAGAGACATGCCTCCTGCGTTCATTAAGTAAGTCTGACTCTAAAGCTAGAAAAAGCACTGCTTCTGCTGCTTCTTTGAATACTTCCCTCTGTCCCTCATATGCCCACTGTCACTCACAGAAATACCAAATGTGACAATTATAGAAATGATCCACTTTATTTCAGAAGACAGAGAACTTGTTAAAAAGAGGATTCCAGGCGATTTAATGTCAGGAAACATGGCTGCGTTCCCAGCTGCAACAAAGAGCCTCTTCTGAGGCCCGAGCCTGAGCGACTGTCCGGTTCCCTGCATCCAGACCGCTGAGAAGCAGTTTGTTGTTTTCCAGCTTGGATCCAAAGAGCTGACATGAACTCTGGGTCCTGACTGAGAGCTGCAGCAACTCAGCAATCCTGCAACGTTGTTTGTTCGTTTGTGCGTGTTGCATTTGATTTAATTAATTTGTTCTCACTTTGATTTCATTTTCTGGTGTTGCTTTTTTTCCCAATTTCTTTAAATAATAAAATGTCCCTACCTCAAGCAGGTCTACACACTGCTCCCTCAGGGCCACTCACACATACACAACACCATAAATATTACTCACAGGGCTTAGAAAGGGGCGTGTGGGAATGTGAGCCAGCCTAAATATAGATGAACCAGCGGTCATGGATACCCTGACCAGAAAGAGAAGGGACTTGGCTTTCTTCAAGTGGTCTTCATCTTCAGGTTAAGCACATCATTGATCCACAAGGAATAGGAAATTCAAGTTAGAAAATCAAAGCCCCAAATTTTAAATTTTAAATTTGGCACACTTCCTTTTGTGTGCATCTTGAAACCATCTCTTGTCACCAGGAGCAGCTGGAGGTGCAGAGTGGCAGATCTTTTCTAGATATGAGACCTGATCTGTTTGATTCAGAGGGTGATACATTCTTAGGACTGGTAAATGTATACATGCTGCCAGTCTTGTAAGCCAGCTGTGTATTTTCAGGGTGGAGAACTCGAGCTCGAAGCTGGTCCAGGCGGCTCAGATGCTAAAGGCAGATCCATACTCTGTTCCTGCACGAGATTACCTGATCGATGGATCCAGAGGGATACTGTCTGGAACGTCCGACCTGCTCCTCACCTTTGATGAGGCAGAGGTGTGTGCGTGTTTGCCTCCTTGCATCAGTGTGCGACCTTAGAGTCCTACTTCAGAGGTGTGGCATCTTTCAGGGAAATAAAGCTTTATATAGCTGCACAGAGGCAGGAGGAAGTCAGCTTAGAGTGAATCTGGAGTCTCAAATGCAGCCAGATCTAATCACCAAGATCAAATGACTTTCCTCTGTCGTAACTCACGATGTGTGTTTGTGTGTCAGGATATGGTATGTACCAGCCTGCATGCTGTGCGTTTGTGTGTGTCTAAATAAGTGGGATCACATAGGGCACGTGATAACACTCACCACATCTCATCATTGGCCTCATTTAAGAGCAACTTCTCACAGTCACAAGACGTTCATCACAAGACTGAACCCACCAACAGACACAGCGACACAGGATAACTTTGTTTTCTAAAGAAACCTCATGTTCTCTTTGAATTTTGTTCTTATAATAAAGACGCTTGTCTCTAATCATCAGCATCACCTTTTGTTTAATGCCTGAATACATGATCTGCCTGTGATTATATCTGTGTTGTGTCTTAGGTGCGTAAGATAATTCGGGTGTGCAAAGGTATCCTAGAGTATCTGACAGTAGCTGAGGTGGTGGAGACCATGGAGGACCTTATCACTTACACCAAGAACCTGGGACCAGGTCAGCAGGAGCTTCCACTCTGACACTTTAAAGCTGCTATGCAGTGAGGGTGCCTGCATGTGTTTTTTTTTTAAATATCACTTTACTTTACTTTATATTATAATATATTATAAGAGCCTTCATCCAGGTGAACGAATTAAGCGAGACGGAACATGCAAAGCTTACACATTAAAAGACATTAAAAAAATATCATGAGGCTCAAATCTTTGTTGCAGAATTGAACAATTAGTCAATAAATCAGTGAGTTCACTGAGTTGCTGCTTCTCTTTGTTTTATGTGATAATAAACTGAATGACTTTCTAGATTGTTCAGACAAAACAAAAATTTGAAGATGACAGACAATTTTCTGACAGTTCATAGACTACAGATGATGAATGAATGATGGTAATGGTTCATTGCAGTCCTGTTCTAGCTACACTGGGGCTTGAAGACAACTTAGGTTAGGCTTAATATTCGATAGCATTAATGACAAGTGTATCGAGGAACTGGAGTTCTTTGAGCAACTGAGTCTCAGTATTATTAAAATCCTTATAAGAGCCCCCCACGAAAATATCATTATCAAAATAATGCAATTAACCTTTAAAGCTCATTCTGTTGGTTAAAGATCCATCTGTCTTGATGAAAACTAAATGAACTACTGCCTGTTTCTCTGACACTAAGATGCTGTGATTAAGCATCATTGGAGCATAAACAGGCTATTTACCATGAGGGGTAAAAGGTCAACTGTGTTGTGAGAGCACTGTGGCATAATGAGTTGGAGGAAATCTGATGCCAAGGTTTTCTCACACTCGACTGACACCGTCACTGCACGAGATCAGTCGTTCATGAAGTGATGATCTGTTTGGATGTGTTGGAGCTACTCAGTGGGTGAACATGGCAGCGGATGCTCTCGGCCTTTGATTGTTCAAGTGTATTTAAACGCTAATGTACCAAAGGTCACAGTCACGTGTTATTGGTTTGATTTTAATACCCTCAAACTTTTACAGGAAAATAAGTTCTCCACTTTTTACTCCTTTTCTTCAGGGATGACCAAAATGTCAAAGATGATTGAGGAGAGGCAGCAGGAGCTGACGCACCAAGAACACAGACAGATGCTGGTCAACTCCATGACCACTGTCAAAGAGCTGCTACCTGTTCTTATATCAGGTGTGTGTGGGTGTGTGTGGACAAACGGCAGAGCAGGTCACTGAGCAGTCGTTATGGCAACGCTGATAATTACAATCATTAGCTTCTGGGGATCCCAGACTGACTACTTACACATCGCCCACTAGCTGCTCTGCCAGTGTCTCTCGTGCTGCACACAAGAGAAACACTGTACAGCTGCACAGTCAATATGGCTATAATGTCAAAAAGGTTGGTGCCATTGTTTAGTCTTGCAAAAATTGCAAGAATATTGGATAAAAATTTGTCAAGTGGAGAGAAACACGACTCCAATTGATGATAACAATTTTTGCAATTTGCAGCAGAAACAAGGTGTTATCACCTTTTAATTTGGGTGATAACACCTTGTTTCTGCTGCACCACTAAATGTATACTTCACCTATACAGCTTTGTAACCATTTTTACGTTTCACATTATTCACATTACATAGTTTACAGTATGTTTGGTTAATATTTTATATTGAAACTGGCTTTCTTTTTTTTACATTACTAGTGTGGAAATTTAAATGAACAGGTGCATCTTTTGTCCTCAGCCGTAAAGATTTTTGTTGCAACCAAGAGCAGCCGAGGTGCCGGCGTTGAGGAGGCTGAGAGGAACCGAAGGTTTACCTTTGAAAAGATGAGCACTGAAATCAGTGAGATCATAAGAGTCTTACAGCTCACCACGTGGGACGAAGACGCCTGGGCCAATAAGGTATGAACTGTGTTGCACTTTGAACTTTTGATTTTCTTAATTTTATACCTTAACCCCCAAAAAAGCTACTTTAAAATCCCCATGTGCCAAAACCAGATATTCACTTTTGCTTTGGAGTGCCTGCTTGCACACACATAACCATAATCTCTATCCACGCATCCCTCTGTGCTGCAGACAGCATCTCCAACAAAAAACACTCACTCTTTACTTCCTGTCTCCACTTTTTCTTTTTGCTCGGTAGTATAACTCCTGGTTTTTCTTTTTCTTTTCTTTCTTTACCTTCCTCCTCCATTCTTTTCCTCCCTGTAGAAGGTAAGCCTGTTTCTCTCCCCCTCTGCAGTTTCCAGCATGCAAGTGTGTTTGTGTGCGAGAGTGTGACAGAAACATGTCCTCATGCTTACATACCTGTCATGCTGATATTTAACAGTAAGTGTGTCATGTGATCTAGTCCACTGACCGTTAGCTGCTGTGATCTATATCGTCACTATATTGTGCATCTGTTTGTCTCTAGATGTCCATTTAATTCAAATGGCCTGAAACAGATGACAACTTTTTTATTTAACAATAAGAGCTTCAGAAATTAAATCCATGTTCAATCATGGTATTTTCCTTTTGTGCTGCTAATGTTTGCCATGTGATACAGCTGTGAGAACAATAAGGTGTGGTTTTTGGAGAGGATATACTCCTTTGAAAATGTTTTCTTTGGGCACTTTTCCATGAGATGGTTTACTGATGAAGTTAAGATCTCTTCCACTTGTCTAACCTGTAACCCTGCATGTTTCTCTGCACACAGCTACTTCAGACAATGACTTGTCTGTTTGTGTTTTGTGTGTGTTTGCTGTGAACTCTGTCTATGAGCTGTGATGTTGTGTGTGGGGGATGATGACTGTCCTCCTCTCAGGTCATGAATTATAGAAATAAGCTGTTGGTGTCCAGACGCATCCATAATAGATGGCTTGTACTGAATGCTTCCACTTAAGCGTTTCATTCTCCTCTGAGCTGGAAAAAGGCTTCTTTTTTCTATCTGTCTGTCTGTAAAGCAAATTATTATTTTTACCAACATATCAGTTAATTAATTTGGCTGTACAGAATAAAAATACAACATAAAGACTTACGACATTATTCTTGGTTTATAAATAATTATGGTTCACATATAATAAACGTTAATAAAAGTAACTCTTGGACAGTCAGTTTAAAAGCCCACAATTAAGTATATGTACTGTATGTATATATTTTTGGCTGGTGTGCTTCTAACGCAGTTACCATTTATTAATGATTGGCTAACATGCAATTTATCTTTCCACAATTTGAGATTAATAACTATGCATTTTTGAGATTAATAACTATGCATTTCTGCAAACTTTTACTTTTAAGGAAAAAATGGTGATATATTTCTAATTTTCAAGAAAGAGCAATATTGGCTTGTTCCTGCCAACTGACATTAACTGTGTAACTAAAGCCTGATAAACAGGAACAGCACTATAACTTCTGTTGAATCCATCCTGTCTATACCCTCCTGCTGCTGAAAAAACAGACATGTATTAATGCGAAACTGAAAATAGTCTCTGACAAAAGTACTACTAAACTCATATGTCATGAGATAAAGCGTTGATGTTTAACACCCATTTAATACGTACTGCTACACACATTTTCTCTTTCTCTCAGGATATGGAGGCTTTGAAGAGATCTCTGGCTTTGATTGAGTCAAAGATGGCCCAAGCTAAAAGCTGGCTCAAAGACCCCCACGGACAACCAGGTAACTGGATTATTTACGCTTTCTTGTAAAACACTCAGTCAGCTTTTTAGATGTTGTTCTAAAGTGTGATCCTGCTTTCCTCCCCAGGAGACCCCGGTGAGGTTGCTCTGCGTATGATACTGGATGAAGCTGGTAAGGTGGGAGAGCTGTGTGCCGGGAGGGAAAGGAAAGACATACTGGCAACCACCAAGGCTCTGGGACAAATGACTGACCAGATTGCAGATCTACGAGCCAGGTAGTGTGTTTGTATGAGTTAAATCCTTCTATTTACTTCATGTATTTTGTTATCTTGTGTTAGCTATGTGTTTTTTTTTCTATGTCAGAGGCCAGGGTCCGACCCCGGGGTGTGTGCAGCGTGCCGGCCAGTGCTCGCAGGGCTTAGACTTGTTATTTGGCAAAGTGGACGGTGCTGCTCGCAGATTGGAGGCTCTAATCAATGCCAAGCAGGCCATCGCCAGGAGGCTGGATGCTGCACAGGTCAGATAAAAGAACCACAACACAGTCATCCGTGTTAACCCTCTCCCCAGTGAATGCTTCCTCTGCTCTGCTTTATATGCTATTTATGTCTCTTTTCTTGTATTTGATTGTGATTTTCAGTAAATAATTTAAGTTATAAGCTGATGTGAATAAGAGATAAATGCTTAAAATAGACAGATACAGATTTATATTGCTGATATAGTCAAAATTAATGAGAACTATAACATCTGTGCATTTTTAGGCCTGGCTTGCTGACCCTAATGGTGGTCCTGAGGGGGAGGAGAATATCAGAGCTCTCCTAGCAGAGGCCAAACGCATCGCAGATCTATGTGAAGACCCCAAAGAGAGGGATGACATCCTGCGCTCCATCAGTGAGATCGCAGGCCTCACCGCCAGACTGGTGGAGCTTCGCAGACAGTAAGCTCTCCCTCTACTGACACATGCACGACCAACTTTTTGTAGCTTTATGTAATTTTTAGACCTTCTTTTTCTAGGCTCAAACTGCAACCTCATGCTACCAGTAGGTGGTATCTTTTACCTGCCTGGAAAATATGCTGTTGCCTGTCAACCCTGGGCATCAGTCCTACGATAAGGTTTCTCTTATATGTTATGGAATAGATGGGGCTATGGTTTTGATGTGGAGGGTCAGCAACAAAAGCGAGTAGGTCTTAAAGGAAAATACCGCTCAATTCAAGGTTCATGCCACTGAATTTCAGATTTCGAATACATTTCAAGATGCAGTATACTGGCCAGTTGGTTGGGCTTAGAAAAGTTAATTTACTAAATGGTTCTGTAGTTCAGTGAATCACAGCAAAATGAGTCACCATTACAAATACTTTCTGCATGTATTGACCATAAAAGGAAAACACAGATATGACAAAGTAAATCAAATAGCCCAGCTGTTATCCACATCCACACAAAAACTGTGGATCTCAAGTTTTAAAGGAAAAAATGTGACTGTGTGAATGTCTAGGAAAGATACTACTTTTATAGGATGTGGCTATTATAAACACGATTATGTTTTAAGGACTGTCTGTACATAGCCTTAAAATAAATACTGCTCTGATCTGTATAAATAATATTCTATTTTTCTGGATCAGAACTTTGACCTATCAGACATATCTTTATTTCTGACTACGCAAGACAATAATTCAGATTGACAAAAACAGATGAAAAAGTGGCATCAGCCTTTGACAGTGTTTCCCTTTAACATGGTGTTTAACAGGGGTATGGTGAGACTTGGTGGATCTGTATTTTCTACACTACGTGTATTTTTGTTTCCTCCTCATATCATGTCTTTATCTGTTACTGCCTCAGGGGTAAAGGTGACTCCCCGGAGGCCCGTGCATTGGCAAAGCAGATTGGTGCAGCGCTGTTGACCCTGCAGTCCAAAACCAACCGTGCAGTGGCCAACATGAGGCCGACCAAACCTGCTGTCACCTTGGAGGGCAAGATGGAGCAGGCCCTCCGCTGGGTGAACAACCCCGGAGTTGACGACAGAGGAGTAGGTGAGCGGGTATGGATGACAGCTCAAGGGAGGGATAATGTAGTATAGCTCAAAAATAAACGCTCTGACCTTCCATGCCTTTTGTGGGTGATGGACTGTGTGTGAAAGTGGCCAAAGCTGCACCCAGGACTCTTTGTGTTTGCAGTTAATTGGGCCCTGAAAGATGTTTGCGGTCCACAGGGGTGTAAAGCATGTCATTCTCAGCATTACTGAAAGTGGCATAGACATGACTGAACTCATGTCATTTCCTTAAATACCCACAGTGAATCACTGAATGACTAATTTAACTTAGTCATTTAGGAAGCATTGTGTTGCTTTAATGTTTTGTTTGAAGTCTGCTGCTGTATCCTTGTTTTGTCATTTGATTGTTTCCTGTTTCCTCCCATGCTTCCCTTTGGGAGTAGAGTGTGAGATACTACAGTGGAACACAGGTACCTGCCCACTATATGCTTTCTCAGAGGATATGACCAAACAATAACGATATTACTCACATAATAACTTCCTGGAAATTGGAAATGGATTATGACCACTTTGCTAGTTTTCAAGGAAAGATACATGAACTGCAGTAATTTCACCACAGATACAAAAACACTGTGCATTAATTTAGAGATGCTTCATGTTTAAATAAGGAGATGTAATTGCGTGTTTGGGTTTTTATTGATGGCAGAGGAGATGTTGCATATCCAGATGTGATGTGAAAATGACGTGCCCTGTCTCTCCCCAGGTCAGGCAGCAATCAGAGGAATGGTTGGAGAAGGGAAGAGGCTGGCAGGAGGTCTGATAGGCCCGTACCGGCAGGATATGATTGGACGTTGCGACCGAACAGAGGCTCTAATGACATCTTTGGCAGACATGGCTGGCAGGGGCGAGGCTGAGGCTCCTCATGCGCGAGCTGCAGCTGCACAACTGCAGGACAGCCTCAAGGTAGCTCAGCGAACTCACAAACACACATATTCATTTATGAATGAATCACTCCACTGTTTTTGCAAACTCATGCTGTGAAGTCACACTTTGTTCAAACCCACAGAGGTTATTTTAAACCATAGTGATGATCCCCAAGTTTCCAAATAATATGTTAGGCAACAATTTGGGTGAATGTGAATGAAATAATGCAGGAGACATCTGGAATATTGCCATTTGATGGAAGGGTGCATCCATAAAACATATGGACCCTTGTATATATGATGCAAATATGTTTATACATCCATCCATTTTCAACCCCTCATCCTCACATAGGTTCACGGGTGCAAATGTTTTTATTGTTATTTTAATTGTTGGTGCAGAGCTCCACCTAGTGGACTGATACAACACTCTCTGCCTCTACTAGGACCTGAGGCAGCACATGCAGGAGGTGATGACCCAGGAGGTATCTGATGTTTTTAGTGACACCACCACCCCTATCAAGTTGCTGGCTGTGGCTGCAACTGCTCCCCCTGATGCCCCCAACAGAGAGGAGGTCAGTAATCCAGATGATGTCTGTGCACCCAATGAAAGAGGATGTCTGCAGCCTGAATAAACCAGTGTTAATGTTTGTTGTAGGTTTTCGAAGAACGTGCAGGGAACTTCGAGGCCCACGCAGGAAGGCTGGGGGCTACTGCAGAGAAGGCTGCTGCCGTGGGAACAGCCAATAAGAGCACAGTAGAGGGGATACATGCTGCTGTGAAACATGCCAGAGAGCTCACACCACAGGTGCTCATGTTGATTTTGGTGTCCCGGCTTTGCTTGATTGCATACACTGATTAAAACAAACATGTGGCCGTCCTGACGTGCTTCTTAATGTGCAGGTGACCTCGGCTGCTCGAATCTTGTTGAAGAATCCTGGAAATAAAGCAGCTTATGAGCACTTTGACACCATGAAGAACCAGTGGATTGACAATGTGGAGAAACTCACTGGTGAGGATTTCTGATAATTTTACAAATGTGAATGAGATATGAAGAGGTTAATAGGTGAGAGGTTAAATGGTTAATCTGTGTGTTTCTGTGCCTCAGGTCTTGTGGACGAAGCCATTGACACCAAATCTCTGTTAGATGCCTCTGAGGAAGCTATAAAGAAAGACATCGACAAGTGCCGAGTTGCCATGGCAAATGTTCAGCCCCAAATGCTTGTTGCCGGGGCAACAAGCATAGCGAGACGAGCTAATCGGGTCCTGTTAGTGGCTAAGAGGGAAGTGGAGAACTCTGAAGATCCACGGTTCAGAGACACAGTGAAACATGCATCAGACCTCCTCTCCCACACCATCTCACCCATGGTGATGGACGCTAAAGCAGTGGCTGGCAACATACAAGATAAAGGTACACACTACGCCACCACATGTTGAAGATAGTGCATGACGCAGGTTTATTCTCTTTATTATCACTCCTCACACTCCGGCCTCTCCCCCACAGCTCTGCAAAAGGCCTATCTGGACTCGTGTCTGAGGATCCTGGCTGCAGTCGGAAAAGTTAGAGAAGCCTTCCAACCTCAGGAGCCTGACTTCCCTCCTCCACCACCTGACCTGGACCAGCTGCATGTGAGCACATTAAAAACACTTGTCAGGCTGGGTGTTGCAGAGAGCATAGCCAGTTAAATTTATGTGGGAGGTCACATAGAAGATTAAGACTGATGAACAAGTAACTCAAATTGCATACCTGTTTTACCAAGTGATGAACACCCTTTGTGGCCCTGAAGGCCCCGAATACATATTTTCCCTATCAGCTCCCACTATTCTCCATATTTACAACAGTGTTAGTCACTTCAGTCGGTAAGTGACCCTCAGTATGTAATAGTATGTTTGCTAAATCTGCTTGTAAGGCTGGTGTTAAGATAAGAGATCCTTTAAGTGCCATCAGTCACACCTCCTGTTTCTGAGCTACAAATACATAGGTAACATAATGTGTGACGTCTATATGAATATTTTCCAGGTTAGTGATGAGCAGGCACCACCCAAGCCCCCCTTGCCAGAGGGCGAGGTGCCGCCGCCTCGGCCTCCTCCTCCAGAGGAGAAGGATGAGGAGTTCCCAGAGCAGAAGGCTGGAGAGGTGCTCAGTGAGCCCATGATGGTGGCGGCCAGGCAGCTGCACGATGAGGCACGCAAGTGGTCAAGCAAGGTCAGTTCATGAAAACACATGCAGAAATACACAGTTTGCATATCCACATCCATGCATTTAATTTTAAAATCAGTAGCATACATATAGCTCTGGCTAAAATAAGAGAACTTAGGTTAATGTGTTATTATTGCTGTGTCACATTAGTGGATATGGCTGAAGAGATTATACTTTTTCTCTCTTGTGGCCGTGGTTCACTTATCAGATGATGAGGTGCCTTCTAATATTCTGTGACTATCCTGAAAATGACGTTAATGCTGAAATGTGGCAATCAGTGGCTCGATTCCAATTTCAGAGAGGAAACCGGAAACTGTCATCTGTTCGACATCTGTTCGTTTGCATGTCATTTAGTTAATGGCTGACTCACGTACATGCACAACGTAAACAGAAGAAAAATGGCGTGGAGAGACGATCCAAGTCTTTGTATTCTTCACACTGCCTATTGTTGTTTGTCTTCTATGTGAGTGTGTTTGTCCAAGTGTGTATATGAACAATTATTCTGTGTAAATTAACCTTGATTATCCAGAGATACCCTTGATCTCTTTGTGAAGCTTGTAAACGTTTTCCCCTCTATAGCTCTCCTGACAATTCACCCCACACCTGTTCAATGATCTATGCATCAGAGGAGTCTTTGGAAACCAGGCACAGAATATCTCTTATGTGTTATGGTGTTGGACACTGCCAGACTCCTAAATGCACTAAAACAATGTCAACCACTGGTTTTGGTTGCAGTTAGACCTTGTTTGGTTATGCAGATACTTTATAAATTGTCAACCCAGCCACTGCCGCAGAGTAAAACACGTCTACCTGCCCAAACCAGCTCCTCTTTCCTCTTTTTTTTCCCCATCTTTGCTTGCACGGGCAGTTTCACCTCCCCTCTCCCTGCTCCTGCACAGTGCTTGTATTCACTCCTTCTCCCTCCTATAAGTCTCCTGTCCTCTGTTCTTCCATCCAGTGCCTCTCATACTGTACTAAATGCCTCCTTTTCCCATGCTTCCTTCCCTCCTGCCATCCCCGGCTTTCTCCTTCCCCTTCTTTTCCACATTCCTCTTTTTTTTCCTCCCTTCCTCCCTCCCCTCCTTTGCTTCCTCCTTTTCCTTCCCATCCCGACTGATCCTCCAACCACCAACAACAATACCCCCACCATCCCCATCCAGCCTGAGGATGAGGAGGCAGTAGAGGAGAGAGAGGTAGATGATGAAGATGAGTTTACTGATGGTGAGGATGACTATGAGCCAGAGCTGCTGATGATGCCGTCCAACCAGCCTGTCAATCAACCCATTCTGGCAGCTGCCCAGTCTCTCCACCAGGAGGCGCGCAAGTGGTCCAGCAAGGTCTGCGCACACATGCACATGAGTGCACACACAAGGAGGTGTGGGTCAGTGTTTGTAAATGACTCCCAGTGTTTTGAGCTGCTGGGAGGATCATACAGCCATTTGACCTCCTACACACAAATACACACACATTCACGCATGCAAACAGATAAAGTTCCAAACAAAGAGAGCCCTGCAGGACAAAGAAACACCCTTTGGACTACTTGCTGAGTGTCACTGTGGTTATGCAAACGACGAGCTCTCTTATCTCAGCCCGCTATCGCAGACACCTCCAATCAACTGTGGCTGTTGTTGCATTACACTCAGACATGGTTGGCACATGGTTATGCTTAAATCACGCTAAGGTTGTACTAAAAGTTAAGGACTGTTTGAATGGCAGGATTGTTTGTTGCACCACCGGAACAAACTGGCACTTGGCTCCTGTTCTTGACTTGGTTAAGTGGTTGAAAGATGGAGCCAGGCGCTCGGTCTCACTGTTACTGCTTCTGTCCGTCACTGGTTGTCTAGTCAACCTGTAAAGCCAAGGATGCCAGTTTCCCAATGATTTCTGGGTGACGTAGTTTTGATGTTAGACTGCCTGCTTGCCTGGTATGATCACCTGCTTCTGCTCCTTAGACTCAGTGTGTAAACTGACCACTCCAAAACTGTGAACATCACCTCATGGCTACTAACCTCATGTTGGGAGACAACAAGGACCTCAAAACTGTTTCCCTCTTCATGGCTGCAGATATGTGCTCAGTTACTGACAACACATGCAGCTCTCTGCCTGTAAATGTAGTGCCTGTTTTGCTTTTGTAATTAATTCACACAAAGCACAAGTATTCTTTTATGTTAGAGAACAATATTTTATGATTATCAGAAAAATGAGTGGTAAAATTACTCAACCATTGCACTCTCATCTCTTATCCAAAGCCATGCTCCTCTCCAGCATCCTGTCCACAGCTCTTACTGCTTCCTCCTCTACCCTCCTCCCTCCTCTTCACAGGGTAACGACATCATAGCAGCAGCCAAGCGGATGGCTCTGCTGATGGCAGAAATGTCTCGGCTTGTGCGTGGTGGAAGCGGTAACAAGCGGGCGCTGATTCAGTGCGCTAAAGACATCGCCAAGGCCTCAGATGAGGTGACGAGACTGGCTAAGGAAGTGGCCAAGCAGTGCACTGACAGACGCATCAGAACGAACCTTCTGCAGGTAAGCACATACTCAGGCAGACACATACTCACATCATCAATGTCTTGTACAGAAAAATATTTACATGTTTTTCTCCTTCCAAAGGTGTGTGAACGAATCCCCACCATCAGTACTCAGTTGAAGATCCTCTCTACTGTGAAAGCCACCATGCTGGGCCGAACGAACATTAGTGAGGAGGAGTCAGAGCAGGTAAACTCACAAAACTGCCACAATACTGAGTACCAATTCAATATGACACTGCATGACCCACTGCAGCCATTTTTATGAAAGGTGACATGTTGCACTAAAAACTGAGGCCTAGATAAAAAAACAAAAACAAAAAAAAAACAGAATTTTACGATGAATCAAAGTCAACCAAATACTCATCCAATGTATTGAATCAGTTTTGAAAGCTGGGCTAGTATTGTTAGCATCAGAATATATTTAAAGGTAAAAGTACTCATTATGTAGATGAGATGGTCTATTATTATTGGTTTATGATAATTACTGATGCATTAACATATTTATCACTTTTATGTTGGGTATGTTAACCAATAATAGCACATCATAATTTATTTGTTGAATATGTTTAGTAATATTAATACGAATCTGCAAAGTCACTAAATGAAAGCAGTGGAGTAAAAAGTACAATATTTCCCTATGAATTATTATGTAGTAGAAGTTTAAAGTACGAGAAAATGGAAATGGTCAAGTGCACATACCTGAGCACGGTACTTTCTTCTACCTTTCTGATGTTATTTGACTCCTAACAGCTTCATTTCCAAATGTTTCCCTGCCCAGGCCACAGAGATGTTGGTCCATAACGCCCAGAACCTGATGCAGTCAGTGAAGGAGACCGTCAGAGAAGCAGAAGCAGCCTCCATCAAGATCCGCACAGACGCAGGATGCACCCTTCGCTGGGTGCGCAAAACTCCCTGGTACCAATAAGCCAACCTGGTCACTGAAACTAGGAACACTCTTAACTTGGCACCGATAGCACACACCTCAAGTAAAAGTCGCAATTACAGTAAATGTGCATACTCATCATGAGGAAATATGTGCACAAAGATGAAGCTGATGGTGACATGGTGTTTACCAGGAACTGTTAGGTTTGGCACCAAGCAGGTTTCATTTATTGGAGTGAGTTCAGCATTACTGTAACTGTAGGTTCACATATAGAGAAATCTGAGACAGTCTTTAATATATATTTTTGGTATGTTGTGTTACAAGAGTTTATCCAAATCCCAGGTATATATTTTTTGCATGGCAATTTTATTTTCTATTTTCTAAAAGCAAATTATGACATTAAGATCTCCTGGAGGACGTTTACTTTTACTTCAGTTTTTTCAGTGAGAGTTTCTTATTGTCTATTGTATATATGGTAATTATTTGTTTTATAGACAACACTCAGCTTTGACCTTTATACACTGAGTTTGACACTAAAGTGTGGAGTCTTGTGTGGGCTGATGAGCTCTCCTCTCTCGTCATGTTTACTTTCAATAATAAAACTGCTCTCAACAGAAGATCTATGAATGCAAAGGTGATACTTCTGTCCAGTGATATTTACACTTTTAGAACTGAAAGGTCTTCTGATTTAAAAGTGTTAGGGCTTATAGGCAAATGATACAGTTTCAATAATGATTGTATACTTTCAAAAACAATGTACGATTGTGAAATGATAAATCGATGAGAGGTTTTCAACAGTTGCAGCATGAGTGACAGTAAAAGGCGATGAATTTCGTTTTAATTTAAAAGTTTACAACTTTAACAGTGAACAATGCCAAAGGTTTTATTTTACATTACTCTAAGCTTCATCTTAAACTCTTAAAATCCAGGTTATTGCAAACAACAAGACATTTTCTTCAGATACATTTAGGTACTTTATGAGTTCTGTTATTTTTTTAACAAAAATGAAAGTTGTGTTTTCTTTTTTAACTTATTGTAGTGCTTTATTTCGGCACTATTTCAGTGACAGGTGAACTGTTTGGGAATTTTATTCAAAGTTTGTCACAACCAGTGATTTTAGACGTTCACCTTCCTGCTTTTAGACTTTTCTTCATACGTGAGCTAAGCAGTCTCATTCTGAAGCATCATCTTAACACAGATATTCTAGATGACTCCAGTGGTGAAAGAACAAAAACAATCTTTTTATGATATGAAATCAGTCACTGACAACAGTCTAGGTTTTTCTAGGCATAGGCGTTTTTGTCTGGAATAAATATGCAGCGGTTTAAGGATTCCTGATTAGTAACTCCATAATAAATTCATATCCAATCCACAGTTCATCAAGTTGTATTACACATTATTTCAGTGGCTGGGAAAATGTCACTATAAATGGAGAATGTGTGCGTGTGTGTATGTGTGAAGCCTCTTCACTTATCAGTGTTAGTGAGCCCCATGATGCTTATAGGACAGAGGTCTACATGTTAACAGCATTTTCATCTTTATATGAGCATGTAGCAGTCACTGACACCTCACTGAGAGCGACAGGGTGTACTTCTGTGTGTACTTGATGTGTTCATTCACACCCTGAATGTATTTCTGATAGCTTCTCGCCCTGCCAACACATCTGCTGTGCCTTGGAAGAATAAAAGACTATAATATGACGACTGGAGTTGGCCACTTCATTCACCTTTCGTATGCTAGTCATACTGCTAGCGTGGTGAAAACAGCACACATGATCAAATAATTTTAAAGCTTTTTAAGACATCTTATACACTGAAATACAGATTGAACTTCATACAAGAGCTTAAACTTGGACAATTGATTGTGCAAATCTTGTGCTGAGTGAAGAAGTTGTATTCAGGATTATATGAGGATTTTGTAGATTTCTGAGTGCTTTTACACAACTGTATCTAGGCCCTGCATAAAGCTGTACTTCTTATGTACAATGTACCCTAGCTCTACAGATATCCTTTTTTAAAAAATAGAATTCCACCCGGGCCTCCAAACATGCTTTGTGTGTGCTATACAAGTGTGCTATACAAAACACCTTAACCTTCACAAGGCGACATTAAAGAGGGTGCAAAGACACTAGCACTGAAGACAGTGCCTCAAGACACTGCAGCTACTCAGAATGTAGATAGCTTAGATTTTTCAAAAATAAGGATACACACAAGTATAAAACTTGTCACCTTACATTATGATTGTACAGTTGAGTTGAAGTAGTGGGTGTAGCTGTGAGTATCCCTTTTCAAACCAAGATATATTCGTCTTCGGAAACACTCAGAAGGTGTTAAAAGAAAACTTTTCAGAAATAGTAATAAAAAAAAGAAGAAAAAAAAGAAAAGAGGAATGGTTCATACAGTTTAAACTGGATAGGAACTAATCGCACTTCAACAAGGTCACATTGATTATTAAGGCTTCCCTTTACAGGCCCCACATACCATTCAGTCATATATATGTAATGAAGAACACATAATAAATAACTGTTCATTAATAACAACGAGCAAGAGATAAAATAAGACATGTTGGAGAATTGATAACCCCCTATTTGGCACACTGGATTGTTGATCTTTGAACTCTGACAGTCATTATTCAGGTCCGCACTTGAAATTTCCCCGCTTTAGTCAGATATTTGACTCCTTTAAAGGGCTTGTACTTCTCACCGAACATGTCGAGACGACTCACCTTGAGACCTGTGCAGAGTGGAGAGAAGCACATTGAGCAATGACTGGAAACTGATGTTAAATGTGGCCCACTTAAAAGATGAAAGAGGCATAAGTAGTGGGGACTACCTGATATGGCCACCTGCTGAATCTTCAGGTCAATGTTGAGCGACGGGTTATCTTCAGGTTTCGGTGCTCCCGCCTGCAGACTCAGATTGCCTCGCAAGTTGGGAAGCTTCTGGGGGTTCAGTTTCCCGATGTCCCAAACCAACACCTTTCAAAACACAGGCAAGCTCAGAGTAAGAAGGACAATGAAACACACCAGTTCTGCACAACATTACAAGAGTTTATTTCACTGTAGAGCTGAAAAAATGTAGTCCATGAGTAGGTCTGATTGAAATTAAATCCCATGCCTTTAATGGGTAGTTTTAGCATTTTTTTTTTTTTAACATTTATGAGGAAAACAGGTGAGCTATAAGCAGCTTTGTAGTGAAGCATCTGACGAAATGGACAAAAACTGAGCAGCACTGATTGGATAAAAGGATCCCACTGTTGTATCACTGCATACGACTGCCTTATAAATGGTTGGTTACCTTGGTAGCGAGGTCATAGGTGTAGTTTCCCTGTGTGGCTGTGAGGTTGGCACTTAGCACAACTTTGGGCATGTGGATAGTGACCATCAAGGCCTCCACAGTCTTCCCCATGGTCTGCTTGGGTCCGATAGTGATGTCAAGGCGACCACAAGGTCCTGTCTCAAAGAAACTGATGCTCTGCTTCACATACACTGGGATGGCCACGAGACTGAGGAAGGGCACAGGCAGAATTTACCACAATGACACACAGCAGGCAGACAGAAACCGGCTTGTGTTTACAAGTAAACATGATAACAAGTGTGGATTGTGAAGACTTGTTGCAGACATTAAACTAGAATTTCAATCCACTCAAGACTGAAACCCAAAGAAAATATCACAACAAAGAATTTTATTGTTGCTAAAAATGCTGATTACCAGATACCAAATATTGTTTTTATTTAAATACAAATAAGCCTATGCTTACTTTTGAGTGCTGACATGATAGTTCATGAGCGTGAAGTTTCCATCTGGTGGGATGAAAGAGAGGGCACGCTCCGACTCCCAGCGCTTAAACCGCACACATGGGTGGAAACTCACGTCATCGAGAAGACGAGGATTCTGACAACGATGGCAAGTGAACGTTACACGGGCAGAGCATGATAACACATATAGATAAACACAGAGCTGAGAGGAAATGAACCCACCATGAAGGACAGAGTCAGATCAGGCATCCCAGAGAGCCTCACACAGGCTTCAATTACACCCTGGATCTCTGCACATACTGTTGTACCTAAATAAGAATGATTAGAGCAGATGCAAGCATGTCGAAAGAGTAATCATGTCCAATTATATAATTTACCAGGAAAAATGCCATATATACAAGCTTCATCTATGGTGATCAACCACATCCTTCTTCCTACCAGATTTGTCCACAATGGCGTCTATTTCCTCAATCACATCAAAATATGCCTCATTATTGGTGTATTTGACGCCGGCCCGCCTCCATGGGATATTGGACAATTGACCTGTTGGTAATGTATCTCCAACATTACTACCTCCTGGAAAATAGACAAATGAAAAGCAAATACATGAATGTACACATAATAGATAATGTAAGAGGCTGAGGGGCAGGGTAAACGAAGGCATCTACATGACCTCTGTTTACCTGTGAGCGTATTGACAACTGATCGCAGGATGGTGGGAGGCCTGATCATCTCTTTGAGGACGTTGGACTCTGTTGCGAGGGGGAAGCCATTGTCCAGCATCTCCTCCAACAGCTCGTACACCGTCACCACATTGTCACTGATTACACTTTCTGAGCACTCTCCAAAGTAGTCCTGTTGACAGAGATGGCTGTTACACACACATGCCAGGCAGAAAAAAGGCTTGTTGCAGAATATCTGAGTGGATTTGTCATTTCTCTTTCAAAGCATCCTTCGTCTTTTTCCTGTTATAACCATGCTAATTCCTTATTAATTGTATATATTGTGTACAATTACATGCATATATGTTTTTAACATGTTGTTTATGTATGTTAAGAATCAAAACACATTACAGTTGTACTTATAGGATATTATCTGACACTTGCTAAGTACTGTATGACAACTAGGGGTGTCCCAATCTGATACTGATATTGGATATCGGTCTGATATCAGCAAAGAAACAAGTATCGTATTATATCAGCCTGCATTCAAAATCTCTGATATAAACACTCCCATACCAACAGTCCATTTGATTTATTGAGGTTATTTTCAGCATCTTCTCGTGTATTTTTATATATTTTATTCAATTATAGAATATCCTTATGTTTAAGGTTAAAATTGATGTAACCCATTGGTTAACAATAAATGGGTCAAATTTTTCTCATACCTACTGTTGCTGACTATTGTCTGTTTGAGTAATATCACTTGATCAAGGCTTTTCTAACATTCCCTACTACAAAATAAGAAATAAAATGATGTATGATTCGTGCTGACACTGTATCGGATCGATATCAGTGTCGGCCAATACTCAAAGCTCAAATATTGTTTCAGAAGTAGAAAAACTTTTATCGGGACACCCCTAATGACAACAACACTCAAGTATTTTTAAGTATGTATTTTGATTTTTAAGCTACTTGATTTGGCAGATATTCCAATGTGAACACGAAAATTTGTTTTTATTTATTATGTAGTGTGTGGTATGAGATTAGGCATCAGCTGTCAAGCTTGATGAGTTTAATCACACCTGAAATGTGTCTGCCACTCTGTGCAGGAACTCAATGACAAACAGTGGAGGGACTTCAGTCTGGATGACAGACAGGAAGAAGAGCTTGCCCCTGTACACAGTGATGAGGTAGTGGTGAGGGGTCTGCAGGACAGGGGGCACATTATCCGGCTCCACCGCCTTCTCCTTCGCCTCGAAAAAGTAATCACACACACTCCGGCTGATGACACTCTTCCAGTGTTTCTCCAGGAAGATGTCTCCAGACTGATTAATCAGGAACAGACTGTGGATCATTTCAGCTGCAACAATAAGGCATTTGTTTTGCTGTTAGTTGTGTTATTGAGTGGCAGAGAGAGATTCTATATACATAAATGTATCTGCATCTCAAATCAAAACAATGCAAATGCCAATCAGTGTCACTTGTTGTCAACATTTACCTGCTGACAGTCTGTCAAAGTAATGTCAACCTCAGACAACTTAATCAGGCTGGCTAGCAAACTTTGAGAGTGGCAACTTCAGACATTTTTACCATCCATTTCTTAATCGTAAAAAAATAAAACAAACTTGTGATTGACAGGCGTAACGGCGATATAAACGCTCTAAATAGACGACAATATATACAAAGTTTCACAGATTGTTCAAAGTTTTACCTGCTAACTTGATTGTGCCCAAAGTCTCGGTTACTTGGTGGCCAGTACAGCAGACAGGCCTGAGTGTCCGAGGAGACGCCGGCAGGTCTATGCACACGTAAACACAACGCAGTCACACCTTCATATGGATTAACTAACACAATAAGTCTCAAATAGTTTTAGAAAAGCATTGGAATAAATTTCGATCGGTTTCAATACAGAGAAAACCCAGTGTCAAAGTGAAAGACACTTTCAGAGCAAGTTTCAAACTTTTTAATCAGGCAAAGTTTGTGGGCAGCTAACATTGGGATAATATGAGCGGATTTTTTTTTGCCCTGAGGTTGGCTTTCAGGTGCAGGTCCTCCTCAGAAAACCACTATTTTCCTACCGGACCCCACTCTCTAAACTTTTACACTCGTGTCAAGTTCCCGAGACGTGCAATATATTTGATCCCATGTGCAATATTGTAATCTATTTTTTAAATGTATCTATTGATTAATTTATTCGTCTGCAATTGTTCTAACAACTTTACATAGTATTTGGCTTAGAAAATGTGTGTTCTTATATTTTTAATACAATTTTTACACTTTTTTTCAATTCAGTGTGAGTACCATAAGCTTTTGACACCTAGTCAATTGCCTTGTGTGTGCAATAAAGCTCTTCTTGATTCTCCTTCAGAGTGCAGCTTTAAAGTCTTACTTTAAGAGGTTGTATGCTTTTATTGTTTTATATGCTGAAAGGGTGGGCGGTCACAGCTAAATGTAAGGATTTTGATTGGTGGAGCTCTGTGAAAACAGCTGCCTGCGAGGCTGTACTGTGGGTACACCAAACACCTTTCAGTTTAGTTAGCACGACCGCGCTCCCACACCGGTTGAGGTGAACCAACGTGTGCTGTCAGCCATGGCTTCAGAAGAACCTCAAGCTAAGAAACAAAAACTTTCAGGGGAGGAGAAGAAAGAGTCTCCAACCAAAAAGGCTCCTGCCAAACTAAGGTGACGGAAAGTTTGAAAAGAAAACGCTAACAAACTGCCTCTCACGGCGCGAGGAGACACGACCCTGCGCTAACTTTGAATGCTAATGTGTGCAAAGATTTTGTTTACAATGTTAGCCTAAACCTATTATCAATACGTGACTGAGATGTGAATGAGGTGGAACACGGGGCATTACTTTAGACCTTTAAATGTCATGTGTATGAACCACTACGGAGCGGAAGAGGTCGCTACTGATAACGGCAGTCCGTTGACTTGAGTTGTTTGTTAAGTTTCCGTTACACAACCAACCTGTAGCTAGCTAGCTAGCTAGCAGAGTGTAGCAGAGTGTAATTTTTGAATCCGGTCGGTTAAAACACTGCTGTCGGCTACTAACAAGTAGCAAGTTTGCCAATATCTGTATCTAAGTCCAGCGTGACCACCACCTGCTCCTGCATGTTTAAATGCTGCGGAAATAAACGCTTGGACTGATCTTGACACTCTATTCTTCCTGTGCCAAAGATTAGCTCCGCTTCACGGTGTAGTGATGATTACTGCAGAGAAAACGTGTGAGCCAGTCTGTGTCAGCTTCCAAAACAATGCATTGTGAACTATAAGAGTCTAGCTCGGTGCATCACTCGGCGAGATCCTACTTTTTTACTCAATTGGAACCCGCTGTTGTCACACCATGGTATCCGTAGCTGCTACCATTCATCACCACGCTTCTCATGACGGTATTTCACCTCAAAAGAGCGAGTGGATTGGGACTTGAGTCTGCAAGACAAGCCAATCACCAGACTGCTGTGGTCCTTCCTTCTCTAGATGCCTCCAATCAGTCAGTCCCGAGTAGGAGGAGCTGTGGTTGCAGGGGAAAATCGATCTACCCGCACTCCGGGATGAATGTGTTAAGTTTTTGAATGCCAAGCTCCTTCTGAGCCGGTTTTAGGTTGATCAACAGGTCTGTCAGTATCTAGCTGGTGCACAGAGAGAAACGCCATGTCTTCTGCAAGGTAAGGACACGTTGACATAGAGTGAATTGATCAAAAGGCAGGCATGATTGTGTTGGTTTAGTGTATTGGCTGCACTAGCCCAGTAATCATCCTGCTGCACATTTTGTAGATGTATGTGATGTAGGAAAATGATAGGAGGGGTGTGGTATCTGCTGGGTACATGCATTTTCTGTTTTTCAGCGACAGAACCCCCCATCTGCTTAACCACATCTCCCCACTCGGTGTTTTCAAAATGCATTATTCCATGGTGATTTTTTTCTTATATTATTAAATTATTATTTTAAGTCTTGTCCTCAGGCGAGTGCAGAAAGAAATGCTTGATGTCGAGCACGTGTTCACATGGAGGTGCCACAGATGTCAGGGTCTGTTCAGAGACTCCATCTGGGATTTTCCCAGAAATACTGACAAGATTGTGGTGACATGAAGAATAAGTATTGAGTAGTGGAGACAACAGCATGACACAGATCTCGGAAGATATATTGTTAACATTACCATAATCTGTTGGTGCTTTTGCAGTATTGCTTGCAGATTATTATTTAGCATTTGTTTATAGAGCCCAAAAGTTACAGACTAACCCACTGGCTAATTGGTTACTGATGTGTGAGACACGTTACGGTGGTGCTGCAGTGCTGTGCTGTTTTAAAATTATGTTTTTAGCCGTCAACCTCTGTGTTGACCTGTTTGCCTGAGGACAGGGCAAAAACTGGTTGTACAAACACAGAGACACAGCCCACAGCTGTCCAGATGTTGTCTTGCTGTGAATGTCAGAACATGGTTATATGCAGAACTGACAGTCCACACCGCCTCATTCATGTTCTTTTGTAATGTTTGATGAGTCACGCATGTTTCCAAGCTAACTCTCAGACTAGTTCTGCTTCTCTGTCTGTGAAAGTGGAACGTTTTAAGTCATGTGATTGAACACATGGAAAAAAAACTGTGGGTTTTGCAAATTGAATGGTCAAAAAAAAAACAAAAAAAAAAAACAGCTCATTCAGTGGAGTGGCCATGTAGTTTTTGAAATTAAAATTTCCCTTTCTGCACTGTGCTGATATTTTTCCATGTGGGTTTGTTTTAACACTTGTTTGTTTTTTTTATGTTTCAGCTCTAATTCACTCTTTGGGATGGGAAACCCCTTACTGGACATCTCGGCTGTAGTGGATAAAGACTTCTTGGACAAGTAAGATAAAACAATAGAACCATACATTCCTTTATGGTTTATAAAGGCAAATAAATAATAACAAATATTTAGTCTTTTTTTATTCCAATGTTGAATAAAGGCTTTATCGTTTTGCTGCTGTAAAATCGACACAAAGCACGGTCACATAAAGATCAAGTGACATATAGTGTGGTTTTGAGGTCACTCAAATGACAGTCTGGCCATAAGAGCAGCATGTCCTATGATGTAATTTGATCAATGGAGATACAAGATAAGGAGTACACTACTGATTAGAGCACAGGAAACACAGAAGAGCTATGCTCACCAGAGCTCTGTGTCTAACAGATGTGTTGCTTTAATACATCCTGAATGCTTCATTACATTACAGTGAGGTGACACACACTAAGTTGTTCTGTCAGAGTGCTACAAACAATCAAGCCTCTCCCTGTTTTGTCATCATGTTCACATGAGGTTTTATTTACTCAGTAGCTTTTTAAATGGTGGAAACATGAACAAAAACCTACACAGAGCAGCAGTTCGCTGGTTTGTCCAGGCCCCGTCACACCGATTTGACTCTGAGTCCACTCGGTCCACTTCCAAGCCCCTTTCGTAAACTCCAGGATTAGAGCTAAACCAACCAACCACAGTGCTAATTCAGTCACATTGAATGAAGCAGGACTTGAGCTGCACCTTAATCCTCAACCTACCTCTGGGTTTCAAGGAAGCTGGACTCAGTTTTGCTTTATTGACCAATGTATGGATTTCAAAGCATATAACTTAATGATTTCATTTATCACATTGTCCACAGTAGGGAAAAATTGGGCAGCACCATAACTGTGTCTGCAGTGCTTATCCACTATGGTTATTTTTTTTAGTTTTTAGACATACTTTTACAGAGGTTTTGTATGCAATAAAGCAGTGGCACTTTTTTAAATGAGTAAAAACAGAAACTAATACCTTTTTTTTTCTCCTTTTATTTTCAGGTACACTCTGAAACCCAATGACCAGATCCTGGCGGAGGACAAACACAAAGCACTGTTCGTATATCATGTTGTATCATTTCTCTGTCAGTATAGGCTGTGGTTTGTCATCTGTACAGGGAGAAAAAGAGCATGTCTGATTTCATACTAGGTTTGCTCCTCTCTGTTCTGGAGCAGGCCAGTCAAAACAGGCGTTAACCAGAAATTGCCACGATTGAGCTCCATATCTCTGCAGAGGGCCAATGGCAGAGCAACAGTTCCAGCACAGAGAGACACTCTGAGCCAATAGAAAAGCAGGATGCTTCACCTCCCCGTACCTCTGAGACGAGAGCCAGAAAGCAAACATTTAACAGTGGGAGATAAGAGAGAAAGAGATTGAACAGATGTATTCTGACTCTCCAGCCGTAATCATGACACTAGATATGTTTTGATGGTGAATGGTAGATGTTTCAATCAAAAATATAAAGCCAATTTTTGTGCAACCACTCAAGACAGTTTTACCTCAGTATATATCAATTATTTATGTCAAGGAAGATTTGTACTCATTCTCAAATTGAGCAGTGTTGTCTGGAGTGAACAGAGGTCAGATTAAAGGAGAAGCCATCTGTAACTTATGTATGCTGGTGCCAGTATCCACGTTTACCTGTCAGTCTTGTTCTGCTGCTACTCCAGTCTTTCTTGATTTAGTGCTTCATGGTAGGGTGTCAGGATGCATACACAACCGACTGTAAGCGACAAAGAAAAGTGACATACTATAGAGTCACCCTCTCCACCCCGTGTCTCTTTTCATCTCCCAGATGTCTCCCCCTCTGCAACCTCTGGCTCAGTCTCAGGACCTTTCACAGCACTCAACCTGACTGATATATTTGAGCACACAGTCTCTTACACTATAATAAACCACAAAATCTCTGAAGATGCTATATTTAGACTGAATAACATGGCAAATTAGATAAGCTTTGGCCTTAAGTGCGCCGCTTCAGTCATTGTGTTACATAACAGGCATAAATGGTTGAAATGGTATAGTCAGTAATCAGTGCTGCATGCATTGTTTTTACCCAGAAGAAATATCCCTTGTGCAGAGAGTACCATCCAACATTAGATGAGGTTACTGACTGTCAAACCGCATCCATCAGCATGCACACCACAGGGGTGGATACTATAAAAGCATAACGTTGTCACACACACCAGTGTGCCTTGTGATAAACACAAAAAATATGAGATTTAGATGTTAAAGTTGTTCAAATGCAATTAATGATTTAAATGTGAATCTATTAAATATGTGGTTACAGCCAGGAGACAGTTTAGAAACCACCTACCTGGGACTGTTGATCGTTTAATAACGTTCACCTGCTAGCACCCCTAAAGCTCTCCATTAATGCTGTATCTGGTTTGTTTAATCTGACCTCAGCAGCTTCTGGCTGTAGCTTTATCTAGTCCTCAGCAAAGAACAGAAATGGATTTTTTTACATTATTCTAAAAGTCGTAACAATTTCTCTGACAATCAGTCTGAGCCTTTAGAGCCAAACAGACATGTTTAAAAAATTTTAATACCCAGTCATAATTGATGAGTTAGGTGAGCTTTACATACTCTTGGAAATATGAATTTTGTTTACTTTTTATAGATTTGAGGAGCTAGTGAAGAAGTTCAAAGTTGAGTACCACGCTGGAGGAGCCACACAGAACTCCATAAAGATCGCTCAGGTCAGTCAATCACACAAACAAACCACCCAGCTTGTTCTGCCACGACATCAATGCTCTGTGAAATCTAACAGTAAATGTTGAGCTGAGTGAGAGTAGAGTTAATAGTCGGATCGTCACAAATGTCCTTACTGTCTGTAGTGGATGATCCAAGAACCCCATAATGTTGGCACGTTCTTTGGCTGCATTGGTAAAGACAAGTTTGGAGGCATCCTGAAGCAGAAGGCTGAGGAGGCCCACATCGATGCCCACTACTACGAGCAAGATGAAGAGCCCACAGGGACATGTGCTGCTTGCATCACCGGAGATAACAGGTGTGCAATTATTATTATAGTAATAAGTACACTATAATGATTCATCATAATCTCACAGTCACAGTCTATTACTCTTCATCTGTTGCTTCCTCCTCTCAGATCTCTGGTAGCTAACCTAGCTGCTGCTAACTGTTATAAGAAGGACAAGCATCTGGACCTGGAAGAAAATTGGAAGCTGGTGGAAAAAGCTAAAGTCTACTATATTGCAGTAAGTAGTAGTTACCAAACTGCTACAGCATATGGTGTGTTCTGATATTTAGGTCAATCCTGTCACTCACTTCACCTTTATACCCAGTGTGGATGTACTGGTGAAGTCTGTGTTCAAAACCGCACTTCATGTGATTAATTAGAGCCCATCAAGACATAAAGAGTAGATCAGTCTTGACCCAATGTCACCACTTGCTTCCAGGGTTTCTTCCTGACCGTCTCTTTGGAGTCCATCTTGAAAGTGGCAAAGCACGCTTCTGAAAATAACAAGCTGTTTTGCCTGAACCTCTCTGCGCCCTTCATCTGCCAGTTCTTCAAGGATAACCTCATGCAGGTTATGCCCTACGTCGACGTGCTGTTTGGCAATGAGACGGTAAGCCAGACTTTCACAGTACATGCTTCAGATGCTCTTTGTGTCCACCAGATGCCGATGTTTAGCTCACATTTTTATGTAAAACAAAACTTTTTTATTCTTCAGGAGGCAGCTACGTTCGCTAAAGAGCAAGACTTTGAGGTGAGTGGACTGACTGTCTATTTAAGCATTTTGAAATGGTAAGTACTGCATTTTTCATTATTTTGCCTATTATGAACCTGATTGTTGTTGATTATATTGTGTGTTTTGTCTGTAGACAAAGGACATTAAGGAAATTGCTCAGAAAGCCCAGGCTCTGCCCAAAGAAAACACAAAGAGAAAGAGGGTTGTAGTGTTGACCCAAGGGAAGGATGAAACCATTGTGGCCCTAAGTATGTTTTTTTTTATTTTTCTTCTGTATGATACTTATTCCTTGTCTCTTGTCCTCTGTTGGAGATAAAGTGCAGTCAGATCATTTTTCATCGTGTATCTGTTCAGGTGACAAGATCGAGACATTCCCTGTGCTGAAGATCGACACTAAGGACATTGTTGACACAAACGGCGCAGGTGACGCCTTTGTAGGAGGTAAGATTTTCCTGTTTTCCGTTGATACATTTCTGGACTTCTTCTGTTCTTTTCTTGTTTCTTTTGTGGATTTCTGTTAACGTCCCACCCCCCACAGGTTTCCTGTCTGAGCTGGTCCAGGAGAAACCATTGGATCAGTGTGTGAAGGCGGCACACTACGCTGCCAACGTCATCATCAGACGAGCAGGTTGCACCTTCCCAGAAAAACCCAACTTCAACTAAGAGATTCCAGGACAACGTCTCCCTCAGCCTGAAGCCTCATACTCATAAAGGCATACATAACTCTGAGCCATAATTTGCTCTAATTTCTTTAAATGCCACTGGCCACCCATCCCTTTTTTTCAATTCATCAAGTCATAATTTCCTTCCAATTATTAGTCTTATGCCTCCTGATGTGTGTCACTGTTCTCCACTGCTTGTTGACCCTGCAGCCAAGAGATATTTATTTTATATATAATTTTTATATATATAAATGATCATGAATCATAATAATATCACTGATGACATGACTTTGCTTTGCACAAAGGATATAAATGGGAAATCTTTTTTTCATGGACAGTTGTCTTCGTTCCTTAAAGGTTTGTTTTTTTTTTCTCTCTCTCTCTTCCTTGGAAACTGCCAACGTCTGGCTGCACTGATGCCTATCGGACTCTCACTGACACTTCATGAGTCTTCCCTTTTTAGACCAAATCAAAGCACAACAAAGAACTTAATTCTGCAGTGGGAGGACAAATTATGCACAAACAGGACTAACTAATGGGAGTCAATGGGGGTTTTGAATACTGCATTAAAATGTGCAGTAGTGATTTGTTTAAGCCTTTTTTTAATGAATTATTCCAGACTGAGCTTATTCTTGTTTTAGACTTAATTTAACAGGCCAGTTATGAAACCAAATGTTTTTTTCTTTTAAGTGCACACTTTTTAAAATGTGTCAATGCCTCTGCCCACCAAGTCCTGTGATGTCTGTCAAATGTCAGCGTTACTGTATCGGTGGATTTCAGCCCCAGGCCACACTTTGATTATGGAGCCAAACATTTCAAACTGTCTGTAACTGTCACTATCTGTATTAACATGACTCTTTACTGATTACTTGAATACAAAATGATCATGGCATTTTCAGAATACTAGAAGTATGAAACTTTATTTGTTGATATTGACCCTGTGTTAATCAGAGGTTTCTTTTTGTGTCCAAATACACCAAAAAGCCTTATGTGACAATTAATTCCTGGTCTCAGTTGCACTTAAGCTGTCCATTTCTGTGCGACTGCCTAACACAAATAAAACGTACAACGAAGATCTTTTTGCTTATTAATTTTTTCAGTTTACTATTTTTTTTTTTGTTAAAGCCTCAATTCAATAAAGATGATTCTTAATAAGAGATCTACAGCATGTGCTCAATAGATTGTGGATCAAACCTCGCTCAAGAAATATTAAAAACTGGTCATTGTTATTAGTGAGTTTTAGGCCTCTTACTTCTCACTCCTCATGTCATACAGTAAATTAATTAAAAGGGTCAGGTACAATCTTGTGTGCTTAATTTGTTCATGCACTTACATATTCAAAGTCTTGGTGTTGAATTCTGAGACTGACATGACAGTTGTGGAAAAAAAAAGTTTAATTATCCAACAGTTAAAGAAACATAAAGAACATTTTGTACCTGAGATGGATTCAGAAGACTGTCTATAGGCATATAATCTGTCTATTGTGAACTATTGGTGTTGCATCTCTCTTTTCTTTCTCAGCCTCTCCTCTTGTAACGTGATGTCCAGGGCTCTGAGTTGCTTGAGGAAGCCGTGGTTAGGCAGGATGCAGCGCCGCTGTCGCACATGCTTTACAGCATCCACCACAGTTAAACTGTGCTTCATCATCAGGTATGCCAAGACCAGAGTCGCTGACCTGCTCCGACCCATTACGCAGTGTACCAGCACCTTGTCTAGATCAAAAATTAAAGAGGTGGTTTCATTAGAAACATGCACACAAGCGTTTTCTCCAGGGAATCGTCTTATATGTTTAATAGATATTTCTTCTAGGATTTACTCTGTGGGTGACTGAGGCCCTGGTGGATGAACTGGGTCGCAGGGTAGAAGTATTGGGAGATGTTGAAGGTGGGTTTGTCATCAGCCTCCACACCGTAGTACTGGATGTCCATGTCTGTGTAGTAATCAGCACCAGTCAGCACATTATTCCACTTCCCCTCTGCTGCATTAAGGACATGTGTAATACCCAGATCCCTCAGGCCAGGCCGCTCCAGGGCTGTCTTCCTGTTTCCATATTACACAAACGTATCGTCAAACTATGAACAAAGCTGTCATCAGCACCATGAAAACATTTCTGTGTGTTCACTCACTCGTCCCCAATGTAGATGTTGGGCCAGACCTGGTTGACATGTGCGTACTGAGCCCCGGTGCCGGTCCAGAACAGCTGCTCCAGGTCTAATGTTCCTGGTGTGATGTAGTCACTGTCTGGATCCACCTGCACCGCCGTGTAGGGGTTCCTGCTTCTGGACTTCAGCACACCAGACGACATGGCTCACCTCTACTGCCCACAAAACACACACACCTAACCTGGCTGGTTCCAGCCTGTTAAATGTCAACACATGTTTTGGTTTTCTTTTTGACCTTAAACTGGATCTCTTTGGGTTTAAGTTGCTCAAAATAAGCTTTGAGAATTGATGACGAGGCTTTTTGACAATTGTCTGCTACTTTATAGATCAAACTCCTGAATAATAAAGAAAATAATTAGCAGTTAAGTACAACCCTAAACAGTATGTCACCCTATCATTGGCAGATGCATGGAGGATGTATGAAGCTATCAATGTTCAAATGTTTTTCATTGACTTTGACATTGACTATTTAATTCAGAAATGTATTATTAGTATTATATGTATGTATGTATGTATGTATGTATGTATATGTATTATATATAGTATTATATACTATATTATAGATTTGAAATATGAATAGTAGATGAAATAGAACATCAACTACATAGTATTTATTTATCTTAAATAAATGTGTGTATATATATATAAATATATATATATATATATATATATATATATATATATATATAAAATAAATTCACCATTATGTCCATTTACAAATAGATTTATTTCTTCCACAATCTTAATTTCATGCTACACTTATTTGCTGCGATTTCATGCTCCTTTTTATATCAAACCTCTAATGCACATCATTCTCAGATTGTGTTGGTTTGTAGAAAATAAGTGTTGAGGTGTTTCAGGATGAACTCAGTCTGGTGATGATCACTTCAGATGTGTGTGATCTGTGATCTAGGGCTGTTTATGATCTACATACTGAACTGACTTGTTCACCATATGAACATGTCTGCTCTACAGGCTGATTGTTGTGTTAAAAGGTAGAAATTAAGATCTTACCCGTTTGTTGGAACCGAAGCTTTAAATCTGTTCCAGAGTATGATCGCAGACCAGCAGCTCAACCTTTCCTCAGAGGACATGTGTGAACAGTGAGAGTGTATCAACAGAGACCTCCCTCCACAACAAACATGAAGGATGAAATACAGATCAGGAATGGTAGCTGCTCACCCAGGGTCTGTGTTTAAGATGATATTTTTAGGCAGCTGGGCTATAACACCTGACCTCAACAACGTGACACACACACACAGATCCTTTCTCACAGCCGTCATAATGTAACCTGACTACTTTCTGTTGGTCTGTATAGCAAAAAGACACACTGAATCATGAGAAATGATGTCAGAGAAGGTGGCATATGTATCATTATAAGAAATAATCTCACTAATGTGTGGACAGGTGTGGGGAGAATTACTTCTGGAGAACATAAAGCACTCACTTCAGAGACTCAGAGACTGGGACTTCTTGTAGCAGATGACACAGATGACATTTCTATTTGTCAGATTTGATTGTCAGCACAGAAAGCATGGATTCAAACAAAACGTGCGCATTACGATGTGTCAGCGTGGTGCTCCTCTGTGGTCTGTCTGCTCTGTGGTTTGAGACTCAGCTCCAGCTGCCTCAGCTGATCCAGAAATCCACAGTTGGGTCCAATGTCTCGGTTCAGACGCACAATAATGATGGCCTCTACCAATGACAGGCCCTGGCACATCATCAGATACGCAAGAACCAGGGCTCCAGAGCGACTGACTCCCATGGCACAATGAACAAACACCCTCCCTGGAAGATAAACAGGTTTGAATATTGACACTTTCAATAATTAAAAAAACATCAGCCTTGTCAAAGTAGGAAAGTGTGACTGTCTGTCTGAAACTAGTCTGAAACTAAAGTAGCTAAATGGTATTTAATTTTACCATCATTAGTTGCATTATTTACACCTGTGCTTTCAACTACTGTTAAATGATGAACAATACTCTGTGAAAAAGGTGGTTTGTACTGAATTGGTGCAGATGTTTTCAGACTTTAGATTATTTTACATCTAATATTTCTCTAACATCAAGTTAATTTTAATTGCTGGAAAATTCTTGTTTAGTATTTATTTGCTGATTTTTTTGTTGTTTCCCAAAAGTGTAAATAATCTATCTATAGAATAAAGATATTGAGTAGGTGTTAAGATGATTATCACATTAATCTGCGCAACTGAAATTAAATAACATTCAACATCAATCTCCGTAATTACTAAACATGTTTAAATATGTTAGTAAACCCACAAAAAAAAGCAGTATGCTTGTTCACATTATTAATTGGCTTCTACTGTATATTTGCACACTGACCATTTTTCTTCAGGGCTCTGTCTATGAACTGTGCAGCAGGGTTGAAGAAAGGTCGTAGGTTGAACTCTGGATGGTCTGCAGCTTCAACGCCGTGGTATTCCACTTCAAGGTCACTGTAGAACCTCTGACCTGTGTTGATCCTGTGTCGACCTGCTGCAGCGTTCACTATGTGAGTCACACCCAGAGACCAGAGGCTGCTTTTATCTCTAGCCACTGACCTGCAGATGCAACCACATAAAATCTGTTCACTGTAATACCTTCACATTTCAAACTGCTGGTTGTGAGTTTTCCCACTTACTCATCTCCAATGTACAGGTTTGGCCAGACTTGATTGACAGGTGCCACTGGCTTCCTGTTCATCCATAGAATTTGCCTCAACTCTGTCAGGGATGGGGTGTCCTCCTGCTGGGAATGACCTCTGTAGCAATAAAGATGTGTGTGTGTGCTTGATGTGTGTTCATGTGTTAATGTGTGTTGCATTGTGTGTGTTTTTACAGTGTTTGTGCCTGCCTTCGCCTCCGCCTCTCCCTCTCCAGACTCATGTCGAGGCTACGGAGCTGCATCAGGAAACCCTGGTTGGGACAGATGTCTCTGTGTGGCCTGACTGCAGCCACCGCCTCCTGCAGCCTCAGGCCCTCAACAATCATCAGGAAGGCCAGCACCAATGTTGCAGAGCGGCTCACGCCCATCAGACAGTGGACAAACACCCGCCCTGGGACAGGTGACATTACCTTTAGCATCAGGTATGCAGCAAAACATGCACTTTATGTTCAGTTTGTGTTCACATGTGTTAAAAATATGTCAATTGTATGTTTATTACTGAGATCATAGTGAAACATGGTGGTGTACTGGGCAGAATATCAGAAACACCTGCTGAATGTAGTCTAGTACAACAAGATCACTAAAGACTGAAATTACAGTATAAAATTAGATAGAAACAGTTCTATTGGATTGATGTACCTAATAAAATGGCCACTGCCTGTAAATCCAGTCATACACTGTATGACGACTAAATGTGACTGACTTGCCTCCCATAGCCAGTGCAGCTCTGATGTATCGTGCTGTCGGGTAAAAAAAAGGACTGAGGATGAAGTCTATTGCATCATCAGCCTCCACCCCATAATAGTCCACTGTCATATCTCTGTAGAAACGAGGTCCAGTGTTGACGTAGAACCAGGGGCCGGAGGTGTGGTTGTCTTTGGAGGGTCGGTGAGCAGCATTTACAATGTGAGTTATGCCCAGACTGTGGAGGACGCTCTTGTCACGAGCTGCCACCCTGAAACACATTCACTGCCGTGTGAGTGAGGGATGTCCATGTAGACACACTATATGTGCATGTTGTGTGTGAGCCTACTCGTTGCCGATGTAAAGGTTAGGCCAGACTTGATTGACGTGTCCTGTAGGTCGTCTGTCTGCCAGCAAGAACTCCTGCAGCTCTGAGACAGAAGGAGGTTCATACGGCGGATCCCTGAGGGACATGCTGCCAAAAACACACAAAAAACACACTTAGCAGGCGTTCAGTTTTCAAAACTAAACACATACGGATCCCCAAACTAACCTGTTTCCACTTCCAATAATCCTCACTTCAAGGCAGTGCAAACTCCTACTCTCCGACTGTGCTCGCTCTTGTTTCTCTGTAAACACTCACATGACTGTTTCCTTTTATAACTTTTTGTAATCGTACACTCATGAGAGGCAAACATCTTGCTGAATTCAAGCACATTAAAACACATTTAATCCACTTGACTTGACTACATGCCTGTAGTCTCACTCCCAGTGTCACTCCTATGGACAACAATGTGAACTTTAACATCACTTGGTTAGTTTCCATGGTCGCAGATTGTTATGTAATACTCTGCTGTGCTGTATGTGTTTCCAAGGCTAATGCCTGCTGCTCTTTCTCCTTTAAGAAATATGATCTAGGCTGTGAATAACATTCACCAGTGACATGTTGACTTCAGCTGCATTTGTTGTGTTTACGTCATCCTGAATTATTAGCTACTAATCAGAAATGTAGGTTATGCTCAGTGTTATGTAACAAGACACAAGGCCTTGGATATACAGTATATAAGGATAAGTAAGTGTAAGTACAGCGCTCTCTGTGCTCCTCTGCTGAACAGTTAACATGACACAAGCTGCAGATTGAGAGAAACCTGTATGAATTTGAATTAAATGTCATCATTTATTTTTATTGCATTACCTTCATCATCATTTTGTAATATGTCCAATTAACTTTTAATGAATAGAATAGATTATACTCCCTTGCAGCAGCTTCTACATATCAAATTTTTGTTTTCTGCTATATTAATGCTTTGCATATCAAATTCAAATTTAGCACCCTTAATAAAGACACATCTTTGTTCATGCATAATGTTTTATATTTATACAGTAATATACAGCACATTACCACTCATTCTGAATTTATCCAGCCAGAATATTTCAACGAAATGTCATAAAATGTCTTTAATGGATATTCACAACTAGGCGTATAGCTGTATTTACAAAGCTTGCAGATATGCTGGACAACACTGGCAGCTTAACAGATGAACACAGTTTGAATATGAAAACCTCAGACACTATATGACACTTAGATATTTACAGTATTTCACAACGTCATTGCTGCTGTCCAGAGGTTAAACTGGAACACCTTAGAAATAAAAACATGGATTTAAAATGCTCACCACTGTCAAACTCACACCTTGAACTACATCGTACATATTGTGATAGTACTTACATGTATTTTTCATATAGAGCTGCATAGAGTGTAACACATGGAAAGGGAGAGCTGTCTAATGTCAGAGAAGAGGGCAAATCCTCCGTTTGAGTGTCAGCTGTTCATCCAGTTTGAGGAGGAGAGAAAGGAAGTTCCTGTTGGGGTAAATGGCTCGTTTTTGGACGACACGCCTCAGAGCTTCTCTCAGAGGCAGCTGCTGCCGCAACATGAGGTAAGCCAGAGCCAAAGTGGCTGATCGACTCATGCCCATGATGCAATGAACCAACACTTTTCCTGGATGGAGAATGAGAAAAGAAATAGAGAAAATGTAAAAAAAATAAATAAAATAAAATATAAATGGGACAATGTGTGTTTCATTCATGCACTGTACCGTCTTTGCTCTTTAGGGCTTTATGGATGAAGTCAGCTGCAGGTTTTAAATACTGACTGAGGTCAAAATGATCTGAATCCTCTGCTGGGATTCCAAAGTAAGCACAGGTGTTCCCATAAAAACTCTGGTCACCAATGCTGCCCTGCTTGGAGTGCGCTGCGTTCAGGACATGAGTGATGCCAAGCCTGTGTAGTTTCTTTTTGTTCTGTGCCACGGCCCTGGAAAACGAGGGGAGCAGTATCATGGATTTAACAGGTTAATGCAACACACAAATTTCTCATGTTCATGAAGGTTTCCGCAACAGAAACACAAGACACTCACACGTTTCCAATGTACAGGTTGGGCCAGACTTCATCCACTGGTGTGAGCTCCAGTGTGCAGGAGTCCAAGATGAGCTCCAGTTCTTTAATGAGCACCAGGTCCTGTGTCTGGCTGCTCCCTGACATTCTCCACAGACACAGAGAGTTCCTCCAACTGTGCCCACTGTCCGTCCCCTCACCACCAGGGTCTGCAGCTCAGTGAGAGACGACAGCAGGTGGTTTGTTGTTTGAATGCCGCTTGCCTCCAAAATTAGCTCTCTGTGTTCAGTCATTTCTCTCCAAGTGGATGTAGAGTTATTTAACGTTGCTGCTTTGCATTGATTGGTCTGTTCACTGCTGACAAAGGTCGTGCGGGAAAAGACAGGGACTTTCTCTGTTGACACTGAGGTCACTTCAGGAGAGGACAAAGGAGGGGAGGGATGGACACAGTCGAACTGTTTAGTGTATACATACAGTAAAATGGTACAAGTGGAGACAGTCTTACATGGTATGAATGAGGACATTGACATCTGCAGACAAGGAGGACAATGCTATGGTTTTATCAGTGTCGCTCCTCGCTTTATTTTAATTTGACTAATTCATCCCTTTCGTCCTGCAGTTTTCGGTCCAGGGCTATCAGCTGCCGCAGGAAGCCTCTGTTTGGGAAAATCCAGCGTTTCTGTTGCACGCAGCGTATGGAGGACAGAAGACTGAGGTGGTGATGGATCATCAGGTAGGCCAGGACCAACGCAGCAGAGCGACTCACACCCACAGCACAGTGCACGAACACCTTTCCTGGACAACAGACATGAACAAAGACAGTGAAAATGCAGTTGACTCCAGTCTGAGAATGTGTGGCAGCTTACGGTACCTCCTGATGTCAAAGCCTGGTGGAGGAACTCAGCAGCAGGGTAGAAAAAAGGTGAAAGGTCAAATGTTGGCAGGTCATTAGCCGGGACGCCGTGGTATTTCACCGTGGTTCCATAGAAGTCATCACTGCCCTTACAGCACAGTTTTCCATGCGCTGCATTCAGCACATGAGTGATGCCCAGCTGCCAGAGCCCGAGCTTGTCATGAGACATGAACCTGACACAAATACCACATCTGAATGCAGTTCACACACATGCAGTAATATATGAACTTTAAAAAAGCCACAGGATGCTCACATGTCCCCCAGATACAGGTTTGGCCACACCTCATCTCCGTGGCGACAGGAGCGTGGAGCTGAATGTAAAATCCCCTCCAGGTCCTGGACAGTCGGGGTCTCCCACGTCCTCTTTTGACCCTCCGTCACACACTTTTCCTCCTCTTCTGGGTTGCTGATGTTTCCCTGCTCACAGTCTTCACATCTTACCTCATTGACTGGTTGCATGTCTGCCATTTCTAAGTAATTTTTAAAGTGCAATCTACTGTAATTTCCCTTAAACTAAATCGCACCGCTGTGTGTTGCCTGTGCCTTGGTTTCTGCAGCATCTGACTGTCATGAACAGGTGGTGCAGTTTGATACTAGCTCTCAGTCAAGCTCCCACTCATGGAATTATGATTGTAATTGCATTACTGGTTTGGAAACCACTGTTTGTGCTGTCAAAACAGATATTACATGAAATTTTTTCTTTAAATCTAGGGAAACATAACTTGTAAACAGATCCTAGTTTTACCCAAACGTGGCCAGCAGATGTCAGTGCGCTTTCATTGCCTGCCCTGTATGAGACCAGCTCTTCTTTGCTGGTGTTGTTTATCATTGTCTCTTCCTGTTTTCTGTTGCCTAGTTGGTCACAAGCATGTTAGTCATGAAACAGCTCAGACAGGCAGCTCATCCACACCCTCTGCCAACACAGTGACAGTGGATTTATGGTAAGAGAGGCAACTTAATATCATCTGCTGAAGTTTGAAACTACTAAATGTACTTCCTGTGACTTGTTTGTTCCCACTTTGAACATGTGTCTCTCCCCTACTTCTTGTTATGTGAAGAGGACAGTGTTGCAATGTTTTCAAACAACCATAAAAATGAGATTTAATGGTTCAGAGTTGATGTCACTGAAATGAAGCAGTCTGGCGACGGCTTTGTGGTCCTGTGGTGAACTTTCTATGAGCCCTTTGTGAAACAGTGTCACACACACACACACACACACACACACACACTGAAGGGCTTTCTCTCTCACAGCTGTGTGTCACTGCTTGCTGGGACTCACTGTAAGCCAGCCAAACAAGCTGACAGCGCACTTACGAATCCCCAAGTAAAGCCTCAGGCAGGGAAGCTGCAGGATGTTGCCAGTAAAATCTAGAGGCCAGTTAAAAATAACCTATTTCTCTTTGAGAGCATGGAGCAGCAGCTACCCAGGTGAGTTGCTTTAGGTTTCAGACATTTAAATATTTAATGTTGATCAGCTGATAAGCTGAATTTGTCCTGTAGGCCTACAGACCCCTTCACTGGCAGTCAGCCACCATAGGGTCTGCACTAAATTGAATTGGTGTGATGTAATGTTGGGAGGTTACTGACACAATGTAACTGTCCAATATGTTGCAATCAATTATGGGATGTCGTAGTAGGTGTGACTGTTAATCGTACGCGTATGATTCTTCTTAGAAAAAAATGAGTGATTTTGGAAAGACATGAGAAACCTTCATTGATAATTTGATTTAAGAATAAATTAATTAAAAAATCTAAATAAAAAGTCAATTAAAAAAGTCTTTCACTTAACTCTAAACCTTTGATTGGAATACAAGGTTTAAGCTGCACAGTGATATTATGGCGTTAAACTTTCAGCTAATATTATAGTCCTGTTTCACGATATTAACTTTGAGTCGATTTTAAATAGTTTGTCTTAATAGATTAACATAAAATTGGATTGCTCTTTTTTAATTCATGGATTAATCTGTTTAATGTAAGAAAGCAAAAAAAGCAAATATTATACATACATACACATATATTGAAGAAGTTGAAACCATAAATTTTTTTTGAGAGGAAATGAATGAAATGAATCATTTTGTTTTATGTTACATTAAACTGTTTTTTTTTTTAAATAAAGGTCACCTTGGGGTCTTGGAAATTGTGATTCTGAGGTTTTATTGTACAGATCAAACAAAAAATCAAAGTAAACAGTCATTAGTTGTAGCCCTTACATTGAAGTAGCTCCCAGATGTAGCAAATAATCACACAGGAGACCTGGTTTGTAATTCTGCTCATACAATTACTGTAACCGTTAAATTCTCCCCCAAATACTGGACCCTTAGCGTATGAGCGTTTATTTACATTATTCTTTAATAAGTGTAATACTTCCCTGCTGTCTCAGGTATTACTGATGACTGAAATCTGCTTACTTATGTAATTTTAAGTCTGTATCTGCTGTATAGTCAGCGTGTTTGTAGGCGATCGCTCACGTTCAGCAGTTGTCGATCGTGCAGTTGCGTTGGTTGAGCGCTGCAGACCTTTGGAGCAGTTGGGAGGAGAGGGCGAGCAGCACCATGGTGAGCTTATCAGAGGGTCAAAGGGCAAAAAAGGAGGAAAAAACAGAGCAAAGAGGAGTGTTTGATGATCAGTACCTAACTCTGTCTGTGGGAGAGGAGCTTACTCTGCTGTATTTGTGGATGGTTAGTGACACACTGTTTTTGTTTTATTATGAGATGGAACAGAGAGAAAGTTCACACTCAGGTTGAATTCCTATTTGTTTGTCTTAGTTTGAGGCGCACTGTAAAACGTGGGCCTGCTTTATGAGGCTCAGGATGTCAGTGCATACATACAGCATACTGTAAGCTGCTGCTCTGTTGTACAGTCGCAGACCTGAACACAGATGATGTAATCATGGCACAAAGGAGCTGGTAAGTACTGCCAGGTCACCTCAAATAAAAACACAAACAAGCATGTTTTAGAAGGTTAGAGATTTCTTTGAATTATTTGCTTGAAAAATGACTCAAATTCAAATCTTATGTAGATATTTGCAGTTTCTTCATAGTAAACTATTATTGAGTGGCTGTGAGTAAGTATGTTACACACAGAACAGCGTAGCTCATTTTAGAGAGGTCATTAAAATATTTTAATACATGACCTTGAGCTATTTTCTGACACTGATCTAAACTGAATACTAATGTCGATAGGTGACTTGAAAAATCTAGGGCAAGAATAAGATGAAGAGGCACAAACACAGTGGAGAAATAAGCAGTGCTCAATTATCAGAAGTGTTTTTCATCTTTGTCAAACTCTACATGACTGAACACTGTCTGTATCTGCAGTGGCATGGCGTCATCAGAGGACAGTGTGAGTGCCTGGAGCTGTAAGCAGGTGGCCCAGTGGCTGCAGGAAGAAGGCTTCTCAGAGTATGTGGAGTTATTGTGCACCCAGCACCGCCTGGATGGCCCCAGCCTGCTGGCTCTGACTGAGGCCGACCTCCGCGGCCCTCCACTGGGCCTCACGGTGCTGGGAGACATCAAGAGACTGACCATAGCCCTCTGCCGGCTCCAGAGACAGAACCAGGCCCAGCTGGAGGAGCTGGGTCTGCATACCACAGACAGTCTCCCTGCTGGGCTCTCGCTAGCCCCTACAAGGGGTGAGTGGAGCCATGACAGAGCAGACAGGAGGCATAATGGAGGCGATCGCTTGTGTAACGGGACTGAACTGAGGTTACGGAACGGTGACAGATCTGGATTTGGTTCAGGAGCTGCGGTGTATTCTACTCACTCCAACGGGAGGTATAGGCAGCACCTGGCTGGCAGATTGGACCCAGAGGTGTGGAAGACGATTATCAGCTCCATATATGTGTTTTTGGTGTTTGGGTTCACATCTTTTGTCATGGTCATTGTACACGAGCGTGTTCCTGATATGAGGACGTACCCACCGCTCCCTGATATATTTCTGGACAGGTATAAATGCATGTTGAGCAGACTCCATAGTTAATGTACACTCACACTCTCCTGTTCTCATATCTAATCTGCACGCTGATACACATGTTATCATACTCTGACAGTGTTCCCAGAATCCCTTGGGCTTTTGCAATGGCTGAAGCCTGTGGTCTCATCCTGTGCTACATGCTTCTGTTGATCCTGCTCCTCCACAAACACAGGTACAGTAGACCACATCACCACTGAAACGCTGTCTAAATGCAAGTAGGCTATGAAGAGCTGTCTCTGTTTCAGGTCCATTCTCTTCAGACGGCTGTGCTCTTTGATGGGAACTGTGTTTTTGCTTCGTTGCTGCACCATGTTTGTCACGTCGCTCTCTGTGCCTGGGCAGCACCTGAAGTGTGCCAGTAAGGTGGGAAGCACTCATGAGATAATGTGCAGATTAGATAAAGTTTTTGGCTCTGGAGCGGCCAGTAATTGTTGTCGCTGTTGGCAATGTTGCACACTTTATTCTTGACTCAGCGTTCCCCTGGTGATGACTGATGAACAGCTGCTACTGTATTTCACAGCATGACTGATAACGGGTGTCTTTTTGTTTCCACAGACGTACGGTGATTCCTGGGGAAAGATACAGAGGGCGCTGCTGATCTGGAGTGGGTTTGGGATGACTCTGACAGGCGTCCAGACGTGTGGAGACTACATGTTCAGTGGACACACTGTTGTCATCACATTGCTCAACTTTTTTGTGACCGAATGTGAGTGTTACTCACAAGGCTGTTTTGCCCTCAACACACTGTGTGACATTTGTGAAAGGATAAAGCTGACATTAGATATATTTTCCTTATTCTTCTTCAACAAATCCCAGGCAAAGTTCCAGTGCAACACTGTGTCTTTGGATGACACGTGAATAAGTTGTATCAGACTTAATACACATTTCCTGTGCATGTGTAGAGAAGATTACAGCTTCCATGTTTATGCTACATCAAGCTACACAAAAAATAGGATCACTGTTGGTCTTTTCATGGGCTTTATTGACAATATTTAATGATTCCCTTCATTTGCAGACACTCCCCGAACCTGGAATCTGATTCACACCATCTCCTGGGTGTTAAACCTGTTTGGGATTTTCTTCATCCTGGCGGCACACGAGCACTACTCCATCGACGTGTTTATTGCCTTCTACATCACCACCCGCCTCTTCCTCTACTATCACACTTTGGCCAACACCCGTGCATACCAGCAGAGCCGAAGGGCGCGCATTTGGTTCCCCATGTTCTCCTTCTTTGAGTGCAATGTGAACGGGCCTGTCCCCAACCAGTATCACTGGCCCTTCAGCAGACCGGCCTTCATGAAAACTCTGATTGGATAGAGCTCCCTTTCAAGGATCAAGCATGGACTAAAATATTAAAGCCTGAATGAGACACGTTCTTGAGATGCTGCTTCTTATCTTTGGATGGTTGTTAGCTTTTTATGTGGGATGTTTTTTATATTATCAACTAATTTTATGTTTAAAGGAATAGTTTGACATTTTGGGAAACTGAAATTGAGGTGAGGAATTAAATAAATGTATTCCCTAAAATGTTGAACAGTCCCTTTAGTTTAAATTGCACAATACTGCCAGGTATAACGTGGTTTATTTTGGGGCCTAAGAGCTGCAGGTACAGATACTTTTCTTTGAGATTTATATGCCTTTCATTAATCACTTTCACTTTTGGGATGTTTAAGGCTCACTGGTGGTTTGGATTGTTTGTCTCGCAAGAGGTTAGGCACCTGTTTGGTAACTGCTGCCAAAGGAGTGGTAGTTTTTTATGATGCAAAACAGGAAACACTTCCTGTTCTCTACTGAAAGAGCTGTTTCAGTCACTGGTTATTGTTCATTTACTCTTCATAAATTGAACTCTACAGCTTTGTTGACTTTGATAATGTCACCATTGGGATAGTGTATCTTTCCACATTCACAGTTAACTCAACCAAATATCTGAACATTTATTGTAATGTCCACTTTTACCAATTAGCCCTTATTATAATTGTTTCTTTTAATTTGATACTGTTTTATATTTTTTACAGATGTTAATTATGTGACTACAGAAAAGTACAGAGATGGATTTTGTTGAAACATTATCTGAAGTATTCCTCTGTTGCACAGGGCAAAGACTTGCTTTTAAAATAACCAAGTTTCAAAAGTGCATATTGTTTACTACGGCATGGTTGATCCAAACTAATAATTGTTTACAATGCAAGTAATCTCTGCAATAAAAGTTTACAAATAAGGAAAATGTATTTTTTATATATAATTCAAATTGACTGTTTCCTTGGCTGCTTTTTCACTGATGTGTTTCTTTTTGCATTTGTTGAATAAAATCAATTATACATATTAGAAAAAAATGATTTATTTTGAGTTTGAAAAACAACAACCGCTATTTATCATGGGTGAAAATGTCATGATTCAGTGAGGCGTGCCTTTAATATAAACAAAGCCTACCTACATGCTTGTCTTTCCCACCTTAAAACAAATATCTGATATCACTATTCAAACAGCATCAATAAAGCCATGCACACCTTAATATAAAGCCAACATTAGAGAGGTCTGACTCAGATCAGCTTCTTGTTGACGGGTCACATCACATCTGAGGATGGTATGTACTTTACACTTTTCAATTAGGGAAGCTATCACCAGTTTAAGGGCAAGTATTTGCAGACTCTTGAATTGTCTTGAATTGTAGTTGAGTTTTTTTTAATAAAACAAAATGCTACATACATGTACTTAGAGATACTGTACATATATTTGACTTTAAAGACACCATTGCTATCAGAGTTAACATTTTAATTAAAATTGAGTAGAACAGCTTTACCGTTACCTTCAGTTTCCTGCAGGATTCAATTTTAGTCCCACTGCAGGAGCAGCAGGAGCATGATGGTGGTGGTAAATGATAAATCAGCAAGTGAAATCTAAAACAGAAGTGGTTCAGTAAATAGAATAGAATAGTTTTTTATTCATCCCCCCTTTGGGGGAAATTCACCCGCCACAGCAGCACAGACAAAATCACAGACACATTGCAGTAGTTAAATATTAGAGTAGTTAAATAATGTCAATTTTAATCCCTCAATGATAAGATAAACCTTTAATAATCCCTCATTGGAGAAAAAATTATAACACAAACGTGAACACTGCAAATAGGGCACAAATCATTTTTTTGAGGTCTAAAAGATTAATTAGTGTATCCTGATGTAAACTGTAAATCCTTACAAATATATCTCCTGAAGATTGAATTACATTATTTGTATTTATGCTATATACATATATGTTGAAGGAAAAATATTTTCATTGGAATTTATTCAGTTTGACTGTTTGATCACTGAGTTAAAAAGAGGCATGAGTAAAACACATTTCTTTTCAGTGTTTAGGAGTGCATAAATACGCTGCAGATACGGCACCATGTTCACTGATGTGTTCCTTTTACTCTTTCAGGCTTCTCTCCATGTGTTTGTTTGCCTGCTGGGACTGGTTGTCCTGTGTCAATCCAGCTGCTTCTTTCAGGAGATGGAGCTGAAAGATGTGAAAAACCCTCCAAAAGGTGAGTCAGTCATGATAGCATTTGGACAAGACACAATATACAGTACAGCAGTGTGGCAGTCCTTCTTCCTTCATGTCCATCTCCATCGTGAGTATTATCCATCCAGCTGTGTGTGTTTGCTTAACAGCTGTCAACCGACTCAAAACTTACTTAAACCACACCAATGCACATATTGATACATGCCCATTATCAGAGTGTGATAAGTGGCTCAACAGTTCCTCTGACCCATGTTTTTATTTCTTTACACACAGGGTGTGTGGATGAGGATGGAAAGCAGCATGATTTTGGCTCTGAATGGGACAGAGACTGCATGGTGTGCTCTTGCACGAGGAAGGGCTTGAGCTGCTGCAGCAAGTAAGATTTTCATGCTTTGATTTTGCTTTGATTTATTACGCTGGTGACTGGGGTGGGGTGTTAAGCTTTATGTCTCTTATATGTTTATTTTAATTAAACAAACACCTGTCATGCATGACAACAAATAAAAGATGTATGTGTACTCCAAGATTCACCACAATGATAAGTAAATGTAAAAAAAAACAAAACATTAAAGCACAATTGTGAAATTTGCAATACCCTCCCATTTTTCTGACCCCCAACCCATCCATTATAAATAGTGCACAGTCCCATTTTAAGAAGACTGGCTGCTCTCGACACATTGTAATATGTATTATTTTTTTGTTTTAGGATACCTGATGCAGACACAGTAGATATTCCTGATGAATGTGAGCTGGCTGTAAATAAGGCGGCCTGCTCTGCCAAGGTGGTGATGAAGTCAGACAAGACAAAAGAGTGTAACCCCATCTGAACACACTACAGTGACCCCTACTCGTTAGGGACCACTGAAGGCCAAACTGGTTATTTTCATGCTAGTTTAGTGTGTGTACATACAATAAATCACCAGCGAACACAGACTAATCAACCTTTGGCTTACTTGTCATGTTTTAAATGTCACTGACAATAAAGCTAAAACCAAAAAATGCTCCAGCTCTGTTTCTCCTTGCCTGCTTTATGTCTCTGTAACAGCACTTACAGCAGGTGTCATTTTCAGCATGTAATTGAATAAAACCACCACTGCGTGACAGCAGAGCGTAGTGCTCAGAGGGTCTCTGGCAACCCAAAGGGCTCTAACAGCCCAATCATAGCGGTGCTCCCCTCATCTGTTGTCTCTGATACAAACACTCTGGGTGGTTGTGATGTTCAGCTCCGTTTTCAACTCCCATTTCTGTGGATTCACACCTGCTCAGAGCCTGGTTTCCTGTCACATTGTCATCACAGAGACACTCCTTCGGTCGACCTAACACGTGAGTGCTTTATTTTACACACAATAATACAATAATCCATAATACACATTAATGGTCTTTGTCAGGAAAAGTCTGTGTTTTTTTATAAAATGAATGTATGCTATTTCTCAACTGTCAGCTTGTAACAAACAGGTGTACTGTATTTATCTATCATTGTAAATGTTTTATAATGATGTAGGCTAGAGGTGCAGGTAGGCTGTTTAAATGCATTTCTGCAGAAAAACTGGAGAAAATGCAGAAAGAAACATGGAAAATGTATACATATGCATTCATTAGCATTTCATATACTGTGTTACATCTCTTGACAGTTTCCATAGTGATAATGTCTTAGGATGTATTCCCCACAATCCTTGACACTCCCAGCAATAATGAGGCATGGGTCATCATTTCAGGTTGAGCACAATACAGCGCATGCTACCCTGCTCTTCCACATTCAGGAGGAGAAAAAATTGATTGTGAATAGTCCAAGTCTGTTGGATGTGTGTACAAAATTCATAACCACACATTCCTGTCAGTGGTGAGTTTCACTGGTAGTCTAGTTTATAAAGCTACAATAAAATGGAAATTCATTTCACACTATTAAAACAGTAAACATCTTTTAAGATATCATTTTATATGAATAGATTTCAATCAGTGACTGCACAGGAGGGACATTGGGCTTTCTTTTTGATTCCCTGTCAGACACATGCACAAGCTGTCTCCATTTCCACATGTTTATTTATAGTATAATTGTTGGATTGATTGCAAGCAAATCCTTCAGTATTGCTTATACTTGTACCTACAATATAGACCTTTAAATTTATCAGCAAAATATTGTATAAGGAAACTTAAATGAAATGCAATTATGCAGTCATAAAAATGTTTTTTTTAATTAATAATTAAAGTAATTTATTGAAAAAGATTCAAGAGAAAAAGAAACATTGATGACAATGTAGGTTAACAAATGGAAATGCATTGTTATGCAGCACGACTGCACTCAGAAAGATATAAAAGAAAGAATGAAGGTGAGTCTGGTTCATGGGAAATGGCAGTCTCTCCTTTTACTGTCAAAGACACAGTCAGTTTTCTCTGAGATGGAAGACACTTCTCTGAGGCAGAAACGAGAAAGAAAATGATGGACAGTGCGTTGCCAGGTCACAGTGTTCCTTATCCTGCAGAGATTTTTGCTTTGGAAAAGAGACAATCATAATAACCCACCGAGGTGCATCCTACAGAGTCATTAGAATGTAATGCCTATTAAAGGAGCATTTCTTCTTTTTCTCCTGCTTGTGTTTATTTTCCCTCCACACTGCTCCAGCTGTTTATTACATCTGGTTACTGGTGACATTGCACTTGCCTTTCCTCCCTTAACAAAGGATGATCAATGCTGTACCACGTCGCCTGCAGCTCACTCAACACACTGACAGAGTAGGTTAGTAATGATGCAGTGTGAAGTGACTGATAGCTAAGTGTGTGTGTGCTGTTAATGGAAAATGACAGGCTCGTTTTCTTCGCAATGCTGGATTTCACAGCACACAGCAGAGGTTTCAGGGGAGGAAGTGCAAATCCATTTTTAGGATTCTGATAATGCCGTGCCCTCTCACTTCAACATACTACATCATTTATTGTGTTAACATAGAAGTCTCGGCTCAAATATATGCATGGTAATTTTACTGTCATTAAGCTATTATGTTCGGTCTTGAAACCTGACTGGAGGGTTCATTTGTGGGAGGCATGTGACAAGTCTGAGGTTTTAAGATGGGTGAAGAAGAAGAGAAAGAGAGTGATTATTAAGACCAAAAGCTGAAACTACTCTGTGCAACTGTAATGTTGCTTAGTACAAAACACCAAAACCATAGCAAACTACCTTGTGTACATTAAAATCAGAGTTGGCACATTATAAGCTGTGCAAACAGTTTACGCCTTGAAACATTCTTGTGTTTATGTATTTTGTGGACAACACAACATTACACTAACTACAAGTAAATAATGATTGACAGCCATAGTGGCTCATCATGTTGCACTGATGTTCATCATCTCAGTTTGGCATCTTCGCATGCTATCATATGTTAATTAGCACAGAACACAAAGTACAACTGCAGGTTGTTATTCCCAGGAATAATTGGTCTAAAACCAAAGTATTTGACACCAAAGTCAGAGCTATTCATCCTCTGGGAACAATAAATAACTACTAAAATATAATTTCATGGTTTTTTCATCAAACTGAGATTGCTATCCCAACAGCTTTGTCACCAGCATTGCTAATGATAGAGCATAAGGGTGTGCTCTCTGGAACCTAATCTCACAGTGAATTAAATGGAGAAAAAGTCCTCACACATGGCATCTTTCCCAAGCCTTTTTTCTCCTCAGCCACAGGATCCACTTCTCACCTTTCCTTCACTCTCTGCACAACAGCGTCACTTCCAATAACAGGGACTGGTTTGCAAATGATTGCTTTTTTCCTCTCTTTGTCTCAGCATGTTTTAAGAGGGCTGGGATGGCGACACTAAAGTCCTGGTGAGATGTCCTTGAGTGCCTACGAGAACCAGCCTTCTCCATCAGCGACAGCTCTACCTCTGCCCTTCAACAGCTCTACCACTCCACATTCCCTACCATGGGAGGAGGGAAGAACTACTCACGAGTCTGTGCAGGAGTGGCTGGGGAATAAGACCCAGCTCCTCTCAGACCTTGCTGTCCTCGGGCATGACGAGCAGTGCCCCATGTCCTCTGTCCTCACAGCATGTCTGGTCTTGTGGTACAGCATGACAATGGTGCTCGGGCTGGTGGGAAACATTGGCCTCATTTCCATCATCGTCCGTCACCGAGAAAAAGTCAATGTCACCGGCATTTTCATCTGCAACCTGTCATTCTCTGACATCCTGGTGTGTGTCTTCTGCCTCCCTTTCACTGTCATATACACATTAATGGACCACTGGGTGTTTGGGTCGCTGTTATGCCGGCTGGTGCCGTTTATCCAGTGTGTGTCTGTGACAGTGTCTGTGTTGTCTCTGGTGTTCATTGCTCTGGAAAGACATCAGCTCATAATTAACCCTGCTGGATGGAAACCAAGCATTCCCCAGGCCTACATGGTGGTTGCTATGATTTGGATTCTGGCCTGCTTCACCTCCTCACCTTTCTTGGCCTTTCAGCTCCTCACAAGCGAGCCCTACACCAACATGATCCTTCCCCAGGTACCACTCCATCACCAAGCCTCTTCTCAGGCTTATCTCAATGTGTCTCCATCTCAACCTGTCTCCTACACATACAAAAACTCATCTGCACTTACGAATTCATACCGCACCCTCTTTTCTTATGTCCCTACCTCTCCACACATGGAGGCCTGTCTGGAGCACTGGCCATCCCCGCATCACAGGCTCGCTTACACCACATGGCTCCTGCTGTTCCAGTACTGTGGTCCACTGTTGTTGGTCCTGCTCTGTTATGTTCGAGTTTTTGTGCGCCTTCGTCACCGCAAAGACATGTTGGACCGTGCCAGCACCCCAGAGAGCCAGCGCATGACCCACAGCCGCCGGATCAACATCATGTTGGTTGCTCTCATAACGGCCTTCGCTCTTTGTTGGTTGCCACTAACCATCTTCAACGTGGTGTCAGACTGGAACCAGGAGGCTCTGCCCATCTGCCACCACAACCTGCTGTTCTCCCTCTGCCACCTGCTGGCCATGTCATCCACCTGCATCAACCCCATCATCTACGGCTTCCTCAACTCCAACTTTCGGCAGGAGGTGAGAGAGGCAGTCCTGCATTGCCGCTGCAGCCCGCTAGAGGATGAGTGTGAGCATTTCCCCATGTCCACTGTGCAGATGGAAGTGTCCCGCATCTCTGCGCCTGTCAGCTGCAGGAGCAACTCTGTTTGCATTTAATATTACAGGATACTGATGTAGTAGGATATAGTCACATAAACTGTGCAGTAGGACTAATGTTCTTTGTTCTAACTATAGAGACAGGATAAAGTGCCATGTTTTTGTCAGTGGTTTGAAGTGTGCAGTACAGTGTTGGTTTATATTATTCTGCAGTAGGAGTTTGTTGATGTAAACAAAAAAGAATGTGTCATTTCTCGCACTATTTATAAACGAAACACAATTTGTTGCAATATACTGTTTTTATGTTAGTTAAACTGTGATGTTGGTCAGCAGCTGACACACCAGACTCATCAAAACACCAACATGAGGGATAAAGGTGTTCACACATCCATGAGCTCCAGAGACCAAGTCAGTTGTCAAGACTTACAGGGGACCAAAAAACTATTAAGAGACTTTCCTATATGTTGACTTTTGAAATGCCGATGTTGTATTTCTTGCATTTTATTACCACTTTTGTATTTATGGCATTTGTGCTGTGAAATTGATGTGTGAGCTACGGTGAAGAAAAACACAAGGTGTAATATTTGTGACTAACGTGACTCATAGAGGTAAAATGTAACACTTCCTAAAACTGTTAAATTCTAGACTTGCTTTAGATGAGTTCAAGAAATATAGAACTAACAATAAATGTACTTACTTTTGGAATTGAATTGGTATTAAAATGTTAATATTTATATTAAAACATTCTCAAATATTTTCCATGACACATTACACACCATTGACTCCACTGTCATCTTCACACACTTGTTTGCGATTCATGTGTAAGACTGTAGGCTAATCATGTACTGCATATGACTGCATATGTGCCCTGTTTTAATAATCAAATTAGTGGGCCTATATCATAAGCTGTATATTGTATCAGCACACTCATTTTAACTTATCCAAATTAAAAATATTAGATTCAAATTGTTCTTGCTGCGTGGTAAAATCACCAGACAAATTAGAATGAATGCATTAATTGATGATTTTTTAAGATTGGATAATGTTTGTCTTCCAACATGATGTAGCTATTCAGTGTATAAACACTGTCAAATGCATATTGTATTGTTTGAATTGTCTGAGGCAGTCTGGGTCTGCAAAGACGGCGAGATGTACAGTAGGTAGTAGCTTTGGAAATATTTTTGAGGTAATGATGACAGGGAGGACTAATGAACACCAGCTGTGTCTGATGGTTCAAATCGACTTGATAATTTCTGAAAATGTTTGCATGGTACTGTAGTAGCAAGCTCAGTGTTAATGAGCTTGTGATCGGTGAGGGAAACATTTGAGATATCCTACCCCAGCTATATAATTTTTATGTGAAAAGTCCCCTGAAAAAAAATCATGGGCTTGTCTCAGGTTTAAGTGACACCATTTTTTGTCCTATGAACCTTTGAGGGGCGGTACGGTGGTGTAGTGGTTAGCACTGTCACCTCACAGGAAGAAGGTACCGGGTTCCGGGGCCTTTCTGTGTGGAGTTTGCATGTTCTCCCCGTGTCTGCGTGGGTTCTCTCCAGGTACTCCGGCTTCCTCCCACCATCCAAAAACATAGGTGTGAGTGTGAGTGGTTGTCTGTCTCTATGTGCCCTGTGATGAGGTGGCAACTTGTCCAGGGTGTACCCTGCCTTCTGCCCTAAGACAGCAAGGATAGGCTCCAGCCCCCCTGTGACCCTATGAGGATAAGCGGTAGATAATGGATGGATGAACCTTTGAGGCATAAGTCACCCCAAGCAAACTGTAAGAAACTTGTGAGTTTGGGCAGAATCCAAATCCAGAGCCAAACATTAATTTGTTAGGCCTTTAATAGAAATATATTACCACCATTCCTGACCTAAATCAAGTCATTTTACTAAGTATGTGTTTAATGTATCGGGGGTAGAGAAAAAAAGGTTGTGCAAGGTCTTGGCATAAAGTAGACTTCTTAAGGCCAATTTATAGTACTCCGTAAATTTCTCTATCGATTCTATTTCTCCAGGCGCAGGAAACATCTTTTAACTGTCAATCAATCCATCAAGGGAAGTCAAGTCAAGTCAACTTTATTTGTATAGCCCAATATCACAAATTATGAATTTGCCCCATTGGGCTTTACAATCTGTACAGGATATGACACCCTCTGTCCTTTACAAATGACCCTCACATCGACTAAGGAAAAACTCCCCAAAAAAAAAATTTTAACAGGGAAAAAGAAACGGAAGAAACCTCAGGAAGAGCAACAGAGGAGGGATCCCTCTTCCAGGATGGACAGACGTGCAATAGATGCCATGTGTACAGAATAACAACAATGAAAACACATTAACACTAACATACAAAATTGTATGGAAATGTCCAACTCAATATAACAACAGCTAATATACAGTGTGTATATATAGAATTATATGAGAGTGTCCAAGGGGATGAAGAGCATCATCAGGCTATCAGCAAAGGATGAGAAGCATGTCGTCCTCTCCACCACGCCAACCAGAAGAAGCCTGAGCAGCAGGTCTTCCTCTCTCCACCACGCCAACCAGAAGAAGCCTGAGCAGCACGTCTTCCTCTCTCCACCACGCCAACCAGAAGAAGGGAAGACGGAGACGACAAGGGCTGTGATCGGTCCTCTAGCTGCATGCAGTGAAATGCAGCCCCTCGCCCTACACAGAAACAGACGGACAGGACAGGAACTTAAGTATAGATTAGCCACGTGAAATGCAAGTTAAATACATTCAACTTGCTCAAAAAATCAATTTAATTCATTTAGTAAATATGGCTGGGGTATATTTCCACAGATCATACCGAAAGTTGTTGGTTTGCGTTCACTATTATCCGATTTTGTGTTGAGAAGAACATCTGTTATTTTCTCTCTTTAGAGAACTTTTAAAGACTGTAAGCAACCAATGTTCTTCTCTTCTCCCTCACAAATAATTAAATCATAAAAGATTATTCTCCCCTGCTTTTGTCTGTGACGTTAAGGCGAAATGCGTATCTGGCTCCCTTTGCCATCGTTTCCGGGGTGGAAGTGACGTTGTCTCCATCAACCAATGCTGGCCCTTTTCCCAGAAAGCATTGCATTACAAACTGCACGCGCGAACGTTGTGCACTGGAGTTGGGTAACATTTGGAAACTCCTCAATTTAAACCTCTCTGCTGCATGAAGTAAGTGCACAGCAGTTACTTTAAAAGTGATGCTTGATACCTGTATCCATGCTTTTGTACTACTCACAGTCAAAAAATAATGTGTACTGGGTACGTCGGCAAATTACGGAAGTATTAACCCAAGTAGCCTCACCAGCGTAATGCTCCAAGTTAGTTAGCTCACTCATATCGCAACATGGCGTAAACTAACGGTAAAATAAAATCAACATTAGCGTTAACAGCTAGATAATGCAGTTGGGTATATATTGATGTAAAGTGTATGTTTTAAATGATATATGTTACACAATAATTAACGTCATATATGTGGATAATTACGCTTGCTAACATGCCGTACATCGCTTTATGTGTCTGTGGCTAACATTAGGTGGTTTCGTTAGCGGGTGTTGACACTTAACTATGAGTCACTGGACTTACAATAGACCACAATAAAGAAGCTGAATAATGCAAATAGGAGTCGGTAGACGTAGCCTATGGACCCACACAACTTTTTTTTAATGTAGTTCACAGAGACTAGCCAGGCTCCAGTACTTAAGCAACATACAAACATCACAGCACAACACAGCTCACACCTGTTTCTTCATTAGTTGTGATATCATGATGTGTCAGTAAGTGATTGACATAAATTATATTCATGCTACTAAAGCAGAAATACACCTCCTCAAATGTGTTGGTGTTTTTATCCATCTCATATCTTACATGATAAATTATGAAGATATTGCGGTATTGCTATTTTTTGCTAATGGTCAGACAATGTATTTCAGTAAAAAAAAATATTAGTTATTATTTTTGGCTGTTTTAGCTTTGTGTGGTGTTACATTTTGCACTCGTGAGGTGAATTATTCAGTTATACATAAATAGTGGAATGACTCAAGTGATAATAATCCCTAGTTACAACCCTGGTCTTGACACTGATTAATAGTTTTTCATAGCAAGTAAAATTCCTGTGAAAACTCTAAATATGTCTTCACTGGTTTGTGCAGAGGACGCTTCAGTGGCAAGTAATGACCACAAGCAACAAGGATTCAGTTCTTAAAGGTATTGTATATTATCTTTATTTTTACTGCAGTTAAACTATGCTGAACTTTATGGCTCATGGTGTTAAGTTAATGACTTTGTTAAATGTTTCTGCAGATGTCGTTGCTTATGTTGATGTTTGGTCATCTGACAAAATGGCAAACTATTCGCAACCATTTGTTCAGCAGTTGCTGGAAATGGGAGCTCAGGTGAGATGGCATGGCACATGGTATTTGTACATATTTGCAGACAGTAGATATTTATGCTGTGTGCAAAACCTAAATGTCTTTTCTTTCACAGGTATCAAAAACATTCAATAAACAAGTCACACATGTAGTCTTCAACAGTGGTCACACAGCCACATGGAGGAAAGCCAAGAAAAGTGACGTGAAGCTTGTCTCACTTCTCTGGGTGGGCAGGTAAGAATAACACTGAGACTTGTATACTTTTTTTTACCTTCAACAATTGTGTTTTATTTGTTTTCTCATTGTTTTTATTGGATTGTCATTAAGTGTTACAAAAATTGTAAAAGGACCTGTTTTGGTGAACTCACATCCAGGTGTTACGACGACGGTGTGCATGTGGATGAGGAGTTGTTTCCAGCTTTTAATGATGAAAGCAATCCTGTGTTGAAGAACAGGAAAGTGAGTAGAGTCGGCTTTACATGAAATCATTATGTTTGTGTCAAAGTTTAAGCAGTCAGGAAAAACCCATACAAATCATAGATGTAAATGTTTTTGTTTGATTCTCGTAGCATCGTTGCATGCGACCAAAAGACAATCCAGAGATGACATCTGCAAACAACACACGCATGAGGAAAAAATTAGACAAGATGATGAAAGACCTACCTCCAAAACAACCTCTTGGTAAGAGATTATGTTTCGCAACCTTTAAAACAAAAGTGAAATGACAAATTACACCCCTTTGTTTCTTTTCACTCACAGTTCATGATGCTTCACCCATCATTATCGACGAGGAGAATGGAATAATCTATAGCCCTGCATTTAAAAGATCAGTGTATATGGCACAGCGTTTGAATGACATGAAACGGGAAAACCTCTCACTCGCTGGTACAGTGTGTGCAGCAGCATTTCTACAGGCAGTTGAAAGTTTGAACATCAAACCTCACATACATAATTTTCTTCCAGCTTCACAAAAGGTTGAATCCTCCTCACCCAGTGAGCTGAAGCCTTCTCTTGGGAACACACCAACTGTCCTTAAACTAATATGTAAGTACATTTTGGTGTTACTGAATCTGCTTTACTAGGAAATTGCATTGTAGTTTTTATCTTTCCCACTCCCCAACTTTCTAAATGTCTAGGCTTGACTGTGGATGCTGACACCTGTGTTCCAGCAGCTTCTAATTCTTGGCAGATCTGCTTTTTGGTGGTTCTCGGTTGACTCTTCACCCTCTTGACAAATTTTCTTTCAGCAGCAGGTGATAGCTTGCATTTTCTTCCTGACCGTGGCAGTGACAAAATAGTGCCACGCACTTTATACAATTGTGGTTTTGTTGTACTGCATACTGATACAAGTACAGTATTTTTATAATACATCTCTTCATTGATAAATGGTTTAATAAATAAGCGGTGTCTGTCAAGTTGACCCTCTGCAGCTGCTTTGAAATGGCTCCAAGTGACTTTCCTGACTTGTTCAAGTCAATGATTTGCTTTTTCAGATCTGTGCTGAGCTCCTTTGACTTTCCCATTGTAGCGTTTGTGGGGGTTTGTATCCAATGAGCCCTATTTAAATGACCTCAGAGAAGTCACCAGCTGTCACTCGTAATCACTCACAAGAAGTTAAGAGGCCATGCTATGAAGCTCATTTCATTGACATAACTTTCTAAGTCACCAAAATTGTTAATTCTTATGTTGTTAAATTATGTTGTATGTTGTTAAATTGTTAATAATTATGTTCTTTACAAGTGTATGTAAACTTTTGACCACGACTGTATATAGTGAGGGTCATTGAGAGCCATTGTGAATGCAGCAGCACGCTGGCAAACAAAATGGACAAAGAACGCCTGCGCAAAACATAATTTTTATTTTTTTTTTTTTTTTTATTTTCTTGATTGTAGTTGACCAGTCGGATGAAGAGTCCAGTGCTTCTGCTGCTGAACCTGCTTACTCGCCTGATAAGGAAGAAGGGAGAACACAATTCAATGTCACTAATCATGATAAACAGCATTACAGGAAAGGTTCACCCGGCCATGATGGGCCAAAATGGATTCCAAGTCCTGTGAGTCCTGGGAAATGTCCTGACTTCAAGGACGAAAAAGGGAATGGACAAAAAAAGTCACACAGGACCTCAGTCAGAAAAAAGTCAACAGAGAAACACAAATCCATAGGTGTATTAGAAAGTCCCAGCAAGAGTGGGAGAACCAACAGCAAGGACTTTCATAATGAAAAAAGACTAACACAGATAAAATCATCACCGAGCAAAACTGGAAAGGGAAGCCGGAAAGTGAAAGCAGTTGAATCCGTTACACAGACTAAGACCCATTTTTGTTCTGATCCCACAAACGCCTCTAGCTGCCTCTCCCCATCAGCCAAATTAGTTGATTCTGCCATTGAACTGTCAAAAGAACCCACTACCCCATTACATAAAATACCCAAACGACCCAGACAGTCACTTTCTGCTTTTGTACAATCCTTCACTCGTTCCTGTGACTCTAAAAGTGTTGCCTCAGGTTCCACTGATGAAGGCGATAATGTGTTTGAGGACTATTTCTCCCCAGCTAACTGCCTCCCTAGCTCTAAAAGACCTCTTTTGCCTAATCTACCTGTGGAGAGAGACGTCCAGATTCCTTTTGAGTTGGACTCAAAGAAGAGAAAACTAAGAAGAAGTGAAAGCATAGGATCTGAAACTAACCGTAAAAACAGGAAGATGGTGGAAAAAAGGGAGCAGACGCATGCAAACATTGAGCCACAAAGTCTCCCACAACAGGATGTCAAAGACTCTCTGCCTGCGTCGGAGTGTCCACATGTTGATATAACACTTGTGACCAAAAGGCGAAGACAAAGCACCTTGTCATTTTCAAGTGCTAGTTCAACCACAAGTGGTGCAGTGAAACGGAGAAGGACATGTTCGTCAGTACAGCCAACAACGTCAACAGAGGTCAACCTAATATCAGAGCTGCAGCAGAGCTCTGATGTCAGTGTCCTTTCTCATACCTTGGAAAGTGAGTTGTAAGACCAGAAAGTCTATGTTAATAGCACTTTTCCTCTATTATCTTCATGATTATGAACTTTGTACACTTGTGTCTAATCCCTGATGGTGGATTCAAACAGGTTTGCAACACAACTATTCTTCGATTCTCTCAATTCAAAGAATACTAGTTTTGAGAGGCTGAATTTTTTTTTCTAAATGTCCCATTTTAAAGAGAAGAATAAAGTCATAACTTCAACGTAAATAAATGACCTTTTTGCAATGAATATTCTGTATTTCTTTGTATTTGAAGACCTAATTTGCAATTTAGATCACTACTTTGATGTAAGAGAGGAGTGATCTCCACTATGCCGCTGCGTTTCTGAAACGACTTGCAAGTTAGAATGCACAGAACCCCCACACACACACACACACACACTGTTTTCAATTGTTTGTCTTGTTTTCAAATGTAGGTAGAGGAAATACTCTTACAGTTGCAGCTGGCTTAACAGAGATACCTTCTGAAGGCAAAGAAGAAAACAATAAACAAGCCAGCTTGAGTCTCCAGAGAGTGGTTAACGGCACAAAGGTAAGAAGACGTCATGATTGTTTCTAAAGTTTAGTGCAAGTTATAATTGATTGTTTTTCTGCACTGAATTAGAAAATCTTCTCTGGATTTCCTTTAGTGTTGTGGGACTGTAAAATCAGGATGCTATGAGTATTAAGTCACCGGTTTTCATTACAAATTCCAATTTGCTCATTTATATACTTCATTTGTCCACTGTTGTGCCTTTGTAACAGCTGAATGCAGGTAGTTGACTTGGACCTAGATGCATTTTCTTCACACTTTCTTCAATTTGTCCTTTATTTATCTTCCAAATAAATCCATTGCAGCTGCAGAAAAGGCCACAATTGCTGACATTCAGTTTTCTGTAATATAGGAAGTTCAGGAAGTAAACGAAACATCAGTCATTCCTTTTTAAGTATTTCCTCTGTAAGGTCGTACACTTCCATAGCTGCAGGCGTTTGACGCAGCTTGTCAAAAGTTTCTGTCTGGTCCTGAGGGTTTCCTGTGTTTTGCCTCCGTGATCGTAGTGTACAACTTCCTTGCCTGTGAAATGCACCTGGGCCCTGTTTTCGTTTCGCTGGTAACCTCAACAAGCTGTAGCTGACAAAAGCCAAACATGACGTCATCTCCCCCAGGGACCTGTTATGAGCTGGCTTCATTCTAGACTGATTACAGATATAGTTGTAGTTGTTTTCCTAGTTCTGTAAAGATCCTGTTAATAGATTAATGTTCAAATGTGAGGCAGTATTGGCAAAATAAACATATTCTTACACACCTGCATGGCCCACTTTGATAAAGTCCAGATGGAAAACAATGATAAATTTGATGTTGCTCAAATATGGTACAAATCTGCTGTTGTGGTTGAGATTGTTGGACAAAAAAATAACTTAAAATGTCACTGGATTATATACATTTGCTATCATTATTAATTGAGTAGGCTAGGTTTTGTGTGCCTTTTGTTACATCTCATTCCCCCATCACTCTCTGCTCATTGCACCACTTTGATGAATTTTGATTTGAAGGTAAAGTCATAAATTGTCTTAAGATTATTTCAATCATATCCAAGAGTCAGGGTTGCTTTGACTGCATTCACAAAATATTTGAGCTACTGTATGTGCTACTGTATGGTATTTTTCAGTCAATTTTCTGTGAGGTGCTCTTCGGCTGTGACAAGTGGCTATCTGGGATTTTTACATTTCATAACTGCTATTTGTAATCGCCTCCCTGCACAGCTTCAATCTTTACAGAGACCTGGGATCTGTATCTATCTTTGATCGTCTGAATAGCCTAGTTTTCGTTTTTGTGAAGAGTAGCAGCCGTCAAGGAGGCCGAGTCACACAGTGGAGAATTTCCTTCATTTGTGCTGGGAGCACTTGAGCTCGGAGGCCATGCCGCACTTCAAACCAGCTCTTTGTCTCATTATGTGCAACTCTGTATTCAGTGTCTGTTTTCTTCAGCTGTTGCCAGAACGTGTCCACTGTATAAGATAAGCCAGAGACTTGTAGAATAGTTGCCCTTGTTTTGAGTTGTTTGACTTAGTTTGAATAGGCACATTTTCTTTTCATCTTTTGGCAGAGCTGAAGTGTTGGAAAAGATCATTAACAAAGTTCAATCAAAACATTTTCCCTTGAAGAAAACAGGACAACCGTGGAGTAGCAGTCATGGGGGTGATGGTAACCAACTCAGTCAGTGACTTCACAACTTGCTTATCGGTGACAATGTGATGTGTGACTGGTGTGGGTGGTGTCGTTGCACTGTTTTTGGCACCGCTGTGTGCAGCAGGCCTTAACCCCTGACTTCCAGCTGGGGGACCAGATATCAGAGTGTGGCAGGAAAGGGCCCGATGATCCAGTTTGTAACTGCTGCTCAGGTGTTTGTGTCGGTGACAGCTTGCTGTATGGGGACCAAAATATGAGGCTGGATGGACCACACAGTTGTCAGGTTATAAATTTACAGTTCCGTTTCGGTGGCTGTGAGTATGTTTTTCTCCACTCATGGCCTTGGGTTTTGATTTCCTCATTGATCTCTATGCAGCTATATATCCGGCAGGGTTACTGAAAGTGCACGGCCTGTCTGGCTGTTGAATAATGATCCTTTTACCTGTTCAGTGCTGCGTCATTCAACAAATCAGCTCAATACTTACACCCTAAAGTAACATTCATTCCATTTCCTAGTGTATTTGAGACATTTTTTCATTATGTATACGGTATGTTTGGCCATATTGAAGTATAGATTTGTTCTATACTTTGTCCACAGATTTCACTACTGTTTTCTGAGATTTTTGCTCCTACAAAAATAAGATAATCTGCTCTGTGTAACTGCTCTACTTATATTTAACTGTTAATATGTGGATATTGTGACATAATACAATGCAGGGGTCCTTGATCACACTATGAGGTTACTTTTGTTATTTTTTTTTTCTTTTTGCTATTACATTAAATTACCATATTGGTTCATGTGTTAATGACCATTTAGTTGAATTTCTTGTTTCAGGCCATGAGGACACTGGTCATGACGAGCATGCCCACTGAGTGAGTAGAAACATTTATAACAAACTTCAGATAAATGACACCAGCCACAAATCTTTCACAGCACTTGTAATGCATTGGTGGGAAAGCTGGTAAAAAACACTTATTTAATTGTTTGTGTTGGATGCTTTCTACTCTACTCGCCTCTTGTAGGAAGCAGCAGACACTGGTCCAGGTGGTGACGACACTGGGTGGTTTTTCAATCGTTGACCGAGTTTGTGAGAGCACCACTCATGTGGTGTCTGGGGGTCACCGGCGGACGCTCAATATTCTGTTGGGCATAGCTCGTGGCTGCTGGATCCTGTCCTTTGAATGGGTATGTAGTCTGTACATGTTTCGCAGCCATCACATGATATTATCTAAAATTATAATGAAGTGCTATACTCTCTTTTATATTTGTTTTTCCTGAGTAGATCCTTTGGAGTTTGGAGCAACGGCAGTGGATTCCAGAAGAACCATATGAACTTTCAGACCAGTATCCTGCAGCACAGGTGAGTGCCAACACTAATAAATAAAACTTTCCACCACACAAGAACTCAGAAGAAGAACAAGAAATCATGCAGGGTTCATACTCATTGTAGTGCTCGAAGTGTGAACCAAAAATGACATCATGAGAGTTTTTCAATCCATGGCACTTAATTATGAAGCAACATTATATTAACAGAAAGTAAGTCGGGTTGTTTATGTCCTATATGTTCCATTCTGTACATGACATGACATGTAGAAGCCTGTAAATTATATATAATATTAAATAACATTTAATCCTGAGCAAGAGCCAAGAGCTTAAGATAGAGCTATGTATTTTACAGACAGCAGCATTTTGTTTTAGTTTTATAATTATAATGTTTTCTCTGTATATCAATGACACTAATAAAGGCTTGTAAAACTAAAGCCGAGGAAGTTGGACGGAAACCTGCTTATTTTTATTGCCGGTCATCCATTTTCAGCCCGCTTGTTTTTCCTGAAGCATCCTGTGTGAACTGTGAATGTTGCCTCTTCCTGAACTCGTCATTTCATGAATCACTGTCCTCCCCTGCCACTGCGGGGGAAGACGTGGGGTCTGGATGAAGACAAATGTCGACACATGTCTTTTTGAAATTGCATGATGGCTTTTGTTGTGACAGACAAAACATTTTTTTTTTATGTCCCCACGGCCTTTTCTCATTCCTTTACTCTTACGGACGCATCCAGCATCAAAACCATGCTTCCCTCTTTCGTCTTCTTCCTGCGCCCCATGGAGCGACTTGTTGCCTTCAGCTGTACTAATGTTGGATACGGATGTTTAAACAGACAACTTGCATTGTGAATTTTATTCACGGCTCAATAAATATCGTAACTAAATGAATAAATGATTACGCATGACCTCAGTGAACTGGCAGTGAGATTAAAAGACTGAAGCCAACATGTCACATGAGGCCAGTGTGTGAAACTGAACAATTACAACTTTAACTCTTAATTAGGTATAATTTGCAGAATTAGCCAAAAACAGGACACTCCTATATATCTTTATCATAAACAACCCCAAATTCATTTTTGCACTACATAATTAATCAAACTGTAGATTTTATCTCAATTGCCCACTATTAGCTATGCCTACATATATTTGGACATTTAATTTGAAATGTGTAGTTAACGTGTGTAGTAAATTTAAAAGCAACAATAAACGAATGGAGCATTTATATTTATTAGTTTTATTTATTTTGTACTTGAAATGATAAAGCATTGCTGAAAAAGGCAATTGTGCATTCACCAGGCTGTTAGCACCATTGTTATAGTTTAGAACAGGACTATTGTGGAAAAGTATGAGGCTTAAGCTTCTGGTTGTGTTTAATATTCAACAGCTGATAAAGCCTTACAGTCAAACACTTTAAATAAAGGAAAGCCATTGTTTACTAGTGAGAAATCCAGCTTTCTCATTAGTGCAACTTTCTCATGAAGTTATCTTGTTGAAAAACATAATACATAATGCAATACACTGAATAAAGACTGCAAAAAGGTCATCATCATACATGAGCACGTGGGAAGATATTGTGCTAATGATGTTAACTAGCTAAGATTCTAAGGTCTGCAACAAATCTCCATGAAATATTATAATGTTAAATAGCAAAGTCAAAATCTACATATAAATTAAACAACAAATGTACATACATTCTCAGGAGAAAAACAACAGTATCTTAAGAAAAACATTTTCTGTGGCATTTTTACTTCTTTTCACTTTAGGCATTCAGCAGAAACATAATAATCACTTTGAGCCAGTTGTTTGTCTGCATGTTGAACAGTAGTATTTTTTCCATGACAAAGGCAGCTTTTATTATGTTTGAACATTAAAATATTTAAGAATTTAGATTAATACCACGTTTTATTCTATTCTTCAGTGTGGTTAACTAGCTCTTATTACTCAATGTAATTACTATACCTACAGTTATCTGCACATGCCAGAGAACATATTTTCAGTATACAGATTTGTCATTTTGACAGTCCATATTTCACAATTTCTTGAAACAACCCATTTGATTCAAAGTATTAAACCCATAAACATGCACAAAATATGTCTTTCCAAAGGTATGTAGAAAATCTAAAAAGTGCTTTGGTTCCCTTGATACTTTTTATTTTTGATTTTGTTGTCTGTTGCTGTTTGGGGTAGATCTTCCTTCCCACTCTGTTTAATGTGAAACTGACAGTTCAGAGGGAACCTGAGAAGTCTGCCGGTCTGATCATCATTGTGGTGGACTTCAGAGAGTAGCCCGAACCTTTCCAGTAGTACCATTTGATTCCATTGAAGCGATTTGAGTTTTGGCCTTGCTGGTAATACATCCCGTTCAAATTGGACGGACCACAGGCATCAAACCACCAACCTAGAACAGCAAAACAAACTTCACTTCAGATGTTGTGCTGTCAAAGAGCAGTGCATGCAACTGTGTCTACAACTGGCATGGTGTCTGCTCACTATAATATAGTAACCTGTTCTGAAAAAGGGCTTGTTTCATGGGCTAAAAACTTTCACATGTATGACCTACATGTGTAAATGTTTCATGATCACAGCTGTAGAATAAAATCAAATTTTACAAACTGTAAACAACAATATCTTGATGTCATCTTGTGGTGGTTTCCAGTCCATTTATAGACAACCATCAGTGCACACATTGTATAGATTGTATACTGTATGTAGGCATTGTGAACTGTTTAAAGACTGTTTTCTTGTCAAACCATTAGCAGCTTTAACCTTCAAGCTATACTAGCGGTCGCATGGCTTCATGTAATGAAAAGCAATAATACAGTCTTTTAGCAGTGTTTCACTTGTAGCTCAGTCCATGTCATTTCAGGGCATCACTCAAGCAGCTAGAAGCTACTCGATAAAAAAGTGACAGTACATTATGGTCTTATTGTGGACACACACACATACTTTTTGTTTTTGGTCCCAGTGACTCTTTTCAGTTTAAGTTAACTTATCAGTGTGTGCTTAGAAGAGACTGTTGATTTGTATGTTTAAGGCTTTTGTGTTTTGTTCAGCAGTAATACCTGGGCTGTCCTACTCCTACTAGTCTGTAGGAATAGTATCTATCAAAGATATTAAAAACAATCTGAAAATTATTTTTTAGGCCTTGGCTTGTAATATAATGTTACATACCTATTATGATTTAATACAGATTTACTACATTTATTTACATTTTAATGAATTAAAAAATGGACAGCTTCATATTTGTAATGGCAGATCCTGCTTTACTCTTTTTACTGGCTCACTGCCACTCAGTCACGGTTGTGCATAATGTGGAGTCCCTTGTTAGAAAACCCTCATGGGAAAAAAGGGTGAGGGTTAGGGTTTTCATGCTCTCTTGGCAGAGCGCAATACAGAGCGAGACAAACTTCTGGCAGCGGAGTCACTTTCAAGGGAATGAAGGAGGACCTTTAAGTTGCAAGAGGAGAGAGGAACAGCTCTGTTCCCAGGCTATTAATGTCAGCCATTGTAGGGGCTGAATTCCCCAATGAGTTGATCAGTGATTAACTCTGAGCTAATTGTGCTCTTTGACCTGGCCTCACAAGTACGGGAGTCCTTGAAATGCTCTAGAAGATTTTTAGTGGAAGTGCCAGGACTTTGGATGGGTGGGAATTTGTCCCTGAACACGTGCCATCGCAAATTGACACAGTTATTGTATTTTTCTGATGAGCACAAACATTCAAAAGCTTTAGTTTCTTACCCCCTGTTGTCAGTTGTGAACACTTGCAAACACATTTGTCGTTGTCTGCATCCTTTGTACTGAAATCACTTCCCGGCTGCCCGATGCTGCTTATTTTGCCTGCTGTTCCACTGAAGCCTTTAAGGTGTATCCTGTAGAATGGGAAAGGAAAAATGAAGGAAGAGGAGGAAGTCAGTGTTTGCTGTTCCTCAAAATGCAATGTCAGACTCACTTGTGCAGTTCTTTCTTTTTTTTCCCCTTTCCTGGCTTCCCTAGGATATAATATATGGTTTGCCATAAGTATTATAGTGTGTGCTATTTGCGTTCCAGTTTCGCTCTCTTTGTCATTGGTCTGTGTGGTGATTTCATGTTGTTCTGCTATTTTTTAACAAAGGACTTGGATTGTGCTATTTGTGCAGTTTCTTAGTAGGCGTTATTTGGAATGACTGAGCCAACTAACTGGAGACCAAATTGGTCATAGTCAAGCAGACTTGAGACCTGAAAAGAGCTGTTGAATTGGAGCATTTCAGGGTCTGTTTGTTAAAATCAAAGGAAGCGTCCATTCCACAAGAAAATACTTCTGAAGGTTGTGTTATTACCGTGAGGTCCATACTGAATGTTAGAAATCCAAGACATTTAATGTATTTCCTATTTTTCCATTCACTGACCAGTGTAATGACATTTTTTTGGACTTATGCCAGTACCAGGAAGTGGCTAGTCTAATACAGCACAGAAGCAGAGGAATTTCTATAACGTGTTTTGCTTTTGAATAGAAGTAGAAGGTCAGCATTTATGAGCATGAGCTAAATAAATGTGTGATATAGTCCAAGCAATGACACTATCAGAATAAATGATCAATTCAGGAGTGGGTGGCAATTCATCAGGTTTGTGGATTTTGTATTATAAGATAATTACAACCTTTATGCTTTTAGATAGTCATGAATGCAATAGATAGGCCTTAACACTGCATGTGAGCTCAATATGGTGTTTCAGAGATGCTTTTTATTAGCTCAAAGAGGTGTCAAGGACTATTGCCTTTTTGGCAATATCCACATAGATGATAATCTCTTAATACTAATTGCAAGACGCTGAGGCTGTGCATTTTGTTCTTACATTTATTGGCACCAGTTTTTGGTTTGTGTTCAAGATTACAGACTTACAAAGCATTGTTGTAAAAGTGACGCATAATTTGGTGATGGCCTTCTTTGCCCTGAATCACCAAATAATAAAATGTAGGCTCAACAAAAATTGAACAAAAATGTTCAGTAATTGCCACCAACCATCTGCCACGTCTTTCTTGGATGTTGTCAGTACCTGTAGTTTTGTGCTTCACCGTCGAGATAAAACTGATCATATTGTGAGAATGCAGAGTTTCCCTCCCAGTCACTCAGCTGGATCCTCAGTTTGTAGGCCTTTTGAATTGACAGTCTGGAGACAAATTCGTTTCCTAACCAGAATTCTCCTGAAGGGTCTCCAAACCCCTGAAAAGACACAAAACAAACATAATTAAACCTTGTTAAACCCCTGCAGGAGGAGATTATCAGTGTTTTTTTAATTAACAGCAAACAGACAAAGGATCTCTGTGTACATATTCTAAGCATTTACACAGAACAATCACAAATATTCACAATGTCACAATGCGATATTAATAAGGAAGTTTGTATTGCAGTAGGGATAAAGGGAATGGTATAAATGCTTTACTCTGTCATGACTGATCTGTAGGGACTTGGCACAGTGTCGACCCATTTGTCTCCTACTTGGCATTGGCAGTGCTGGTCTATTTTTGTGAGTCGTCTCGATCCCATTTCAAGCAGATTCAAATACACCGACAGAAATATTAGAGATCTTGGGATTTGAATTTGTGTTTGCATATCATGCTGATTTGAAAATGCTGTGGGTGCCCTGCTGGCATTATTTTCATGTGTGACAATTCACTTATTTCTATGTTAGTAGATGCCACAAACAGAGGAGAATCACTGCTGGGCCTATAAAACACTTTTACCTTTTTGTACTCTTGCCACGCACGGTGAAAGTCAACATGGCCATCGAAGCGTTTCTGTAGTACTGTCCAACCACCTCCCTCTGTCTCCATGTCACAGAAAGCCTTTAAACACAAGGAAAGGGAGTTGCTGCAATTAATAATTCAAAATGACTGCTCTGTAAAGAATCCATGCTCATTAATAATTTGACTGTGTCTTATTTGAGTTTGGAAAAAAAAAGAACTGAAGTCTTATTTGCTGAAAAGTTTCTAAGGAAATCACAGTTTTAGTTCAAGAATGCACATAATTAATGGAAGTCTGAGGATATTTTTGTTTAACTACACCTCCTGCAAACACAACACTGTGTACTGAGCACCCCCAGAGGATTTATTTGCAGGGTTATGTGAGTGTGGATCAGTTAAAGGCTTACTTTACCTTAACCTCTATTGTGGTGTTGGGTAATGTGAGAGTGTAGACTCCACTTTGTGTGTTTCCTGACTTGAAGACAGCAGCACAGTCCACAAATGTGGTAGGAGTGTCCTGCATCCATCCAGTTTTGCTCTCTGAATGAGAAATCATCCTTGTTAATTTTGACACCACACAATTGTACAGCATTTAACTGTCCTCCTTTGATAAGTTCACATCCTCTGAGAAAAGAAAAAGGTCACTTTCACTGCTTCAGCTTTGCTGCTTTAACAAGCAGGCCTGTGGTAATTAAAGTTGGATGGCCTTTCTTTTACACAACAGCGCAGGGCATCTGATTGGATTAGTCTATAGCCACTGGAAATCAATCTTGTGAAAACACCTACAGCTCCGCAGTATAGATGTATTTCTACAAATATGGACATAGAACAAGAGTGCATCAGAGAGACTATGATGAGCTGAAGTGCAGACTCACCTCGCGCTGACCCGACAGAAATGGTGTGAATGAGGTTGTTCACGGTTTCCAGGAGCTCCTGTTGTTGGCGCTGCAGTACGGTGTTGTTGGAGGAGACTTTGAGCAACTGCTGCTCCAATTCGGCTATGATGGCTGTCTGCCTCAGTATTAGAGCCTGGAGCTGCTCTTTTTCATCTCGAAGCATCTTAAGCTCCACCTGCCTCTGCCCCTCCATCTCATCCACCTTTTTCTCAAGAAAGCTGAAGAGAAGCAGACGGCAAATTCAGTGGTGAACTTTGCAAGTTGATACAAAACAGTACTGTTTGTGACCCTGAAATCAATCAATCAATTAATTATCTGGGATTTTAATTTTTTTAGGTGTGATTTTGATGTCAGGTGGCACGGTGGTTAGCACTGTCGCCTGGAGTTTGAATGTTCTACCCGTGTCTGCGTGGGTTCTCTCCGGGTACTCTGGCTTCCTCCCACCATCCAAAAAAATGCATGGGGATTAGGTTAATTGGCTAATTTAAATTGCCCGTAGGTGTGAATGTGAGTGATTGTCTGTCTCTATGTGCCCTGTGATGAACTGGCGTCTTGTCCAGGGTGTATCCTGCCTGTCACCCTAAGACAGCTGGGATAGGCTCCATCCCCCCCCCAAAAAATGAATGAATGGATGGATGTATTTTGATGTCCTCACCTGTTTTTGTCATTCAGCTTGCTGATGTCATTTGTTTGGATGATTAGTTGTTTTTCCAAGTTGTTGGTTGACAAGGAATTTTCAAGAAGTTGACGCTCAAGTCTGGTTGTGTGACGAATTACCTAAAACCAAAAGAGCAAGGTGAAGCCGTTCATTAGGGCAGCTCATTAAAGAGATAGCATGTGAAATCTTCCATTCCTATAGACTGCGATGTAAACCCTCAAGAATAACTTTTGCTTTCCAAGTCAACACAGTGCTGTTGGTTTAACTAAATGCAAACAGGTCATCATCTCCTAGTACTACTTCACTTTGAAAGTATGCAGTTGCATCTGATGTCTTTGAGTTAATGTTTAATGCAGTATGCAAATAACATTACTTGCAGCAATTGAGGTAAAAGAACATATTTAACATATACGAAGGTATAACAAAAGAACAATAACCAACATGTGTTAATTACATAACAAATTTGTTTGTAAACAGGCAATTTGTCAAAAATCGTGCTACCTTCTGCCAAGTCCAACACATGCCAAGATTTCACTTCTCATCAAAAAACAGACATTTGCAAAAAGGAAAAACGTAAGAGGAAAGAACAACCAAATGTCAATACAGCAGACGTACCTGAACAAGGGAAAAAGTCCACCTATTTTCACAGACGGACGTATTGAACTAGACTCTGGGGTTGGGGACCTTGCCTCTAATTTCCCAGTTCGGAGGAACTGAACTCAGCAAAAAGCAGGTTGTTTACATGGATCCTAGCTGTGTGTCTCCATTGGAGCTGTTGATGCCTTTGAACAGACGGATGTCTGATTGTGACAAACTGATAGACCCTTTCTGTGGGAATACAAGTGTGCTAATAACAGGAAATGCTGTACAGTTGGCTCACATAAGGTCACTGACGTGTAGCCACAATAATAAACGGACACAGTTATGCCTGTTTTTCCTTCTGCTTGTTTTTTTAACATTATTAAATGCGGTGTGTCACAGAGCACAGTTGTTGTCAGCTTGCATCTCTAAATAGACAGAAAACGATTGTTTAACATTTAATGAATGAATTTCTTGGCATGTTATTCTGTTATGAACCGTATTATGTTTATATCTAGGCTGTTTTGGCACTTTTGACTTTCTCAGTGTTCTGTTGAGTAACCTGTGTGCACTTTTTAGCATTGTGTACTTGTGTATGTTTAAAGTAGCGAGAAGTACAGCCTCACCTGTGCCTCCACGTTGCTCAGTTTCTTTGTTTGCTCTGCGGTTTGGCTCAGCAGGTTTGTTCCGATTTCAATCATGGTAGCGGTGTGGTTGTGTACAGCAGTCTGTTGGATCTGGACCATGTCCTGCTTCATGCTGTCCTGTATGTAGTTCTCCAGCTGCAGCACACAAGAAAGACAAGTCATTGATTGGTACCAGTGGTTTATTGTGCATGAACTACCTTTGTCAGGTAGTTCACAGATTGACAGCTGTGTGCTCCTCCCTGCAGTCTGCTTTTATGATACTTCTGTAACACAGAGCAGCTGTGTTTCTTGCTTGTGTGCTCTGATAACAGACATACTGTGTATTCTTGCAGGGTGAGTGGCCATGCATCTTAAAGGGAAAAAATATTCACAATATCTGATTTGTATTGTTCAGTATTGCAATCCGTATTGTTTAAATACCAAGCCCATTTTTCCTTTTGTCTGACTCGCATATCATCACATGAGGTACACTGGTCGTCATATTGTATCCTGGCAACTATCAGTTCTGTATCTGTTCAAGAAGTGCATAAGAATTTATTAATCTATTTTGGAAATAGATTGAATGTGCCAGGATGAAGTTGAACAGATTCAATACTTTTATTACATGTTGTTGAATATTGAAGATTCTGCAAATGAGAACATGAAAATCATTGTTTCAGGGTCAAAATGACTCAGGATGATTAAAAACACATTTGCAGTCCTGATATCAAATCTCTTAATCATAGGAATAATACTCAGGGTGGGAAAATGTCAGTGTTTCATCTTTACGAGATGTGTTGTCATCTACCTTACAGTATTGCCGGATTTAGACCGAGACCAATCATTAAGTTATTTCCTGCGTGGCGTTCCTGAGTGGCAATCAGGTCACACGACTCGTAAACAGGATGGAAGTGTTGAGTGAGGAGTTACATCCTTCATGATAGTATGACATGTGCGTGTGCAACTGTGTTTCAATATCTTTGTCATCTACAGTAAGTTTACATAATCACTGTTGTTATTTACTCATCAGTCAGCAGTGCAGACCTGTGCTGTTTTTTCATATGGAAAATACAAGTAATGTCTGCAATTAGCACTGATTTTGTTTGTCTTCCTTTCATGATGTCCGGTTTGTTTGTGTTCTTGGACACACAAAGGGATGTGTCATTTGAAATATTGGCAGGATGTCCCATTTACAGTCAATGATCACATCAGTTGCTCACTCTACTAGGGTTGGCAGGTAGGTTGCGAATAGTCAAGTTACTTACACTCTACACTCCTCCTTCCATCAAGCCACTTCTGTAAAAGAGCTTTAGAACCTCAGTGAGGCACTTGTGATTAAGTATATCACTCAGTCTCTCTATTTCTGCCTCTGCTTGTTCCTATTTAGTGCCATGGGGAGCTGAAACTTTCACTAGGATCAGGTACATGTTAACCCAATGTGCCTTTTATTCAAAAGCATAGTTTTATTATCTGACCACTTCCATTCCTGATTTGAAATGAATGGAGGTTGCACTCAAGATAGCAAGCTCCCAGCTACTTGAATATTGTTTTTTTTATTTTACTGTCTAGCTGTAGAGGAAATGTAGTCTTTTTTTTATCTGAAATGACTGAAGTTGTGGACCTCATTTCTCTACTACACACAACGGCGTGTCAGGCTAAACAATCAAATATTGTTTTTCTAGCTTAAAATGACTGTAGCATCCTTTCCTACATTTACAAAGTGTAGCATCACACCTTCTCCAATATTTATCTCCTCATGTGCAAATGTCATCCACCATAGACACAAACCGCTGAAGTACCCTGCTAAATCTTTAGTGAAGCACCATTAATCAGCAATGCTCATTTATATCTAAGAAATATATAACCTGCCACTATGTCAGATGTGCTGTTGGACTTTGTAAAAGTCACCTGTGTTGCGAGCTGACTTGGTTTTCTGAGGCAGCACTTGAGCCTTTGTGCCCTCTGAGCTCTACTGTGGAACAGATCAGAGCTTGTTTGACAGTACAAGACGGGAATTGTGTGATCAAGCTGTGAGGTGTTCTTGTCTTGTTCTTGTCTGGCTTGTCTTGTATAGTTCTCTGATCAGTAATCACTCTCTGAAGAGGGAGAAGAGAGAGAGCTGGTCAAGAGGCGCTTCTTTCACTCACACAAGCAATGGCTCAGCAAACTGAAAGGGAAGTGGAGGGGACACCTGCGTTGAGTCTTTGTCAACCATCAAACCCATGATGTCTTTTTTTTTTTTTTACAGAACAAAAGTGCCTCACGCCTGAATAGAAATCAGAACAAAATCCCAAAGAAATGAGAAAAAATATGCCCGGTAACGCTGTGTGGTTTTTAATGTGTTACAGCTCCATCATAACCACACATTTAGACATCGTTGTTCTTGTTAACATAAACCTGTTTTCATTTTAAACTGACGTTGTCTCCTTTGTTTTGTGGTATTGGTCAAGCCTTATGCATGTTAGTATGGCACTAAAGAAAGACTTTGTGGTTTAGTTTAAGCCTGAATAGTATGTCCATTGTATGAAAAGCAGCTGAATTATACTCAACAACAAAAGAAACGCAAGTTTTATAAAGTGAATTCTAGTTGTTGCTGTTTTTCTCAGTCACATAGAGACAAACAACCACTCACACTCACACTCACACCTACTGGCAATTTAAATTAACCTAATCCCCATGCATGTTTTTGGATGGTGGGAGGAAGCCGAAGTACCTGGAGAGAACCCACGCAGACACGGGGAGAACATGCAAACTCCACACAGAAAGGCCCTGGGCTGGGAATCGATCCCGGTACCTTCTTGCTGTGAGGTGACAGTGCTAACCACTGCACCACCATGCTGCCGCCCCCAATCTGCATAAAATGGGAAAAATAGTTTTCTCTAAGTGCTTTTGTAATGATGCTGCAACTGATGCAACGTGAACGTGCTATTGGAATGCTGAGTGCAACATGAGTGCGCGAAACGCTGCAAGGGCAGTGAACATTCATGAATCAACAATCAGTCGTCTCCGAACCAGATTCCATGCCACGAACAGCACTTCAGATCGTCCACACAGCGACCAACCACGTGTGACAACCAACATTCAGGATCGCCATATTCGTCTTTGCCATCTCAGAGACCGGACACTTCCTGCCGCCGTTACTGCTGCTGAGACACCTGGACGTCACCAACCCCGTATCAGTGCTCAAACAGTACGCAGAGAGGCTGATCTATGCACATGCAGGCCTTACTTTGGTCTACCGTTAACTCCAATACACCTTTTTTGAATAAATTTGATCTCTATTCTTTTTGTGCATTTGTTGAAAGGATGTGATAAACCAAATGCTTACTCATATTTAACTCCTTTTATAGGTAGTTTGGGGCTGCTCAAAAAAAACTTGTGTCTTCTTCAGACCTTTTCTTGGAAAATCTGGATGTTCAGACAAATTATCTTCATGCTTCGTACTCGGTCACTTAAAATGCTACCTTCTTTCCTTTCAATTGCCTGTAAAGGAAGTATGATTCCCTCCATTGACACTTGTGTAGGAGAAGTGCAGCTCTTTTGCACATTTTCTGTTGTTGTCCTCATCCTGTTTTCCCCTAAACTATCACTCTCAAATGACTGCAAGTCATTAATATCACCGTCTGATGTATTGATGTGACACAACTTTACCTTAAGCAGCCACTGTGTGTTGTTCTCCATGATGATCTCCAGTTGTTCTAGCCTCTGCGCCGACTCCTCTGTGTCCATGGGTCCGTCCTTTTGAATTGGATAGTCGCTGCTCTGGGTTTGGCAGGTTTCCTGCTCAGGCAGCAGAAAGGTGTAGCTACACGGCCCGTTTTGGATCTGATATTGTCTCTTACCTACAGCACTGTGTCCTGTCCCCAGACCAAGGCAGAAACTTAAAACTAGTAAGTCCACGTTCAACATCTTCATAGTAGAGCCTAAAAATAAAGTCAGTACAATTATTTTTGGTTGGCCTCAGTCTCCTCACAATGCCTGGGTGTCTGTCCCTGGCATCCAAGTGCAAACAATCCTCAGGAGGTCCTGCAGATTCCTTTTAATTACTTCTCAGTGGTAGGAGGAGAAAAAGCCGTCAGGAATTAGAGGTAGCGTGTCATTCCCTCAAAGGTTACCGGCAGCAGACTGCATGTGCTCGCTTTTCATCAAGCCCCCAACCACTTGTTTGAGCTGCCCGAGGCCCCTCTGATTAGCTAACTGTGAGTTTAAACCACTCCCCCCTCGCTGTGGGCAGCCACTGTGAAGAGCAGTGAAGTGGAGATTCCTTTCAGTACACATTTAACAACACAGAGGATCACACACATCCCACTATATCCTCTCCAATACACACGTTTTTTTTCTTCTCTAGTTGAACAGCTACTCAGGATGCAGCTGTGATAGTAGTAGATAGTGTCCATCCCATTCATTGAAAAATGTTTCCCAGCCTACGTCAAACGTTTGTGTCTTTGAATGGGAGAGTCAAAGGGGAAAAAAGCCCTTCTTTTAAATTACTTGGCTCACTCTACATATTTTTCTACTTTGTTTTTATCAAATCTTTTGAAAATCCTACAAAATCTACAGATTTTCTTTTCATACTGTTTTCCCTCTTCATTTTTTTTCACCAGTTGGATTTATTTCACAAGTTCATAATGTCATAAAACAATCCCAAATTCCCAGATCTTCTGTGGGTCCACAAAGTCTCATACAATCAGTTATTGGTATAAACTAAAGTTGCCACTTGATGACCTTTGACCACAAAATAGTCGCAACGTTTTTATTTGCTTCTGCTCCAGGGTAGATTTATGTAAGATTCAGATTACATGTACTTGGCAGAACTTTGCCTGTGTCATAAGTATAATGAAGCATTATTGGCTCAATCAGAACAGTTGTGAGATAGTTGTTTGTTTGTTTCCTCTTACAAGGAAATGCAGTTTTGTAAGTGTAAGTTATCCTGTTAGATTGGTGATTTTATCAGCTATTAAATATGTGGGAAAATTGTGGGTGTTTATATACAGTCACAAACTCTCATGTCTAGCTTGAAATAGCACAACAATGTGTGACTCTACACAAAGGAACTATTTTACATTAAATTTTAAGTGTGTGTGACTGTAAATACTGTGAATGATTTGACTTAATATGAATTCAGACTCTTAAAAACAGATTAGATGTTTTCTAGACTTATTGAAGCAGTGCTGTCACGTTTTGGCATGTTCTGACATTGTTAAAAAAAAGACTAGATTATTGTCAGACATCCTTTGAGAACAACATGCCTGAAATGCTTGAGTTGGTTTGTTTTTTATGGCTTAAATATTGTTTTTCAGTAGAAAAGCATTCTGAAAATGAATCCCACCTTTAGAAAACTAAGGGACTGGCTCCTCCGTGACGTAGCCTTATACTACTTTTACCTGCTATAATGACTGTCCTGCAAGACACGAATGGAAAATTCATGGGCTTTTCACTGAACTGCAGCATTACCCTAACCTGAAGTTTTTGCTGAAGTCTGTCTGAGGGCTGTCAGAGTGCAGGTGTGTAGTGCAGGAAAGACAGAGGAGGATGTTTTCCCCTGTACTGCAGGAATGTGCTCTCATCAAAGACACTCTCCTATTGATTCAGTAGCTTTTCACTCCCCCTGACTAAATAGTCAGTTCATCTTGACATAATCACATTTTAGTTTTCAACCTCAGGATTTTTCATTTTTTGACAGGAAAGCCTAGATTTACCCTCTGCATTTGGATAGAAATACCAAAACAGAATTGTAGGAAGTAGGCTGATGTAATAGTTACTGTATAAGGGAAATGCAATATATTTAAGGCACATTACCAAAGAGGAAGGACTTGTCGTCATTACAAAAACACAGATTTGTTATCAGGTGTTCAGGCTGAATCACTCAAACATTTATTGAAGGCACAGAGGAGGGAATATACTACACACTAAACACATGGCTTCTGCTGAACTATTGAGCACACACTGTCTTTCATTATACAGTGCTGCTAATTTATTCTTGCCTGTTTTCAGTTGTCACAGAGCTGCATAAACTCCCTCTGCAGACTCGTGGTGCACAACAAGAGGACTGTAACTATACATCAGTGGCTGCAAAGATATTGATTTGTGGCTGTCAGAGAAAGGAGGTGGAATTTCCCATGTGGAGAGTAAATAGATTTTTGCTGGCACTTTGCAACACGTAGTAACAATTTCAAGTATTTATCGGAGAAAGCTTGTTACCACTGGCATCTCCAACCCGTCCTCTGGAGATAGGAAAGATTTAGAGCTGTGATACTGACACATACAACAGGCTCCAGCTTTTAGCTAGTGTTCAGACACTATGAAATACAGAACTGTGGGTTGTGAAAAATGCAGCAGTATACTAAATATGAAATGATATTCACTAAATATGAAACAAAGTAAACGTCAAAGCACTCAACATGACAACATGCCATGGAGTTTACTTAGTTGCTGAGGCCTAATATTGAACACTGTGTGTCTGTGTCTTATTTAGCTCTTTTTCATGTTGCACTTTCGTGTTGGACTGTTTCTCCTTGTTGTTGAAGCCTCTTTTCTCACAAAATAAATCCTACATTATCGTCTTCAATCATTCCCTTTTAAAGTGCACAATGTGGGTTAATCTTAACCTGACCCTGTCTCTGACCCCCTCCTGACCAATCCCTGATTACTTGACGTTAAGTGAAACCTGTGTGAACATTGACAAAAGACTAAAAGCTTTAAAGCTTGTTTCCTGGCATTCAACTTTTGAATAGCGCAGATTGCCCCCTTCAGTTTAGTAACTGACCCCTGCTGGATAGAGAGCAGGCCCACAGTGAGAGCTCCAAACATCACTCACCAAACCCAAAAAGAAACAGGAGCTCAGAGTTTCACATGCTCTCATTTAGTCAGACAGAGCTCATGATGCCCTTTGAACAGTGAGGGCTGCCAGAATGAAAGCAGACACATGTCATTGTAGCTCGTCTTAATGCCATTTCATTAATATGGTCTTTGTTTGTACTGAAATTTGTGTATTTTCAAAAATATGAGGATTCATTGAAGTTTTAAGTAAAAATAATGCTCAGTAGTTTGTGTCAATGTCAATGCAATTTTAGCTTCAGTTTATTTAGTTTACTTCAGCAATGATTAGACATATTTACTCATGCATTTGCTATTTTAATTGGCTGTAATGGTGCCTTAGTAGTCCTGCAGTATTGTGTCTGTTTTTCATGTGCCTCAGAGCCAAATTCATCTGCATCTCCAGCGGCCACCTTCAGGCCAGTGTCAGTATTGAATTAAGTTTTGTAGCTGCCAACAAATAGGTTCTCCTGTTAATTTTCAGATACAGCTCAACATTACAGCTCAACATTAATGTGAGTAATGTTGGCATCATGCAGTTTGATGAAATCGTTGCTGTTAGTATTATTTAAGGTTAATGAGAGAAGAAACCTACATGATATACTGTACGTCCATGAGATGTGTCTCTATCTTAAGCCCCGATTCAGTGGAACTGCAAACTTGAAACCACAAACACATGACAAATGCTGGAAGTATGTCAATGGCCTATCAACAATAAGTTGTTTTGATGAGGTTAGTAGGATGTTAATTTGACTCATAACTCACACACATACATCACATGGTGTGTACTTATTGGTGCTGTCTGACTGATAGTGTGGCACCATTTCATTTTTTTGTTTTGTATTGTGTTTGTATTGTGTGTGCTGTGATACTTGAATAGAACAGAACCATCGTCAATGTTATGAGCAACAGTGTGTTTCCTGTGTTTCCTCACTATGACCTGTCTATATGCTTGTTATTACTCAGAGTTTAGTGACATAGCTTCACCCAGCTTCAACCTGACTAGGTCTCAGTAATCAGAGTAATTGAAAACACCTTAGTGGGTTTAACTGATTCTGAATGCTGGAAAAAACAGAACATAAAAGAATGAATTACTATCTACAGTATGTGAGTTTTTGTACAGATTAAACAAATGACATACAGTGTGTTAATTGTTAAAAAGATGTAGCCTGCTGTTTTTACCTTTAGTCAGAGCCATACTAGCTGTTTCCTCCTGTTTCCAGTTCTTATTCTAAGCTAAGATGTTTATGACAATATTTAGTGTGCTGACATAAGAGTGGCATGAATATTCTCAACTAAAGCAAAAAAAATGTGACTAGGCAAATGTTGCTGTGAGTTTGTGTTGTCCTCACTGTACCTCGGTCATTAGCTGTCAGTTTCTCCTCCCAGATCTGTCGTCTCCAGAGGCACCTGTCTGCTGGGGAGCATCAGCAGGACCTGTTCCAAGGCCAGCCAGCCATGTTTGTGTCTCAGCACTCCCAGCCACCCACTCAGAGTCTGGTGGAGCTGATCCAGCTCTGTGGAGGAACAGTCTGCAAAAGTGTGCGGCAGGCGGGTATCTGCATCGGGAAGTATGGCGGCAGGAGACCAGAGGGAAGCAGGATCCTGTCTGAGCAGTGGGTGCTGGGTAAGATATTTCCTGACAGTCTGTTAAATACTCACCTTCTTTATCATGTCACTTTTAATTGTTTATCTCCCTTTTTGTGATTTTATTTCAGATAGTATCACACATCTGAAGCAGCTGTCATATGATAACTACGACTTGGAGTGAAAGCTGTGAGGTTTGGTAGTTTCATTGTGGTCAGTTCCTGTTAGGATACCCTCAGTTTCTACCTTACAGTGTTCCTCTTGTGCAGGTTTGTCATGTTGCTTGTGTTAAGGGGCTTTGCGTAAATCCTTCAAAGAACTTTAGTCCATGGTTACCATGGAAACCTGTTACTTACTGAGGATCGTCAACCATTCAACAACGGCCTGAGTTACTGTGAAACATGTTTAACTGCTTTGTCAGTACATGTCGGTCCTTTATTAGACTACTATATTGAGTCGTAACCACTACTGTACAATAGTGTGTTTTAACAACAAGACTTTTAAAATAACTGAGCCCATTTAACACTCTAATGGATATAACACTATATTCTTATAGAAATGTCTTATGATGTCAGTGTTAATAAATATTTTGGGTTTATATCATGGGTTTTCTTATGTTCTGTGAGTTTCAGTTTTCTAGGTTTTATTGACACTGAATTGTGACAAGATTCATTTAACTGTTTTTTTCCCCCACGATCATGTGATGAATGAAGCACACTTTTGAGAGTAACAACTTGATTTAAAAAGTGACAAAGCATGGCAGTATGATGGCTCAATCTGCAAAAAGCCTGCAGTGTCACTGTCACAACAAGAAATGGACAAGTTGCTAGATCACAGCTTGTACACACACTTGTTAGTCATGTTTGATCAGCAGAGATAGAAAGTAACACATTTATGTAAATATTACAATACAGTGTATAATAAAACCTTTATAGTTTTGACATAATATGCAACTACTGGTTCTATTATTTAATACATGCATGTGTAGTCTGTCACACACAAAACATTGCAGAGACGTTTAATTTTTAGTTGTAACATTTATTTGCTTCCATCTTTGAGCCACTTCATCAGGCCAAATCAACTCGAATAAAGAATCGTATCAATATTTTTACTCCAGGTCAGCACAACAGCACTGATAGCATACTGAGCGACGCACATTATCTCCCTACCTCCACTGCAAACATTAATGAACAATGTCTATGTCAGGTTTCATTATTTTTATAGAATATTATAAAATTGGTAAGATGTGAGAAAGAAATAATTAACACTATGACACGATTTTGAAAATACAAATTACAGAAAAGCAGGGACAACTTGCATGATAAATGCGGAAACTATAAATAACAGTAAATAAGATAAATGGCGTCGTATCTCTTTAAATGGAACTCATGGTTCGCGCTCCCACTCATTGGCTAATATCTATTACGTCATCCAACCAATCCGGTTCGTCGATGTTACAGGGTGACTTGACGAAGGGAGGCGTGTGTGACATTTGCTGAAATAAGCTAGTTTAAGAACAGCTAGCCAGCCAGCCAAAGCTGAAGAACTGAGGAAGGAAATAGAAAGTACTTTTCCTTGTAACAACTGAGCTGACGTTTGGCTGACACTTTGTTATCGTTAGAGAAAACAGTTTATTTCAAAAGTAGCGTTAGATGAAACTTCCTGTCTGGCTAAACACGTTAAGTAACACTTACTGGGCTAACGCTTTCTACTAACTTACACTGTAAATGTTCTGGTTGAGGAGGTGTTCTTGTTTGCTCTTCTGAGATGTTGATACTAATCACATCACTGTAGTTATATATATTTTTGTGTTATAATATGGGTGGACGTTAGTGCTTAAGCCGACTTGGCTAACTGCCTTCTGCACACAAGGTTAAAATTAGCTTTAGCCAGCTAGCTCCTTCCTCCCCTCTTGCTGCAGCTTTTCCACTTTCCTATGCTGACTTGTCAGGACAGGTGTGTTGAAAGTAGGCCAGGTGTGGCGTGGGATAGATAGTGTCTGCAACGTAATCGCAGTGCTCACAGAGTAGTACTAAGTCATACTGTCCACTTCAGGGATTTTTCTCACTTTAGTGAAGCCAAAGCTGGGACCATGCTGCTCTCCTTGGTTGTGCACACATACTCGCTGCGGTACTGGTTTCCAGCCACGATCATGCTGGGTACTGCCCCAGCTTATCTGCTGTCATGGGGGACTTGGCGCTTACTTTCAGCTGTTTTACCAGCGAGGGTTTATCACAAGTTGGACGACCGGTTGTACTCCATATACCAGAGTATGGTCCTGTTCTTCTTTGAAAACTACACAGGGGTTGAGGTGAGTGATCCTTCATTTACTGCATGTAGACTTTAAGCAAATCTGACTCCTAGCGTGGTTACCATGTATGGAAATACAATAGAAATTTATATTGCAATGCACACCCCGTGCAGGTCAGTGCAGTTTTGCAGGTGCCTGCATTTGTGGTGCCAGACACAGGCTGATAAACTTGACGAACCAGATATATGAAGAACACAAATGCATTCTTTTGCCCTTTTGTCGCCACTCCTTGTACAGTTGGTAGTTACTGTACGTTAGAATTTGCAGGAAAACAACTGCGATAGTGTGTGTTAACACTGCATGCACAGTCCCACCCACTGGAGGCCACCTGAGTAGTTTGGAAAGGACCTTTTTCATGGATCCTTATTGGAAAAACTGCAGTCTTTGCTGATTTAGTTCTTAAAAATACTCTGAAATAGAAACAAATCCCTGATGTAGTTTGAATATTTAATGAAGAAATAAATCTTAAGAATATTTTTGTGAACTGTCTGCCATTTTGCTGGAGTTCTTAACACTTTTAAGCTTTCTTTATAGATTGTTATATATGGAGATATACCAAAGAACAAAGAGAACGTGATCTACCTGTCTAATCACCAATGTACAGGTAACATATTTACATCTTAAAATAGGTCCAGCATGCAGTTCATGTTGTAGTAATATCTATTCTCTACCAATGTTTTTATTTGTAGCTGACTGGATCATTGCTGACATGCTCGCCATCAGGCAGAGTGCTCTGGGCCATGTCAGATATGTCCTTAAAGATGGGCTCAAGTGGCTCCCGCTGTACGGATGGTATTTCTCTCAGGTAATGAAACTGTGTGAGTATTTGATGCCATTTGTCATTGTAAATTACAGATGTAGATGTTACTTATACATGACATTCCCCACTGCTGCTCTCATCAGATTGTGTTTCTGTTTCAGCATGGAGGAGTGTATGTAAAACGAAGTGCAAAGTTCAACGAAGCAGCAATGAAGAAGAAACTCTGCACTCAGACTGAGGCTGGAGCTCCAGTAAGTTTTAAATGTTTTATTTTAAATGTTTGTTTTTAATCACTTTGTGTGTTTGTTTGTGTGCGAGTGCGCATGGTCCTGTACTGGTGACCTGAAAGTTCACTATGAAATCTCTGTTGTGAACTAGGAAGGTCAAAGTAAACCCAATCAGTGCTCACATATCAGTGCACTCATATTCATCTTCATCTGTGTTTGACTGAAATGTATCTTGTCAACTCTGAAATCTCACTTGTCTGATGATTCTAGTAATTCTCAAATAAATTTCAAAAGCATTTTAAAAGTGGGTAGACTGGCTTATCATTTGCAAAAGTGAAGAAGCCCTAATTGTCAAAAAAACCTTTACACCCTTGGTATTTTTCTGGCGAAGAAAAAGTTTAATTCTTAAATACATTCACTCAGTATTTTTGCGACAGTAAATTTTTCAGAAGAGCACAACTTCCTCGTAATTGTTTGCGTGTTGAGATATTTGCAGTGTTGTGCCTTTCTTATGTGGCACTGAAATGGGTGGAATAGGAATAACTCAAAAGACAAAACACTCAGGTTTTCAGTTCAGTTGCAGTCCAGACAGAATATAAAGAACATTTCTTCTAAACACAAGTTCAGCACAGTGTTTTTTTTTTTTTTCTCAACGAATTCTGTCAATGTTAGGAATTCCATTTTGACCAGTGCGGTAAGAAGGAAACACTGGAAAGGCTTTGATTTCATGTTTTTTTTCTCCCCTCAGATGTACCTTGTCATCTTCCCAGAAGGAACTCGTTATAATCCAGAGCTCCAGAATGTTATCGCTGACAGTCAGGCTTTTGCTGCGAAAGAAGGTACTGGCATGATAGCAGCCATTTACTGCTATGCTGCTGCAAACTAATCCAGCACAGCCTACTCAGTCTGTAAACCAGCAGAGAAAGTTGGGCTTTGTGACCTCTGATCACCCTAGCGAGTTACTGTTTGACCAATGCACATCACATGCTGCGTACAGATTTGTAAAGCACGTTCATTATTGGGAGCATGTATTACAAAGTTCAGAACTGTTTAACAAAGTAACAATTGTTCAGCGTTGCCAATCATGGCAATTTTGGGCCAGTTTTCTTTATACCCCTTTGTCGAAGCATTAATTAGGAGAGATTTACAAACATAAAAACTGCTTCTTAATTTCTGTGGTCATTGTAACACTTGTACGGTGCCAGGAATCAGTCACCATCCACCAAAACTGCTGATTGAATATTCCAGCAGGTACAGCTGAAAGTTTTTGTCGATTAAATGGACTTGCTGCTGGATGATAAGAAAATTCACTGCTTCCAAAGAATCTGAAAGAGATGTGAAATTTAAATTGATTGTACAATATTAAACTGCAATGTACATTTTGATATAGCTTCACGGTTGAATAATATAAAAAGTGTGTTGCATCAACATGATTATTATGATGCAAATGGCATCCATTCTGCAGAGATTAAGCCCATCTCATCTCTTCAGTATCACCTTCCCCCATTAATCCAAATAAATCGCTCTGGCGAGCCAGCATGTGCACATGACATTATCTGCTCTTAGTGAGGTATTAGTGAGCAGAGGGTGGTGCCACATTGGTAGAGGAATGACAGACGGCTGTGACTGACCACGAGGGGGGGGGCGACAAGTTGAAACTAAATTAAAGGACAGATGTGGAAATGACACAAGCCGCATTAATTCTGGGCGAGCTGTGCTAACATGGCTCGCTTCTTCTGCTGTGTCGGCTGATATGGCATGCTTCACACTCACACTGTTTATATTACCTACATTTATTCAGGTAATTTGATTGAATAAGTAATGCATTGCTTATGTTTGTCTCCATAGGACTGGCTGTCCTGAAGCACACACTGACACCCAGAATGAAGGCCTCTCACATAGCACTTGAGGCCATGAAGGATCACCTGGATGCCTTGTATGACATCACAGTGGCCTACGAGGGAACGCTGACTGCCTCCGGTCAAAGAAAACCTGCGCCATCAATGCCAGGTGAGCATCTGCCCACAGGACAGAGTAAGAATCTTAGTTCAGCAGGTGTGAATTTAAACAGGATACATGCAGCTGGAATAGTTTTGAAAGGGTAATCTGCACAGTGGTGTAGTGGTTAACACTGTCGCCTCATAGCAAGAAGGTACCGGGTTCGAATCCCGGGCCTGGGGCCTTTCTGTGTGGAGTTTGCATGTTCTCCCCGTGTCTGAGTGGGTTCTCTCCGGGTACTCCGGCTTCCTCCCACCATCCAAAAACATGCATGGGGATTAGGTTAATTGGTTAATTTAAATTGACCGTAGGTGTGAATTTGAGTGTGAGTGGTTGTCTGTCTCTGTGTCCTGCGATGAGGTGGCGACTTGTCCAGGGTGTACCCTGCCTTTCACCCTAAGACAGCTGGGATAGACTCCAGCCCCCCCGCCACCCTGTGAGGATAAGCGGTAGAAAATGGATGGGTAATCTTACCACTAGTCGACTCCAGAACATTCTGTTCTGTCATCGCTTCTTTCCTGTTGTACTGTTCACAGCAGCAGACAGTAATGTGGTGAAGATAAAGAACTGTGATCTGAATGCGATCAGATCAGCCAGACACATCTGGAGGTGGATCTCAGTTATGTGTCTGTGCAGCTCTTCCCTCACACCAGTGATTTAAAGCTGCAGGTTATTTGCATTGCTTTGGAACGTGTCTGTTGACCAATCCGCCTGCTCTGTCTAATTCATATGCACATTGAGATTAAATCAATGAAGGCAAAGTCCCAAAGACCTGATTACAATTTTTCTTTAGAAAATGTGTAAATACTAGTTAGTAATGCAGGGAAGTCATTTTTTTCCATCTTAGAGATACTCTACCAGCAACATTTTAACACCTGATACTGAAGCAGTTACAGACTGAGCTAGCAGCAGCTGCCTCTTATCTGTCCATCAGTGTATCCACAGACTCTGAGGCGTTGTATCATCAGTGCTGTGACATTGTGTACACCCCTCAGTACATAATCACATAGCAAACATCATCTATTAACAGCCGTGTCTCCCTGTAAACAACATGACTCTGTGTTGGACTTTTTGATTATTGTATCCCTCCGGTTGTTCGACAAGCACTGTTTGAATGTTTTTTTTTAAAAAAACATCCCGTTTTAGTCAGGAATAAACAGCGATGTGTTTCTAGCAAACAGAACAGAGAGAACAAAAAACATTATTCTCGTCATCACGCACTTCCTGGTCCCATGTGGTGAAGGTGACTTTAGTGATTTCACAAGGAAGTGGAAGTGACCCGAGGCTATGACAGCCCAAACTCTGAGTTTCACACCCGACAAACGTTTCTCAACAGTTTACAACACCAGACCCTGACGTATGGGTCGTGGACAGTACATGACTCGTATTTAAAAATTAGAATCCCAATTAATTTCAGTTGGTGGTAAAAATACTGAGTTTGGAAAAACACTGAGTGATTAAATACTCCCTCTCACTTTGAAGTCATAATTACAAATGGAGATCAGTTAATAATTAAAAAAAGACACAAAGATTATGAGATGCACATTTCTCTTAATAACAGATCTTAGAAATTCTTTTTGTTTCTGGTCTGATCACAGGAAATAAATACTAAACTCATTAATCAGTTTTTGCACTCCATGTCTGTTTGAATTGTTAGGATTAGTATTTTCAGTGTGTTGAAATATTGACAGTTACTTTTTTCCTCTAAACATTGAAACTGATATTTTTAATCATGAAAATGTATACTTTAGATAATAACCTACGAACTAACATGAGTTAACGCATTAGATTCACTTTCAGGTTTATCAGAGTTTATTAAAAGGATTCGGATCAGGTGGTGTTTTTTTTGGCTGCTGGAGAGCAAAGAGTTTATTTCCTTCATCTATTCCAGGACGTTGTTTGAAAGTGTTTTGGAACATCGTTCTGCTCAAACACTCACGGCCTGCAGTGGAGGCTTTAATGACTTTGGCACCTTCATGAGTCTCTACGCTAACCTGCCTTTCCTTGAGTTGTCTGTGTTTTTTGAAGTGCCATATATTATTTCTGAAGGTCGATTTATATCTATGCAGCTGATAGAGGTGTTCTCTCCGCCTCCGTCTTTTCGCTGCTGACTTGGATCAAATTTCCTCTTTTGGCCGTGGCGGCAGGTTTCCTGATAATATTGCGTGTTGTGGAAACAGGAAGTAGAAGGTCTCTGGGGATACTCGTGTAGCCTTGAGCGTTCACACTTGCTCACATTTTTATATCTGACCTTCTCAGACACTTGTCTTTCTTTGTTTAATGCTCTGACAGTTTGATTTTCATTTTGACTTGACACTGCAAACATTTTAGGAACATTTATTAGGGGATGCTGAAACATTGTGAATATTATGTTGAAACTCTGAATATTTGATATTATTGCAGATATTTTTTTTTTAACTTGACCTGATTTGTATTTATTTGTCAAGCAGTTGCACCTTACAGGCCTTTACTTTCTTGAATCAAAGGGCCTTGGCATCACAGCGTCACAGCAGCTCTACTCCATCATCGTCACCATGTGTTGATTTTAAGTGCTTACTCTACGTGCCGTTTCGCTGAAAGGCTTTTCCTGTTTTTGTTTAGTCTCTTTATTTTTTGTGTTTGACAGAATTCCTGTGCAAAGAATGTCCCAGAGTCCACATACACTTTGACCGCGTGGACATAAAGGAAATTCCTTCAGAGCCACTGTTTTTCCGCAGGTGGCTGCACGAGCGGTTTGAAATCAAGGACCGGTAAGTATGAGTGGGTGGAACAATTAATCATCTGGAAATTGCATGTTATTCAATATATACAGTATGTAAACTGCAGTGATGTTTTCCTGCGCGCCACCAGTTTGAAGCACAGATATCTTTCTTAGCTTAGTATAGCTTGAAGGTTAACCGCGTAATGTTACAGCAGAGCTGAAATGGTTGCTGGGTGATTCTGCAGTTATTATAACGATCAACTTACAGTTGAAGTTATTTTTCTTTTTTTTTAAAGCAAAAATAACAAAATATTTGCTGCCTTTTTTTTAAGACTTCTTCTCTTAGGTTCTGTTAGCCAGATAAGATGTGTGATGGACATGTTTCACTATTTTCTGGCATTTTATAACCAAACAACGTCAAGAAAATAATCAGCAGATTAATTGATAACAACAATAACCATTTGTTATAATCATTAAAATAATTTTTAGTTGCACCCTCAGATCATGGAGGACATCAGAACAACTGCTCTGGACTATGGACTGCAGATGTAATAGTTGTTCTATTGAATATATTGATGGTGGTATTGATCAAAGTGTTATCTACTGAGCACCAACCAAGCCACAAAAACCCTGCTGTGATTTGGCTGCAGTTTTTGTGCTGTAGCTGCTGTAAAAATCCAGATTTTTTTTTCTTCCTCATGCAGATTTTACAAAAGTCTGTTTCAATTTTGTAGCCTTTGTGCTTTCCTAAGACAGCCTGAATTCCTAAGAGACCTATCTGTCTTTTCAAAGGCTGCTGACTGATTTCTACGAGTCGGAGGATGCAGAGAAAATATGCAGGTTCCCAGGAGAAGGCAAACATTCTCCTCTGAACCTTTCTAAAACCCTCCCGTCAGTGATGATCTTGGGGGGACTGACACTGCCATTACTGCTGACGGAGAACGGCAGGAAACTGTACGTGAGAACCTGGGTGTACGGGACTCTGCTGGGCTGGCTGTGGGTGAACACGTTTCCTTAACGAACAGGGCAGAGGCTGCCACGATGAGATGCACAAAAGACATGGAAATTTTCCTGTATCGCAACAACACAAGGTGTGTTCCAGATGCAGGGCGGCATCTGATAAGAGGCTAAGAGATTTACCCCACATGTCTGGCTCACTGTTGACCTTGAGCTGAAAGCTGAACGGAGATACGGAGAAATGTTAAGCTTTTTGTGCTACTTGTTTCCTCGCGTTATTTGGATTTGCAGCCTGAAATTATGAGAAAACGTGACTGGAATTGGTAAAAAAGTATTCTCAAAAATACCCCTCATTATCTACTATGAAATTAAAAAGTAGCTATATATATATGTATCTTAAAATAACCCCTCTTAAATATTCAGATTTAGCCAAATTAGTATTCATGCATGCCCACCTTCCCATCAACCACTGGCCCTTTTTAAAACTCTTATGTGACATTTAATGATCATGTTCAGCTGTATGTAGCTGACGCAGTACACCAGCCCACTGATTATGGCTCATTAATTATTTAAGTGCACTGACTCATTGACATTGGTTCTAATATTATTTATGCCAAGCCCCATGGCAGGAGGTTTATGCACTGTGCTCAAAAATCGAAGCATGTAGTGCCCAAACGGGCTCATAAACATGACACCAGCTGCATTGTTTACTATAAATATTCATATGACATCACTTTTTTTATGTACTGATAATGAATGTAGCTGTGTAATGCTCATGTATGCATACATCATAGCATATGCATACATCAAAGCATAAATGTGTTTATTTAATTTCTTACACCCAAGATTTTGATTTGACTAATGCTGATAGCCTCAAAAACATCCAATCTATTTTTTTTCATTTCTGAGTCTTTGTTGCCAAACAGTGAAAAAAGTCCACCATTGAATATTGCTTTAACCTTAAATCATTGCCAAAACCTAGTGTGTTTTCCACAATGTTCTTTTAAGTTGAGCAATGCTTGTTTAAAGCCAGCCCAGATGATGGCAAAGATGTTTGAAATCATTTTTTTTTCTTTTTTGTCCTAAATACATTGTATTTTTCAGTTCCTTTACTTTTATATGCATTTGTTACTTTGAATACCATGTTACAGCTCACACAAAAGTATCTACCTAGCAAAAAGCTGACTAAGCCATGTTAACAGTATGTCACAGATTTCTGTGCTATCAAAGCCATTTGTATTATAAATGTCACTGTATTGTGAAATGCACTGTCTGTTGTTGTTGTTTACTGTAATGAAACCATTGCATTTTTCCACAAGTCACTTTACATGTTTGCTGTCTTGTCCTCATCTACATTTAGTCTTGTGATTTATGTTTTCCTCATGTGGATGTTGTAGTAAATCTCGTTTTTACATGTCGCTCCAATACCTCACTTGAATAATCCTTCCTTGTTCTTAAATGACTCTTGTCGGCCATTTATAGTCATTTTTATCCTGACAAGAACAAACTGTAAATCATCAGGAAAACTATATGTAGACAGTATTCAAATGCCAACTGATTTTGGAAACGTGTGCCTTCTCTTTGGAGGGGTTGGCCCTCAGCCCTCTCACCGAGGGCCACAGTGGCTTTATTCCACCAGGTGACTGCATGGACACTGCTGGAGCAGCTGATCACCGCAGCATGTGGTCACATTGTCTACGGTTCATAGTGGCTTATTTTGCTCAAAGAATGCATTGATTTACACTTTTAGGACTATTATTAAATGATGAAACCTTTAATGTATGCCAGTTCTGGAAATGGGGGGTGAGAGGGAAATAAAGTTTGTTTTTTTTTCCTTTGGAAACAGTCTTATTGTCTTGACCTAAACACAAGGTTATTGAAAGAATTGTACTCTTTATTATTAGAGATGCACAAGCATATCTGCATACTACTGGTACAGTGGTTTACTGCTGGAATTAAGCTTCTGACTGAGTTAAATATGCAGACCCAAGTTGATATTTGTGTGGTTGTTGTTGACAAATATGAGAAGCTATGTGCACCATTTAAAGTTTTTTTTTTCCTCATTAAAACCAAACTACATTTCATGTTTAGAAACATCTGGATCATAGTAGGCCCTGCGGGGCTGAGAGGTAATTTATTTATTCGTTTGACAGGGACTGTGCAGAGCTTCTTAGCTGTATCAGTTCAGCTGTGTAGAGTTCTCCATGAGCTAATTCACATCTAGTCCCCAGGTGAAGAGAAACCGAGAGAGCATATCTGTTAAAGAAATTAACACTGAAATAAGAATCAGAACTAATCTGCAACTTCCCAACATGTTAATGATCGTCATCACAACTACGTACCCTACAGTGTACAGATTTTGTTTGTTCAGAAGGTGATTTACTCCAAGGTTTCTGCACACCTGAAATATCTTGCCTTCCTCCCACCAACGTGTTATAGCTACTTTTTGGCCCCTGAAGTAGGTCTGACAGTGTCTACAGAAAAAATAGAGCGTTTGCTTGAAAACTGAAGAATTTTGGCTCTATGTTATGATATTTATCAAAGAGACCCTCTCTTTGCTGGGACCCAAAACAAATGACATTCAGTCCAATACTTAACTGGCCAACAACAAATCAAACAAATGAGGAATGGCCTGAATGGTCTGGCCTATGTTTGAATACACTGCAGTGTTAATATTCACAATATTGACTTATATTAGCATTTAATTGTGTACAAATAAATGTATTTATCTACCGTTATTGACTTTAATATTATGATAATTACTTTCCCACTTTATCGACAGTCCGTGAACACAGCACGAACGAAACAGCGCATGCGTGTTCTGTTTCCGAACAGCAACCCGGAAGAACAGTCGCAGATTTCAAACAGAAGGAGACCATTTAGTGCTGCAGCTCGTTTTGACTCCTGGTATGTAACATGTCTCAAGACGAATGAATTAATGTGTATTGTGACAATAATATGTTCTTTATACGAGGTTAATTATCATAGAATATGAGTGTCGGACTGTTTGTCTTTACGTTCCCTCTGTTTGTGCATGTCATTAACCACTTAAGGTCTGAGAGCGACACCTAGAGCTCTGTCAGACTTCCTGCGTGTAGATCAGAGGAGTTCAAGTTCCAAAGTACAAGGCTAAATAAAATGTTAAGAGGTTAAATCGTTGGTGTTATCTAAACCTAATTATGCCAGCTAGACTGCTTGTTTGTGGCCTCAAGAGTACGTAAGCTGAACTAGATCGTTTTATAAGGGTTGCTGTTTACAGTCTCAGTGTTATTATAAACACCAAAGTCCTACGTCCTGTGCTCTATTAAAGTTTACAGCTTCATGATGGCGGTGGACTGGATTGGTTTTGGCTATGCTGCAGCCATCGCCTTTGGAGGATTTATGGGATACAAGAGAAAAGGTTTAAAGCTTTTCCTTTTTGCAGAAAGCTCAACCAAAACCATATTGTCTCTTAAGTAACTTGTTATTAATCATCATCATCATTGTCTGTCTCTGTGTCATTGAAGCCAGCGTGATGTCCCTAATGGCTGGGTTAGTTTTTGGCTTTTTATCTGCTTATGGTGCGTACAACGTCTCCAATGACCCAAAGGACATCAAGGTCTTACTGTGTGAGTAATGAGTTCATCCCAGTATTGATTTTCACCAAATCATGAGTGAGAGAATTGTTATCATGTGACTGTGATTTCTCTCTTTTAGTCTCCTCAGGAGTCCTCTCAGTCGTGATGGGAATGAGATACAAGAAGTCTGGAAAATTAATGCCTGCTGGCATTATGGCAGGGCTGAGGTCAGAGTCAAACTTCCTCATCAAGCAGACAAGTTATGAAGCAAATACATATTAATAACTGTTGATTTTCTCTTCCTTACAGTTTGTTGATGGTGTTTCGACTGTTACTGCTTCTTGTGGTATGAGTGAAGAAAGGGTTCTCTGTCTCTCGGCGAACGCACCTTGTTTTAAGGGAAACCACATTCCCAGTTAGCACACTACAAGCTTTCTGTTTTTATTTCGCAACTTCCATGGGACCAGAAAAAGCTACCAGTGGGTGTTTAAAAGATTCATTGCAGCAAATCTATTTTGTGATCTTATAAAATTTTTTTTTTTTTTTTGTAAAAAACATGAATGTATATGTCACAAAACTATAATAAACGTGTCTCTTATAATGTTCTTTGTTTTATGTACATGTATTATTGGATTAATATGATACAAAAACACACATTTTCTCAAATATTCTTGAAAAATGAACAATTTATTTTTGTGGAACCTTCACATAAAACACCCATGTAAGGTAATGATTAGTAATGGATAGTGCAATATTCATCTCAAATATAACTGAACCTCATGTCGTACATGTCATGCCTGCATAATGAATCATTCACACTGCAGAAGTGAGGACTTAAGTTCTTGTCAGCACTTATTTCATTTGGAACACCTCCTTGATGGTGTTCACGTAGGTTTCGTCTGGCTGCGGCTTCCTCTTGCTGCCTGGCTGCAGGAACCTGCTGATGGCTGGAATCTGCATCATCCTGCCCTGGAAAACCTGGAGGGAAACAGAAAGTCATCCTTGAACCAAGTCGTTTGTATTTTTGTGATGACTATTAATCATATGCTGTTGTTGTTCCTTTGTATATCCTGCCATTCACAGAATGTCAATTCTATGCATTTACCTTGACGTTGGGAAAGTCTGCGAGGATTCCAGGAAACTTCTCCTCTAACATCAGGGTGCATTCAAGCAGCTGCACGTCTGCACTGCTTAGCTTACCTCCCACCAGGTAAATGGACCCAGACAGGACCTGAGGTGTTTGTCAAAGAAGCATAATATCTTCAGGCCCATTTTCCACCTTTCTGTGGTTTTAACAAAGATCAATCAGATATTAAACCACATTGTTTCATATAAAGTGTTCAGTTAGAGTGGTGGCACCTTTTCAAACACAGGAAGGTAGCGTTCTTTTGCTTTACTTTCAATGTTGGTCAGTTTTGCTTCTACTTCTGTACTGAAGGGCAAAATCATGATCATTTCCATGAGTTCGATGAGTGCCTCGGAGTACATGTTGATCCTGAGGGAAAGCATACCTACTATGATCCACTTCATCCATGAAAATCACACATTCGCATAATTACAATCATGAGTGTGTGTACGACATACATGACACGGTCTTTGGGAGTTTTCCCGTGAAGATTGTACTTCTCTGCGATGTAATTCAAGATTGCTTTTGTCTGAACAAGTTTCATGCCATCAATTTCCACCATAGGAACCTGTTGAAACAGGAGAGCTCCATCTGCAGAGGAAACAGCAGCAGACGATGAGCAACACCCTAAATGGTTACCATTAATTCAGATTGTGGATTAACAGCTCTGAGTCAGTCTGAGTCAAAGAGCCTTTCACCTCACAGTCTGCGTCAATCCCGGTTGCACCATAAGTGGGTTAAAGTGAACACATTGAAAAAAAAGCAAGTATGTGACTTGGAAGCAGGCCAGAAATACCTTCATTTCAGCCTGTGTCGCCCTCAACTTACCACTCAGGAGTTTTTCGTACTGCTCCCTCGTGGTCAGATATATCTCTTCAAACTGTGAACGTCAAATCACACAGCACATTAAGGGCCTATTTATAAAGTTTGTCTGAAAAATAATTTCACCACAGCCTTCACTTACCTCAACCTCTGCCACGGTCAAGAGCCAGCGGATCGGCTCCATCCTCCCTCTCCCAATGAAGTAGTGCAGCACAACTTTGTCAGTCATGGTTACTGTATTTTCGAAGTTAAATCCCTAAAAACACAAAGAGAGAGAGAGCAAAACATTTTACGAAATACAAACATACGTAACTTTCCAAATCTGAGATTCTTCACTTCGAACATACTTGGATACTTCTCCAGAAACTGGCGAAATCAAAAGGAAGTAGGTAGAAAAGAAGGAAGTAAAGTCCTTATATAAAGTAGTATCGTTGAAAAAAAAAAAAAATATGAAGGTGGGGCAAAGATCTGACGACTGTGGTTGGTTGCTTTGTTGTCCAATACGAAAGCGGCTCATTAACATGTTGCCGCTAGACCTCACGGGAAAAAAAATAAAATACTGATAATGTTCGCTCAATGAGTTCTAAGTTCGCATGGAAGTGTCAATGTAGTTTATAATCATGAATATAACGAGCGAATGAGGCGAACGATAACATTTTGACAATATTTTACACCATGATAGAAAACTGCTGCCTTTTGTTGCCTTATATATTCAAACTGCAGTGCCAGTAAATACTGGATGTGAGGGCGATCTGGCTGCGACATCTGTCACCCCATTGATCGCTAGGGTTTATTCGGCTGATCTGGCTGGCTAGGCGGGTGTCCCCTTCCTCCCTCACCGCTCCATGTGTGTCCCTCCCGAAGCCCCGCGCTCGGTGGAAGAGGACGACGTCCCCCGGACGACCATCCTTCGGTGTACCAGTAGCTGCGCTCCCTGCTAGAACCTCCAAACAAGCTCAAGGCCCATTTGTAGGAGAAACGTAGGGAAGTTAAGCTCCAAGCGTCAGGCACATCCAAATGAGGCGCTGCACGTGGCAGTCTGCCTTCCTTTTTCAATTTAACGATTGAACTCATTTGAAATAAGATTGCTATTTTCAGGCTTTCTCCTCCACCCCGTCAGCATCTTTATCTCCAAGAATGCTGTACATTCTACTGTATTGTGTTTTGTACAATATTCATTATTTATAAGTATATTTTTCGTATTTAAAAACATGAAATATAGAAATTGTTTATTTTGTGGGGGAGGGGGTGATTTGACAAACGAGTAATTTGAGTTACGAGTTCCGTCACGTTACTTAAAGAAGCTTATACTCCCATTCGTTCATCGTGACTTAAAATATTAATATAAATTGATGCGGATAAACTAATAAATAACGATGTATGAGTGTGTATTAAGATACCAGCAGCATGTAAAGTAATTGAAACAGCCCCATATTTACTCGTTTATACAGTCGTTATAAATACGGACTGATAATACGGTTTTAAGTCAAGACTAAAATACTACCCAGCACCTGCCGAAACCCGGGATCGAACCAGGGACCTTTAGATCTTCAGTCTAACGCTCTCCCAACTGAGCTATTTCGGCACATACAGAAGCATTGTGATTAATCCTAATCCGAATTTACTTTATTCAAGGAAAGAAGTGACTTTAAATTACCAGGTAAACCTAAACCGCCTCTATGATAGCTCATTTTTTAATTAAGATTAAGCTCTGTAAACTGCTGCATTAAAACTGAATCTCTTTACTGTTAATCCTCACTACCACGTCCCATATCTGTTTAACCAGCAGACACATGGCTTGTTGTGTCACTCACATTATGTACCAATATAGGCATAAAAATGTGTCATCACTTTATGTGCCCACTGAAGAATAGCTGCTCAGTGTAATGCACTACATCCATTAATGGTGGGATCCTACTGATCTATTAATCTCCAGCAGATTGTTCTAGCTGTCGAACATCCTGACACTGTCCTAGCTGTGCTCCCTCTGAAGGAGCCGTTGGCCAGAAAGGAAAATATAGTGACAGGCAACATTTAATCACTTATTTAAAAAAAAAGCTGATCAATTTAAAATGTTTCATAACAAATTACACATATTGAACACATCAGTATCCAGTCAAAAGTTTAATTACACTCAATAACTGGCGATTTAATAACTACACAGACTTTGGCCAACGGGTTAACTTGGATCATTTTACTTCTTAAACTAAAACTGTGAGGCAACTCACTTGCATTGCTTTAATTTTACTAAAATTCAAGCACAGCTTTGAATTTCATAAAAAATATAATGCTCAAATAACAGTAACCTGATTGCTGAGGCTACAATCATAAAACTAAAACAGCAGGAATAGAAAAAAAGCTGTACTGTACAAAGGCAAAGTAATTGGTTGTAGCCAAAATCAAGTTACAGTGACATTTTTCATGAAATTATTATATGCATATTACATTTACAGCTTGGTGAACATTCAATGTTAAATCTAATACAAAACTGTATCATCTGTAGAGTGGTGCTATGTAACAGGAATACAAAATAAAACACTGCAGAGCAAATCTGGGCTCAAATTTTGGCCGGTTGCATTTAAATATTACACATACACTTAAGACATTTTACAACTCACGACATCCATAGTACACAAAATGAAAAAGAAAATTATTGCTGTATAAGACATATGCACAGATTCAGATCATAAAACAACTAGTCCTACTCTTTGGAGGGAAAAGAGTGCAGATCTACGCTCCGTAAAGGGCACTAACGGTGTCCATATTTGGCCGACCAGTCTGTTCGCCCATGGATGGTGTGCACCGGCGGGCGAGGCAGCAGACTGGGGGTGCTCTTCTTGGCCAACGCCATGTTGGAAGAGGTGTTCAATGGACTCCGGCCAGACTGCCATGTTGCATAATCTAAAACAGCATGAAGACAACAGGTTTGTTTGGAGGTTTTTCAAATGACATTGTTAGGTGACTTAATATTACAGAAAAGCTGTCAATTCATCCTCACTTGATGCAGTTGACTCCACTGAAGGACCCTGGTACCCCCTGTGACCGGCAGAACCCATGTCTTTTTTGTAAAACGACGGCATGTATCCGCCTGGGATCGTGTTCGTACCTTACATGTAAAAAAAGCAAACAAAAACAGATCATGTTATTTGAACGGTAGCAATGACAGCAAAATGCAAAGATTGACATGAAGCTTGAGGTGTGCTGGGAGATTACCGTGAGCCCCTCTGCTCGGCAGAGTCCCCCCAAAAGGAATACTGCTGTTGCCCCAAAGATGGTTTCCAGAGAAGTGTTTACTGGCATTTATGGCCACGTTTTTCTTTGTGCTGATGCCTGCGGGACACAATGACAGACAAGATGATCCTAGGTCTGAAAACAGGCAACCAAACCCTGAGCTGACACATTACTACACTTATACTGCATACACATATTACTATATATTACCAGGTAAATATCTTGACTGCCTCAGGTAATGTTGTTTGGCAGAAGCGGTTCTCGATGGCTCCTGGTAGGCTGTACTCTTGTTCAGGTTTAAAGGTGCATCTTCCTTTCCATTGGGTTGACTGAAATCCAGAATGTTTCTGTATCTGAAAGACATTCAGACACCAGGAGTGGGAGTTACCTGCTCTTAGTAACAATGATGTATGGACATCAGCTGCAGATCTTGTGTTTGCGCTTTTTTTTTGTTTGCTAAGAAGATACCACATGATCACAGCCTCACCTGCTCAGTGCATCCTCCCCTTGCCTCATCTTCTCTGTGGAGAAGTTACTTTTTCCTAGAATACTTATGGTTGTGAGGTTGGTTTCTTCGTAGTCATCCCAGTCTTCATTCTTAAGGTGTCCTGTGCTGTGGCCCCAGCGCCGTCGCCCTCCCTTAGGTTTCAACGGATAGCTCAGTTGGTTTGCTTTTTCTGATTCCTGTCTCGTTTGCTAAAAGAACAAAATCATAAGCAAACCTGAGGGATATTTTCCAAAATTCCATGTTTGTGGTACGTATTGGCTGGATACCGTGAGCCTCACCTTGCTCTGGAGACTCTTGTCAACAATGTAAGAGAGATGGCTCTGTGCTGTTCCTCCAGTTTGCTCCTGCTTCAGGATGTGCTTCGGTTGCTGCTCCCTCACCATCCCTGTGTGCCGTTGATAGGCTGCTGCCTGGGCGGCTGCAGGTACAGGGGAGGGCTGGTTCTGCTGGAGAGGCCTGGAGGGGAGGCAGTGTTGATTGTGGGGTGGAGGCTGGGAGGGCGGCACAGGCCTCAGCAGCAGGGGTTGCTGCTGGTGCTGCTGCTGGTGCTGCTGCAGCATCTGTTGTGACTGTAAAGGATCCTGCAGCTGCACGAGGCCCAGCTGAGGTCTGCCCTGCTCAAGGATCTGCTGAGGAGTGCCCAAAGCCTGGCCCACGTGGAAGTAAGAGTACCTGAGAGCCTGAGTGAAAGACATTCGAACAAAACAGCATCAGCTTTCAGTCTGTATGTTGAGCTATGAGGAGGTCAGGAAGTGAAGGTCGGACAATACCTGGGAAGAAGCTGGTCTCTTCTTGGGATCCCACTGGAGCAGGTCCGTCATCAGATGAATGGCTTCAGGACTGGCATTTGGGATCAGTGTCTTCAGATTACTGGGAACACACTGAGGCCAACGGAAATTCATAGCACTTGCCAGATTGTATCCCTCCGGCCAGTCATTCTGGAGGAAGAAGACACAGGCCATATTTATCATCCTGTTTGTCATTCGTGGTTACACCCTGTCTGCACTGGGTGTGTTGTTCAAAGTGTTCTTTGTGTGCTGAACCTTACCTTCTTTGGTGTACCCAAGACTTGGCAAACTTTGAATATGGTGTCAACTTCACTGGAGCCAGGAAAAAGAGGCCTGAGGGTGTAAAGCTCTGCCATGATGCAGCCAACTGCCCACTGGTCTATGGGGGAACTGTAGGATGTGGATCTGAGGAGCACCTCTGGGGCTCTGTACCTGGACCAAGAGGAGAGGATACTCAGATTTGAGGGTGCTGAATTTTTTAACGCAGTGTACTGTGTTCAATCTAGAGAAACGCACCATCTGGTCGAGACATAGTCTGTGTATGGAGGACAGGATCTGATTTCGCGAGCGAGCCCAAAGTCGGCTATTTTCACCAACTCTGGGCCCATGCACAGGAGATTTTCAGGTTTCATGTCCCGGTGAAAAAAACCTAACAAAAGACACACATCAAGACCATCTTGACTCAAATGGATGGTACAAGAGGTACCACGTTTTCATTTAGCGACCTGGAGTCGTAAACACACGTACCATGTTTATGAATGAACGTGAGCCCCTGCAGTATCTGGAACATGATATTTCTCACAGCAGATTCAGGAAACAATCGAGTCCTGCAGAAAAGAAGCAAGCACATGCTGTTAACATACTGTTGCAAAAGTGGGACTAAATAATGTAAGTAGCAACTGTACACACCTGTCTTTCATTAGCTGATATAGATTTTCCTTCATGTACTCGAAGATAAAGTACAGGTGATCATTTTCTCGAATTACCTCCTTAAGTTTGATCACATTAGCGTGGTTGAGTTTCTTTAAGGACTGAAACAATACAAGAAATGGATAATGTAAGAATATGTACAATCCTTTAAGAGAAAAATAGAAATAAAAAGTCAGTCTAACCATGCTGGACAATACACACAGGTCACTGCAGCACATTCAAAAGCACGCCCTACAACTACGAAAAAAAAAAAAAAACCTTCTTGTTAAAACATGGCTACTTTAGAACACAGTGGAGTTTGGGGGTAAAATGCTGCAAAGGTGGGATTTATAGGTACAATGTAAAAAGGGCAAATAGAAAGCAGGATGGAGAAATATACACTTTTCCCATGCACTGGGATGATAACCATGCTAACGATTAGTGAAGGGGGGAAGCTATGATGGGATTTTGAGATTTTGAGGTGTGACATGCTGTGATTATTATCCAATCAGCAGGACGCTAAGGACCAGCGTGTTCTCCACGTTTCACTGCTTAAAGTCAAGCTCCAGGAAAAGGGGAATGTAAGCCAGGGACGGGAACCAGAGCTTCAAACCAATGGCACACAAGAATCACCTTCAACTCTTAGAGCTGCTGTGTGACTTTGAGCTGTGAGGAAATTTAAACAGTAACATACTGAATTGGTGTGAAAACAAACAACTGAAAGTTTGATTCTCTGTTCTATGAAAAGAAAAAAAAATCAACCCAAACAGAGTCACATAAAGTGACAAAAAAAATAAAACAAAAGCAGTCTGATCGCTGCATCAAAACCACTGACGCCATGTTTAACATGTGACACTTCATTTTGAGAAGTGTGATGATATTTCACAGCCAAAAATTGGGAGCCAAAAATGCATATAATGTTTGTGAGTTTGACAGCTGCAGCTAATACATTCTATTATACACTCTCTACATCAATTTCATCAATAAATACAGGCATCTGCCTCTGAGATACCTCTCAAACCAGCCCTCTAAATTGCCTGTATTCTATATTAAAGTACAGTAAAGGGCATTCCCTTCATATTGATTTTGGGTTGATTTTTCTCATAATTCTGCTTTGCTATTCAAATGTGTGGAAAATCCAAGAAAAGATAAACTCACCTTGACTTCACGAAGGTTCATACATTCCTCCCAGGAGTAGAATTTTCTTTTCATTCTGAAAATATATATATATTTCCCATTTAATTAGTTGCTGGAAGTGGTGTTAAACTCACACACGCTTTTCCAGATACTCACTTCTTTATGGCAACTAACTCTCCTGACTCCAGGTTGCGGCCGAGGATGACTGAGCCGTAGGTGCCATCCCCCAGCTGTCTGATGGTCGTGTATCTATTCATTATGCTTGTCTTTCCATAGGATATGGAAGAAGATGATAATTGGGTGGAAAATAGAGATGTGTTTGCGTCCCGCTGTGACAACAGCAGAAGACCACGGGTAGAGCTGGAGGACTCATGGTGTCATGGACTTGCCTCCTTCTAGCTGAGAAGGTGAGGAATGGACAACAAAAATTAGTCACGTATCTGATTATATGACGCACACACTCACTAAATTACCTCAAAGAAATATTTGGCATTCCAGTAATGGAATTTCTAGTCATGTATCGACCACAGCATACACTGATCATCAGTGTCATTCAGTATATCCATTTATAGTTTCTCAGTGATGCAAATCAAAGGTTACTGCTGTAACCAGTAAAGTGCTGTAAGCACTGGATATTTCCGTCCGTGCAAGCGCATATCGAGTACATATAACAACAATGTCACGTGTGACACCTGTGAGACTACAAATCCCAGCATTCGCAGGTGCTTGGTTCCTGAAACCTTCTCGCGAAAACACGAGGCTTCAGAGTGACCACATGTCTTGGTGGTCATCTGGGACTCATAGAACCGTGGTTAAAGCAGTAACCTTTGTTCTATTTTGTCCCTTCATGACCGCCAGACGGTGCTGTAAGCACTGGATGACACATACCAACAACAACACAATGAAGCCCAGACACCGACCTCATTGAGTGGAAGCAGAAGAACCCAGGAGCAATACCACACCCAACGGATGGGGAGTGGCGACGTTGATCCGATAAAAACGAGAAAATGTGTCCAAGAGGCAGCGGCACAGATGTCCTCAAGAGGCACCCCCCTAAGAGCAGCCCATGAAGTGGAGATGCTTCGGGTGGAGTGGCACCGCACACCCATCAGTAAAGGGCAATCTTTACTCTTGTAGACATGGGTAATGGCGTTAACCACCCAGTGGGACAGACGCTGTTTGTAAAGGGCACAACCACGATTAGGGCCCCCATAGCAGACAAAAAGTTGCTCAGACTGACGCATATGTGGCGTAGCATCAATCTATGCAGCAAGAGCGTGCACTGGACACAGCAGGTTTGATTCAACCCCAGCTGGGGGAGGGTCGAATCGGGCAATGTGAATTGGCCGATCACGATGCACATGTGTCAGAACCTTGGGGAGAAATGCTACGTTTGTCCAAAGCGTAACCCCTGAACCATGTGCGTTCCACCTGAGGCAAGACTCACTTACCGATAGGGTCTGCATCTCCCCGACCCTCTTTGCCAATGTAATGGCAAGGAGAAAGGCTGTCTTAATTGACAGCCATTTCAGGTCTGTCCGATCCAACGGCTCCAATGGGGTTCAGAGAGGGCCCCCCAGATGACCCTCTGCAGTGTCAGCAGGATCAGGGGCAGAGGCAGAAACGCAGGAGTACGTTTGGCCATTCGTGACCTAGTGCATCCTTTCCCAGAGGTGCCATCTCCTCTGTCCATGAGAACCACAGCGGGCAATGGACCAAGATGTCCGAAGCAAAGAAGTCCACCATTGCCCTGCCGAAGAGTCCCCAGATCCTCTCCACCACCTCCAGAAGGAGTTGCCATTCCCCTGGCAATGGTTTGTGTCTGGAGAGAAAATCTGCCATGTCCCCCGGCAAGTACATTGCTCGTAGGCTGGACAGGTGAGGGGAGGCCCAGGTCAGGAAGCGCTGGGAAACATGCAGCAGATGTCTCCACCTGGTGCCTCCCTGAGGGTTTATCTGGGAGACAACAGACCTGTTGCTTGAACGAATGAGAATATGCTTCCCCTGCAGGTGTGGCAAGAAATGTTGCAGAACCAGATGTACGGCATGGAGTTCCAGTACATTCACAATCCTGGACAGACAATTGTCCTTGGGCTGGTCTGCCCCGCCAAACCGCACCCCACCCCAAGAAAGAGGCATCTGTGTCAACCGTTTCCCGGAAGGATGGAACAGCTTCCATGAGCACTCCCACCCGCAGGAGTGCCCCATCTCTCCAGCGTGTCAGGGCACGGGAACACACCAATGACACCCTGACCAGCTTGTGCCTGTGGGCCCTGGCGTCCAGGTGAAGTCTGTTGAGCCACATGTACAGGGGGCGTAGCCTCAGCAGTCCCAGGGGGAACAACTGTTGTGGCAGCCGTGAGCTTGCCCAAGAACCACAGGAATCTGCCCCTCCTGAAGTGAGAGAGCAGTCCCAAAATGTCACCTTCTCGCCGTGGGGAGAGGCGGGCTGTCAACCAGGCATCCAGGTGTAGACACGCCGGAGCAGTCGGGACCACTGTCCCCACTGAGGACACATCTGACCCCCGCTGCGAAGACAGGACAGATGACTGTGTAGATAGATAGATCCATAGAATGAAACTGGCTTGCCGAGGCTGCATTGGAAATCACATCCTCAGGTGGAGGTGGGGAAACTGGTGCATGCTCCAAATCAGTGGGTTCCATCATGCTGACCCTGGGTTGAAGTCCCAGTAGGAGTGCCTTCATCTGCTCCATGATGGCAGCCAAGCGATCCACCTCAGAAGAAAGCCAGGTCTCCGCCCTCCTATGCTTGGGGGCACTCCTGGTCTTCTGTGGCAAGGGCCTCTTTCGACCCCCCGCAACAATGTCACCAGATGCCAGCGGGGATATTGTCACACCAGCCTGGGAGTCCAGTTGCTCCAATCTCGCAACCCGCATTGACAGAGGCATGGTGCTGCAGTTCATGCAAGCACTGTCAGTGAGGACCTCACATAGGGCAGAGATCATGGCCGTCTGCCAGGTCCTGGGTGCAGAACTGCTTCATCACAGCGACCACTGTCAGCCGGTGGGAGAAGGGTTGTGAGACTTCGTTGAGGAGAGGGCAATGGAAGCACCACTGTCACCCACAGGGCAATGCAAACAGGACACACACAACACAGACTGGGAGAGCGGACACGCTACCATCACCAGGAAGGTCGTCAGAAAGTCACGTAGTTGGGAGAGGGAAGAGGAAGTGCTGCCGTCACCAATAAGCCAAGTAACAAAAGTAGCAAAAAGCAAGCCGGACCAGATCAGGTGAGCAAATAACACAGGTGGGAGAGGGAAGCAGAAACACTGCCGTCATCATTATAAATAAATATTCCTGAAATATGCTCAACGACTACTAATTTTTTTTCTGGAATATTTTTTACATGATTTTAAGCTCAATATCAACCTTACAAACTGATGAGAAAGAGATTGGTGTTGGTAGGATGAAATTCCTGTGAGCTATTTCAAAATAAAACAGAGAAATATTGATAAATAATGTTCAATGAATATTGATTGTTTCTAAGATAGTTTACATGATTTTATGGGAGATGAGAGTTGTGAAAGATCAATATCAACCTTACATACAGGTAAGAAGTAGAATATTAGCATATTAAGTATAATATTAATATAATGTTCACTGGACATTCACTGTTTCTGGGATATATTCTTTTTTTGTTTTTGCTGGGAGATAATGGTTGTGAAAGATCAGTTCTGACCTTAAAAACAGATGAGAAGTATTTTGGTGTTGGTAGATTGGAATTCCTGGGAGCTATTTCAAAATAAATCCAAGAAATGTGAATAACTAATGTTGACTGTACACTTTTTCTTTCTGGGACGTTTTTAAATGTTTTTGGGGGAGATAATGTTTGTGAAAGAGCTATAATAAGCTTAAAAATAAACAGTATTTGTGTATTGATGTTACTTTCTTTGAACGTCCAAACTGAAAAATCAAAGTTTGCAATTTACCGACGGTCCCTAAACGCCAACAGACATTCAGCATTGTTCCTTTTAGTTTTCGCCTCAACCACTGAGGCTGGTGAGTTGATAAGACTTGTGAAATGTCTGTTGTACTTATCTGTACAAAAGAACACCAACCTGGCTGGAATTGGTGCAGTTTTCATGACGCTATTAAGGTTGGAAACAAAAAAAAAAAAACAAGCCTATGTCGAATATAAAACGAACTTCACCTCGCCGTTAAATAATAACCACTGCCAGTGTTATGTGCTGTTAACGGTTGTAAACGTGGTATAATTAACGCAAGCTCATAACGGTGTTGTTGCCCAACTGGTAACAGCAACATTACAGCGCTGCAGGGAGAAAAAACGGCCTGTTTGGACTGAATTGTCTCCTAACTTAAATCAAAACGGTAAGGAAGCAAACAACAACACTCACCCCCCTCGGGTCACACCAATAACAACACATATCCGAGCATTCGTAGCTGATGTTAAACGGAATAATCAACGGACACCGTCAGAGGACAGCTAACCGCATCCATTTCATCCAAACTACAATATAAATACTATTTCATCCTGGCCCTTTCGGGACAGAGCTCATAATCTCGCGATGCAGTGAAACGACGCGGTCTCATAACAACAAATCACAGCTCTCCTCTGCCTGCAAAGATACAAAACGTGATGAGATCAGTTCGGTCTACACACTCTGCTTTCACTGTCTGATGCGCCCAGCTTTTATTAAAACAAACAGATGCTAAACAGTGATTTACAAACTCATGAAATCTAAGTACTCAGTCACATTATGTAAATTGTTAATGTCGTGTTTAACTTTTCTCTGTGGATCACGCCGGATGCAGGAATGTGGGGAGGAGCATAGGAGGTATCTTCCTGGAGTTGTGGTATGTTTGTTGTGTTTAAATACAACGTCCAATCACATGAGCTATCAACTTATATAAAATTTCAGCAGTGATATCAACACAATAATGTATATTTTTTTTCCACAGTGACACTGAAATTATCAAAATAACAATCGTTCTCGGCGCAAAGCAAAGCCGGAAGTGCCCGAGTGTGCATCTCTTGTATCGCATTTTTCTCTGCTCCAATAATGGATGTGGATGAAATTGACTACTTTCAGTTTTGGTTATTTTAAAGTAATTACACTCTTCTTAAGTACAATTCACCCGAGAGTTTTATTAAACCATCATTTCAGGGAATTTCATGTTTTATGACTTGCTGAACTTCACATTCATGGGGTACAGGTTGTTACTAAACCTGAGTGTTACAAGATTATATATTAAACCTTATAATCCCTGATGTATTCAAATTCAAGACATATTTTAATATTCTAGTTGTGGAGCAAATTCTTACTATTTAATGATGCTCATTGCATGTTTTGCATGTAGCGGCATGCAAAGTAACTTGGAACTGGAAATGTCAAATAAATGCAGTGGACTGCAATTGAAGTGTAAAATATAGCAGAAACTAAATCTTGCAGACATTTTGATGGCTTTGGCGAAAGAAGAGTTTCCTCGAAGTATCTGGCCAAACCAGACATGCAGTTAAAAAACCAGTCTTGTGGCTAATTTTGACGTTAAATTGCTAGGGAACATGCTGTTTGCAGCTCTGCCTTTGGGCAACTGTCACACCAGCTTTTCACAGTCTTTCATAGTGGTGACCCACAGGGAGATATCAGTCATTACTTTTCAGGGAAATTTGAAGAGGCTTTATACATCTTCATTACAGGTGACTATTGTTTTAGACATTTGTAATCAAATTAAAGTGTCATATGTTCGGTTAATGAATAGTTCGAGTGGGAAAAACAGTTCTAATAATAACATTTATGGACATTAAAGCATGGATCTATATCTCACTCGGACAGAGGAGCTGCTCAACACAGAGGTAGGTCTGTTAAACATATGAATGGTAACTATGGAGCTGCAGGTGTTACAGTGGATTTGGTGAACCATCAGATTTTGTAAATGTCACAGTAGCCTTAATAGCAAGGTACACACGTAGTTGCAACACATGACCAGTACTGTGTAGGCCTGTTTGTATATAAAGTAGTAACACTTCACTTGTCAGTGTTCGGTCAACTTAGAATGGGTGATTTTTGGCTAACACCTGTCACATGACTGATGCATCACTACAACTAGACTATGATACTGGATTGTAAACGTTGTTTTGACTACTGTTACTATGGTAAATAATTTTCTATTTTAGCAAATTATTTAACAGTTATTCGATGGCCAGAAAATGTAATTCCAGATTGTTGGCTTCTCCAAACAAAACATCTGAAAATGTCAACTTGGGTTCCAGGAACTTTTGTTCAGTTTTTCCATCATCAATTTTCATTTGCACGCCCCACTTTTTTATACTACTACAAATAACAATAGACTGAATGGTACTAATACAAACTCCTTCTCATCTGTATAATTCTGACCTTTTAGGGAACCGTCAGGGATAATTCCCTACAGGTTATACAGAAATAACCCTCTGGTATTGTTCCTGGAACCAATAATGGGAGCACTGTTGCTATGTTGCATGTGTGTGTTTTCTGTACAGTCTCTTGAGTAGTAACGTAGCCTGGCATGTTTCCCTACAAGTCTCATTTGTTGGAGCTGCTGTTTTTGTCACATATTTTAGACTAAATTCTTCTGTGGTCTCAGAGCCCAGTAAAAACAATTATTCAATTATACATTTGAAAGTCTTATTGATAACATTTTTATGTAAACAAGTAGTAAAAGTGCCAAATAAAAGAATTACTTTTCTAAAATAATAAATTATAATTGAGAATTAGTAATTTTTACGTTCAATATTGTGAAAAGTGACTTTTTATATTATACTTATAGGTATAAGTGGTGTATAAATGTTGTGAAAGTATCAAAACACTCCATACAGTAACAAATCTACAATATGTAGATCATTTCACAGATTTAAACGAAGATGTCCCAAACGTGTCCCACTTTATTTCCTGTTGCTGACCGGAAGTACACAAGTGCCCAAGCTGTTGCTTTGCAACTTAATTCAATTGAAATGACCAAAATCCACAGATGTTGTAGAAACACAAAGTACACTAATGAACCTGTAATTATCACAATATATACCTCTAAAGCTCCAAAATTCCTCCGGAAGATATCAAGATGTGGCTTTTAGTGGCTGAATATCAATAGCACCTTTAATTATCTAACATTCCAGCTTTTGTGTATTTATTTACTCATTTATATTAGTCAGGATATCTCTTAATTTACTTTTATATTTAACTAATTGTATGGCTGAAGTAGGCCTATGTCCTCTACCTCATAGGTATCTAGTATAAGAAAGGCTTAAATAGCTCTGCTCGACCTGCTCCTCTCCGTCTCCTTCCAACTTCGCCACACTTCCTGACTTCCTGTGTCACTGAAGCTCCAGGCCACTCAGCGGAATGGCTGCGTTCCTGCGAGCTCGTAAATATGTCCGTTGTGTTGTCCGTTTCTCCGACCGTGAACTGTAAAGGCTAGAGTTGGCTGCTTGTGACGATAGAAGAGGAGCCCTTCCAGCGAAGCTGTCATGGTGGGTCACCGTGCTTTTGTCAGTTATTCAGGGAGAAACATGTTAGCCAGCTAGCTAGCTGACGTAGCTAACGCCACCTGTATTTCCATAGCTGTACTGTAACTCGACGTGTCTCCTCAGGGCTTAATTTGTTACCAAACACGAACTTGTTTTTGAGCAGAATTTAACGATAAGTCCTTTATGGCTTGAGATTGTTTGTAACAGATTAAACATCTTTATCGTTCATTAGCATGGACCTACGTGGGTGCGTGTGCGAAGCAGGGGTGTGCTGCTAAGAGTTTTTAATCAGATTAGTTAAACGCTGCAGCGGCAGTCATTTTTATTGAACATTTGTTTCACAGTTTGGACACATTATATTCCATAAAATGATTGTAATCCATCCATCTATCTCTTAGCTTATTTCCCACAACCAACACCATGTGTTTTTGACTGATGATACTGTATCTGTTTTTCAGTGGGTAAATAAAAACATTCAGTGATAGGATATACAGAGAAAAGTGACACGCATCACAAAACCATGCAGTAGACAACAAAAACAACTCATCAAAGCAAAATCAGTCATAACGATTAGAATTTCAACTGTGCAATATTAAAACAATTCATGTTCAGCAAAGAGTGGGTATGAACAGGGGAATGAATGGGGAAAAAGTGTGTGGTGAAGTTACCAGATTATAGGTGTATATTATTATAGTGTGCATTGCCACATGCCTGAAGGTGCAAGACCATAGGGTTGTGTCTGTTTGACAAAGAGATTGCTCTTTTGGAATCCTCATCCTACACAGAGCCCATTCCTTACATGTCTTGAGGTTGTTCTTGACTGCAATAAAACAAGCCAGAAATTGTTGACAAATGGTTTCTTCCATGCTTGTCCTTTGACAAAACCATTTTTTAGACCAGTCGATTTATTCTGGCACCAGACTAGGGATTAGCCGATACTCCAGCCGATATTCCAGCTCTTCAGTTCTGTGTTTATAAACCATAGGGCAACGACTACCTTTGATTTTCATTGTGGATTAGTCAGTCGATTAATTCTTGATTAGTCGATTAGCTGTAGTCCAAGATGACATCCTCAGATGTCTTGTTTTCTCCACAACTCAGTTTAATGTTGTAGAGGAGTGTATAGAACATATACGCATATCTGTATAATTTGTTACATTTTGTTTTACAAAGGTAAGAAAGCAATATTTAAGTCAAGTCTGATGTTGCCTGACACATAAGAAACTGATCCCAATCACTTCCACACATTGAGGCATAAGGATTATTAATTAAACTGGCATCAGATCAGTACTTAGTTGCGACCAATAAAAGCTGAGGTGTCTTTACTTGGACTGAAAAAGTTTGCCTCTCTGATTTGTTTTTCAATACAGTTTTAATATCAGGTTGCAGCTTCTTACATCCTGTGCAGTTTTTGAAGTCGGACTTCAGGCTGAGTAGATACATGGTGGGTGTTGCCCAACAGGAAGGGGTCTTTTCATGATAATAAATCAACAAGAACAAAATGAAAAACAGTGAGAGATGCATATTATGATTCCACAGAGGCGATTTGCTTGTTTTGTATGGTCAATTGTTCCCATCCCTTAAGTAACTGAGTAATTTTTAAATGCATAAACCAACAATCTCAAGTGTTTTTATACCCAGATAAATAAACAGAAAAAAGCAGCTAATTGACTTGTCAGCACTGCTCTCTGGTGGACAAACACTGTCATGTAAATTTCCTCAAATCTAGTTCTCCACACCAAAAACTAAGTGAACTGGCTCCTGTGATGAGTAATGTTTTGGTTCCTCTTTTTGTAGGCTGAAGAAAATACAGATGTGGGAGGTACAATTGAGGATGAAGATGAAGGTTCAGATGACCCAAACCTTCAGGTGAGAAATCCTTCATGGACATACAGAAGCAGATCAATGTGTTCAATCCGTCCCATCAGGATGTGGGAGCCATATTTCCTTGCTACTTTTTATTTGAATGTGTTATTGTGTTATGTTTCTGTTGCTCTGCTCAACCTTTAACAGGCTGTTGCTTTATAAAGACATTTAAAGGCCAGCAAACTACACTCACTAAATTTCATCTGAAAGTTGATAACATCAGTATTCTTAATGTGGACCACCATGTGGATGTTTGAGGCTATTTCACATGGTTCCTTTTCAGAAAAAAATGTTGATAAATCTATTATTGTAAGACTGAGAACACAGCAGCACAGAGCATCTTTTTACGCTTAATAACTTTGCCATTAAATTGCAGCTGGAACTCAGTGCGTTCAGAGCCCAGTGGATGTCTGAACTCAAACCGAGCTCTGACACGAGCGGATTGAGTGGCCGACTGCTGCAAGCTAAAAGTCTGAAGAAAACACCAGACATTGCACGGGAGGAGAAAGTAAGCTGTGCCATGATTTCTCCAGACATATTACTGAGTGTTCTTCACTGAAATTTACACCACACGTCCTCCTCCCTCAGGCCACAGAGCTGTTCCTCCGAGCTGTTCAGTTGGAGCAGAATGGAGCCGTCTATGAGGGTACGTATGTATGTGTATGTATGTAAAATTTTCCGTTGATAGGATGAAATTAATGACAAACAGGAAAAGCTTTTGGAAAATGCTACCTTATATCCAATGTTTTAATAATAATTATAGGCTTTTCTAGCCAGTCATTATCTTAATTGTAACATGGGAATGATTTCAAAAGTTGCAATAGTCATTGGCAGTAATTTCTTTACTTGCAGCCATCAAATTCTATCGCATGGCTATGCAGCTTGTGCCTGACATTGAGTTTAAAATCAACTACAACCGTCCTCCTGATGCAGACCGAGGTGGAGGAAACTAGTAAGTATCTTAAAATACAGCTTTCCATGCTTTATTTTATATTAATCTTAAACTTTTCATCTATGTTCAGTATTTACCTCAAATTCTGATATGATTGTCATCTCTGTGTTATTTTTGACACTGAACCTGCTTGTTGCAAATTTTTCAAATGAAAGGATCTATGTAGCAGAGAGTTGACGAAATTATTTTTTGGAGGTTGGCAAGCAGGGTCTTGTAGCCAGGAGTGATAATACATTCATACGTTCACATCAAAAGCAGACACAGGTCCTCAATCATGTCTGAAAGGCAGAGAATGTAGTGTGAGGGCTTATAGGAGAGGGATATTGTCCCATCTACAACTAAATCTATTTTTACTGTAGCATGGAGGGCAGTGATGTTGATTGTGAGATCGAGGACCTGCTTGCCTACTTTGAGCAGGAGCTCACCCTGGAAAGCTCCTTTCCAAAGATCTGCACCCCTGAGTTGGATTTGACTCAGATGCACATTTCAGGCAAGAAATTCATTGACTGTCATTGCTTTGATCATAAACATGTCTGAAGTCATTATCTACTTGCATTTGCTGTAACTAATTTGTGTGTTTAATTGCAGAACTGCCGCGTGAAATACTGATGTACATCTTCCGCTGGGTTGTCTCGAGCGATCTGGACATGCGAGCCCTGGAGCAGCTCTCTTTGGTTTGCCGCGGGTTTTACATTTGTGCAAGGTCAGCCCCTCTGTCATAACAGGTCACATGTCTGACAGCTTGTTTGTCAACAGCCCTTTCTCCTCAGGTTTTGCTAATTTGGGATCAGGGGATCTTGCTGCAGAATAGATGAAGTAGTTTAAAGACAGTTCACTTAATCTTAAGAATTATTTTACTTTCTACTTCCATCCAGGGACCCTGCTATTTGGCATTCAGCCTGTATAAGAGTGTGGGGACGGAACTGCACCAAACTGGTACCCTTCAAATCCTGGAGGGACATGTTTCTGCACAGGCCTCGTGTCCGTTTTGATGGTAATTAAGAGTGTTATCAGTTACAAATCTGGTAACCACAGTGTCCGAGACCAGTACTGATGTATTAAATTTTCCAACCTGTCCTTAACAATCAGCACACTGTTGCCCCCCGCAACAGGAGGAGGTCACAGCAACATGATTGGAGCATTTCAGAGAGTCGCTGCACAAATATTGTAATGTGCACTGGTTTTATTTACTCAATCTTTAGGATAATTGTTATATGCACAAAATACCAGTTTGAAAGCCAAATGTCTGAAAGAGCCAGCTGACTAAATCATAAATTAGTTTTCTAATATTATACTGTTATCCTATTACAACACTGAAAATCCAATGAATATGATTTACCGGATGCTGAACCTTCCATTCATTCATATATATGTGTATATATACATTTATGTGTGTGTATGTATAAATGTAAATTTTTATATATATATGTGTGTGTGTGTGTGTGTGTGTGTAATTTTTTTTTTTGGACAGGTGTCTACATCAGCAAGACATCATACATTCGTCAAGGAGAGGAATCGCTGGATGGATTTTACAGGGCTTGGCATCATGTTGAGTACTACAGGTAGATCTTTGACCTCTGGTGTTATTTTTTTGCTGTGAGTAGTATAGATTATACTATAGATCGTCACATTAAGTGTTGACATTGTTTTCATAGGTACCTCCGCTTCTTCCCTGACGGCCAGGTCGTCATGCTCACTACCCCCGAGGACCCTCTGTCCGTTGTTCCTCGCTTGCGGACTAAGAACATCAGGTACGCCTCACGTTTTCGATCAGCTTGGCTAGAACCGATGTCACAATATCTAAAGTAATTTCACAGGTTAAATGGCAGCGCTCTGCACCTTTGTTGAACTCTGTTTCATTTTGCAGAATGGATTCTGTTTTGCTCGGTCATTTCCGTCTGTCACAGGAGACAGACAATCAAACCAAAGTTTTTGCTGTTGTCTGCAAGAAAAAGGAGGAGGTATGAACAAGTTTGGGGCATTTTTTTTGGGGGGGGGTGAGATAAAGATATGTACAATCTTAACAAGTGTAACTTTAGTGTATAATTGCCTGAAAATAAGAGTTGTGTTTTTTTTCCAGTTTTTCTACAGTTGGCCAGTCAATATCATTACGTATACTCACTTTGGTGTTAAACCACATAACACCCATCCATTTTCTACCGCTTATCCTCACATACGGTCGCGGGGGGAGGCTGGAGCCTGTCACAGCTGTCTTAGGGTGGACAGGCAGGGGACACCTTGGACAAGTCTCCAGTTCATCGCAGGGCACATAGAGGCTACGTTTACACATAGCAGGGTATTCTGATAAACAAATATTTCCTTCCCTCCGTTTTCCAAAAGAACATCCTGCACACATAGTTTACAAAAAAGTTTCCGTTACATTAGCCCGCATAATATAGTGCAAGCCAATCAGAAGCCTCATCGCTGTATTTGCAAAACATGGAAAAAGTGCTTGCACCAACAGAAATGCTACTGATACCGGGAATGCTGATTTGCTCATAGACTACTCTGACAGCCGTACAACACAAAAAAGATCGCACTTTTGGTGCGGAGATTTCCTAAAACTGTTTTTCTCTGTTTACATTCAAATGTCTCCGCTTTTGCAGGAGTTTTTAGAAGGAATCGTATTCAGAGGAGAAATCGTTGTTTGTGTAAATGAAAGGCACAAACGTGTAAAAAGTCTGTTTTTACAAATACCAGTGTATGTGTCAACGGGCCCAGAGACAAAGGAGGACTCACACTCACATTTGCACCTACGGTAAATTTAAGTTAGCCAATTAACCTAATCCCCATGCATGTTTTTGGATGGTGGGAGGAAGTGGAGTACCTGGAGAGAACCCACGCAGACACGGAAGAACATGCAAACTCCACACAGAACGGCCCCCAGCCAGGAATCGAACCCAGTACCTTCTTGCTGTGAGGTGACAGATGATCTGATATCACCAAGTAATTAACAGTCCTGGACAAATGTCAGAGTTTTTACAGTTAGGGTAAGGATTAGGGTTAGTGGTCCAGGACTAATGTGTTAGTTGTCCAGGACTGTTAATTTCTTGGTGATATCAGATCATGCTGAGGCGACAGTGCTAACCACTACACCACTGTGCTACCAACCCCATAACAAGTTATGAATAATAAGAAAGGCCTACTCATAGTTTTGCTTCAATCAACCAAGCATCTAATGGGTAATTAGAGTGATAGAAACTGATTCTCATGATGTGAAAATTCAAGAAACTGAACTTGTGTCAATGTACAGTATTCTCAAAATATAATTACTCCACTAATTAACTAGTTACAAAGACAGTAAATGTCAACTACTCATTTGACAGCTCAGCTTGGAAAAAAAAAATGTTATTTGTTAACAGAAAGCAACCGAGTTTCAAAGGAATCGGTTCTGCAGGCGGAACCCAGCTCCGGAGGCTGAACACAGCTTCCATGTGGGCCTACATCTGTCCTCCGGGGGGCGTCAGAGTTTCAGTAAGATGGTGTGGCTCCACCACTCCTGCCACATCACCTACAAGTAAGAGACATGAGTACCTTTGGTAGTGGGGAAATTGTCTCTTTTTTCCAAAATCATTGATTCTTTTTTTTTTTTCATTTTTAGGCTTACTGGGGAAACAGTTGTCACCACGTTTGACCTGGACAGCATGTATGCACCATTCTTCTTTGCACGTGTGAAGAGTTATACTGCTTTCTCTGATCAGCCTCTCTAAGCAGGAGACCTGCACGTGATCCCATAAAAAACACAGCAAAATTCAGCCACAAGTTTCACTAAATGCATTCAAATCACAGCTTGTTTAATTCGTGCTGCAGCTGCATTACAGTGTCAATATATGAACCCTTATGTTTCTGACATGCAAACACTTTATGTTTCACGTTTTCAATATAGAATACTATGTATTTTCTGATTTCAGAAATAATGATTATGTCCTGAGAGCTAAACTAATTAGCAAACTTTCCCACCTATTCCAAGCAATGAATGTTATACTGTGTTTGTATTTCCCTCAAATAAATAATAGTGAATGAAATATGTTTGTTTGATTTGACTTGTGTTGACAAATACTATATGGAATGGAATTAGCCTTGGGGTAGTGATGTGTAACTACATTTATCGAATTATTTGTGTAACATACACTTATGGTTATAGGAAAAATGATACGTCATAGTAAAATGACAGATATCCTATTACACAACCTCAGCGAAAAGACTTTGCAGATGTGTTTTCTGACTTCTACAGGACATCATTTGTCTTGTAGAGGACACACGGGTATAATCCACGCATTACATTTTCTGGGAACCAAGCACAGACAGATCAAATAGGATTTACAGAGGAAAAAAAATGAATGTGAAAGTTTGGATTAGGCTAAAATGATTTGTGGCTTGTTGACTATATAATATTGTTTTTTTGTTGTTTTTTTTTTTCAAATATTCTAAAGGTACTATTATAAGCTGTTTTCTTCAACACCAGAGGTTATGGCGCTCTGTATTTAGAGAAACATCACATAGTGCGATCAGTGGAAGAAATGAGCCAATTTTATGTAAAACCTTAGAAAAATCACACCTAAGAGCAGTTTTTAGGTCAACCGCTTGGTTTTCGTGAGCACTATGACGTGTACTTCTCCACTCTGGGCAGTAATAGTGAGCCAGTTCATTAGAAATGTATATTTTGTTATAACCACACTTCAAACACATTAGTGATGTTTATCTTAGGTTTATACCCCTATGGCTTTATTATTAACTGGACACCTCCTCATCCCTAGAAGGCCAAAACTTTGGCGCTAAGCCATTATTAATTCATTTATATCATATAACAAAACATTTACCTGAGTAAAACAAATAATAAAACCAGTGGAGGACACGAAATCATAGGTCGAGGTCACGTTTGGTGGAGTGTTCTTATTGGATGGTGGTTGACCCGTGACCTCTGATATCATTACGTCAAGGTAAGTGCGTAGCCAATGTCGTAGCCACGTTATCACGCACAGTCAGCAGATGGCGCTAAATATGGTTTCAGTGAGCGCGAGCGGCTATCAGACAGCATTTTGAAATAGATACAAGATTATGGCTACGCAGTTTTTTCAAGACGTCCTCCACCTACCGAAGAGAGGAAGGAGTAAACATCACAGCGCAACCTCGTCTGAGGTGAGGGGCCATGATGTCCCTGCTAGCAAAAGAGCTAACATTAGCTAGCTGTGGAAGACAACTCATAGACTGACCACTACTTACTACTACTAGTACTGTTGTTATTTATATACAGTCCTTGGTTATGACAATATTGTCAAAACAACCACAGCCAGTAATTGGAGAATGGACAACAGCACTTCTCTCCACACATTTTACTGACTGCTGTCAAACATGCATTCTCCACAAAAGAAAGAAGATGACAGGTTGGATCAGCTGATGTTTGAGAGAGACTGCACATCTAAGTGGAGGGACACCAAAATGTATGACCTGCAACTCCTCTAAAGGTAAGCCATGTGTTTAACTCACTCTATGATGCCAGTCTTGGCTTTTGTACATACATACATATGTGTATATTAGGGCTAAGGTCCTGTGGGACTTAAGCGTGCAGACTGACAAACAGCTCCTGGCTAACCAACCGGACATAGTGGTGGTGGACAAAGAGCAGCAGGGCAGTGGTGATAGATGTGCCGGTACCAGCTGATGCTAACAGCTGGAACGGATGTGGAAGGTCAAGGCCAAAGTGGTTCCTGTGGTGATAGGAGCACTCAGGGTGTGACTCCCGAACTGGGAGAGTGGCTCCAGCAGATTCCAGGAACAACACCTGAAGCCTCAGTCCAGAAGAGCACAGTCCTAGGAGCAGCGAAGATACTGCGCAGAACCCTCAAACTCCCAGGCCTCTGGTAGAGGAGTTTAGGATAACACGGATACCACCCTACAAGGGTGAGAGGAGCATTTATATATATATATATATATATATATATATATATATATATATATATATATATATATATACACGGTTACAGTCTTCTGATATATCTATATCTCTCTTCATGTACACTGCTTTTATTTAACATCATTTTTTGATTATTAAAGTATCTATCTAGCTATCTAAAAATGAGTACATACCATACTGCTGTTTTCAGGGGAGAACCTCACCATCACCCCACCCTGTCTGTCTCCCTCAGGCCATGGCCTCTGAAAAATCAGTGAGTGAGGCGTTGTTTGCACAGTGGTTGGCCAGCAGACACGCCACCAAAGCTCACAAACAGTTGCTCTATCCTGCTGTTGAATGAGAGCCGTGTGTGACACAGCATACCAGCTATCAAGTCTGCACACACTGCTGATGAGGAGGAGGAAGAGGAGGTCTAGAGTGATGCCTCTTAAATGGAGAGGACTTCTAAGTTATGGGATTCTGTCTTAGTGTAGATCAGTGTACATTTGATGGAGAGGGGGAGCAGAGGACTCTAAATCATCTCAGTCAAAGCTGTCAGGAAAGGAGATGCTTTCCAAGAAAACATTTTTCTTGTTGCTTGTATCGTTCTTTTTGTCACCCAGTAAACTTGCCCTGTGTTTTCACTATATCAGAATAAACCTAATCCACATGAGGTTCACTTATTATAGTTCAGAGTCAATATTGGACTACTGCGACGAAGAAAGCCAGACATTCTTTCATCACAAAGCCCACAAAGAGTTGGGAGCTGATATCAGGACTGAGAAAGCCATACAAGTTTTGACCCCTTCGTAATGTTTGCTCACAACATCCTCGCTGACTTCCACCTCAATCCGCTGAGCGACCAAGAAGGGAGTAAAGTAAAACAGACGGGAACAAAATATTTTTATTTTTGTCATTTTGATTCAAAGCTTTTCACATAGTGAAACAGTTCCAGTGTCTTATAATACCTACTGCCCCATCAATGTCTGAACCAGACATTACTTTGATGTCCATCCAAATATGTAATCTAATCTGTCTGTTTTCTGAAAATCCCAAACTATTAAATTTGAAGAGGATCTATCCTTTTGTAGACTTGTCTTTACATTAAAACGTGATAAAACATCTTTACTTGTCTGTATAATCTCTTAATATTTATTCAGACATCACATCACTTTAGAAAAGACTATGGGAATGGCCCTTTAACCCAAACCTGAGTAACACACACAGGAGATATTAAACAGATTTTTGCAAATGAGGTGACCGTTTTTAATTTTAATTTAAGTATGTCTTCCTACCTCTCAAATCTTTAACAATATCATTTTGTTGATACTTTCATTCAAAAAGCTACTCTTTGATAGAGTATAATTACTATATCATGTTTATTAGTGTGTTAACATTGCCTCAGTGGAGCCTCTGGTATGGCTAATAGATGTTTACACCAACATTACATAGGTAGAGTTAAATTTATTATCATGCTCAGAGAACTCTCTGTTATTGTACAGATATAAATGTGTATATATTTGTGTGTATATATGTGTACATATGTAGACATATATACATATATCTGTTATTGTACAGATATATGTATATATACATATATGTCTACATATATACACATACATAAATGTTATTGTACAGATATATATGTATATATACATATATGTCTACATATGTACACATATATACACACAAATATGTACATATATATATAAATACCACATTTACATTCAAGGAAGGAAAACAAGTACATGTTTACAATCTCAGTTTGTTACAGTGAATAAAGCATGAGTCACAACATGTTAACCCAGATCTACTCCAGATTTCAGAAAATATATATATTTATTGAAACAGTCTATAAAATGTATGTAATATATTATTACATACCTATATTCTTACATGGCTTTTACCAATTTCTAATCCAGCCCTTAAATATATAAACCCTGTTACCTTTAGTGCTATCACCTTGTACACAACAGGGATAGTATGAACTATAATATAATTAACTATAATTCAGTTTCTTCGTAGATATGGCTCATGCATGTTAAACAGGTGTTCTGTTAGATATCCGCAGACCAGATTCATCATGCAGACACTATGTGGCCATTGTATGTATTATTCAAAATTTAGCAGTAATTTCTGATGCAGTGAACATGAATCTAGGTCACATATACATTTGAGCATGTTGTGCTCATTCAGTGGTTAAGGCCATACAGTACCTCATTAAACTGATTCAGCATGGCAGCGCAGCAGTGCTACACTGCACATTTACAGAGTTCAGAAACACCCTTGTACCTTTTGTTTTGTATTTTCTGTGTACAGGTACCTGCTTTTTTTTAGGGAAAAAGAAAATAACAAACATAAAGAACACAACAGAATAAATAGTTTAGTCACTACAACCAGCTTTTTCCACAAAAAAGCAAACAATTCACATTTGATTTTTTTTTTTGTTTTCACTTTGAAAGCACGTAAATGTGGTAAAATGAGAGGCAGTTTTTGGGAAAAGTTATGGGAATAGATTTCGGAAATATGCTTTTTTGCTTTGTGCCAAGAGGTAGGTGGTGAGATTGATACTACTCTTACTGTGTATAAGCTAAATATAAGGCTACAGCTTTAGAAAGAACCAGGCTAGCCTTTTCCCCGTTTCCAGTTTTTATGCTATGCTAAGCTAAGCTAAGCAGCTGTTGGCTGTACTGTAGCCTCATGTCATACAGACATGAGTGAAATTCATCTTCTCATTTAACTCAGAGCAGAAAAGTGTACAGACATGTGTGTTATTATGAGATAAACTTTGCTGTTATGTTTAGTATATGCTAATTAGAATAATAGTTCTGGAGAGTTGATATTTTAAAAACGGAAACATTAGGCACAGGATTTGAACTGTCTGAAATGAACCAACACGAATCTGCTGATGGCATAATGAAACAATGAAAAATGCTACATTAGAAACCAAATGAAGTGGTCCAGAAGGCACCCTACTTATGTAAAGATAATAAAAAAAGCTCTATATATTCTTTAACAAAAACAATTCCACCTCAAGCTCCATTAAGTAGCCGTTCTGGAGCTGTTCATTGTATCACGTTTTCTTCTATGGTTCTATGGGTTGACCCAATTGTCACGGAATTGTAGATTTTTTAGACATTTACAGTTTCTGTGGACATTTGTGGACAAGTGATGAGGAAGATCATGTGACACTGGCTATAAAAAGCTCTAGAGCATCTACTAAATGGACATTGTGGTGACATTTATTGTTTCCAAGGTCAATACTGACTATATAGTAAAGTTTATCTGAATATAACATACTTGATTTATGCAGTATGATAACAACTGATACCTAAATAGTTACCAGTAAGCAGCATAAATTATTCACTAATTATTACTGCAAGATCTAATTGCATGTACCGGGTAAAGCTACAGTAGATATTATAGTACAGTGTGAGAGGAGAAAAAATATTTTTCATGGGGATGAAAAATCATGGGGATGTTCAGAAGTTTAGTGTAGCTTGTGCTCATAAAACATAACCACCCTCTAACTGGTTTAAATATGAATCCCAGGAAGTACAGCACACTATCGATCAATATACTTCTGTGTGAATAAACAATAGTTGCATGGAGCAGTAATTTGTGTCACTTCCTGAGAGCCCCTTTGCTGGTTGGAGATGTGTAACCATAGTAACCTGTGCCAACCTCATGTGACCAAGAACAACTATTTATGAGAATCTAAGTCTGAACTAAATTTAAGTTCATTCTAACAAATCGACAAATCTTATAATGAAATTGAACACATGCTGTTATATTTTATTGGAACTGGAGAGCAATTTGGATACTATTGTAGAACTACAACAAGTAATCGATTAGTTGTCAACTATTGGATTAATCTTCAACAATTTTGATAATTGATTAATTGGATTCCTGGGATTCCATCTTCTTAAATGTGGACACTTTCTGCTTTCTTTACTCCTCTATGATAGGAAACTGAATATCTTTGAGTTGAGGACAAAACATCTTGGGCTTTGAAAATCCATGTTTTTCATCATTTTATAAACCAAAAAACTAATAAGTTAATCGCAAAAACAATCCTCATTGACTATGAAAATATAATCGGTAGTTGCAGCCCTATACTACTGGATTCATAGGAGTAGTAGCAGTTTATATTTCTTGTGTATTTGACAACTATGACAACTTAATTTCCCTTTGGGGATTAATAAAATCATCCATCTATCTTTACTAAGATTTCAGACATACGAACAAAAATGTACAGTGTACAGCACACTAAATAGCATGTTGCTATGGAAATTTGGATACAACCCACTATAAGCTTTGGTAATGCTTTCATAAAATATTCCAAATTGGATAACGTGCTCTGCGCAAAGAGGCGAAACAGCTGCTGGTACAACCTGTCAATAAAAATGCATTACAGCATTATACATGGCAACAATTAGTATTACACAACAGTGCAGACAGGAGTGAGACAAAGCAAGACACAAGAAGCATGCTCTAGTTACACATTTAGGGCCACATCAAGTGCTGCCTCATTTTAATTACTGATACGTCACTGAGTGTGATGAAACCTTCAGCTGCCAACTCACTCACTGGAGCATTCAACTTTGGACTGTCTAGGTGCAAAGCATCACTGAATGAGTCAAAAATGTGTGTTTTGTCTACTGGAAGCAAGAAACAGACTTTTTTCTTTGGAGTGAATTTCCTCTAGAGGGCGGGCAAGGCAACATTGTGCAACCACACTACAATACTCTATTATATTGATTTACTAATTCATTACCATGAGTAGGAATGTGTGCAAAAACATCTGGAGAGTATCTGGATATATGTGTCTATGGCTTATTTAATCTTGAGTGAGTGATAAACTATTCTAGATAAGAAGGTACATAACCCTCCTAGCAGCATTAGCTAACACGCTACAGTGAGAATTGGGTGGCTTCTTCTCAAATGTCAATCCACCCTCAGCTTCTGTGCGGTGCGCTCCATAGATGGCGTCCCGTTTGCATGTCCATTTGTTGATACAGGGGAGCCATTTTGGTGCTCTTTCTTTAGAGAACCACTGTGCTTCTTGTAAGTCTTGAAAGACAGGCAGAGATACATAATGTTACCATTGGAAGTCAATGTTTAACATGTTACTTCATAATTAGATTATATGTTTAAAGTAAAATGTCCTCATCAGTACGTGGCTTGTAGCCTGGCTATCGTGACTACTTGCTCTAGAGCGTAGTCTGGCCAAGCTGTTTGTAAACCGAGCTCAGAGGGTGGGCTTAACCCACGTCTATCAAATGCCTCTGTGTGCTACTGGACAGAGCTTCAGCCAATTAGCCCAAACTAGTGCGTCATTGCCTTAAACACGCCTCATTCGAGCCGTCTGAAATACTCTGTCTTCATTGGTCCCCATTTCTAGGTGAATCTGAAATCAAAGAAAACGGCAGCTTGGCCAGACTGACTTAGTCGCGAAATTTTGTGAAGCGTCACAGGAAGTACGGGTGGGCCCAGGCTATGTGGCTTGGTCATAGTTCTTTAAAAATACAAATTTAAGGGTTTTTATTGATATATAAATAGTAAGATAATGTAATAATTTTTAGCCACAATACTCCTGTAACGAAACAACAAATTAATCCTTTTGTTTTTACCAATATAAAAACACAAACATATGGTTTTATTTATAATGTGAAGGGTAAGGCTGGCCTTATACTCTATTGGCTATACATTGTTCATCAGTTACTATATTTGTATGACACTGGTCACTTCTGTACATTTCTGGCATTGTGTACATTTGGTTTTTCACCTTCGTTGTGAATAGTCCATATTATTTATTTTTATATATTCTTTGCCAGTTTTTACTGGAACCGCTACTCAACATTTTCTCTTGAAATTAACCATTTTAGCTGAAAAACCAATAATGCAATAGTTTCTTTAGAGTTACTGCATATTATTGCAATAGTTTGTTTCTTACTGTAGATGTTTTAAAAATAGATTTTTTTAAATGTCCAAGTAATTTTCTAAATCAGTTGTGCATATAGTTTCCAGAAAACCTTACTCAGGCATGGTGCATATAATGGGGACTATTTTCAGACACAGATTAATAGTGCTCAGGTGAATATTTACAGCAGCAGGATGGTATTTGTGAGATTAATTAACAGGTAACAGAAATGAACAAAATCAAAAAGCCCACTGACCTGAATGTAGAAGTTTGAGAAAAGGAAAATGAGTGTGACCATGTAACTTATTTGGAAGTACAGCCATCCCTTGGGGAAGTTACATGGCCATACAACTGCACACATCGTCTGGGACATGGTTAAAAAGAACTGGATCTGTGGAGGAAACACGACACATGCAGACACATACAAGAGTGAAGGTGACACACAGAGAGCCTATAGAAATACAATATTGATCCAGAGCCTGAAATACCTCTTAATGGACGGTGAAAGTGTCTGCACTGTATTAAAGCTAAAGAGGGTGCTGCAGAAAATAGTCCAAGAACACTTCCAACATTTAAATAGTAACATCAGCTTCACAACATCAGGTAAATATACAAACCAAATGACGAGGACTAAAAAAATACATTTCATTAATTTTGAGGACAATCGATGGGGAAGAAACAATGGAGAGAGTACAAGTACTGTACTTTTTTGAAGTATTTGTACTTTACTATTTCATGCTACTTGTATTTCTACTGCACTACATTTCAAAGGCAAATATTATGCATTAACTCTATTAAATTTATTTGGCAGCTGTTATTTTCTTTTTTCCATACAAAACATTTGTATCTTAAATACATTGTTCTAATCATTTTCCAACCTATTTTCAAAGCAGTTCCAGTTATTTTTAAAACTTTTTCTGACATTCTTTTTTTCATATGTTTAGTGCAGAAACCTGTGTCAATTTCCTACCTTTAAGTTACAGATTCTCTACAGTATCTGTATGTAACACAATCAAATGTGCCCCTTTCTGCATAATGACCACTTTTGACTTTATGTTCATTTAGCTGGCAGTACTTTTTTGTTATTATTCTATATTGCAATTTTAAGTTAAGTAAAAGATTGCAAATGGAAATCATTGGCTAAACCTACCAGCTGTAACTGTGTGATGTACTTCTTCCACCAAAGGTACGGCCGAATGGCTGGGATGGCCGACAGGCCGTAGTAAGAATACATCATAACGTGGATGAAGCTGTTAAGGGAGGCACCGAAATATGCTGAAGAGACATAGAAGAGAGACACAGGAAGTTATTCATCTACTGCCTTAAGTGTTAGTGAGTGACATTCAGGTGTTAAATGGTCATATAGAGAATAACTTTTCATTAATCTGCTGTGTTTGGAACCAATCAATGGAAATCATGAAAAGTAAAATAATACAAAAATAATACAGTGAACATCTGATGAATAATGAAACATGTTCACTGATCTGAAGTATCAAATTATACTTAAATCAATAGTAAAAGGTGCATTAATAAGGAGATTTTCAGTGTAAGAGACTGCTTAACTCCCAGACTGCTGTGTTGTTACACAGTGAAGCAGTGTTCAGGTCACTTAGTGTCCTTTAGGGCTTTTTGGGGAAACTGGCTGCTTTTCAGGAATAATGGATTTAACATTAGAGCACTTGAATTATTTAGACTGCTTTGGGGCCAAATGGTAAATGTGGTTATTGGAATGATTTGAGTCACTGGAGAGCGAAGTTTTGTGTTAAAATACTCACAATGGCCGCAGGGCACCCAGTTCATGACAAACCACCAGATGTTCAGCATGCTGGCGTGGTGGTAGATGTGAAGAAACGTGATCTGGTGATTATTCTTTCTTAGTATGAAGAAAAATGTGTCCATGAACTCGATGAGTTTGGAGAAGTAGTACCACCAAAGGACATTCATGATCTGAGAGGTGTAGAAGCAATACAAAAAAACACACCAAAATGGTTAAAATTAACTCAAACAGGAGGAAATCGTCCTAAAGAGAGCAATACATGTCACATAGATGATAGAGATGGCAAAAAATACAGATCAAAAGTTGCTGTCCACACTCTTAAGCAGATATCTGTCCTGAAGGCCCTTGGAAAGTTCAGGATCATAAAGCAATTTAACTATCTGTACTGTACCAATGACACAGTGATAAAACTCGTTATTTAATCACTGCAGAACTGCAAAGCCCTGCACATTTCACTGGAAGCCTTGTTTTCACCTCCACTGAGCTCAGCAGGGCAACTGGAGAACTCATCATGATGACATGAGTCAGATTAAACTGACTCTCTGCAGCTTATCCACTGGGATTTACAGGTAGAAATCAGAGCAAAGAAAAAAAAACAACACACATTATTCTTAATATTATATTCCAGCTGTCCTACATAAAACGTGAGCAATAAAACCCTCCAGCAATAAACATAAAAATATTACACGGTGTCAATTAGACTCACCTTATCATCCACTTCTGGTGCGCTGTGAGTGTCCTGGCAGTAGAAATTGTAGCCACCGTGCCACACAGAGGTAACTAGCTGAAGGAAAAAAGATGAACAGATATTCTGCCAATTCATGTGTGCACACACAGATACTGCAGTGGGCAATGTTAAAGTGAAAATCCAAAGATTGGATGTTGTAAAATGTGACTTTCCTTTCCCAGACTTGAACACACACAAACACACAGACAGACAGACTGAACAGACTGCTAATCACATTTGGTACCATATCTGTCTGGCGTCAGGTTGTGTTGACCGATCTTAAGATGTAAATAAAATTAAAAACACCATGAGCTCACCCTGCAACTGAAATATGATGTAAGACGTGATGTTTAATTTTACAGCATGATGTTACCACAGAGCGTACTGGAAGCTAATTCATTCAGTTTAATGTCTAAAATTTGACACATAGCTAGACTAGGGACTTCTATTTGGGAAAAAAAAAATCAGTAAGTACCTTATTATATACTGGACCTGTGCAGTGGTGTATAAGAAAGTATTGCTCCAGTGATTTATCCTCAACATTGCAGGCAGATTTAAAAACAATGGCTAAATTCATGCAGCAGTAGCAGAGATAGTCCACATTTTAGTGCCTATGATCAAGAGTTAAATCTTACTGTGCTAAGCTTAATTTAGAGCTCATTTTGATGGCAGTCCATTCATAATTTAAACATACAAGGAAAGAACAACAAGAACACAAACATCACACATACCATAATGGCAAAAATCTGCGTCATGCCCCTTTAATAATTATATAAATGCACGTGGATGGCGTGGCTTAATGCCGATTCACCAAATCAATATAGATCTGCTGTCTTTGCTGCTGTCGAAAGCTTCACTAAATAAGCTTAGAGCCAAGAAACTGCCTCCAGTCAGAACCAGCAACTGAATATAAATAATTTATCATGTGTGCATAAACATCAGTCACGCTCAACGCTGATATTGGCAACTCAATGCTTTCTTCAAACCTAAAGCAGCATTAGTCAGCCTATAAGTAATAACCAAAATGAATCACACTCAGATTTAATCACAATCAGTATGTGACGAACAGCTGTTTCCTGGAAAGTTGACAAGAACAAAAATGCGGCATTGATTTTGGACTACCAAAAGTTCACCCATGGCTGGGACATTGTCAGAGTACAGGGTTTAACGAATAACAAAGCCAACGCTAGTGCCTTACGCAATGCAGATGGAAAGACTAGAAGCTTGCTCTGCCAGCTTAGTGGTGAGGACAGTACACATATTTTAGACATACAAAAACCCAGTTAGTCTTGTTCTGTCTTCCTACTGTTCACAGGTATGCTGTTGTTAAAACTGAAACAGAAATTCAGCTCAGACTCTGTCACCTTGCCAACTACTCCATGTTTGTTTACATCAGTGCATCTATCAATTACTGATGTACTCAGGAGTATCAGAAGCAGTTTTACAGCAGACAAAAGAGGGCTGTGCTGATTTCTGCGAGGGTATATGAGGGATATGATGGCTGAAACAAAGAGCCTGTCAGTGTCCAGCTGTGTCCCTCTCACTCCCTGATAGCATTGTCTCTAATGGGAGCTTTCAGGGAGAGACGCCAGTATCAACAGGCCCGGGTCTAATCAGTGTCATGCCTCAGAAATAGTTCAACATTCTGGAAAATACGTATGTTTATTTGCTCTCATTGTTAAGAGTTACATAAGAAGATAGGTCACCCTATATGGTCACCCTAATCAGTCTCACTTTTGTGAAAGGAAATAAGCACATTTTCCAGCAAAGTAATCTTTGAATTAAACATACATAAAGCTATATGGTGTTTAGTGAGGATGCGACTCAGATCCAGGTCCATTTTCTCTTTTTTCTTTTGTGACATAGCACTGATTGCTTTGGCCTACTTTTATATCTCAGAGCAGAGCGTTCTGTTTACCTCATAGAACATGTAGAAGGACAGGAGTGTGAGGCCCAGATTGTAGAGCACCAGGAGGCCTCTGCAGGAGTACGGCTGCCTGTGTTTCATGTACTTGGGCCCCATCCAGACGATCAGAAGGTACATGACTGTGAGTGCAAAGGTTGGTGGGTAGTTGTCGAGCAGCAGCCATCCCCGCACCCGCTGGTCTGAAATATGGATATAAGAGGTCTGTTTTTTTTTACCATCGACAAGGTGGCCTCACCAGTAAAAGCAGATACACTTGGGGAAAAAAGGAAAGAAGGAGCAGCGCTCACTGAGGAATGTTTGTTCAACGCATAGAAAGGCAACGAGGAGGTGAAAAACCCCAGCAAGCTTCTTTTGCAAGTCCATGCAATATGTACACCATGTAATGAACACCATGGTTCAAAGGTTTTAGGTAATGCTTCACTGCTACCTTCAGCATTCGGTTAACTGCAATACTCTGTTGAGCTTTTGTAACACATGGGTAGGCAAACACTTTTAAGACAGATTTTAAATCAGTAGCAACTAAGATCACAAAATAAAGGTGACTTACCTCTGGGACCCATCCATGACTCTAAGTAAGTGTTCACTTTATGATTGAAGGTCTCCATTTGTCACCTAAAAACAAAACGAAAAACAAAAGAACAACTGTTTAAAGCAGCAAGGAAACCACAAAAGGCTGAACATCATGATTGACATTAAGCAAACACTTGCCTATTTACACACCCAGCAGACACTAGTTTAGTCACTAGTATTCATTTTGAGTCATCTTACTATGCACCAAATAAAGGTAAATCCATCATTCACTCCCTTTTAGCTCTGTTTTGGTCTGCACCAACTCTTGAGTCGAGTGACATATTGGACTCTAACTGCTAAATGAGTTTGTTAGTTTTGGCTGAAAAGATCAGCTAGTAGCAACACTGATGAGAGACTACATTTCTGGGCTGCAAAACCAAAACACCAAGCTGAAAGAGGATAAAACGATCTGTAGTGTAGAGGGGAACTGCAGAATTGGGTGATAATTGTCTGCTTGTCACTACAAATAACATTTCACTTTGTTGAATAAAAATTAGTGCAGCTTTAGGTGTGATAAGGTAATGGATCTGCCTGAAAGAGGGCAGTTTAAATGACAAAACATACATTTTGATACATGCCTATCATGTCTGTTTGTGCTTCAGCCTGTCCGACCACGCTCTTAAATACGTCCCTTGTCCCAAAAACTGTAGTTTCAATCAACAGATCAAATGAGGCCACATCTGTAAACAAGAAGCCAACAGGCAGGTGGGAACAGATAACCCTCATCTCTATTCACTTAAGACATTGTGACTCACTGGCTTTTAAATTGTTGCAGGGTAATACCACACAGATTTATTACCGCTAATGTTCTCCAAACTTTAGTAATCACAGAATCACGCCTGGTCGAGGCAGTGTTCCTACATTTACTTCCTGACAAAAGCATCTCTAAATCTTTGTGCACGTTCTCTTGCCAAAGCTGTCAAACTGTGGTGGTGTGTTATTGTTTCATTCTGCCCTTTGTGAGCGTTTCGAACATGTGGGTGGTGTATCCATTACTGATTGAAACAGCTTCCCGTGGAGCTCTCAGCATGTGTAATTTACCACATAGGATCCAATTCCTTTGCTATGTTTGTGACAGTCAGGTCAACCCTGGGACATAAAGCAGAAGGTCATTTACAGGATTGCTGTATGAACGTCTGGATGTTCACAGCTGAATCATTTTTCTCATAGAAAGGAGGTTGAAGTTATTAATGGGTCTCACACTCTGCTCATGTTTAGTCAAACTGTAGAAAGTATTTTGACTGAGATCCAAGGCTGGACAAACTTGTTAGGTTAACTTCCTTTAAATCACACATTGAAACAGTACTGACACGGCTTTCTTCCTCACAGTTCTGGAACAATCCGTCTCTACAGAAAACTATGAGAAGATGGCAGAAGCAAATCCCTGCAGCTGGTCTTACTATAGACCTGATAACTCTAACACATACTCTATACTTGCACAGTCCTGCGGCCTTTGAGTTGTTTGCTATGTCACTTTAGTCTTTGAACAAAGCGCCACTCCTTGCAGAAATTCTTTCCACTGCCGTGTTTCCAAGCTATACATTAAATCCATTCCAGTTACGTCACAGACTGGATGCAGCAGTACACCTGTGCCCACAGCTGCAAACAGAATATGCACTACATACACTTTATGTATTCCTTCCATAACACCTCCTTCTGATGTGATATATTGTTATATATGTACTGTATATGCACCCGTTTTTCCCACAGAGACCCCTCAACATAATCTAGTATAATGTGATTAACAATTCTGACTCTGACAGATGAGTTGTATTCACAGTCAGATTTGTGTACATCTGAGGTGAAGATAAAGCACACAGCTGTACAGGTCAACACAGTATGCTTGAGACTTAACAGACAGAAACGTGAGTCCATTTATCAAATTTAGCTAAAGCAGCTCTTATGTAAAGTCATATGATATTGAAACGTGAGAGCCAAACGGGCAAGTCAAAGTGACTTTGTTTACATATATTTAATACATTTATTTGAATCCGCAGTATTCATTTAAATCCTGTAAATAGCCATATTTTGCACAATAGCACACAAGGTACAAATGTGTACCATGTATGTAAGATAAAATTTAATTCATCCCGAAGGAATTTCTTGCACAACAGTTTCCATACACAGTTAGTACACCATGTAATAAGAGTATTTCTGAAAAAATACGTCCTTATCAACATTGGAGAATATATCCCAATGTACCAAAGTGTTTGTGCGGCAACAAATATGATGCATTGCATTTGTCTATAATCACTTGTCTACAGGAACAAAATATGGCTTATTCTGGTCAACCTCAGTACAGTAATATCAGAGCTCTGATTATCAGAGATCCATTAGGCTGCAACCAAATAATCTGCAAGGCCTTAATCAGAGTATGATGAGCCACATGAGGAGAGCATGTTAGCAGCCAGTCAGGGAATCAGTGCTGGATAAATGCCAGAGCTGTGCAAAAAATATGTCTGCACAATCAAAGCATCGTCTGGGTTTTGGTCTGAATGTGTGGGTTCATCACTGCAGCCTGGAGAGGTGCGCCTACGGCAATATATAGCTAGCATTTTTATTTTGTAGAAAGCTCTCCCTTTAAACGATCTCATTGCATTAGGTCATTGTGATCAATGTTGCATATCAGTTACTATCATATTGGATTTTGACAAGATTCATCAAAAACAGTTCATTCATTGTAGTTCATTCATTAACAGATTTTTCATGAACTTCACTGAATCAAGATGTACATTGATATTGTGATATAGAATTATATATCTTGTGATAGACTGGTACTTCTATAAATACAAGGTTTAATGTATATTGTCTTGCATTGTTGTGTCAAAATAGTGGGAATTGCATGTATACATGTAATACAATACAATAAATAATAAATAATAGTATAATGTATATAAATATTTTAAATAGATATTTCAACATAAGACAACACATTGTAGACGTCATCATCCAGACATGGAAAACCGCCAACAGACCGGAGAGACTGGTTTCCCTCTGTTTTGTCTTTTATTGAGAATTTTCTGATCTTTTTTCTTGATCGTTTGCTTCCAACACATCTTGGCAAGCATTTTTTCTTCAGGGCATCCTCATGTTTTTCATGATGGTAAAGCGATTCAAAATCATTCACCCCTCAGCTCTTAAATGCCTCATAGGTTCCTTTTTTAAACCACTATTTATTTATTTATACACCTTTCCTTCCACATGTTTGGTCTATTTGTCTGTATATTGCTGTATGTTAGCCTGATGTGTTTCTATGTGAAAATGCAGCAATATTGACAAGTTCTCACCAGGAAGAATACTGGGAAGTTTGACAATTACAGCACATGGAAAAGTATTTTCCCTTAACCTATCCAAGTCAGTCTGCTGCCTAAACCTAAGAAGATTTATTAAGGCACTCTTGCTCCATGTGCACTATAAATCAGACATTTAACATTACTATAATGCAGCACACACACACGTCTAATGCAGGGAAAAGCCGGTAACGTCATTAAAACTAGAACATTGCATAGGAGTGATTTTCCTGTGGGCTTACACATGTGATCCAAACGGCACTTTACGCACCTTCGGTTTCGGGCAGATGTGAGCGGTCATCTCATATCATTACATCATAGCTCAAACTTCCAGAGAGCAATTATTAATTTAATAATAAACACTTCCTGTCGATCGCATCCAGAGGTCACCGCTTCAGCATCACTCCCCAACTCGTCGCCACACAGACGCCATGCGCGCCTGCGAGCATTTCCCCCTCCTCGTTTATTGAATAAAAATAGCAGAAAGGCTCACCATGAAGTCTCCCAGCCGTCCGGTCGAGTCAGATAGAAAGCGAAATGATGAGGAGATGCAGCTGTGTGTCGCGGACCGCCTACCTTCAGAGGCTGGGGGAGAGCCTGTGTAACCTTGGCTGTGTGCTGGCTGTGCTCACAATGTGCAGCTTTGTCGCTCAGTGGAAACTAGTGGGAGGATCAGGCAGACTGGCCCGCTGCCCTGCAGGAGGGCTGCAGCCAGGAGGTGACCCGGTGTGTTGCAGGCACTCACATCCAGAGAGCCAAAGAGAAGACATCCACGCAATCTGTGCTTCAATGCCATTGCACTTTACTAGGCTTCCTGTAAATTGTTAACTGGAAATATGATGACACTGTACAGGATAAAGTCAGCTTTTTTTTCTGTCAGAATCAGCTTTATTGACCAAAAAGGGACAGACAGCAGCACAGATAAAATCAGAGATATATAAATAAACTAACAGATAATTTACTAAAGTGAAAAAACAGTTTGAAAACACTTGGTTGCAATTTAGAGTGCTGCATATTACTCATTATACACACCATCCCATGATGTTTCCATAATATAATGTATTGGTTAATTTATATTTTGTATTAATACATCTGCGGAGTACCTAGTAACTTACTTTGTCAAATGCAAAAATGTGGTAAAGAAGCATAAAGTACCATAAAATGGAAATACATTAAACATTATACAAAAAATGCAGAAAAATGTCCCCTATTTTAAACTATTATATATATTACTATTATACATTATTAGAGACAGAGCCATAAAGCCAATTTAGCAATCCAATAATCTCTCAACAGTTGGGTAGTTTAAAGTGAAATGCATTATTATTGTATTTCACAATACAGTGTATCATATTTCATCATATATGTACATATGAAAAACAGATCTAGAGTGTAGCTAGTAACTATAGATGTCAAATAAATGTAGTGGAGGAGAAATATAAAGTTAAATTAAGTACAAATACTCAACTTAAGTGCCTAAATGAAGTTAAATTCCAACCACTGGTATTTTCCCCTTACTTAGCCACTTTAACAATCGTGTGGCATGTGTTCAACCCTTATTTATTAACAGATTATTATATATTATATTATATTCGCACTTAAGTTGATAATGAGGGAGGTTCCTTCTGTCATCCTCACATCATAATGAGACAAATTTAATCTCAAGTTCTCATTCTTGTGACTTATCACTGTTTAAACAGAAACGAGCTGTAAACAGCAGCATTGCTACCTTTTTAGCTGATACAGTGAACATGTTTGCTCAGAGTTGCCTATTTTACAGCTGCTCGATATGTAGCAACATTAGCATTAATTTGGATTAATTGTGTTTCTGTCCACTTGTTACCCACTGTCCTTTCTAACTGTGCCTTTGGTCTTCATCGACTCCTGAGGGAGCTAAATACTGAGTCCTACCAGCTTCTCCTGTACATGCAGTAGTACTCCCTAACACCTGCAAACAGACGTCGATGTTGTCCTTTAAGGTTATCCTCGATAGGACCTCAGTGTACTGAACTGTGTCTGCTATGATCACTGATATCCTATTATATTCAGCATATAAAATATGATACTTTCACAGAAGTCATCTTGACATGTCAGCATGAAAAGGTGCAAAGCAGCGAATCCAGTGACTAATGGCTGAATTCACTCCTTCAGTATCATGGTCCTGGTATCATGCGTGCTGGCTTAGATGATTAGAACAGAGCCATTAATGTTATTAGTAACACCTGTGCTTCCTGTTACAAATCAAAATGTCTGCAGGGAAAAAAATGCTGTTTCTCCCTGGGATTAGTGTGGACAGATGGCAGCACTAACATTCACTGACCTGCTCATATTTGCTGCTTTAAAAATGTTTCTCTAGTCAATACTTTAATAACTGGATTAAGTTTTTTACTTTGCATTTCTGAACTTTCTGTTGTCATATTACTAATATTCTTCCAATATTCCCATTACATTTTTTTGTTTCAGAATGTAAATTCAAATGCAGTATTTCTAAACATTAATCATTAAAGAAGACAGACTACACCGACTGGTGGGCCTGTACCAACCATTATCAGGTCCTAAAGGTCAAAGTGAAGCAACGCTCTCTCAGTGTTATGTAAAGCTGTGGTTCAGCACCACCATCTTGTGGATGAAAATATTCATGTGTTTGCTGTACAGGCATTTAAAATGTTGCACCAGGATGCTTTTTTTTAACATATTCACCCATATTTATTGAGGTAGCTTTTTATTCTAAACCTTTCTACTACTTCCTTCTGGCACTGATGCATAGCAATGCTGGTCTGTCCACTTGACCCAGACTGAAATATCTCTACCATCAGCATCAATAACCAAAAACCATAATCCCCTGACTATTCTACCTAGCGCCATCATCAGACCAAAATCTTGATTTGTCCAATACCTTGTCACCAAATACCTGCAGAACTAGAAGTCATTCAATCAGCCTCAGTTAAAGTCTGTTTAGTTAGTGAATGTTAACATGCGGACATGCTAGTGAATATATGCTTAAACTTTAGCACGCTAGCATGCCGACGCAGCATTTCGCTCAAAGAACATAAGCTGCATGGCTGCTGTCTGTCTTTACTTCAAAAATGATTAAAGGGATGCTGCGAGGGATTTAACCAGGTAGTTGTGTTCAGGTGTAGTTTAGTTAATGGAAAGCTGTGGGGAGGCACCGGTCTGTCAGAACCTGACCTTTGACCTGTGGTAGAGGTAAGGAGACACAAAGTCTCTTAGTTTGTCAAATGTTGTATTTGGTTTATCAGTCAGTCAGACAGATGATGCTTATGTAGCTCAAACAACATATCTGATCAAATTCTCCTTAGAATAAAAATCCTTAGAATAAAAATCATTCCACAAAAGACTACCTTAGTGTTGTGCAATTTATTTTTAAAGCAGCATTATGTTGCAAACAATGGTTCACCCTATCCAACTGAATGCAACACTACCCAAGGTCCCACTACAATGCCAGCAGAGCAAAGCAAACATTTCTCTTAAAATGCAAAAAAAAAAAAAAAATAAAAGTCAACCCAAAGTGAAAAGCTCATGGAAGTTAATGTTTTAAAGAGCAGAGGTACAGTATTTATAGAACACAAGATTAAAAGCAGACTACTGTACAACTCTTTGCTACATTTACATGGTCACACAGATTTAGGCTTGATTTCCAGAGAAAAATAAATACACATCTGATTTCTATTAGACAACCTTTTGCATGTCTTACCCCTATTAAAATAATTCTGTAATCATAAAAATCTGTTACAGTATATACACATACATTTGATGCTGGTGTGTTTCTTAAAACACACACATGCTGTTTTGAATTCTCTCAAAATTGGACCGCTTTCATTCATAGCCACACATTTGGTCTTTCTTTACATGCGGGTTTGTATTATGCCGATGCACTTCGGCAGCGCTTCTCATTTGACCTTGTTAACTGGGTTTCCAATGAGCTCCGGGCACTGCTCTGCGCCTTTCGCAATCCTGTCGCACTTCTTCAACAGGTCGTAGTTAATCTTGTCAGTTATGACGCTGTCCTGCTTGTACTGAGGATGCTCAGCAACAAATTCCCTCATCCACTTGGCCATGGTCATCAGTTCGCCTGTTTCAGATCAGGAAAAAAAAAAAAACTGAGTTGTGCTTCAAGAGTCAAATGTCATGTTTTGTCATTTCATGCCAATTTACCTGAGGCACGTTTCTTGATGAGCTTCAAGTAATTCAAAATGGTGCATCTGGTGTCCACATCTACTTCCATGTTTTCCAGATAGCAGTTAAGGATTGGGATAAGCCCTTGAAATACTCCCTCCTGGTGATAAGAAGAGCAGCAATCGTTAGAGAGTTTAAAACAAGACTACTGTCTGCAACCATGCTAGTGGCTGGGTAGTGGTGTACTAATGCACAGCTGTGATTTCAGCCAAATAAAATAAAATAAAAAAGGACGACAATTAGCTTCAAGGCACCTTCAAGCTTATTCTTAGAGTGTTACCATCACTGCTATCCTTGCAGTCACATCATTTATTAACATACATTAGCTACTTTACTTGGTTCCATACTGAGGAAGCATGGTATTTCCTTCCACTGTTATGCGGATGACAGTCAGATTTATGTCCCTCTCAAAAAGAAAGATTCCTATTCTGTCAAACCGCTACTCAGGTGTCTTGATGACATAAAGGCCTGGATGGCTTTCAACTTTTTAAATTTTAATGAGAAAAAGACAGTGGTGATGGTTTTTGGTGGCACCACTGGGGCCCCCCCCTGTAGATCTGGGTTCCTTGGCCCAGTTCATTAAGCCAACCGTCACAAATCCTGGGTTTAAATTGGATGCTGATCTCAAGCTCAATTGTCAAATCAGTTCGGTTGTTAAGTCGAGCTTCTTCCAGTTGAGGCAACTTGCCAAAATTAAACCAATTCTTTCAAGACAGCACTTTGAAACAGTAATCCACGCCTTTGTGACGACTAGGCTGGATTACTGTAATGCACTTTATGTGGGAGTTAGTGGGTCCTCTGTCACTCGTCTCCAGATGGTGCAAAATGCTGCGGCACGTCTTTTAACTGGCACACATAAGCACGAGCACATTTCCCCCATTTTAGCCTCACTTCACTGGTTGCCCATACATTACACTTCTGCACTTCTTTATTTCGTCACTGTCAAAAGTTCCTTATTGACTTGGAATTATATGATTATATAATATTTAGCATGTGCACCATCAGAACTTTTGCTTAATAGCACTAACACATTCAGAGTCAAGGGATCACCAGAGTCAGAATTAACGTGAACATCTGAGTCAGATTTCAAGGTGATCCATCCAATAGTTGTCCAGACTGTTCACTCAAAACGACAAATGTTGACCTCATGGTGGCGCTAGAGGAAGTCAGAGGATCACTCAAGTAAGTAGTATCCATCCTCTGACTTTTGAATATTTGTATCCATTCAACAGGTATTGAGATATTGTCACCAGGTGTTAAGACAATGGTCACCTTTCCGTTGATGATTGTGTCGATACTCATCAGCGTGTACTCCTCATTAGCACCGTCGGCCTCCAAGCCGTTCTCAGCTGAGGCTGTGCCATCAAGGCCTGGGTTACAGCCTGTCGATGGACACCACAAATGGATTAGCGACTCCTGTCTTGACGCTTTAAGCATCGAGCTGGAGTTGTACTTTTTGTTAGAACCCACCTTTGAAGATGTCCTTTCGGAAGTAAAACATGCCCTCCTGGACTGAGTTTCTCTTCTGGGCGACCTTCATGTTTTCATCAACCTAATGGATGACAAGCTAGTGGTTGATTCCTCTTGACATTTTCTAAAAAACTTTAACTGTGTTATTGTTTTTTACCTTTGACAAAGGAATCAGAAAGTCCAGTTTATAGGACAAGATCACTCTGGTGAGCAGGACAACAAAGACTACATATGCAGCGTTTTCAAAGTCAGTTAGCTGCACCTGAAAAATAAAACTTAACTTACTATCGTGTTTCTTTCTGTATCTGAAAGCCATTGTTATTGAATATAAACACAGATTACAACTAAAGGTTACTTTACCTCCATGGGGCGAAACTCAACCCTCCAGCCGATATCAGAGTTCGGAGGTGGAGGTTTAAACCTCATCGTCTGCCAGTTGGTCGACTGGAGGTTCTGCAGGAAGACGAGTTTGAATGAACACTCCTTTACACCGAAGGCAAGCTGTGCTGTGTTTTTACACATGGTTTTAAAGAAAACCTTACCTCAAAGTGATCGGACTCGTTCTCATCATCCAAATGGATTTTCTCCTCAAACACGGAGAGTGGATCTCGGATGAAAAGATGCGCTATGTGTTGGGCCAGCAGCTTGTCAATTCCTACACACATAGAGTTGCTTATTCATTCCTTCACTGCACAAGAGCATCTTTTAGTAGATTCTAAGTGCAAAGTTGAATATTTTTCCCCATTTACTTCACATGCTTCCATTGATTACAGCATTTTAAAAATATCATTTTCTCCACAGTACCTGCGCCAAGCAGCTGCTTGTAGATCTCCTCATCTATCGTCAAATCAATGTCATTGTACTTCTCACCACAGCTGGACAGGTAGCTGTCAATTGAATCGTATCTCGACTTGAAGATCCTGTATTTGTTGTTCTTCAAAGGCTGCAAAAGTCATTTTCATACGTTATAAATCAAAATAAAAAACAGCATCAACATTTTTACGCTAATATCTACGTGGTGCTTTTGCCTTTCGCGGAGAAGTAGCAAGTAAAATTGCAAAGCATGGTTGTGGTCTATGGTGGTCAACACAATAACAAACTTAATAATAATTCAGATGTAGCATTTCCTGCATTAGACAATTGCCTGGTCTGACAACAGTGGCACATGTTAACACGTGTATAAGTGATTATATGAGCAGTAAAACTTAACAAAGAACACTCACCAAAAAAAAAATGACAAGAACGTTTTTTTCCATGCCATGTGTCTGAAATGACTCACCTTGAGGCCACGCTCCTCCTGAGTCCTGTCATCCACAGAAGCAGAAATAACCCCCCAACGGCAATCATTATCTGACACAAAGCCTCTGTAGAAGGGCGAGGCAGCACTCAACGCCATCTGTAAAGACAGAGAAACAGCCACATAATGCAGCTCTGATTTATTTAGATTACAGAAAACCATTGTGACTGCACATTTCTATTAAAAATATCTAATTCAGTTAAAGGTCCGTTTACCTGACGGGGAGGGCAGGTAAATAATCATTATTTATGACAGGAAGCACATTTATTGACTCACCACTATGGGGCAGAATGTTGCCAGTTGGTCATAAAGGTATCTTGCCTCATCAATGCTACATGCTTGGAATGTCACCTGCAAAAGCATCATAAAAAGAGGCTGAAGTACATTTATAAATCACTCATTGGGCTTGTTAGTCTATGTCATTTACATCACTGTTTAAAAAAAAACAAAACCAAAGGACTGTTAAAAGACAACACAGACTGTGAGACAGCATCCCACTCAGTAAGTACCTGCAGACAGCAGTTGCCCATGCCAAAGCCCATGGCGTCCATGTAGATGTGATCAGGCAGAGCTCCCCTCACCGCTTCACCGTCGTCCTGAGGAAACTCCTCCACAAATGGAGATGGAGTGCACTTGTCTTTGAAGACTGAAAGAGGAGAAGGAACGTAGTGAAATCATGTTTTGATTTTTAGACAAGCAGTTCTGTTTATCGTGGTCACTTCATTCAAACTTACTTGGCACATTAATCACAACTTTCTCGCCTCTTCTGTGACGTATGTTTCTGGTAAGGGTGCTGAAAAAGCACAGACACGTTTCATTTTAGAAAAACAACAAGTATGACCAATACTAATGGCAAATACAGTAAAAATAAGCCAGAAAGAAAAGCAATTACCAGCAATTATTGGCTGATGTATTAGCAACACTGAATTCATTTTAACTTTCAATTTTTTTTTTTTAACTTTTCAATTTTTTTAATAGTGGTTTTTGCTCATTGTGATCAAAGGTGTCAATGATCCTACAATAGTAAACTGGTTTTCAAATTAATAAAAAAGAAGATGCATCAGTGAGGTAAACACACACATGCAGGCTGTCAGGACACTATAATCATGAAGCCTACCTGAATCTTGGGTGTCTGTTGATGGCTTCATCTGGGAAAAACAGAGACTTTGACACTCCCTTTTCAACAGGGGTCGGCTGGTGCTCTGGTTTGGTGAAACCTGGGCAACCTAACCTAAATAAATGGATCAAAATAAACAAAACATTTAGTGGGCTGTAACTATTATAATAGTCAATTATTCTGCAAATTATTTTCTCATTTATTGTCACAGACTAATTGTTCTGTCTAAAAATGTCAAATGTCTGTTTTTGTTTGACCAGCACTCTAAAACCTAAAAGATGCTCCTTTTGCAATGAAGCACAGCATCGAATTGGAGAAGCTAAAACACAATTGATTAAACAAAAGCAATTCATTTGCTATCAAATTTGTTGTCAATTAATTGTGTGGAAATATTAAAACCATGGAAATTTTTTGATCAAGCACTGAACAAAAAACGTCTCCATGTTAAAAGCATTTCATGAGCAAATATTGCAACCCTATATAATCCATCAAATCAATGAATGAAATAAACTGAACAGAATGGCGAAGGCTGTATCATGCGGTTTCCTTTTGTATAACAGAAAATTGCATCATCCATACAAGGGTTAAAACACCTTTTTTACACTCTGACACAAAGCACCTTGGAAATGAGGTAATGGTGCAGAGGGTTTCATTCTGGTTCAGGACTGATGAGGCCTCTCGTCGTCTCTTCCCCATGTTGCCCTCCACAGTGTTGAACTCGGACATCGTCCCGCCGTACGGCTGCCCTGGAGTTCCTTCAATCATGTAGCTGCCATACTCTGGTCTCCACAGTGTGGGGTGACTGCACAGACACGCACAAATATGATGCATAATGTTGTGGGGAAAAAAAAACTCAACCTACTGATTATTCTCCCCAAGCGAACGCGACGTATTTGTTCTCCGGAGCATGCTCTTTGGTGAGTGCGACAGAGGGGCAGTAATGAGGAATGCATCAGCTCTACTATTCCCACTGCCACTGGTATTTCCCCAGGGTGAAGTTGGCTCCATGGATTCAGATCAACGTCATGGGCAGCAGGCAAACATAACACTCAAAACCTTGTAAAAACACATTTACACTGCACAGAATTCCTCTTTTTACAGAAAGGTTACTGTCTGGACATGCAAATGGTGCTCTGGCTCTCATCGTTACATCTTGTTCAGGTTTGACTTGTTTTTTTTCCACAAGCAATCAGGTTCAAAAGGGACATTATTACGGTGACACCTTATGTCTTCAAACTGATCTCCTTTCATAGGTGACATCTGTGTCTTGCACTGCCTGATATGAAATGCCTGCAGTTCACAGTGTGAAGATAAATCCAGGTCATGTTCCTTCAGGACATATGTGAACATGTGATGTAAAAGATAGACCTATGATCAGGTAATGGTCAAAGTGAGGATATAACAAACTGAAATTCCTCTTGGACACAATGGGCACTAACACCAAAGTAGCACCAAAGTAAGAGTAAAACAGAAAATTACAGTCTGTTAAGAGAAAAATGCAACCTTTTGTACTGAATACTAACATCTGACGAAGAACACTTGAGAGACAGGAAGGACTAGTTACAGCTTGTTGAAACTATGCAAAAACCTGGAAGTACAGCTTCATTCACTGACGTGAAGTAGCTTGAGGGGATAACAGCTAAAGATCCAGGTGTGGAAAGCTCAAGGCACCACACTAGAAATAACTCTGATGTCACTGAATGATATGGAAAAGACCATTTTGTTTAACGGGATCAGATTTGTTTGTGTGGGGAGCAAAAAAAACAGGTTTTACATACCATCATCATCATCGACAAATTCAACGAGTGAAACTCGGTGAGGCTACAGGTCGATGCTGCTTGCCTGCATCTGCTGTGCTGCACACCAATATGAGTTTTTCTAGCTGATTAGAGATCTGTTCATGTGGAAGTTGGGTGGTGGAGCTATTTGAGTGCATGTCTGGATCTGTCCTTTGTGTGCATGTTGGTGTTAGTCACTAAATTAACCAGAGAAATGCAGAAAAAGTCCCGAAAGGTGAAGAACATTAGCTTTGTTTGTACAGTTTTCGAATACAACCCTGAGTGCATAATCATGTGAACGTGTCGTGGCTTTGGTGACAGCAAAACAAAAACCTGTGTAAGTGTGCCTGGTGATGCGGCATGATGAGTCTAATCTTTCCTCTCTTTGTTTGCCATACACAACAAGATTAATTCCACCAGAATTCATTTAAATCATTATCAGTCTGTCAATAGTCGTGATCCAAAGCAAACCATTAAACTAAGAACAGCGCTGCCTCGACTGTTTGTATTTAAGGTGTGATGTTAAGATCCTTTGATCCCTGTAGTATACACAGCTTAATGTATCCTGTGGCAAGCTTACTTACTTGGGGTTTATCTTTTCACCCTGGTCTTGGAGGGTTTCCAAAACATCTCCGCCATTCAGGACGAGTCGCACCTTTTCATCCTTGTCGTCCAGTTCCACCAACATGTACTCCACCTAGAAGCAAGTCATTAAAAACAAATGCGACACATTAACACACAATCAAACATGACAGACACTGGCTTATTCATTGGGCAATCTTTTCGCCCCGCACAGAACTACAGCACAAAGTAGCCGTGTCCAAGATCAGCCATCACATCAACTCCAATTTGTCAGTTACGTTTCCTTGACTTTGACTCAGCTACCCTGTAATCCCCTGTCTGAAAGTGGGATTAATCTATAACAACAGCATTCCACTTCGCTTGAAATCAAAGCACTTTGTTCAAGCTGCAGCACACTGAGGTTCAGTGGACAGGTGGTGGGCAAAAAAAAAATGGAGTAAACTTGTGAATGAGACAGAAAAGTCACAGCCGAGCCCACAAACCGTGTGTTAAAACAGAGCAGGCTTTGTGTTCACTCAACAGTCAGTGTCTTCCTGAATTACCAGTACAGTAGTAATGTGTGCAATGAATTGGCATTGTCAGGCAGTCACACAAGGACACTGAGTGATTGGCAATAATCAAAATGAACACTAATAACAGTAATTATCTTCAATTAACTAGATATTATGAGCTATTATATAGTGGTTCACCACCTCGTGTAGAAGAACATCCTCTTAAGGTGTTGCACAACACTGAAAGTTGCAGGATGAAAAGAGCTAAATGTTGTTTTTCCATGTCGTGAGAGTTATTAAGTTATTATTAATTTTACGATTCATTTATATTATTTTTTGCCCAATAATAAGCCACTATTGCGTCATGACAGGCAGATCAAGTGCTCTAACCGGCAGCATCATCATTTCCCACATGTTGGTCATTTCACTGAAAACGCTGTTTCTTACCTCATCGCCCCATTTCAACACGTCTTTCTGACGATCCTTCACCTTGTTGTAGATGTTGAGAAACTGGATGATGCCGTGCTTTCTAATGTGGTCCGCATACTTCCTGGTTTCCTCCCAGTTCAGAGGGGAGCCTTGTGAAAGTAAACCCATCGCACAGGCTGGCTGTGAACCGACCGTTAAGGGTCCTCTGTGAACTCGCACGCAGAGCGTTAGCTAGCTAGCTCGTTTGTCCAGATCGGGCGGAGCTAGCATGAAGTCTCGGGCCAAACAAACGGAGGAGCCTGAGTCTGTGTGGGGCTGTCAGAGACTTCACAGGCTGATGCGCAGTGTCTTGGTGTTGCTAAGCGGTGTGCCCTATCGGTAACCTTAGCAGGGCATCCAGAAGAAGCAGGCCCCTGCTCATCACTTGCTAATGTCTGGTTAGCTCAGTAAAGCACACTACGGAGCTGGTGCGGCTACTTCCCCGACAAAACACACGATGAGTTACTTTGGTGCCTGCTAGCCTCAGCTCGATGAACGACTACCAACTGGTCCCGTCAGTGTGCTGCTCTGTGATAGGATGACAACAAAACGAACCGGTTATTGGGTCGCTTTCCCAAACTGATCAGCCCCACTCAGTCAGGCTGCGCGGTTGTATATACCACGCCCTCCTAGCTCCGCACACGTGATGTCAGGCGGAGCGAAGTGACGTCACAGTGACTCGGCATTTTCTGGGCTCCCCCCACCGAGCTGTCAGTCAGTGCTATTTATTTTTTTTTATCGATTTTATCTATCTATCTATCTAAGCCACTACCTTTTAGCAGTCTATTTTTATTGTATAGTCTGTATTTTTTCCACATTGCTGCCTTATTTGCATATTAGCTGGCTTTATTTGTCTATTTTTATCTTTTATCTGTTCCATGCTTTGATGAGAGAAGTATAAGTAAGTGGTAAGTAAGTAACATTACCACTTTATATTTCAGATGTTAAAATGTCACTTTTTTTTTTCAAACTGCCATTTCGCAATATCCATTTGTGATGTCATCATCCAGTTAACTTTTTGTTCTCGGTTGTTCAATAAAATAATACATTTCTCTTTCAGTGTTCCCTTCCCAATTATAATTTGGGGTAAAATTATCTCTAACTTCTCAGAGCAAAGATGATATCCTCAAATAGTTTATGTTGGCCAGACAGAAGTTCATATACAGCGGAGAGCAGCACCTCACACTCACACTCTCGGCTGACAGACCGATGACTATACTTTCTAACTTAATAACTTACTTTCCTCAATTATTAAAATGTCGCTGTCAATTTCTTGTCACCTGCAAGACTGAAATTGCTCCACGGGCGTTTTACTAGGAAGTAGCACTGCTCTCTTAGGGGATGGGTCAAATGGAGAGGTGAATTTCATGTATGTACCTGTACATGTAACATGATTTTTCTTCTTCTTTTATGAAAGACAAAAATGTTTCTACAACTACCTCAAAACTATTTTCTCACTGGATCTGCCATCTTATTATATCTACAGTATGAAATTAATGAGTCATGATTACAGCTAAAGTTTGGGAAATACCAGCTTCCAGTAATCTAATTACAACATCACAGTGGAACAAAAGTGATCATGACACAGCACTCCACTCCTTTCAGAGGTTGCATACATCGATGGAAAAACAAGACCTTGGACTACGCTGACATCTTTCCCAAATAAGGATGTGGTTGGTTTTACTTTCACCTCATTTTCTTTTGTTTTTTCATTAATGACGTGACACAAATGCAATCATCTCTAGCTTGAAAAATGCCAGTCCATGTTCACATAGAATTGCATTGCTCTATAGTAAGAAGCTGACTGAGAAAAAATAGGTATCTGAATCCTTTTACATTATTATAATGACACCAAGTTTGTGACAGTCCCACGAAATTTTGTGAGACTGGGTTGCAGATAATATTGACACTAGGACCGTGAAAGTGCTCAAATATTTGTGGTTATGATAAGGAAGCAGAGGTGGATCGAAAAGCTGCAATTATGTATACTCATGCCTGAAAACTTCAGGTTAACTTGTGGTTCAGGATTTGGTGCAAACAAATTCAGTCGTCTCTGTAAAGATATCCATCCATTTTCTACCGCTTAACCTCACATAGGGTCGGGGGGGTGAAAGACAGGGTACACCCTGGACAAGTCTCCAGTTCATCACAGGACACATAGAGACAGACAACCACTCACACTCACATTAACACCTACGGACAATTTAAATTAGCCAATTAACCTAATCCCCATGCATGCTTTTGGATGGTGGGAGGAAGCCGGAGTACCCGGAGAGAACCCACACAGACACGGGCAGAACATGCAAAGAAAACACAGACAGGCCTCGGGTCGGGTATCGAACCTTCTTCTTGTGAGGCAGCAGTGCTAACCACTACAACACTATGCCACCCTTCTGTAAAGATATGTAAAATAAATAATACATACTCTTTTATGAGCATTTTGGCTGGACATAATGCAGATGTATTCTTATGATTATAATTGATTTTATTTGAGGTGCAAAAACAAACCCAATTTTTTTAAATATTTGTGTCACACAAGTATACCACTTTGAAACATAGTGCCATATTTAAAAAAAAAAAAAAAAAAAAAGGCACGAAAATAAATAAAAGACCATGGCTCAGAGTAGCTTACACTTTGTCTCTTTAATTTAAAAACAAACAAAAAAAATGAAACGACGTGAGCAGTTAAGGAATTTATGACTTCCAGGAAAGCTCAGGCAGACAACGTCCAAATTCTATTTTTCCTTTCCTTTTTTACAAAATAGTTTATTGCTGTCACAACTAAACCCATTCAACCCCATCACTCCAACATTTTCCCAACAGAATCGCACTGAGAGCGTTTACGAGTATGACAGTCACACAACGTACGACACAAGACCACTGAGCACTGCATATGAGACCCACGTAGAGACACTGAGGCCTTACTGTGTAGTGTGTTTAAACACTCATCATGAACACCTACTCCTGGTAGGTGATGCCAACACTTATTCCAGCTCCCGCTCATTATTCTGTTCAAGTATCTGAGAATCACAGTAACCATTGTTGCCATAAATAGGACTTGTTCAAATGTCTGTGTTGCAAACAAAGAACACCATATTATTAATTTATGGCACTGGGTGAATGCCATGTTATAGATTCATCTCAACACCATCAGTGAGTTGATGCATTATTGTACCTTTATTTTTTGCTACAGAAAAATGGCTAATGAAACTCCAACTGAATTGGCCCCAAAAGTAACTTACTGTCTAAAAATGATAAAAAATAAAAAAAAAAAAAATATGTATACTAACTATTGAACTATAATCGCTGAAAATGTAATTTCCCTCTGACGAATGGAGTTTGGAAAATTTGTTATTTATAATTTTTTAATCATCTGAAAAAAGTTGATGAACCATCATCGTAGCCCTGAAAAAAGGACTACTGGTGAACATCAGAACCAATATTAATGAAACAGAAAAGCTGGAGACCTTTAGACCTGTAAACTACATTATTATGATCTAAGCTTTTATATACTGACTGGTGCAGAAGACACTGAACTGGCTCTGGACTCTCGTGTTTTCCGTGTGGGTATAGTGACGACACAGCATGAAATGCCGACTGTAGCTTCTGGCAATTCGTCATCCTCAGTCCATTCATTGAGGTCTGGGTTGTAAACCTGAATGCATTTCTTGTACTTCTTCTCTCCCTCGTTCCAGCCCCCAAGGAGATAGACCTTGTTGTTCAAAATGGATATACCAGCCGTGCTCACTCCTGTGTGAAGAGGCGTGCAGTAGCTCCACTGCCCGCTGTGAGGGTTGTAAGACTCGACGGCAAGGACGTCTACCCTCTCCCCACGACCTCCCAGCTGGCTGCCACCGATGACGTAGGCCCGGTCTCCCACAGTGGCGGCACAGTGCCAGCCTCGAGGTGTGCTCAGACTGCTCTTATCCTGCCAGGTGTCAGTGGAGGGGTCGTAAGAGCACACGGCCCTGGAGTAGGCATTGTTGATGTAACCTCCTGATACCAGAATCTTGCCATCGATGACGGAGCTGGCATGACAACAGCGGGGCACCTCCATGGGAGCTTTCATCTGCCACTGGTTGGAGGAGGGCACATAGCACTCTACAGAGGCCTGGACACCATCACCGTTCCTCCCACCGATGGCAAACAGGAGGCCGTTGAAGATGTTGAGGCTGAAGTGGGTGCGCCTCTGGATCATGTTGCTCATGTGGATCCAAGTGTTGAAGCGAGGGTCGTATCTGAGGAATGTCAGAGAGGATTGACAGTTATTTTCTCCACTCCACACAAACTAATGTGACAAATTAAAAGTCAAACGTGACAATTAGTTCTTACCTGCAGAAGTTGCTGACTGCGTGTTTGGCCTGGTTCCTTGCATCATTCTGGTCCTCACCACCTGCCACATACAGGAAACCGTCCAAGACTACCGCACACTGATTGAAGCTCTTTGCTGGCATCTCTGTCAACTTATTCCACACATTGTCTGCATCTCTGTAGAGGACGTCTTTACTGAGAGACTTCTCTGTCAAGGCGGGGCGTCCACCAACAGTAACTATCACCTTGAGGCCGCCACGCACCTTTGTTCTGCGTGACTGGAGGATGTTCTGTTGGTATGGCAGCAGATGGTAATTCATGGCATCAACAAGGAGACGGTGGCACTCGGGGTCTTGCATCATTCTGGGCACACTCTGGACGTGGTTCACTAGGTCTTGGGCAGAGATTGTGCCAAAGCGGATGAGAGTGAGGAGGTCTGCTGCGTACTTCAGCCTCTTTTCGTCAAAGTCCAACCACTTCATGGCGATCTGGAAGGCCGTGACCTCAGAGGGAAGCTGCAGAGAGTCGTCTGAGAGGAAGTCACTGATCTGCTCATATGTTAGCTTCAGGAACTGCTCCATCTCAGAAAACTCAATGAAGTTTTCCCGCATGAACTTCTGAGCTGCCTCCTTGGTTTCTTTGAGGTCGTAGGCGTCTGCTATGTTGGCCACATACATGCAATTCTCCACACTGAGCTCCTGCATGAGGAAATCGCTGCACATCTTCACTAAGGTGCCAATCTGCAGCAGCATGGCCGCCGCAATAGTGCTGCCGATACTGTACAGCGATAGGGTCAGCTTCCCGGAGTATGCGTATGTGATCGCCGTGGCTAGGCCAACCGGTGAGAGGTCGTTCAGGTCAATCTTCTGGAGAGACGAGTCCTTCTTCAAGATATTTCTGATGTACTCGCTGCAGGAGGCCATGACAACCTTGTGGACGTCGAATGACTTTGACTTAGTGGCAACAGTTAGATCGCAGAGGAAGCTGTCCTGCCTCATGTTGCTCAAACCCTCCAGCAGGTTCGGAGCATACACAGAATCAGTGACTTCAGTTGAAATGCAATTGAAGCCATTTCCTCCTTCCAACAGGGTGTTCAGCCCGTTGATCTTGTTGATGGGGCTGTCCTCAACCATTATGGTCATTTCATTTATGTCTCCTTTGCTCTTTTTGGTTGCTTTATTCTTTTTGGGTGCCATGACCGTAGCAGCAGAACGCAGCCCAGACCTTCTGGAAATATACATAAAATATGTTAGAAACGGGGAAGCACAGAAATTAAAACTATATAAACTGTGTCAAATGGAACAGATATGAAGGTTGTGCCACATTCACAAGACTGAACTGCATTAAAAGCCTTTATTGCTTTAAATGAATTCATGTGCATGTTGTCTTCAGGCTCTGTTGTCCCTGTGCCATGTGCATGCACATGCACAGGTGCCTATGTACTGTTTTCTTTGCACCAAATGAAATAATAATATAAAGTCCCATACATTTAATTAAGGAAGTGGAATGTATTTAGAAACTACCAGACTCTGACACCTTTAAAAACATGTGTGCTACCAGGTGATACAGGAGTGAGTGGTGCGTCAACAAGCCCCTTCTTTGCATCTGTCACATTTTATCAGCAGTATGTCCAGGAATAGCAACGCTGGATGGTTCGCCCATGACGTTCCTTTTATAGCCTTTGAGACACCAGCAGCAGGCCTCATGTCCTCTGACTGTTTGAGTTCAAATTAGGGCAAACTTTCCTGTTTTGTCTTTTTTACTCTCTTTATTTAAGCTGATTGCTGTCCTGGTTAATTCTGCGGTTAATAGAATCTACAAGATGAAAAAGTTTCATAAAAAGCCACTCCTCACATTACTCACCCCTAAAAAATTGATGGTTATGGCTCTGTGGAAAAACTAAAAGGTCAACAGCTTTCGGTAACTTACGTGCCTTTTGAATACCAAATACATTTTTCATTTTAATATAACTGACAAATGCTGAAGCATCGACTAAAGTGCTTTTTTTTATTATCGTTACACTGAGAGAACAATCAAACATGGCAAAGCTTGACTTACCTGAGAAATGAAGTTAAGGCTGGTGAAGAAGGAACTTGTGCCTCCAGTTACTGGAGCAGGAGAGAGAGCAGCAGTCACCCGGCTGAAAGAGACATACAGTTAACTCCTCCTCTAGAGGGGCGAGTGCCAATCAAGTATTGTGCAATATATGTGGCAAAGAGAGGAGAGGGACCCCCCACCCCAACATATAGTGTCCCACAATAGCCTCCAATCAGTAGATGTCAACACATGAAGGCTCGACTCATAGCCACATCATGTGAAAAGTTTCAGCCATTGTGTTGAAAAATAATTAGCTCTCAGTGATGCACTAATTGTAGTATCAAAGAAAGACTTTACTATTCTAGTAAAATAAATTAAAAAAGAAAATTATTTATTTATTTATTGTTGGATGTGATCCTCTTCTGACTGGAAATCAGCATTAATTGGAAAAAATAGAAATTAAAATGTACAGGAGACACTTGGGCTCCACTTCATCACAGGAATGTTTGTTATTATTATTATAATTGTTATTATCATTATTTTTATTATTATTGTTATTATTATTATTATTGTTGTTGTTGTTATAAGCTATTCAAAAGTCAAAAAAGACAGTGAGACAGAAACCCCACTTATTATGACTGGTTTCTTGGCTGATGCCTTGGTTGATGAAAGTGAAAACATTTTGAAAAACATACAGACAGAGTGTTTAAAGTGATGATCATATAATTCATACACATCTTGGATCTTGATTAAACTCTTGGAAACAGCAGCACTTTTTATTTATTTATTTGTTTATTTTATGACACATTTCTCTTATATAAGCCCAATAAGTGCATATTTAGTTTACTTCCTTTTACATTGTGATTTTGCTCTCTGTAGCAACAATATGATCATATATATTATTTTGAATCTATTTTTGTCATCGCTTCCGCTCATTATAATAGTGCCATCAGCGGGCGCGCGTGGCCCGGTCTGTGTGCAGACGCCTGCACGTGAATCACCGTGATGGCTAGCAGCTCTGATGTGGTGAAGAAAGTCAAGCGGTGCAAACTTCAGCTAACTGACAGAGCAGAGTCTGCGACGGTAGATACCATGTTTTATTCATGTCTTTGCGCAGATCGGAGCAGTTAGCAGTGCGTACTCTCCTCCTGTAGATTGAAGGCAGTTTCAGTCAGTGACATGTGCGCATTTGAAGCACTTCACTGTGGGGTCAGGCTGTTTAAATGGGAGGCGCCTTGCTGCTAAAATTGGCAGCTCCTCCAGTTGTTCAACTTATGGCTCCTGTCCATCATCCATGGAGGTCGGTGCTCTACGGTTGCGTTCCAGTCGGTTTTTACGCACAGATGGACTTAGAAATTGGCTAATGTTTATAATATTAAATGCCAATTCAAATACATAGAAATTTAATTCAAACGTTAAAACACAACCTGAATTCGATTCAGTTTATATAGGGAGACTTTATAACCGCCAGCCGCTGTATCCATTTATAGTTCCCAGTAAAAGGAGCAGCCTGTGGGTGTGTGAGCTTCCCATACATAGCTTCTGCCCTGAATGCACAATCAGCAACTGTGGTGATCCAAAACCAGGACTACCATATTTGGCATGTCACATTTTAGTTGTTTCAGGGGTCCTCAGTGTGTATGAAAACCATGTTCAAAGAATAACATTAATGTGTTTGTTCATCTCTTCCTAGGTTGTAAAGATATTGCAGAAACTCAAGGGTTTGGATATCACACTAGACATTCTTTCTGTGAGTCTCGGTTGGATGCATTTTGTGTTCATATATTTGCACAGAACTTAAACTTTTCATTGACTGTGCTTACTTGTGTCTGCACATAAACTAGGAAACTGGAATTGGCAAAACAGTTAACTCCTTGCGCAGACATGAACAGGCAGGAGAATTGGCCAGGTCACTGGTCAGGGATTGGAAGAGACTGGTCCCTAAGGAATCCATAAGGTATGTATATATTTAACATTTATGTTTAATTCAACATTCTACTGTATTTCTCATGTGTTACATCTTAATCTTGAGTCACTCTTTGATGCAGCCACACGGAAGATTTGGATAGATCGGAGAGTTTGTCTATAAAAGACAAACTGGACGACCAAAACTCTCCCACTAATGGAAGTTTAATAACGGAGGATTCAAACAACAACTGTGTAACATCTCATGTTAAGAGTCCAAATTCTTCAGATGAGGCCGTCCTCAAAACAGGGAGCAAAAAAGTTGATTCAGAGGAACAATATGAGGAGCAAGAAAGTCACAAGGACCACAATAAAAATCAAGAAAGGAGTCAACAAGTCTTGAAAAAGGGCTTAGAAATCCAAGAAGATCAAGGGGACACTTTATTCATTTCCAAGAAGAAGAAAAGAGACGAGAGTAACAGAAAATCTGGAGACACTGATACTTTACTTAGAAACAAAAACTCAGTGGGCACTCATCAGAAATCCAGCTCTCATGGTGGAAGATTTGGGTCAGAAAAAGAGTCGAATAAGAAACCAAAAGAATTATTTTCGTTTGAACCCGGGAACAAGCACTCTGACACGTTAAATCGGGAGAGCGTCCGAGATGACAGAGCTACAGAAACATCAAGGGGCTCAGAAGCCCCAAACAAAAAAAGGAAAAAAATGAGTAAAGAGAGGCACGGCACTTTAAAATTCAAACAGGAGTCTGAAACGAAGAGGGATTCAAAGAACAAAAAGGCCAAAATCGAAGGCAAAGATGAGCAAAGTGACCCAGAGGAGCCCTCCTTGTCTTTTGAGTCATACTTGAACTACGACGTGAATGTTTTCAAGAGAAAAGAAAAATGTGGAGTGAAGAAACGTCCCAAAACAACCAAGACTGTAGGGAAACAGGAAGCAACAAAAGGTCCTGGCTCTAAACCTTTCGGGTCACCTGTGATGTCTGTGAACACTACCTCTCCAACACAGGTATGGTCTTAACAGTTTAACTCATACAATTTTTGGTTAAATGTGACTAATAATCCTCAATATTTAAGAAGGTTAAGGAGTCTGTAATGGATCTGATTCCATTCACCATGCCTTTACCTGCCATTCTGCCTGATTGTGAAAAGCCGTTCAGCGTTGAGTATTCTGAGAGGAAAGGTATCATTTGATAACAAATACAGCTGCATTTTCAGGGTGCTTGTTTTATTCCCAACACGGCTTCTTTTGTCTTAAAGTTGAGAAGGAGTCCAATTTCTGTGACGTCTCTGAGGAGTCTGGAGTCTTCACTGGTCAACGACTCAACAAAAAGATGCAGGTGTACTCTGGTGCCAAGGCCGTCTTCCTCCCAGTCATGATGAGCTTGCACCAACAGTGCATCCGCACACTGCAGAATAATATCAACCGTGAGTAACGCCCAGAAAAGCTTTTTATTTTGCTCTTAGTTTATTGGATTTATATTCAGGTTCACAGCTCTCTCCTCAGTGCTTTATGAAACTGGCGGAGTCCCGTTTGAAATCCTTGAGCCGGTGTTGGAGAGGTGTACGCCGGAGCAGCTGCTACGCATTGAAGAATGCAACCCAGTAAGGATGTGAATGAATTTAGCGTGGACACGTTTAGTGGCCACTTTATTACGTGCCTAGATCTGTGTAGTCTGGTGTCTGGTCATGTTTAGTTGAACAGTAACTGACAGTAATTTATATGCAGCGATGTGGCAGGTTGTGAAGGTGGTGTCAGTGCAGCATGTTCTTGTCTCAACTTGTCAAATACTAACACTTTGCCAGACCCCTGGGAGTAAACAGGTCACATGATTAATGTAGTGAGTTCAAACAAAAAACAGGTTTAGGCGAACAAACCATTTGGGTTTTAATATTTTTCTCTATATCCTGTGAATGTTGGAGCCATCCTCCACCCTTCTCGTGTGTCCCATGTGTTGTCGTCTCTCCCCCCCCACACACACACACTCCCCAACTACTTTCTCTCAGCGCTTAATATTGAGCCCAACATTACATTGCAGCTATTTCAACGCCTGGTGCATGCAGACAGTGCAGTGTGTCAGTCAAAGTGTCTGTATTTGATGCTCTGGGAATGAGAATGGGCTGGTTAATGAGCATTTTAACCTGCTGTGGCCACTGACTGTGTGTCAGTTTACTCTGAAATTACCTTTCTAGTAATCTAGAGTCAAGGAAGTGAAATTTAGTTTGTGCTTACAGGAGTATACTTGTCTTTAGCCTTATGCTTGTTCATTCCTGCAGGTTTACATTGGAGAGACGGACCATTTGTGGGGGAAACATTGTCAGAGGGACTTCAAACACTCAAAACTTGAGGAGTATGAATCATGGAAGGAGATGTATGTCAGGCTGTCTGAGGAGAGGGAAAGGAAACTCAAAAGACTGACAAAAAGCATTGTCTCGGCACATTCTAGCAAACCTAAAGGTGTGTGCTGTATACTGGAACTGTAAGACAACAGTGTTGGTCTTTCTTTTGCATCCTAATCAAATCACAGTTGAACATGAAAAAGTAAATATTGTATATACATTGTATACAGTACAAAAGAACTGTTTAGTCCTAATGTTCTGTACACTGACATTTTTATTTTATTTATTATTATTATTTTTCTTTTTTTAGGTCGGCAGGTGAAGATGGCATTTATTCACACCGTTGCCAAGCCACCGAGAGATGTACGAATTCAGCAGGAAATTCATGGAACTGCTGTTCAGCAGCCTCAGCTCAAATGCAGGTGGGTTTCAGCCTGATAAATATTTGTAAAATTTGAAATGCATATACATTTCAGCTATGCTTTTTCCTAAGTGCAAACAAACCCAAGATTATTATAAGAGCCTTACTGAAAAAAAAAAAACATGAACACCTGGTAGGCCTAACCTTTGGGCTTTCACTGCTCCTCTTCCAAATAAAAACCCCTAGCTACGAAGTGATCACTCAGCAGGAACAGCAGCTTAGCAGGATCATAACCTGTCAGAGATTGATGTGATAACAGTGGCTGAAATGCTTTTTCTGTGAGTTTACAGGAAATGGAGCAATCTGGTTAGACCACCTTGGGTGCTTTTGTTGTGGACTGGTGCAGGTTATTTTATTATGTTTGCTAACTGCAGTATAGATGGACTCATTTTCAGATTTCGCGTGCTTTGTTTGTTGTTTCTGTTGATAGCGTCAAGGCTCAGGACAGCCAGTCAGGGCCGAGTTGTAATGAGCCCAGCAGGCCCAGCGGCACCGGTTCAGGTGCAACCAACACACAAGACCCTCGCAAAAAAACAAGTGAGCTGACAAATGATTATAGATGCAATGTTGGCATCTTTGCTAAACATTTCCAAACTGGTCAGAATGGAAAGTAGACATGCAAAATATAGATTTGATTTGATTTTGAAATGTTATTTTAATATTTTGTCCCGTTGTTCACACAGGAGTTGCTCCAATGATGGCAAAGTCCTTAAAGGCATTTAAGAAACAGCTGGGGCGTAGATAAATGCTCTTATGTGATCTTGATGTTTACAGTGTGTGGATGTGGGGAAAGTGCACTCTGTCATTCATTAACTTTGGACAATTGAAGGCCTGTGTTCACCTTAGATTACTCTGTTGTTTGTCTAAATATCCAGGCATTTGCCATGTTTTTTTTTGTTTTTCTCTATATAACTGTGAATTGTCTTCACCAATAAAGGGACATGAAAAGAGCACTTTTACATGACTTTTTGCCTTTTTGATTTATCGAGGTCAGTCAATAGGCCATTTAATGGGACTTGGCTCCCTCTAGAGGATATATAGAGAAGTGTTTTTTTTAAACAAATTACAAATTTTTACTTCACATACAAGTCTAGATTATCTCAATAAATGCTGATGCTCAGGTGTCAGTGTGATAACATTCCTATAATATCTTCTAACACTAAGTTGAACCAAATCAGGTCTGGTCTTTTGTGCCAAAACAATTCTGAGAAGATCAACAAATTGTTGCACATGATGAATGAAAAGAATGCATTTCTTTGTCAACTCACTGTAATCCCTGTGATGTTGTTGTCCTTTATGGGGACAACAGCATCTGCTGTCTGCCACTTCTCAAGGGTCCTTCCTGACTATTTTCTGTGTTAACAACTGTTTGAGATATTAAAGGGGAGAATCTGAAACTCCAACGGCCTTCAACAGCTCCTGTGGCAGCCTGCTAAGACTGCATCATTCATCCAGCTTCATGTTTAATTCATTGGTTTGAGGTTGGGGGGCTTGTTAATGTGTTTTATTGTTAAGAAGTTTCAAAATGTTGACTTTCTGGAGGCTTATTTCTTGTGATGTAACTGAAGAAAAGGATCTAACAGTTGTCTATCTTCTCATTAATCAGTTTATACAGTGCGGGCAACAAAGAGACTTACTGATCTATAAGAAATATTCCCAATTATTGGGAATTTTAAACACTACCATCTTAGTAATTACTAATAGTCCAAATGGTTAACAGAGATAGAGAGCTATTAGCTTATATCCCAGCTGAAACCCTACTCACTTAAGAGGGATGGAAAAATGACTTCAGACAAGAGGGCTGATGTTAACCCCTTACCTGGAAGGGAGCATGAGGATGGTGATATATTGTATATGTTTGATTGTAACTTTGTTCAGGAAAATATACAGCCTTACGTACAGTGCAATATTAACAGGCATCTAGCTTTAAACTATAATTATTTCAGATGATAATGTTCTTGAATTTAACATATTTCTAAGTTAGTTTAACACACAACAAGCCACTAACCCCATGTAATGTTCCAGAAATAGTGTACAAAATGTCAGGAAAGGGGTGGCAGTTCATTTTATAATGTGATCATATATTTCTTATATTGATGTAAGAAATATATATATATATACGTATATATATATACGTATATATATATACGTATATACATATATATATACGTATATATATATATATATATATATAGTGCAGAATAGTGCAAAAAATGCAATACTACAATATAAAAAAATATACAAAAAAATGTCAGAACATAAGTATTCTAACATAAGAATGTGATAGTTTAAAAGTTGTAAAGTTTGAAGTATGACATAATATAAAAGACATGACGTAATGATGATTAGTATGACTGTAGGTCTGTTGTGAGGAGCTGTGTTGATATGTGGAGAGAGAGAGAGAGAGTGTGCAGGGCACTTTGTAACATTCAGTCGCTTATTGTTTCCACTTAAAGGCAGTAAATATATATTTTTGCTGCATGGATAGACTTAAACAATAGACTACCTAACTAGAATAAGTAGAGAAGAGTAATGTCAGTGAACTGATGCAGTAGGTCAAAGTCTAAGCCTAAACTAATGTTACACACAACAGTGGTCACTCCCAGTTTTATGGTACTGGATCATATTTGTAATTAAGTTTATGAAGTAAATATTGTTTCAGCCTTATGTTAAATATATTTAAATCCACAATTTTTCAAAATTGTTTTTTTTTTTTATTTTGGGTGTCCGCTCCCCTCAGCCAGGGGCACCCCGGGCTGTTGTCCCGTTGCCCCATGCTCCATCATGGCGGCCCTGTGCGTGACGGGACCATCCAGAGGAGGGAGGAGCAGCCCGGATGATGACGTAGGATTGGAATGAGGGAGTGAATGTTCCGGGTCAGAAACTGGACGGGAGAGGAAATTAACTCCGGGACGAGACGGAAAAACGAAAATGCTACCTTATTCGACACGGAGATGTAGCCTGTGTTTTACCCTGTGAAAAGAGGGGTTTAAAAGCGGCGCAAGTCGACGTGAGTCGAGTAACCAAGCGGAGGAAAAAAAAAAAAACAGGTGCCTACAAACTAACCAAAGTGAGACAACGACGGAGAATAATTCCCATTTTCGTCGCGACCTAACGAAAGGTAACGCGACTTACTTGCAGTTGTTTGCTGTTTACTTCGCTGCGAGTTTCGCTTCGCTTGTATTTGACGACATATTTAGCCCAGGACCGTCCCGCCGTAGCTATCTGTTGCATCTCCCCTCGCTGTTTGTTTACCGCACGGGTCCGAGATTTATCCCGACCTCCCCCGTGATGTTTCACTGTATACCCCTGTGGCGGTGCAACCGTCATGTTGAGATGATCGATAAGCGCCACTGCTCCCTGCTCTATGTGCCCGACGAGATTTATCGCTACGGACGAAGTTTGGAGGAGCTCTTGCTGGATGCCAACCAACTCCGAGACTTGCCCAAGGTAAGCACCAAAGCTCCGCTGTCTACTGTTCATGAGGGCAGGTTCAGAGGCAGGGTAACACGGCTTGTTTTTGGTGACATGGTCCCTCTGGTTAAAGTGGTTTTGACACATAGCCGCTGCTAACTGAGCTGATCAGGCATCCCGTGAGAGTCCGGTGGGACCTGGGGACAATAATTACGCAAGATCAGCAAGGCAGGCATCCTGTGTAGGTGGAAAATTTCCCCTGAACTGCACCTCCAACCGCAGGTCAACCAAACGCCACAGCATGGGAGATAGTAAAACACTACAGTATGAGTCCCAGGTGCATCCCATTGTTTCTGATGTGTCAAACCTGTTTGGGTCCATGATGACCCCTTTGTCTCTCTGCATGACAGTGGCTGTATGCAAGTAACTGTCGGGGAGTTTAACTGCATTGATAAAATCTAACTTGTGTGACTGGGTACCTTGATAGATATCAAAGGGGTATGATGAGTTTATTCCATGGATGAGTGATTCTTGTGTCACTCAGCTGTTAAGGTTGGATGTTCAATATAGGGCTACAACAAAATGCAATTAATCCTGACAGAAGCATTGAAATCCTCCCAGCTGTAAGGTGTTTTTGTTTGATTAGCGACTCAAACACAGAGGCTGAAATTCATTATTTCCTCACATGCCACTGCGACAGGCCATTAGCATTTCCTCTATTGCCACTTGTCATCACTTCTGAAATGTAAGCTTGCTATAATGCTAAACACAGTGGTACTAGGCAGCAGAAATACATAGACTATATCATGTAACCCTAATCCTGACTTTGTTTTTGAATTTAACTCTTAAATGTGTTTCTTAACGTGAGGAATACCTGTAAATAAATCTGTAGTTTTTTAGGTCACTTGCCATAGTTGACCTGCTTTTTTTTGTTACCTGCCACACCTGATATTTACCCTGTATTTGACAGGTATTATTTTCATTCCTTGAAGTGATTCAATATTAAATTAAAATAATAGATTAGAGTGTATCTATTGCACATCTGTAGAAACATGAAGTCATGTTTCAAATCGGTCACAACAGGCCGTCCGTCCTGTGCTGACTGTGCTCCATCACCGCCACTCTATAGAAACTATGTAGGAAGACGACGGGCTAATCTAGCCAACTTTCCGAGGTGGGGTGGGAGGGTACACACCCGCGCTCCCCTCTTTCTTGTGACCCCTAGCAATCTGGATTAAGTGGGATACTAGTCAAAGGATTTACAGGTTATTATCTGTTGGCACGAATGGTTCATGTTGTGTTTCTTCATGCCGGGGGTTGAGACTGTGGATCCCCCAGAGTCTGACCTGTGGTGTCTTCCTGACATGTAGCCTAGAGATGCTATAGTGAGTCAAAGGATGACTGACATTAGTGGCTTTGTAGCATTTTTGTTTTTTCAACTTTAGCAGCCAGACCAGTTTTATTGTGGATGGCGCGCTCAGTTCTGCTCTGGAGAGTGTGTTTTTTATGTCTGAGAAAATTGTGCTGTCAATGTAACCTTCAAAAGCAAGGAGTGCTGGTAGTATAGTGGGTCTACGCAGCTGCGTGTGACAAGTGGGCAGATTATGGAATAAGACTGGAGACCTCATATAACTGAAGTCATGGTAGGTGAATGTAAAGCTGATTGGATTGGAGGGACTTCGTCTTTCTTTCCACTCACACAACTTTGATCACAAGCATGTAGTGTAAATGAAATATCCCACAACTACAAATAAAGCAACTTGTTAGCTTTTAAATAGTTTAACTAGCATTGGTGATTTGTTTTTTTTTCTTTGTAGAAAATACAGGAAGTTTGTCTACACTGAACAGGATTCACAGAGGAAAGAAAAGACAGCTGAATGATAATTTTGAGGCTTGGCATGTCCATAGAAATGTGATGGAGTAGAGATAATAATGTGAGCAACCTCCCATGGCTGTGTCACACTGCTTACTTTGTCCGTGAGAGAAAAGCACAGGAACAGGTATTCTGTCCGAAAACAATGGCGGTATTATGTGTTTTGTTGTTGCCTCTCTCATGCATTTGTACGTGTTTATGTTTTCTAATGAAGCCACAATGAAGGATCGACGTGGATTGTTAAGCGCAGAGCAGTAAAGCCATAAACTGACACTCATGGCACACCTGACAAACCAGGTACCGGCAAAGAAATTCCATCCCGTCTGCGCATGCTCGGTGTTAGCAGGTGTGCTCGTCATGACAGTTGCGGCATCTCTGTGCTCACTTCAGAAATATTCTGAATATTCAGCGGGTGGAGGGGGTGATGACCAGAGAAACTGTTTATTGTGCTCTTTGGCATGTAACTAATGTCATCAATGCCTGCTGAGTGAACCCAAGAAACGTCCATCCGGATAAACCTTTGTATCCGTCCAGTTCAGCGCTCGCTGTGTGGCCTTGTCACATTTGCCTCCAAGGCGGCTGAATGGGTGGAAAAAAAACCAACAGCTTATTATTGCAGTATTTTGACAATGATGTAACAAAGACGGATATATCAAGTCAATAATTTTGAACAGCAGGCAGATAAAGACAAGTACAAGGCTGACAAAAAGCTGAGCTGAAACAGCAAAGGTGTGTTTTTTACTGTGACAAGATGAGGCAAGTTTAATTTGAGCAAGTCTCAATAGTTTTTCCAGAGATTGATAAGTCATGGAGGCGTGAAGAACAGGTCTGTTAAATGGACATGCCCTGTTTCTCTTGGCACCTTTTGTTTCTTTAGTTGTTATATGTGTTATTCGTACCGAGGCAGTGGACCAAATTAGCAAACAGTAAATTGTGTCTCTTTGTTTGTTCAAAGTTTCTTGTAAGCCCTTGGGATACACAGTAGTCTTTAACTTTCTAAACAGCCATCAAACAAGGAAACTACCTGGAGAAGAGGAAGACTGCAAGCCTCTAGTCTGTTGGTCCAGTTTAAATGTGGTTTCCACTGTTCCCAGCTGCAGAAAACTGTCAGACAGGTGTGGGTGGATGTGTATAACTCCAAGAGCTTTCAATAACTGCTATTCACATCTGTGTTCCATCTGCAATGTGCTGTTCATAATTTTATCATTTAGAACTGCAAAAATTAGTCAACAGATTAATTTCAGGTTCAGATTAAGGTTTCAGGTTCAGATTAAGTTCAACGTTTCAGTCATTTCTCAAGCAAAAATGCTCGACTTTATCTGGTTGCATCTCTCTCAAAGTGAGGATGTTTTTTCTTTTTCTTCATATATGGTAGTGAAAATGTTTGGACTGTTGGTCGATTAAAACAAGAAATTTTAACACATCTCTTCAGGCGGTGGGAAACTTTATTTAAAATTTTTTCAGTATTTTCAGATTTATTTACTTTTTAATCAATGTGTGAAGTGTGAATAAAGAGTTATGAGTCCTAGAGCAGGAAGCAGGTGGTTGAACTGACTTATCAAATCATAATGTTATCTCCAAGAAAGTGTTCTTGTACAGAAGGACTCGTCATAAAGGGAGTGCAGTACGTTGTTGAGTTTCTGACATGTGGTTCAGACAGATTTAACTCTGGCCTATGCTCTGCGATATCCAATACTGTATACATATGAGCAAGCAACCTGCATGTAACCTTAGAAGCGTTCAACACTCATATCTTTTACTTCAGTCCTCATGGCTGCAGGATTGTGCCCTTGCAAAAAAAAAACTTAATATAGATTTTCTATATAACATTTTGGTTCGGTTATCTAAACTGAATGGCTTCTGTTGATTTATTATCATGCGGTCCAGTAATTCTCCCACAAACCACCTTCAGCCTTCTGCTGGTTCTCTTGCAAACAGAGCTGAAGGTGAAACTGAGGATTCAAACATTGACTCGGGAGTTGAGAGGCTGGTTAATGTGTTCTTGTCGACTCAGACTGTTTTGGTTTTTGTGTGTCACACACGAGCGATCGTTTGAACGGGAAGAACAGGTTTGCTTTCAGTGTAAATGCAAGACTCATAAAGCAAATTCATGGCGAGACTGACAAATACCGAATCAATTATGCATTGCTCGTGCCTCGTGGTCACTCCTCCAATTGTTACTCATTTTATCAAGAGGATTGGACCGTGGGCAAAAGGCAATCAAATGCATTTGTGTGAAACAGTCTTTGTTTTGTCTTGAATGCTTGCATCAGAGAGTACGCCTACCTGTGTTTGCTTCCAGCTGTGTTTGTTGTGTCATATAGGAGTGGCAGAGTTCATGTAGGAGGTCTGAGAGCGGTAAATAGGTCAGTAAAATGTTAATGTCAATGTTAGAACACAGAATTTGCATTATTTCCCCAATCTGCCTCAGTTCATGTTAGTTTTCTGGGATTGAACAAGTCCATACAAGACTGATAGATATCATGGAGAGACAAATCTTTGAGCTGTGTGTGTTTCTGTGAAGTGAAATGTAAAAGTGAAATTAAGGTTTTTAGGATGGAAAAGCTCAGGCAAACAGTCATTGCCTTTAAGAGTACAGGTTTGTTTACTGGATGAAGTGATGGATTAGAGATTGAACTGTCTTAAGACCTGGAATGACGTGCATTTTGTAATAGGGTGGAGATTGACTTTTGGACTCCTGGGCTTTATTTAGTGCACACACTATTAAAATGTGATCTGTATCTGGATATGGCTTATGCATAATGAGCAACCTGATCATGAGCTCTTATCAGAAAACCCTGCATTTTACAGACGACACTAGTCATGAGCAGATGTGCAGATAATAAATACATTTATGTTTTTTTATGCCTCCTAACCCACATTAAACATCTAGAAACAGAACCTCTACAAACTGGGTTCTGCAGTTTTGAGAGAGGTACAGTTGAATATTATTGGAAGTGGCACAATCATTAACAATTCATCAGAAGTCGTTAACGGTGGTAGAAACAGTGGGGCTAATTTTACAGTAATGGGCTGTCTGTGCTGCGGCTATACTGATGTAATGAACCTTTTGATGAATTGAAAATCAAAAATAGTCTTACTGAGATCCAGCAACCTCCAGACAAATATAAGTTTCATTTACCTGAACATACGCCTTTAGGACAGTAAGGTCACAACATGTATTTCAACAGGGACACATTTCAGAATAAAAGATTAAATCAAAGCAGAAACCTGCACCTTAATCAACTTGTCCACTCAGAGCATACAGTTGCACCGCCACTTCCCTTGCATAACAGAGAACAGTGTTGTCAGTTTAGCCACACGTGCAGATTGAAAGAGTGCTGAGCAACTCAAGTGATTGATTTCATGATAAAAATTAGTTTTCATGGACGAGCCCTCAAGGTCATCTGCTTTGTAACCAGCAATAGCAGAGAAAACACAAAAGATCATGCCAAAACATTCAGTGGACCTGAAGCAATATGTTAGCTACCTGCTTTACCACCACACAGGCGAGGCTCTGTTGTTCTGGGGCCTCAAGTATGATAATTGCCTTTTTTAAATAAGTGTGCCAACTGGATCTGTCTTTACAAGAGGTTGTCAACAAAGTGTAATCTATGTACTTAAAGGGGAAGTTCTGTTTTTTTACAAACCGGACTTTATTTCTGAGATAAAATACTGCCATTTACTCACCCATATCACTTTGTAGTCATTTCAGGTATTTCTGTAGATATTTGGATTTGTTGATATCCATTTAACAGGAGTGAAGCGGGCACAGAAATGCAGTCAGTAAATGACACAAACTTGACCCTTTTCTCAAATGACAGACACATAGGTGGGCACTAGGGGTCCTTAATAAACTATGATACACAGGAAGTAGCATTTTCTCAAGTTACGGACAACACAGGACTCAAATGAGAATAGTAATAGTGTAGCCCATCTTATTAAATGTCTGTTATTTGAGAAATGGTCAAGTTTGTGTCATTTACTGGTTGCATTTCTGTGCCCCATTCACTCCTGTTAAATGTATATCATCAAATCCAAATATCTACACATGACTCCAAAGTGATATGGTAAGTAAATGACAGTATTTTATCCCAGAAATAAGGTCCAATTTGTAAAAAAATAGCACTTCTGCTTTAAGTAACAACATGAACAAGACCTCTCCAATCTATTGAGTCATATACAGTGCTTAACAACTGTATGAGACCACCTGTCCTGCATCATGAAGACCTTTAATTCAGACTCTTTCTTTCTCACTAAGGTTTTTTTTTGAACAGGAGTGAGGAATTTCAAACTGAATTCATCTTTTTATCCCAAATTTGAGCCAGAGCAGGGGAATTCTGTGAGACATAAGAAATATAGTAGAGTCAAGAATGATATACAGGAATGACATTAAATAACTGTGATTAATTAAAATATAAAAACATGCTTTAAAATTGATATCTAACAACAATAATTGTATTTTAGCATTAAAGATATCACTTTGACTAAAGAGCCTCCACATACTGGTGGATTAACTGTTACAGAAACATAAAAAATATTTCACTTTTCACTTTTCACTTTTCAGCCATTTTTCCAGCTGGTGAAACTAAGAAAACTTGGCCTGAGTGACAACGAGATCCAGAGACTTCCTCCAGAAATAGCCAACTTCATGCAGCTGGTAGAACTGGATGTCTCTCGAAATGGTAAGATGTAAGACTAAGACATATTGAAGCAGAATATGACAGCACATAGTTACATTTCATCACTGTGTTTCTGTGTGTTTGCTTCGTATCTGTTGGAATATATGTTTACAATTGAGCAAGATGGCACTAAGTTCAGTGCATGAATCACATTGACAGATTTACTCCTCCTTAGCAAAACTGATGGAACAAATTCCCATGAAAATACAGCATGTTTTGCATTTAGACTGGATATGGACCAGAACATATTCCTTTAGATACACTGGTGAGGTTTCTCCAGCCACAGAGCAGACTGCTCCCAGTTGTGGCTGCAGAGTAATACCATTTATTTATGGTTTTGTTTATCACTTGTGCTTAAAGCAGCTGTCTGATGTCTTACCTTGATGTGCGTTATTTACCTATTGCTGATTGTATTGTGTACTTATAAATGATGAAGCAGTATTGTAACCATTGTCTTTTGTCTTTTTCCAGATATTATGGAAATTCCAGAGAGTATTTCATACTGCAAAGCCCTCCAAGTGGCAGATTTCAGTGGAAATCCTTTAACACGGTACTCCTCCAGATTGTGTTGCTTTTAGTTTTCATAAAGGAAAAAAAAACAACAAAATAGTCATATTTGATATTTAAATGTTGGTCTCAGCTTTCAAAGTTGGTAATGTTGATTAAAATCATCAGATCTAAACAGAGACAAACAAATGTAAATTAACAGGCCTGTTAAAATCAGATTTTTTATTTCCATTCTGCACAGTTTTTTTTTTCCAGATCCCCTACTGTTATGATTATAAGCACACGATCCTTGTCAAATTGCAGATTGTGCACAAATACTTTTCATTGTGTGGGCGAGACTGAATCTAATTTGCACCTCAGCAGGGACAAAACCACATTGCTTTGCCATGTAGCATTTAGGAGATAACAATGAATAGTATTGCAAAGGCATTAGTGTTCAGTACTTTTAAAGTCTAGACGTGTGCACACGTACACACCACACACCACTCTTTTTCCACAGTAGTAGCAGGATTTTCCACTCTTTCATCAGTCTTGTTTTAACAGGTTGATAGAAATGTTTATAGGGATGTGATATCACTTTCTTATCAATGATGTGTTGAATATTGAAGGTATAGTTATATCGTTTGTAATCCTGTTCAGAGGCATTCAGTACATTATGTGTTCAGAAAAAGGAAGGAAAAGAATCAGACCTCTGTGGCTGCAGGACTGTAAAACTCTGACCAATCAGCTGACACTCGGTACGAATTGAAAGAACCAGTCAGATGCCTTCATGTCTCGTCCTGCTTATTGACGTATTTTTACGTCAAAGTGTTTTTTTTCGGCAATGGGTCGCCGATTGCGGTCTCCCGCAGCCTGTGAGTAAAATTTCAGGGTTTGGGAGATGTAGTCCGAACATAAGAGACGGTATATGCTACAGAGGTCAAAGCAGGAAGTGGAGACGATCGTGATTAGCGAGCAAAATGGACAAATTCTAGACAAAAAGTGGCATTTGGGGTGAGAGTGGCCTCTACTCTACCTATGTTAAAACAAGAATGGAACAAGGTTAAAAACAAACATTTTTTTCATGATGAAATAGAGAGTATCTTCTTTCATTTGATCTGTTTAGTGTTTTCAGAGACAGAGTAAAAAATATTTTGTGGGTCTTGAAATATGACTCAAAATAGGCAAAAATGCTGGCACAAGGCACTATTTGTTTTTATAAAACGGCTGGCACTCAATGCCTAATGGTTCAGTCTATATTTTGGGCATTTTGGGATTGATTGTTCGAGTTGTCTCTAGCTTGCTTCAGGAATATACAATACCTCTCTGAGTTTTGAATCTTAAATTTGCGTAATTCATTATGGTCTTGGGCTGATAAAATTCTGAATAATGTTTTTGAAGATACACATTAGAGACGCAATAGTCCACATTTATGTTGGATGCTCAAAGGCGTTTCCGAGTGCTCTTATGGCAGCCACCATAAAGGGGAGAATCATTATGTTGCTGCTATTGATCAAAGTGTCACCACAGCTGGTAACTAAGTAGTCCTATCTGACCAGCCTGCAATATTTAATAGGATAGTAGCTTTTAAAGTAAAGCCTTGACGAAGAGAAAGTATGCAAGTCATGTGTTTGCCCTGAACAAGCAGCTAGTGAGTCCATTTAGAACATAATATAATGTGTGAAAATCCTCCTACAGCCTAACATCCTGGAGTTGAACAGGAATATTTTGACACCCTTTTGATGTTCATATAAAAGTTTGCATTTGATTTTATGTAGGAGAATGGAAGAGGGCAGGGCAGATAAAGTACATTAACTTATCAAGTTTATGGATGAAATCACAAACAGTTCAGTCTCAGTAGAAACAAATCAACATAGCTGTCCAGTTAGACTTCTCTCGCTAGCCATGCAATGCTAGTCCAGTTTTTCATCCACTGTTGAAGTATTTTAAGTATTTTTATTGAATAATTCTCTGTGCATCACTCTTTCTTTTTGTTTTTCCAGGTTACCTGAAAGCTTTCCAGAGCTACGAAATCTAACATGCCTTTCCATCAATGATATTTCATTGCAAGTTCTTCCAGATAACATTGGGAAGTAAGTAAATGCATCTCTTCGCCATTCTTAGTTTGACGTATTCAATCTGTGCCGCTAAAACGATTCCCACACTGTGCCATAGCGGCCTGAGGTGCATGATTGAAAGGATGATGTCAAGGGACTTTTTGTTACTTAACATCTCACCTGTCTGCATTTCTTAGTTTCACATTTTACTTTGCGGTCTTTACAGGATAGTCACTCTACTTACCTGCATTTATAGACAGATTTAATACAGTAAACTGTAAATCTCTGAACCAGTTTGCTTTAAAAGCAGATATTTGCTCAACCAAACCACAAAGTCAAACATTTCTGCATTTTTGTTGTGTTCTTTTTCCCTGATGGTAATAATCTCTTAAAGTCTCACTGCATTAGGGAAAACATACCAACCATAGACACATCAGTCAGTGTCCTCTGCTTGGCCGCATTGTCTTTGTTCATAAAAGTTGTGTTTTGAGATGGCATGTAATCTACCTGTCTGGCCAGGATTCTTATTCTTATGAGGTCTCCCTGTTGAGTTCACTTATAATTTGTTTTAATAACAGGACTGTGTGCATTTAGGTCAAGTTGCCACAAGGGATGTTTTTAGTAGAAGTCTGGAGAAGGGGGAAACTGATTTAATTACTCCTGCAGGGATGGATTTAAAGAATGAAATTATTCTAGACGTTCACATTTGGTTTGAAATATTCCTGCTATTTACTGAGAGAGTCAGACGCTTAAACACTATTGACATACAAAGATAGATGTCAGTAAAGACATGTTCACTGATCACTGCAGTGAAACTTGTGCTGATGTCGTCCGGTGGATGTCTAGTTTAAATAGTTATTTTCACTGCGCAAGAGGGCATATCTTAACCATTAGATAAATGCTGAAAAAGTTGGAGCTAAACTAAACAGAGATTTGGCTTGGCTTCCCATGGTGCTATAAATTAAAGATTACTGCTCAAACTGTAAGGGATGATGCATGGCTGGCGGATAAGAGGCTGACTGCGATTCAAGAAAGGATTCTTTCGCTCCTTCAGTGATCATAAATCAGGATTGTCGACTTTGAAATAATACTATGCGACTCATAGATGGGCTTTTTTAGGCTTAATGTTAATCTGATGTTCAACACACAGTATTTAGCCTGATGATGCACCTAAATCATATTTCATGCAAGACACAAAGCACCAGATGGATTTTCTGATGAAGCTCCATATTGTAATGGATTATAGATGCATGGACTGAAACTGGGCTAAAACAATTGTAGCTGTGTTGTGTGTTCTTCATGATCTAGAATTTTTTTAAGTTTTAACATGTTCTGTTAAACCAAACCTAAAAGAAACATTTTAGCTTACTGTGAACTGGGCATTGCATTGGAAATCTTAAATATTAAAATACTTTTGATTCCTAGCAACACATGGACACAATTTATCAGAAGTCTATATTTTTCTAAACTACCAACTTGGCTGCAACAGCTATATCTCATATTATTTTTGCCATGGCAACCGCTACAAACTCAGCATAATGCAGCATTGATATGATCATTTTTGGCACACAATCAGGATCCCTGACAGCCTCTTAGTCATGGTACAGCATGTGGCTCATATCTATCTTATATAACACCTTGAGGCCTGCTCTCTGTCAAGGGAAGAAGGTAATGAAAAACATGGTGTGGATTAGATCAGTGTTCAGGGGGTTAAATGACATCAGTGGTTTATCTCTAGAGATGGGAATGTTTTTTTACTAAGAAAATGGCTTTCCCAGAAACTGGAGACGCTTGATGCAGTTTGGCGGCTGTTTTCATCATTTCTTCAGTCTTTTAATCTCTGCACAGCGGTCTGTCTGCTGTGGTGAATGAAACACAAGATTAAGGAAAAGTAGCTGCTGTATTTCACGTTGTCACATTCATAGGGTCGGCCCGTAAGAGCCAGTTCAAACATAACCTACTAGATTATGTTAATCCCTCCCCAAGCATTTATCTGCTCACATTATGAATGGAAAGGCTTTCTGTCAACTCCCCAGTGCATCTCTAATAAATATCACAAAGGCGTAATTCTTTAGTCTGGGTTCTGATCAACAGAACAGACTTTGTACTGCACTAGTTGTCATAAAACCCTCCAGTAATTAGGTACATGTACAATAATGAGGCCCTCAGAAGATAACCCTGTACTTTGGTCTATGTTTCCAGTTTGGGTCTTCATTTAAAGTATGCAGTGGTTGTTTATGCTACCGTGATTTTACTTCCCTGATAAGAATGACACACCTCCAAAATATTTCCTGTTCTCCAATATCTGATTAGAAGGAGACATTTACATCATTTTTTAAGCTTTTATTCAAATTATCTGTTTGTTTAGAAGCAATCAGATCATCACGTATATTAATAACAAGTGTTGTGGACTCAAAGTTGCAGAGAAACTAAAGGTCATGGCATTTTCAGAAACGTATAAGCATCTCTCTTTTTGTCATTTCAGCCTTTCCAATTTGGTGTCACTAGAACTCAGAGAAAATCTGCTGACATTCCTACCAGAGTGAGTTTTCACATTACTGCACTGTCTATGGGGATATACAGTATGTTGTCCGAGAGATTGTGTATTTTCATGTCAAGGAGCTACCTTACCTTATTATTAAGATTAATAAGTTAATAACTTCTACATTTTTACCGTCCCTGCGTGTGTCATCCACAGGTCGCTAGCTATGCTTCATAGACTTGAAGAGCTCGATCTAGGAAATAATGAACTATACAGTTTGGTAAGTTGATTGTTTTTATTATTGAATGCTTGTACTCAGAAGTATAACACTTGCAGAATGAGCAAGAAGAAGCTTTTTCCTTCATTTCCTTCTTCTTGTCACATTCAAGTAGATTAGCATCCCTCGAGAAACAGCTTTCACCTTTTATCAGCCAGTTGGGATGACGGCCATCTGCTTTTAGCTGTGGTTTTAAGTTGTAATCTTGTGAGCGGTCGAACTCTGATGATGAATGATTTACCAACAGATGAAGTAAAGACGGCATTCAGGAAGTGGCTCCTAATGCGTTTTATTTAATGTATAATGAGTTGTGTATGTACTGTATGTACTCAATTATTTGCATTGTTGAATGTGTGATTGATATTTGGTAAAGTAGCCATTGCAAAATATGAAAACTAGTCAAGGAAAAGAAGTTAGAGATAAAGATAGATGTATATGGGAGCAGTGTGGAATTATTTTAATTTCATTTACTTTTGCTTCCAGTGGTCTGCACCTTGCCATGTGCATGCTTTGTAATTTAAATCAAAGGAAATAAAAGTACCTAATCAGAAACAAGTCACTTATATTGCATTTTTCTTTTTCGTTGTCTCCTTCTCCTCTATTTTCCTGGCTCTCTCTCTCTTTGAATCATTTCTTCCTCCCTTTGTAGCCAGAGTCAATAGGCTGTCTTCTCAGCTTAAAGGACTTGTGGCTGGATGGAAACCAGCTGATTGAAATCCCCTCAGTAAGCTAATTAATTTGTTTCTTGTACTTGATATTCTGTTATATCTCTATTAATTAGAGTACCACCAAATCCATGTATTTATTTTCATTGCTAACAGATTCATCTACAGTGAATGTGTAAAGATGGACATCAGAATGGTCACATATGTCTTGACACTAAATGTGACACATGCACAGAGAACTGTGATGCTGCTCTACTTGTGTTGACTGTATTTGCTTCCATGTTCGTGTGACTTTGCTTACTACCAGTCTCTGCTCTGAACTTCAGGAGATGGGCAGCATGAGAAGCATGTTGTGTCTGGATGTATCAGAAAACAAACTGGAGCGACTTCCAGAGGAGCTGGGTGGCCTGGCGTCGCTCACTGACCTGCTGGTGTCTCAGAACCTCATTGATGTTCTACCAGAAAGCATTGGTACGTTTGTTATCAGCATGATTACACTGTCTTCTCTGGAGCTTTTCTTGTGTATGTATCCCGTATAGTAGGTAATTAATATGGTAATTCTCACATATGGGGAAAGTATAGCAACCAGATATATTTCAAAAGTTCCATTTCCTGTGTTGACATGTAGATTTATTAAACACAGAACATAACAGCTACTGTGTTTGGCACATCAATATGTGATAACAACTCACTTAACTAAAATATGCAGACTTACCTTTTCCTCAGCATCACAGTAACTGCTCCATTAGTCAACTAATTCATTTCTGAACAACATTTATTTTGTTTTTGTTTTTGTTTTCTCTGCAGGTAAACTACGGAAACTTTCCATATTAAAAGCTGACCAGAATAGGCTAACTTATATTCCAGAGAGCATTGGTAACTGTGAGAGCCTCACTGAACTGGTGCTCACAGAGAACCAGCTACAGGTGTGTTTGCAACTCTGTTACTGTCTCATTTTTTCACAATTTAAAAAAAACATCATGGGATCGGCTATGTAGTTGATTTTCATGAGCTGTTTCTATGCTAATGTTTCATGAGTACACAGTCATTCAGTAACAAGACAGAAAGGATCAAATATATTGAAATAAATGTGTAGATTTGTTTGTTTGCGCCTTTTACTAAGGAGGCAAGCATCAGCACCACACCACTATGCCTTGTTCACACTACACGATTTTAGGCCAATCGGCAGGTCGGTGATGTTTTTTTGACACCCCTCCCGCAGGTCGGGGGGGGCAGTCGTCTGCTCAGCGAGCCTTTGTCGTTAAGTGTTAACACCTCAATGACGTTAGTCAGAAGTTCACAGCGATCACTTGCTCACTAGTGAAAACAACGAGCGGCTCATCTGACCAGGAATTAACATGAGGCGGCTGACTGAACAGCAGTGCAGCAGTAGGACACGCCTGCTCATGGAGAGTTGTGTAGTGTGAACACTCCCGTCACCGACCAGTCCTAACTCTGACCAGGGAGGAGAGAGTCATGTAGTGTGAACACCACAGCGAGTCAACAATTCATGTATAGGTAGTGTGAACAAGGCTTTGGTGAACAATGCACCGTATATACAGCAAACAATAACCTGCCTTTACTGCTGCACTGACCTTTGTGACATGTGACAGAAATACACTGAGTTGTTCTCACAGAGTGAAACAGATGGAAAGCCACATTTGGGGGATACATACATACATTTTATCACTATATATTTTTGTGTGATTGGAGGATGTCCTTTGGGTAAATTTACAGTTTTACATAATTATTAAGTAAAGAGACAAATCAGAAAAAGTTGGGCTGATTGAGCTTCTAGCATATTTAGAAACCTGTATTCTGTCTAATTGTTTTGATTCATTTATTACAGAGTTTACCGAGGAGTGTTGGGAAATTAAAGCGACTTTCCAACTTCAACTGTGACAGAAACCAGCTAACATCATTACCTAAGGAGGTAAACTTTTCATATATTAACCAGCATTATTTCAAATGTAATTGGAGGATGAACCCTCGTCATCAAGGGGGTTGAGACTAAAAAGTATGTTGAAGCAACCTATATATGTGTGTATATACACACGTATATATATACATACATATATACGTGTGTATATATATATACACACGTATATATGTATGTATATATATACGTATATATACACGTGTACAGTCATGGAAAAAATTATTAGACCACCCTTGTTTTCTTCAATTTCTTGTTCATTCTAATATCTGGTACCACTAAACGTATAATACAATGAACACAACAAAAAATGCAGCTGGTCACATAATACTTTATGTCCTATTTGACATTCTTAAGCTTAATTGATTCCCAGGGTATATAAGAGGCCATTTCATGTCACAAGCAGCACTGCACATGCAAAGGCCTAGAGTGGTTTCCTGCTTACATTCAAGCCGTAGCACAACTCAGAAGTTGTCAGCTCTCACATAATGCCTAAAACAAAAGAATTATGTGAAGCAACAAAGGCAGCCATCTTGGCACTGCTGGAAATTGGCATGAGTGAGAGACAGGTAGCGAAAAAACTGAAGATCTCCAAGACAGCCGTTCATTCCAACAAAAAAAAACAAGCTGAACATGGCACTACCAAATTGCTACCTGGACGTGGCAGGAAACGTCTTTCTACCCCACGAGATGACCGTGCACTCATCCGTTCCTGTGTCAGGAATCGTCGTCAGACCTCCAGGGACCTTAAAAATGAGTGGGCACTGTCGAGAAATGTGACTTGCTCGGCAAGGACAGTTCGAAACCGACTTGTTGAAGCTGGTTTGAAGTCACACAGAGCACGCAAGAAGCTCTTCATCAATGAAAGGCAGAGGAAGGCCCGGTTACTCTTTGCTCAAGACCACAAGGATTGGACTGTTGATGATTGGGCTAAGGTTCTCTTCAGTGATGAATCCAATTTTGAATTGATGCCCACTCCAGCCAACTTACTGGTTAGGAGGAAGCCTGGAGAAGCTTACAACCCAGACTGTCTTGCCCCTACAGTAAAACATGGGGGTGGATCAGTCATGATCTGGGGTTGTTTCAGTCTGAGTGGAACAGGGCAAATGCAATTGTGTGAAGGCCGAATGAACCAGGTCAAGTACAGGACTACCCTTGAAAACAGTCTTCTTCCATCAGCTGGAAAACTCTTTCCTGCCTCGAATGACTGGATTTTCCAACAAGACAATGCCCCTTGCCACACGGCAAGGTCAGTTAAAGCCTGGATGGAGAACCACAACATTCGCACCATGCCTTGGCCTGCTCAATCACCAGATCTTAATCCAATTGAAAACCTGTGGAAAATCATCAAACTCAAAATGGAGAACCACAAGCCCAAAAACAAAGAAAATTTGTTTGAATTTGTCCAACAGGAATGGGCTGCTGTGACAGCAGAACAATGTCAGAAGCTGGTGGAGAGCATGCCAAGACGCATGGCTGCAGTCATCAAAAACAATGGTTATGCAATCAAGTATTAACTCTTGTGTGTATCATGTGTTTAAAGCAAACAGAAAAGAAAACATGGAATGCTTAAAAGTAGTGTTTTTGGCGGTACAATGCCATAGCTATTGATGTAAGAATTTAAGTAATTTTGGTTATTATCAAGAAAACCATGGAAAATGAATAATCCTTAGTTCTTAAATTAAACTCTCATGAGCTATTTTTGTTGTTATCATTATAATTGTCCAAACAAATGTACCTTTAGTTGAGCCAGGCATTAAAATTAACAAGAAATTGAAGAAAACAAGGGTGGTCTAATAATTTTTTCCATGACTGTATATATGTATGTATGTATATATATGTATACACACACACACATATACATATATATATATATATATATATATATATATATATATATATATATATATGTATATGTGTGTGTGTATACATATACATATATATATATATATATATATATATATATATATATATATATATACACACACATTTTTTTTAGGTCAATAGGTGGTGCAGCTTGTCTGAATTGCTGACCAATATAGTGCTGATAAGCCGGACTGCTTTTGTTGTTATGTAATTCTTTAATGCAATGATTCTCATTGGCTCAAACCGTCTAAAGTTCACGTCTTGATCAACAATACTCTTGCTTGTCCAGCTCTGTCTGAGTGTCTCCATTGTGTTTGTATGTGACATTCTTTTCTGAACCTCTTGTCTGTTAAGTGAAGGCACGCCTGGTTGAAAGGCTTCCTCAGATGCTGTACAATGCCCTTGTGTCTTAATGATGCAAAGACTGCAGTGTTTAGAGAAAAATAACAGTTGGCCTATATCATGAATTGATGGCATCACTGTTGTCTCAAACTGGCATTGCATGACATCTCTAACAATCACAGTGTAACCATGGCCCAAGCATTGATTTGTGCTTTTCTGAGCTACTTGACCTTTGGCGTCAGTTTAATGGATTCTATTTGATTGTTGATTAGTAGCTCACAACACTTTTCCCAGCTGAATTTTATACACGTTCACACAAAAACAGTCTTAATAATATGTTTGATTTTTCTGAGACTTGTTTGTTCTTCATGCTTTTTTTTTACTGACTCTTATGAGCGCTGTAAGCACCTATCATATTAACATGTGCAGCTGATGAGCTTAACCTGCTCCTTTTAACATGACGAATCTCTTTAACAACACTTGTATCCTGCTCAGGTCCATGTCTGAGCAGATTAATGGATTACTACTGCTGGCCCATCAACTCTATGCTTTTTCAGGCTGCTGGGCCTAATTGTTCCTAATTTTAGGTCCCTCTAACACATCCCATTGACATTTAACTGAGCTCACTCATTCTGGGACAAAGTGCACAAATACTGAAGGCAGATTTTCTCTGGTTTATTTTGCCCTGTATTTATTCAAAAGACTAGCAAAAGGAGCTTTATGTTGCTTTTTTACTAGGAAAAAATAAAAGTAGATTTGAAACTTATATGTGTGTCAGCCTATACTATGCTTTTATGCTTCACAGGACACGTTTGTGTTGACTGACATGCTGCCTAATCATGTTGTCTCTTCTGTTACTTAGATCGGAGGCTGCAGCGGCCTGAATGTCTTCTGTGTTCGAGAGAACAGGCTGACGAGGATACCGTCAGAGCTGTCACAAGCCACAGAGCTGCACGTGCTTGATGTCTCTGGGAATAGGTGCGTCCGGCAACACATTCATATCTTCTTTTTCAAGTGATTTAAAGACAACGTAATGAGACAAAAACATACTTGAAATACACGTTTTCTACTGTCTGATGCCTAAGGATCATCCTGATGTTTTGACCATTACTCACCGTCAGTCTGAGGTTGTTTTGGCTTTGTTTCTCTGTTCTGACCTAAGCTTTGTCTTCAGCGAACGCAAACAAGTTCACTGCTGCGTCTGGAGAGTGTCTTCCTTCCTCCACACTGTCAAACAACTTCAAACCAGTTTGTGATTTACATCCTGTTTGCTTTCAGGCTCACCCACCTACCGATGTCACTGACCACACTAAGACTGAAGGCATTATGGTTGTCAGAAAACCAGTCGCAGCCTCTCCTCACCTTTCAGACTGACGAGGATCCCGACTCAGGAGAGAAGGTGCTCACCTGCGTGCTGCTGCCTCAACAGCCATGTGAACCAGACAATAAAGGTGATGTTTTTCAAAAAGTGGAACCCCAATAATAATAGGTCAGGAACCGTCATGACTCATTGATGTTATCAGAAGCAGCGATTGTATTTGTTTCTCATATTGATTGCTCAACTAAAATGTCAGCATGTGTTCATGAACGTGTACTACTTGTTTGTAGATGATTGTGAGTAAATAACTTGGCGCAAACACGGCGATACTTGAGATATTCCTCATCAGTTCTTACATCGTCTCAGAGTATTTAGTATCCCGGTGTTTTGATGTCATTATCACATGATCTGCTGGAGGAAGCACAGCGTGTTCTGCGTCCTCTGATCCTCCTTTGCCGTATCTGTCGATGATGAGGCACAGGCTCACAGCCTATAACAGTTCAGTCTCCTCTCCTGTCCCTTGAGGCCCTCCTTGGTGATGTTTTTCAGAAATGCAGTGGATTGGACAGTGAAAGAGGCTTAGCAGCGGCTGGCCCGCTGCCGTTAAAGGCTCACCCACTGGGTAGATGTGGCTGATTGCTGGCTCCATCTCTGCCTGACACAACAGTGTATTGTAATTTGTTTTGCTTTGCTGCCATCCACAGCCGTGCGCTTAAACTGGTCTGTGTTTGTTCGTTACGCGTCACATTTAAAAATGTTGGTTTTCCCCTAAAAATATCCGTAATAATTCGTTTTTGTGACGTATCATCTCTCTGGTGGTGTAGATGCAGATACACAACTGGCGGAGCTCAGAGTAGTGAGGCTGACGCTGAGGTTGGGGGCAGGGAAGATTGTTGCTGTAAGCCTGTGACTAAGCTGGGATTTGAAACTGTGATCTGGCAGTTTCAGGCCCTCTCTTATGAGCACTGGGTTATGTGACAGCTTTCATTTCTTGAGTTCTCTGATTGTGGAGAAGCAATCATGATAACCATGTTGATGTGAATCAGCTGAAACACTGACTTAAGATCTCACTCTGTAATTCTAACAGAGAACTTCGACGCAAGCAGTAACACAACTTGTGCCATCTCTTTTGATAACCAGGCTCTGATAATCTCGCCCGTTGTGGAGCCCTGGAGAGCCTGGTGAATGACATGGCAGATGACACATGGGACAACAAAGCCATGAACAGGATCAGCGCCATTCACTTTTTGGATGATGATGAGGAGGATGACGACGACACGGTGAGACCAGCGAAGCTCCAGGGCAAATTTCATAGCATTTCATCCAGAAACTGGTGATATTCACTCTGATATTAACCTGGGCTTCATCCTCTGGGTACCATAAATGTCTGTTTCTTGAGATATTTCAGTCTGTGTGATTGCATTCAGTCGTCTTATGTTGATGCTCAGGTATGAGGTAGCCTTCCTTGTCCTTTATCTCAACTACAGCTCTCAGCTCATCACTACTCGCTGTAGATAGAACAGGTGTCTCACTATTTTGAACCTCTTTTGCTCACTCAGGGAACACTGCTTCGTCGGGCCACGCCTCACCCGGGTGAGCTGAAGACGATGAAGAAAGCGGCGGAGAATCTCCGCAACGACCTGAACGCTGCCAAAGGCCTGGACTCCAACAAAAACGAGGTCAATAACGCTGCAGACAGAGTGACCACATCTGTGTGACCTTTACCTCAGAAATGTTTTTCACCTCCCGTGTCTCGCCGTGTCATCCCGCACAACCCCGCAGACCCTTTTTATTTCCTTTTAGCTACAAACCCCGGTGTGGCCTACCCCTCCTCTGATTAAACCCTGGGATGCCTGTAACCTCGCTCCATCTCCAGTCCTGTGTAAAACGTGTTTGACTCAGTCTGCCAGGGCCACTGTGCCTTCCTTATTTTAATTAATGTCCACAGCAATAATCTGCACAGAGATGCTCCTTTTTAAAAAGATATTTTAAAAATGTATTATTTTTTTAAATGCCTCTTTTTAAAATCATACATTAGGTAGTTGCACTATTATAAGTCTTTATAATATGGTCAAACCTGCGTAAATGTATTTTATATTTGTTCTATATCTATTTTTTTAAAACACTGGGTGAATACTTTTTACATTTTGGGCAAACGAAAGCAGGAGTTTTTGGACCTACTGATTAAGGATTATTGTATAGTCTCTTGTGAATATTGATATTTTATACATTTTGGCAGCTCAGATGTAAATAACAATGTATAGCAAATTTCTTAATCAGTTGCAGATTTTTAAACTTTTTTTTTGCTTGGTACTTTTTTCTTTTTTCAAAAAAAAAAAACAAACTAAGAAATGAACAGTCACTAATGTCTTAGTCAAACCATATAATTGTCATTGGGTGAGTGGATGGCCTTGAATCCTCTTTTTGTTCATCTGTAAAACATGTAGATGTAGATTTGATTCATAAATTAAGTTTGAATTTAAGTACCACACATTAACCTTTAATTACTGATCTGCAACGTAATTATGGAGAAGTACCAATGCTGTCTTATTTATATGTGCTGTGCTTTACTGCTTTGCAGTGTTTCTCAAATAGATGCCAAAACAATTATCTATTAAAAAAAGGTTTTCTCTCCTTTTAACAAAGAGTACTGTATAGACGAGGTTTGGTGAGAATGACGATGACATCCTTTTAAAAATGCAGTTGGTAGAAGTTCCACTTTAAAGCACTTCTCAGCTTTTTTTTTTTTTTTTTTTTTTTTTTTAAATTCTTTTACATGGTACATGATAATTTGCTTTACTTTGTTTTTAAATTGATTGCAAAAATGGACTAGGGAAATCAGTCCGTGTTCAAGGGTTCTTATGATTTTAATTATTTTCTGATCAAACTGCACAGAACAGATCTCTAATGGGTGCTGTGCCTGGAGATTTGGATGACTTTCTAACCACTGATCAATAAAATGAGTGCAACACTAAACATGTTTCTTATTCCTTTTAAGTTTATTGAGTTTAGAGAGAATATCGAAGACTGGGTTTAACTTACTGAACTTTAAAATGTCAAGATTTAAAAACAACATACATTTGGTGTGGTCTTTCTTATCATCCATGTCCACAAATAATATATTGAATTAAACTGTCAACTTAAACTGACTTGCTTCAAGGCAGCAAACATTTCCTGACCCCCTCCATTGCTTGTTTCATCTGTCCTGCAGTGCATGATGCTTCTGTAATGCTCTGCCAGCATGTGACATATTTGACTCGTCTACCCTGCACGTGCTGCATGTTGTACTGAAGGTGGCACACTGAAAGTAAATCAGGAATGAATGCGTGCGCGCATGTATACAGTCATGGTCAAAAGTTTACATACACTTGTAAAGAACATAATGTCATGGCTCTCTTGAGTTCCCAGTTATTTCTACAACTCAGATTTTTCTCTAATAGAGTGATTTGAACAGATACTTCTTTGTCACAAAAAACATTCATGAAATTTGGTTATTTTATGACTTTATTATGGGTCAACTGAATACACGTGTATATATGTATATATACATATATACACACACGTATATATACACGTATATATATATATGTATAGGGAAGTGGAGCACTTCACTGAGCTTCTTACTTTCAGTACCTACAGTAACCCAGACAAAACAACGTACACAGTGTACCTGTCTGCAACCACTAGATGCTGCTACACACTGCACCTTTAAGTGGAGGCTTCTTCAGTGATCCAACAATGTATCTCAAGCAGGCGTCATCCTACAGTCTTTTTCCTTGTCTCCTTCTCAAGATACATGATAAAACATAATTCTATTCTAAAAATCTATCTTGGCTGCTTTATGTCTTTGAAACCATTGTATCAATGAGAGGAGTGCATCTATACTCTGCAGTAATGACTGTTTTGGTGCCCCCTGGTGCACAACATAAACATGCATTATGCATAATCAAGAAGAGGCTTATTAGCTGCCTAGATTATGCTGCTCTAGCATGAGATTCCTCCAAGGATGGGTTTAAAGATGTGCCTTGACACATGGTTGTGCATTCAAAATGAGGGGCAAGGTTTGATCAAATGTATTCCCCACCGATCCTTCCCTGTCACTTCTTATTTCCTTCAAGATATTACACTGAAATTACATTTTTTCAGCAGCAACTGGTGTCCTCTGAATATCTCCAGGAGTATAGAAAGCCTCATACTAACCCGTCCCTCAGGAGCCATCACTGGGCCATGATCCCAGGCTTCAGCTGGGTGGCAAACAAAAAGAGTCATCAGGCAACACCCCAACTGTTCCCAGCCAGCGACGGTGTGTGTGGTCACTGCTCCAGCACAGAGAAGGACGCAGATGTAATTAAGCAACCTGAGGAGATCTGTTTTTCAGTTAAGGTATCAGTTCATGTTTTGCGTCCTGATCCATCCTGATATGGGGATGCACATTTTTATCAGCCACTTCCACTGCAGATAGTTATCCAGTGTAGCTCTGCTGCAGGTTTCCACTCATCCTAGATTTGAAACTCTGTCTGAGAAGACGCTTGATTTGACTGTTTTGTCATTTTACAGTCTCTTGTGGGCAGATTGAATGAATCTCAGACTGACAGTATAAAAAAAAAACCCCATCGAATTATTTCTTATCATCAGGATGGTGCAGGCCGGCAGGCAGAGACGAAAGCCTTGCCACGACGATTTCGCCATCAGAGAGGTGAAACCGGAGAGTGGAGGAAGCTCAAGCATCGCCAGGCTCTTAATGCTGGGTCTGGTCTCCATGGAGATCCTGCCTTCGGCATAAAAGTCTCCTCCATCACAGGGCATCTGAAGCCCTCTTTGGAGACAGAGAAGACCCTTCTTCAGGAATCGTTCGTCTCCCAAGTGCCATTAAAAGTAACTGCACACTGCATCTTTCTTAAATGTCTAATTGTCTCAGTGGGGTTGCAATCACCACTGCTGGAAATCAGAATGATTTTGGCAAATTTTTGTTTATCTAATGCTTGTTTGTGTTGCCACACTCAGGCCTGTATTGTACATAGATTCCAGTATTTCCTTATGTGTAATGCAACACTTTCAGTTACAGATCAAAGTGTCAGGTCAGAAGGGCAGTCTGGGGCTCAGCATTGCTGGTGGGAAGGGCTCTCTGCCTTACAAAGACCATGATGAGGTAAGTGCTGGAGCAGAGACATAAGAAACCTATGATTCCCCCCCAACAGAATAAAGGATTTGAGCACATTGTTATTACTTGTAACTCAGACTAACATTTTTATTTCCCTTCAGGGCATTTTTATTTCCAGAGTAAATACAGGAGGGGCGTCAGAAAAAGCAGGGGTCCATGTTGGAGATCGATTGCTGGAGGTGAGGCTGGGAATCACTTCTCTTGTATTTTGTTACCTCTGTTGATAATTTCCCACTCACTGACTGATAACAGTTTTCTCTTCATTTTGTCTGTATGAATATCATTTATAAACCTAAGTACTTCCTGCTGGAATTCCTCACATGATCAATGGAGGGCATCATAAGCCCAGCAGAGGACACTAAACTGGTTTCCCTCACTGATAATGTCAATATGAGGCATAAGGAGAACGAATGAAAATATGAAATCAATCATTAGATTCACGCTGAAGTAAAACTGATTAGGAATGAATTCTCATTGGTGTCTGTAGTGGGAATAGAAGTATTTTCTGGTGTGTATGTGATAATCTCTCACCTCTGACTCATGCTCTCACTTTCACTGACCCCTGAAAGTGTAATGTGACCACGTCCTCCCAGGTCAACGGGCTCAGCATGCAGGCGGCGACCCACCACGAGGCAGTCAGCGCCCTCAGGAATGCTGGGAGCTGCATCAAGATGAAAGTACTCAGGGAGAGGCTGCTGCCTCGACAGGCATTTGACCCGGATGCACCTCGGGGTCCTCAGGATGTGATGGGACGACAGCCGTGCAGCCTGGACGACGGAGGCCAGAGAGGCAAACAGCCCAAGATGGAGAGTAAGGAAGGCTGTTTGTCCAAGAAGATTGAGGAGGCCATCTGCAACGGCAACGGCATTGTGGGTGGTTTACTCGAATCAGAAACAGAATAAGCTGCTGCTTTTAAATGTCACCATTCAAAAAAATGCATCCACTTTTTTCGCTGTCTTTTTGCATCCCAGTCTAACGTGGAGAGTGAGATCAACAGGACCTTGTCGGTGCAAGCCTTGATGAAAAATGACTCACTTCCAGGGGACAGTCACACAATGACAGTAAGCTCATTTCACCCACCAGGAGAATATACTACCTACTGTATCGCCTTACACTGAAATCACCTCATTTCAACCTCTCTCAGAGTTAAAAAAAAAACAAAACAAAACAAAAAAAAACTGCAAGAAAAAACTTTAGAGAATTACCTATCCTTAATTTTTTTCTGACATTTCACACACACACACACACCTTGCTCATTTTCCTTCCAAATCCTTCTCCCTTCTCTCACAATCACCTGACAGATCCCGTGGATCATCCTCACTCATCCCTCTACCTCAGATGAGGATGTGGAGCTCTTGACACAGATCCCCACCAAAGAGGCGTCACAAGACTCTGACATTCCTGACAGATGTTGTTTTGACAGCGCTTTCTACCCACCTTGACCTTAAGGGTACGTACATGAAGGACACAGACTGTTACTACCCAGCTAAATGTTTTCTTCATGTCACTGTGATGGATTAGAGTGCAACAAACAGTTGCTAAACGCTGCTAATAGTATTTGGTGATATGAAAGTCATTTGCATGAAAGCTTTTAAGAGTTTATATTTATGAAAACCACTGAGCAGAGACGCTGCTGGCTACCTCTACTTCACACCACTGTGCTGTGAATTATGGTAAACAGTGTCTACACCCATAATAATGTGAAGCCCTCAAACCTTTTACTGTCTGCACTGAGATAAAATGCCACATTGCTGAGTGCACAGCAGGGTGTTGAGAGTCCTGCAGAGTCTTGATGCAAACTGAACCTCCTGTATGAGCTAAATCCATCCATCCATTTTCTACCGCTTATCCTCATAGGGTCGCGGGGGGGCTGGAGCCTATCCCAGCTGTCTTAGGGCGGAAGGCAGGGTACACCCTGGACACCTCATCGCAGGGCACATAGAGACAGACAACCATTCACATTCACACCTACGGTCAATTTAAATTAGCCAATTAACCTAATCCCCATGTTTTTGGATGGTGGGAAGAAGCCGGAGTACCCGGAGAGAACCCACGCAGACACGGGGAGAACATGCAAACTCCACACAGAAAGGTCCCGGGCCCGGGATTAGAACCCGGTACCTTCTTGCTGTGAGGCAACAGTGCTAACCACTACACCACCGTGCCGCCCGAGCTAAATCCAGAATCATGAAATTAAGCATTTCTGAAAAGAGAAAAAGGTTCAGACATCTTGCTCATTGATACCTGCCTTGTATGATTTTGTAGCTTTTACATTCTCACAGAAAATTGTAGGACAATTCATTGTTCAGCATTCACTTTATCAATAAAGTACAATATATAATATTCCAAAAGGATTTTCTTTTCTTTGAGCCGTCTGGATGAATACCTGTACACACTGAAGAATCCTGCAAAAACACTTTCTTTGGTTAAGTTTTGTTGACAGTGAGTCAGACAGGTGCCAGGTTGGTGGATATATTGATGTTTTAATTTGCGGTAGTGTTGTGCCTTGTGTAGCACAAGTGATCCTCCAACTGTGTGTTTGCTCTACGACCACATAAACACTGACAGGACGACTTGTTCTATCACTCCTGTCTGCTGGGTGATAATAATCTAGAGACGCAGCCTGTTGGAAAGCACAGTGTGAGAGATTCGATCCAGAGTCAATTACTGGCCGGTCTGGCTCATATTGAGAGAACTGGGTCTTCGTTTGTCTCAAGAGGCGTTTGTGTGAAGTCAGTGGGTGGGCCTGAGGAGGATGTGGCAATATGCCTAATAACACTGGGACTCTGGGAACGCTGGTTTTGCCACCGGACTGCGCGTTTTGTTAGGCGTAAATACAGTAGTAGCAATATAACATGCATTCACAATTACTGATTCAAATGATTCATTGTAAATGACAGTGTAGCCTAATGGTGAAGACAGTTTAATGTAGTTTTTGTACTGTAAATGTGTCAAAAAAACCTGACAAAAGATAAGTTGAATATGTAAGGTGATAGGAACAACACACCCTTGCTCACACTCAGGAGTTTTAGCCTTTCTTGGTTTGGTTTGAACCTGAAGATACTCAGCAGAGGCCTCGTTAAAACCCAAAACAGGAGAAGAAATAAATGGAAATAACTAAAAAGTGTCTTTATCTGCTCTAACACATGGTGCAAATTTAACCAATTTAACAAAGTAGCTTAGAATAACACTCATAGTTGTATTTGAGCGTTGCTTCCATGCAAAAGCAGCACATCAACTAACATCTTACTTTGTTGATTTACAGGTTCCCTTAAGAAAACATAACTGAGTCAGTCTGTTGACTTTACGACTGTGCTACTGTCACAAAGTTCACAACGTGATAGTGTTCAGTCCAGATTTGTCTCTTTCCACAGTCATATTACATAGGCCTACTGTTTTGACGGTGGCATAAATTATCCTTTTGATATTCCTTCACCTTTTCACTGTCTCCTCAACTTAAATCTCTAGTTAAGATTCAATATTCAAGATTGTTTATTGTCATTATGCACGCATAACAAAATTTTGTAGAGACTCTCAGCTTAAGGACACACATAAATAAGGAAATTAAAATGAAGATATAAAATATAAAGTATAAAAATATAAACTGAATATAGAGCACCCATATTCACAGAGGAAATATTTACAGTAGAATGTGATAAGTTATAGCAGCAATGTAATATATGCAGCATAAATATAGTATAGTATTTACAGTAGAGTGAGATTAACTGACCCAAATCAAAAACAGTTTTTCATGCCATAGATTCACATTACTTTTATGGCTGTTATCTGCAGTTACACCCTGACGCTATTTGTCTGAACTTTTCTCAACCTTTGACAAATATTTCTTTACAGGTCTATACATACTTGGACCATTTATAATCAAGGCTGGACGCATTAAAACAGTGTTTACTAAATTTGGTGTTGGAATCGAGTATAAGAGAATAGCCTTTAGGCTAAACATGCCTCATGTTGCATGCCAGAAATTAAAGCAAATGTGACCTCCTGCTTTTTCCACAGATACTGGATATTAATCAGGGGAAGCAGATTATATGAAAAATTGTATAATAGTTTAAGACTACAATTTAAGATTTGCTGCTATCAAAATGGCTTAAAATGTGATGCTTAAAAGCATTTACATATTTACATTTCATGCACTTCTCTAGCCTCCAGAGGGTTTAAAACACCAGAGGTAAAATAAAGAGCTACAGGTTCATGCTTTGTCTCAGTGCGATTTTCACTGTGTGTGACTGTTAGTGAGACGGGGATGGCAGACAGGAGACAGGAGGGTGGAAATAGACAAGAACAGCTGTGACAGGAATGAAGAATGTAGTGTACTTAAAGGATTAGCATTCACTCCAGAGGTCTGCTTTCACTCACTGATAGGGAGACAGAGAAGTCGATGCAACCTCAAACAAGCAAGTAAATGAATTTGTTTCAAGCTGCCGGATAAGCCATTATTGGCAACATGCTGAGATATATTTGTCAGCCTGGTGGCAGGGATGCCTGAATGAACACCTTACCTTGCGCATATGAATTTAAACGTGTTCTGTTATAAAAAAAAAAAAAAAATACATCATCTGTCTGACAATCAGTTCAGAAAGAGATATCTTTATTCACTTTTCTTCATCACACATTGTGAACTCTTCACATCAGTGTGCCAAAAGAAATATTTCATGAATTTTTGATATGAGGAGAACAATAAGACACAATGCTTGACTTTGGTGTGTCCTCTAATGTAAGGATACAGTCAGTACCAGCATGTCTTATCTATGACCTCAGTCAGCCAAGGTATTTTTCATGTTTTAAATATGATGTCAGTCTGTGTGTATGTGTATATGTGTGTATATATCTATCTATATATAGATATATACCCACACATGTATATATATATACACGTATATATATACACGTGTATATATATACGTGTATATATATACACATATATACACATAAAGATATACAGTATATGTATGTAAGTGTGTGTGTGTGTGTGTGTGTGTATACACATGTGTGTATATATATACACATACATATACACATGACCCTGAGCCCTGAGTCATTCATTCATTTCAGAAAAAAAAATGTTCCAGGGATGCAGGGAAGCTGTGTTGTCTGTTGCTCCAAGCATGAACATTATTTCATGGTGCCCAGCAGGCTGACTGCTGTCTGCAAGCTATTTGTGGCTATTATGTGTCTATAAAAGGAAATCTGCAGGACGATACTTACGCCTATGAACTTTGTGAGACGTGCTGAAAGGTGTGCATCTCGCTGTCTGTAACTGCTTTGACCAACATTTTCATTTTCAATCTTGAGAGTCCTGAATACTGGACACAGGCAACACTTCTGAATGGAGAGGCATTTGAAGCAGAAATGGACAGTTTAAATAAGAGCCAGAGGAAGGTAAGAGGCTTCGTAAATATGTGTTTTTCTTTTGAAAATGTGCACCAGATGAAAAATCTCTTCTGAGGATTTTGCTGTTAACATGAAGTAATATCACTGATCTGCCTTTATACTGCCCACTTCTCTCTGTAGTCACAATGATGATGCTTTAAAGTCAGTTTTGAGATGAAGGTAACTGGAAAAGGAAAGAAGAATTTGGTTGTAATCCATCAGCATTATTAAACCCCCCACTGTGGCCTGTACCACGCGTTGCCACCTTCCAGGCTTTCACACATAAACACTTAGACACAGCACACACTCAGAAATATATGAAATATACTTATGCTGTCACACAAGGAAGAAAAATGGTTACCAAACTGCTTTTGCAATTTTTAAGCATGAGAATGAATGTAAATACATCTTATCAGCGTTACCTTGAGAAAATTGCATATATATGCTTCCTTTTCATATAAATTTTTCTCATCACTGCACACAAGGACATATAGATACATTTATGATGCATCGTTCAGATATTTATCATAGAAAAGATGAGTAATTCTCAGATGTTAAACAAGTCAGCCTTTATTGACTCAAATTGGCATTTTCTCCATCAGTATGTTGCTGCTGGTATTTTCTGTTGTTCTTGAGCTGTACCATTAAACCTGGAATCACGTTGTTTGTTTATAATCTGAGAGAGATAATGTGCTCAGTAGCAGCTGGCAGTAAGCTATATTTGCACACCCTCCATCTATTCTGGAGGGAGGGGTGGTGTTTTTGTCTGTAATTAAACTCTTTACTTGGTGACACATCCAACTGTTTATGCTTCTACTGATGCACAGCGTTAGCTTCACAGACATGTGCATTTGAACATCTGTGGAGCACAATGGGCTTGGATTTACAGCAGCAATTGTGCTCTTACTCTGAAATGGAATGGATTGCATGCTCAGTGAATATAATTGTAAATATATGATTAATCATGTAAAAAATACAGCATCTACAGAATGTTTCTTAAAGTTTAACTTTGTAATACAGCATCTACAAAGCAGTACTGTATGTGTCCTTTATTTGTCACTTTCTGGTTGCTCCCTGTTCATGAGTGTCCCTTTTGAAGGTCCACAGAGAGGGTAGTCTACTTCAGGAAATGATTTAGTGCTGCTTGTATATGGTCCGACATGCCACAAGAGATAACAGAGTGAGAGAACACGCACACATGTGCACAGTGAGCCAGTGTTGGCTGCAAATGTGATCTATGAAGGCGGCATGACCTCGGCAATTAAACATTCGAGAGGGCTCCGATGGGCAAGTAGGAAACGCTGGCTTTGACCTTTCACAGTGTAAACTTACTCTGCTTTGACTACAGAGAACATGCAAACAAGGAGGTTACATAAGAGCATGAACACATAAACAAGTTTATGAAGTGGCACATGATTACTTTGGCCAAGGCATTTGTTCTCTTTGTTTATTTATAGCTGAGTATAGATACTGGTGTCTCTGAGATAAATGTCTTGGCCCTCAGAAGTATAAGTGAACCTCCTCAGGCTCAGAAACTAGGTGTCATGTCACCAAGAACATGACGGGCATACTTTGAAGAAGAGTGGCAATGGAAGTATTCAAATGTTAAAGTGACACCTAAATTTAAAAATATATTTCTATTTTTCATATGTTTGTATGAGATGTTAGCGTTAATAAACTCTTCTTCCATGAGTCTATTTCATGTCTCTTCCACTTTTTTGGAACCAGAATTAGAAACAAGTTTATTGTGAAGGAAGTTTGCACAAACAAGGAATTTAACTTGATATCTTGGTGCATGACAAATAAACATATTGACATAGTGCAGAGATAATAAACAAAACTGAAAGTAATAAAGTGTAAAGAGTAAAAGAGTAAAACTGATTATGTTGTAAAAACAGAGACAAAAACAGTGCAGTATGGCAGATAAATTGAGACGAAAGCAGTACAGAAAGAATATATAAAGAACCAGAAAAGTCATATTAATAATCCTGATGAGTATATACTATATCGAACACAAAATGTCATTTGAATGAATGGCTATTTTAATGCCTAACTGGAGCACACAGATAACACCAGTATTTTTGATTATCAAGGCAAGAAAAAACTGTTGTTTTGACAGCAGATACCTTTTCTCTATTGATTCATGACATTTTTGTTGATTACCTGATGAACTGATTATTTCACCTTTACAGTGTATGTGTGTGTGTGCCAGTCAAGTGAGTCCTGGCTTTTATTATGAAAAGAACCAGATGTGCTGAAACATTGATGTATAGAATTTTAAACAAAAGGGGATATATGTGTGCAGCTCTTTTCCTCCTTTCTTTGAAGTGGACCTGTGACTCAGCCACTCACAAGAGTGTGTGTGTTTTTTTCCTGTGTTATCCATCAGATACAGTACATCATCACACACTCACACACTGAAACTATCTATAGACTTGGACAAAATGAATGAAAAAGCATCAGCAGGTGCTGTTCTACCTGCTGATGCTTTTAAGCTTTCTATAGAAATCTCCATCCAACCTTCAAAACTGTCATGTAGGATGGATGGTTTACTTGTTTGGTGCATGTGTCACAGAAAAAGAAAGACATATAATCAGGCTTGAATTCTGGTCGTGGAAATTAATGTTTTTTGAAACACTTATTTGTGAGAAAATTTTAATTCTAATCATTGTAATTATATCCAACCAGGCGCCTGCACAGACTGCTACATAGATAATTGTGCTTGCTCATGAAAAGCTGCTCTTAAAACATCACCGACATTTAAATTGAGCTCTGAGAAATCTTGCTTTGTAAACATCTTAATAATCATTTTGAAACAGTTTTTTTTTATTTCTTGACATGTTTAACCTGCCAGGCATTAGAAAACCCAGCTGGCTGTTTGAACTGTAGTGGATGAAAGAGGAAAAAGGAAACTTGTATGCTGATTTTTAAACTGTGTCTACTACAACCAGTACAGGCTGTGTGATCTATTTTTAATAGAGTCTCAAGTTTGTGCTTCATTAACCTCCACTGATTAATGTGGGAAATTTCAGAGCCCTCCATGTTGTATTTCATAGTTGACCTGTCAGTACTGTAGAGAGAAGAAGCATGAATAGTAAGGATCAGAAGTACTTTTGATTTTTTCCTGTCCTTTGATTGCTGTAGTAGAAATGAATGAAATGTTTTCACACATGCAGACCATAAAGTGCTATTGAACCAACATAGTGATGGGAACTGTCGCCACATTATCAAATTGAATTTTGACATATATGTGCAACATGGCGCCACACTCTTTCAAGCTGTCGATGTGACATTTTTGTAATAAATGCAAGCTTCGTCAAGGGTTACATATTGATGTTCCACTTGAATATAATATTTGAATATAAACTCTAAGCACAGAGAGATGTTGTCTTTCATTCAGCATACAAGGTGAAGCTTTTACCCACCGCAATTTGCAGTTCCACCTCTCATACTTTTCAGCTTAGTTGGACCCATCATAGCTGATAGCTTTAATACTGTGGTGTAGCCTACCCACTGCACTATGCAGGCTCAGGAAAGGTGAAGAGCTGGATAGAGGTGACCTCTGCAGACACAGCACAGAGCTGCTGGTCCCAAGGGTGTTTTATAATGGCAACACCAAGTTTTTTTCAGTTTTAAAGAGGACAGCACATATCTGTTTGCCAATGAAAGTACTAATCTGCTGCTTTGAAAAAAACCCTCTCAGTTATCATGTGAAACAAATGATATTCAGTTGACATGACAGTTTGGTAAGGGCTGGTCATCAGTCAGGAGTCGCTGCAACAGAATGAAAACGCAGAACCAAAGCCTTTCTATGTCACATGCTGGTTAAAATAAGATAATTATTAGTCCCATGAATGGGGAAATTTGCAACGCTACAGCAGCAAAGTGGATTGTACAACAATAACAATAATGGCCTATAAAAATAAGGACATCAGTAAACAATTTATAAAAGTCATCATACAACATAAGTGAAAACAATGGAATAACTGGTGTCATAAAGAGCAGAAGTATTTTACTGTGAATAGTAATAATGAATAGATGAGCTTTCACTGCAATTGAGCTTTCATTATATAATATACAGTAAGGTCAACCATGGAGCAAGAAGCCACATCACATAAAGACAGGGGTTACGATTCTTTCACAGTATTTCACTCTTAATAAGAAGCAAAGTGAAAACATTTGCCATTTTCATCACTTTCACAATTCAACCTGTTGTGCCAGCGGACAATATTCAAATACAATTAGTAAAATAGCACCTGTCAATCAACTCATCCAGAGGGCCTTCAGTTATGATGTCACTTCCTGCCTCCAACAGTTGGACCCACCCTCACTTGTTCTATCTTATTGGTAAGTTACTTTCTACCGCAGATAATGTTAATATATGTCCAACTAGTTCAGATATTAACATAGTTTATTGCAGACGTTCTCGTATTGAGGCATTACAAGCTATTGCTAACAAACCGAGCTAATGCTGCAAGTTGACTGAATAATTTCTGTGGTAAACACATCATTTCCATCCCTTACCAACCATTACTTTCCCAAACAACATAAGCCTCTTGTCTGTTTCAAGGCTATGAGCCGCTAACATTAGCCTGCAGTAAAATAGCTTGTCAGATTATGGGCGAGATATTGCTCGCCACAAGTTTTCTCAAGTAATCCCACAGGCAGTTAAAATCATTGGTCGTGTTCAATGTAAACAGCACAATAATTAGACCAGAACATGCAGTCTGAATGGTAGGGCATGGCACTGCCTAATCCCTTAGCCCTGAAGTGGTAATGCTACCAGTTTTTCATGTTACCACTCCCTAATGCTACCAGTTTCTACTGCTACCAGTCTTTAATGCTAATGCTACCAGTTTCTACTGTTACTGCTACCACTCTTCAATGCTAATGCTACCAGTCTCTACTGCTGCCAGTCTTTAATGCTAATGCTACCAGTCTCTAATGCTACTAGTCTATAATGCTAATGCTACCAGTCTCTACTGCTAATGCTACCAGTATGTAATGCTACTAGTCTATTATGCTAATGCTGCCAGTCTGTAATGCTAATGCTACTAGTCTGTAATGCTACCAGTCTCTAATGCTACTAGTCTGTAATGCTAATGCTCCCAGTCTCGAATGCTACCAGTCTCTACTGCTAATGCTACCAGTCTGTAATGCTACTATCTATTATGCTAATGCTACCAGTCTCTAATGCTACAAGTCTGTAATGCTAGTGCTACCAGTCTCTAATGCTGCCAGTCTGTGATGCTACTAGTCTGTAATGCTCCCAGTCTCTACTGCTAATGCTACCAGTCTGTAATGCTACTATCTATTATGCTAATGCTACCAGTCTCTAATGCTACAAGTCTGTAATGCTAGTGCTACCAGTCTCTGACATGCTTGTTACACTGCCTGGCCCAAAAAAAAAAGTCGCCACCAAAAAAAGGGTCACACACTAATATTTTGTTGGACCGCCTTTAGCTTTGATTATGGCACGTATTCACTGTGGCATAGTTTCGATAAGCTTCTGCAATGTAACAAGACTTATTTCCATCCAGTGTTGCATTAATTTTTTCACCAAGACCTTGCATTGATGATGGTAGAGAGAAAGCCTTCTCCAGGACATCCCAAAGATTCTCAGTGGGGTTAAGGTCTGGACTCTGTGGTGAAAATGATGTCTCATGCTCCCTGAACCACTCTTTCACTGCTTGAGCCCGATGAATCCTGGCATTGTCATCTTGGACTATGGCTGTGCCTTCATGGGAAAAAAATCCATTGATGGAATAACCTGGTCATTCAGTATATTCAGGTAGTCAGCTGACCTCATTCTTTGAGCACATATTGTTGCTGAACCTGCAATAATTATCCAATAGGAAGCTCGTACCTATTTGCTTAGTTAAACCCAAGTGGTGACTTTATTTTTGGCTGGGCAGTGTATATTGTTATGATGCTAATCTGTTGGGGATGACCCACCAAACTCCATATCCAGAAAATAAAGAGGCTCTTGATTTCCCCTGGGATGTCTGTTGTTGTTGGCTTCCTTTCAACTGTTTTATAAACAAAATGCTAACTAGCTCTCTGCATTATCATTAAGGAGTAGAAGAGGTGTCAGAGGAGGTTTGTAGATTAATGTTTTGTTGCACTGCTTACTGATACATATTTAGTTGGTTCATCAGCTCAGTATCATTCACTGTGCATATGACAGATAAGTGATGCATGGGATATGTTTCAGTAAAGGTTTTTAGTAATGTATGTTGATTACAGTCAGAAATAATGCAGAGGTGTTAACGCATATTGTGGCCATCCACCAATATTTAATAAGCTATATGTGTTTAACTCACATTTTGTTTTGGCCCCAGCACCACAGTGTTGACTGGGAGAATTAACAGAAAACGCTGAAGGAATTGAAGGTGTGCACGGATGCCTGTGCACGGATCTCACGACTCGTGGCGTCAGCATATTATTATTTTATTGACAGTAGTTTTGGCTGAGACTTCACAGTGCATTGTGTATTGTTTTGAATACATTGCTGCTATTTTAGTGTGTGAAAAATAGACAACAAATAATTATTCATTTTCATTAACTGTGATTTTGCTTCTTCCACCATGCATGGAACAAGTATACCTGCATATTTGGACGATGAGGCGATGCCACCACAAGGCACTCAAGCAGCTCCACTAAAAGGGTCAATGGGTCGTGAGAGTCTCGCTGATATCATCATTAACAGATGGTATTTGAAGACTGTACACTTGAAGTACCTGACCCCCAGGTGAGTAAAACAGAAATCCTTGTATTAATACAATGTGTCCAAAACACGTTGGTAAATATGTATATGTATATATATTATATACACCAAAAACTCAACCTCTTAATCATGCACACATGATGGTCCAGCACTGAAGCAAACTGCCATAAACCTGGTCATTTATTCATTAAACTATCTTGCTTTAACAGGAAAAAATATCTGAATGTGTTTGGTGCCATCCATCTGGTTGTGAAGGGAGGCCACATGCAAACCATCCTCCGTTCTCAGAAGAAGACTTCTGCAGATGATGCTACAATCAAACTACAGTTCACCTTATGTTGTGTTATTGTGTGTTTTTGTGTCATGATGAAATAGGATATTCTAAATCAGAAATTCAGTGGAATTAAACTGCGAAAAGGAGATATGGTTTGACTGAAACAGAATGGATTTTATGGAGCGCTTCAACCTTCATAGAGAAGAAGCCCCATTGTGCTTGATTCAAGTGTTTGTGCTTTACAGGGAGATTTCTATGAAGAGCTATTGACGCCAATTTGTTCCTCCCCTCTCTGTTTTTACAGGTTTCATTAGAAGTGCCATATAAGCCTTCTGTTTTCACATTTGTACCAGTGGTGCAGAAATTACCAATTGAAAGCATTGTTACTGAGGAGGAGAGATCAGGAGCTCTGACAGGAAAACAACACAAGGTACAGCAGCAGCAGCACACCCAGAAGGTCACAAAGTGATATTATCACCAGCTGCTTTTCATCATCTGTAACATGACTGTTCCTTTGATTACAAAGTCTTCATCAGCTTGAACATGCCAGCTTTATATATAGGGTTTTAATTGAGCTAATTGACTTTACTGTTATTGTCACCTAGTGTTTGTCATGTTATTTTTACATCATATCTGTGTTTGCACCCGGTAGACAAATGTTTTATATTTGAGGGAAACACGGTGGTGTAGTGGTTAGCACTGTCGCCTCACAGCAAGAAGGTACTGGGTTTGATTCCCGGCCTGGGGCCTTTCTGTGTGGAGTTTGCATGTTCTCCCCGTGTCTGCGTGGGTTTTCTCCGGGTACTCCGGCTTCCTCCCACCATCCAAAAACATGCATGGGGATTAGGTTAATTGGCTAATTTAAATTTACCATAGGTGTGAATGTGAGTGTGAGTGATTGTCTGTCTCAATGTGCCCTGCGATGAGGTGGCAACTTGTCCAGGGTGTACCCTGCCTTTCACCCTAAAACAGCTGGGATAAGCTGATAATGGACATATATTGAATTCACCAGCATTGAAACTGAACTGCCTCAGCCCATCTAAGTCCTCACTTGTCTTCTTTTTGAGCTTGCAGCTTTGGGCGAAGAGAGAGATTTTAAATGCTAAGAGTTTAAATGCACCTAGATTGTCACTGTCTCCTTATATTTGATGTGACAGGTGTGCCATTTTGTTCCACATGCTCCATTTATTCTGTAAATGACATTTGTACCAATTTAATGAGCCTTGACTCAACAGTACTTCTTATTGCAGTTTCACTTTTAATAGTATTAAATCATGCAAAATTTGCATATGAAACTCTTGATAACGAGTATGGCCAGCATAATGAGTGAGAGATCCCTCTAAGTTAGAGGCTCTAACTTCTTTTGAATAGAACGTGTTGCCAGAACTTTTGAATTACCATAGTTTCTAGTGATCGGTCATGGCAGTGCTTTAAGGATTGAAGGACACACCTTTGGTTTTAGGAGAAGAATTAATCTCATTCTCACCCAACTCTGTGACTTGTTTCTACTGTTTAGTTGTAAGTTTTTAGGTCTGGCTGGTGGATGGTGCTTGGGGTTTTGTCTCACATGCGTTTGTCTCATGTGGCAAACTTTTTATTTCTGCAGCTAAACAGTACACTAAAATATCCTTCTATTTGAAACCAGAAGTAGGCATTACAGTAACAGAATCTTGACAGTTTGACAGTTTGATTGCTGGGGTTGAATTGAGTATGTTAGAATATCTGATTTGATCCCTTGAGGTTGTTTAGGATTGTTTTATATTGATGTACACGGCTTGAAATATCATGATGTATTGATGTGTCAGTCAGGCAGCTAGAATACAAAATAACTGAATAACTGGATCATTCCCACTAGTGTTGAAACATTTGTTGAAAATGTACAGGTGGAAATATTACAATATTGCTCTTTTGTATTCATTCTTACAGATTACAAATTTAGAATTCATTACAGCTTCTTTGACTGCAGTTTGCATGTTTCATGGTTGTTTTCCCTCGGTCTGTGAAGTTTGGCCATTATAAGCACAGGAGGACACAGAAGAACCTGATTTTTTTTGTACTACTGTTATAGTGACATTTTACGAAAATACACTTCAATCATATTTATTATTTAATGAAGTTACCAACTTGAGCTTTAAGAAGCAATTGTGATGTCAGTCAGATTTCTCTTTTCATCATAAGAGGTGCATTATAGAAAAGGTTGTTTTACATTAAAAGTAAACAAAATATTTGAGGCAAATTATTATTTTTTTCTTTTGATAGATGCTTTTCTAATTTTTCCTTTTTTCTGATCCTGGGCTCAACTTTTATGTAGGAACTACTTTGAAGAGATAATTTGTGTGTATTTCTAAGTTCTGCTGTATGAGTTACAAGTTTACCTGTAGGTATAATACCTACAGATGATGGCTGGTTGGGGTGCCACTAGTTTGGAGAAACTGGGAGCAATCCACTGGACCACTGTGGATGGGGCAGCAGCAAAACACATTTTAGTCACATTAAAAAAAAGTAGCACACTATACTTGGAATATTTTCTGACTGAAAGTGAAATGTTGTCTGTATCTAAACATTTTTGTTCAGTGGAGTTGGGTGGCTTTGGAGAGACCATAGATGATTATCATTTTCAGTTTATTTCCCAGTCTGAAAAGTGCTGTCTGACAGCAAGATAAAGCTTGTAAAATATTCAGAATATAGCAGACACTTTTCTTTAAGGTAAAATACATTTTGCTGCTGTCCCATGTTGATACGCTTATCGGTTTCTCCAAACTTGGGGCTCACCAACCGCCATCTACTATAGGGAATATACCTACTATTGATTAGTACTTCATACAGCCCCACTTCACAACAGTTCCTGTAATGCACCAGTCTACAAATGATCAACAGAAAGTTATTGAAATTAACCACCTCGAGGGCTGATGTGGATCCCCAGCGAGTGCTGAAGGGCTTAATGTGCTTTTAGATGTTCATCCAGCACTTACATCATGGCAGCAGCACAGCGCTGGGTGCCTCAGGAAAGCCGACTGCTTCTTCTTCCTGAAGTCAGACTTCAAAGGTGTTCTCACTGAGGGGGTGGCACCATTCGTTCCTCATCTTCCCTCACTGCTATTACCTAACGAAGCGACTGCTCTCCATGTTCTGCATTTCTTTCTGTCATGTCATCATTTCAACTCCATTGTCACTTCCTTACTGCTTTGTCTGTATATAATCTCCATCTTTCTTCCATTTTGTTGTTCTGAATTTTGGTTTTGGCACACTTTGCTGCTTTATAACTAACAGTAGGCAGGGAGAGGTACTTTCTTGTCCTTAAGTAGCAATACCACAATTTATAAATGTCAAAAGACCCTGCATTCAAAATTTTACTTAAATATTGCCAATGAAATAGATTTGAATGGTTCCTTTCACGGGTTTATGTCACTATATTAGTATATTATAACGTTAATTGTTATTGCAAAACAGCTAGAGCAAATTTAATCTAAAATTGGAGGAAATTTAATCTACATTAAATTATATGGCTTTTGGTATTTTCATCTATTTCCATGTGTCATATTTTATGACATAATGATATGATTTTATAACTGTAGACTCTCTGTCTAGTTGCAGATTAAAAAGTAACCTCCCTCCAAAGTGTGGTTATAAGTTCAGTAATTGTGTAAATTTTGAACTTTCACATGTTAAACTGGATGAATGTCACATTTGAAGGCAGAGAGTTTGATAAGAAGCTCAACACCACTGTTTGTAGGATAAACACAAAGCTACAGCTAGTAGCTAGTTAGCTTATCTTAGCTTACCTTAGCATAAACACTGGAAATGGGGAAATGGCTAGCCTAGCTCTGTCTAAAGATACAGTAACTAGATGCCAACGGTAAACCTACCTACCCGTTACACAGCGCACATACTGCTCACTATTCAATACATTATATTTCATTTATTAAATCCATGCTAAACTTACTTCTGTTCCCGCTCGTTATGCTAATTTATGCTTATTAATTTTAGACTGACACTCCACTGACATTTTGTACAGTTTTCCTGGTGTGAACAGGCTTCATTGGGAGAGCTAAACTGGCACTGTCAGATTATTAGACCAAAATATTCTGATTTATTGTATGTGCATTAACTCAAATTACAGGAATAGTGTAGGATAATGTGTGACATTTAAGTGGAGCTGAAAGGTTACTGCTTATGACATGCATCATTACTGACATATACTCCCAACATTTATGTTAATTATGATCTTACAAATGGCACCACACGATAATGACACCCTTCAATTTTTTTCATTGAGCAAACATTTAGCTTGGCTTTGTCCAACGAGCCAGCTTCCATATTTAATGATAAGCTGACTGGCATCTGACTCCAGCTAACTGTACAGACATGAAAGTACCCAGTGGGCACCTTGAGGTCAATTTGATGTTGCGAAATAGTCAAAATTTTGACTACTATCATAAGTAGTCTGCAGAAGCTTTGACATTCCTATTGTCGTATAGACATCCAACAAAGGGATCAATCCTACATCGGGTTACTGTGCTATACATTGTAAGTCAAAATACTTGACATCAAATCAACGTTGCTGCTCAATATCTGACATCAAACTGCCGTTAATTTGGTGTCTGACCAAAGTTTGACATCATCTTGATTTACATTTTTGACCAAATCAGGATATAATTTTGATTCAACATTTGATATCATCTTGATGTCGCATTTACATCAGATGCCCGCTGGGTAGGTAAAAGAGTATTTCTCAATTGGGTGAAGTATTTGTGGACACAATATTATTTTTTTCCCTCAGTATATGAAGATGCATTCAGTGTCTTACGGCAATATGTACAGTCATGTTTTTTTTTAACACTGTCTTCTCCTCATAACGACCTATTTTTCTCGTGATCTCTAGAAAACAAGCTTTGTTTTCTAGAGATCGTGATAACGACAGTATTTCTCATTGTTAGATAACAAGTTAATTTGTGGTGGACTAGAAATCAAAACATTGGGTTGATGTAGTTTGCTGTAGGTGTCTGCCTTATACTTCAGTAAAGTGAGAAAGATAGGCAGATTCAAAATTCCGAGATCAATATGTCAAATACATTATAATCTAAAGATGCAAACAAAGCATTTCTGCAATGTTGTTGAGGCACATAATGTGCTGCAACTGTAATTTTACTAAAACGATGCGTCCTCAGTGCTCCATGGAAAACATGCTTCTGCGGAGACAATACAGGGACTGTCTACAAAGTGCAACACCAGAACAAAAAAAAACCCAATAACTAATACATTATAAACTGTAGCATCAAATTCAGCTGAATTTGGTGATTCTAAAGTGAAGAATGGAAAAGTTATTGAATATTACGACCATGAAAATCAAAATTAAAAAATACATAAAATCACTTTTTGTCAAAATCAGTGTTGTAATATCAACAGCATGAGGTGAGATGTGTCTGAGCTGATTTTGTCTCAAGATATAGAGAAATATAAAGCCGGCATCATGAGAAAAAAAGCTTCACAAGATAACAAGACAAATAAGTTGTTATCACGATAAAACAGTTGAGTTAAACCATGGCTGTTGAGGACTTCCATAAATATGCAAGGGTTGCTACAGCTTCAGTTACTATGTGAGCCAGAAAACGTTCACATAATGTTCGTAAGAGTCAAGCCAGGTGAGAACATCTATTTAACACAAACGCTGAACAGGATCCCTGTTTGTGAACTTTATCTCAGTTGTTGCAGTTGGACTACACAGCAGCCTGTTTCTCACACCTTCTTTTTGTACTGCTGTGCTATGTTTTGTGAATTTTAATGCATGGCAGATTTATGGTACTCCCTGTGGAGAGACAATTTCCATATTTAGTTACCAGAGAACTGAGTGTAAAGGATTACTTGTGAGACAGTCGGTCGCTCATTAATCCATCGCCGAAACTAAAAGCAGCATGCACGTCTAAGTGTGCCTGGTTGCAGTATTTCAAATTAGTAAGTGTAACTTAAGTGGTCATTATCAGTTTGCATTCTGAGTGGCCTGCATTGATTTGAAATACGAGGTACTATGACACAGTACTTCATCTTCCTGGTCCTGGTCTTCAAATGAGAAGGTTCCTTTCCCCTTTTATGCCATTGTGTATCATCTTCAAACTGACTACATTAGTTGAAGTGGTAGCTGATATTTTCTCTCTGAATTACCTGGTACAGCCATAAGACATTTAGTTCAGTTTTTGTGCCAGAAGAAGATGCACATCTAAGCCTATGCTAAACAACCATTGTCCATAAATTTGTCCTTTTCCTGTATGACTGTGTCATACAAAATGTGATTAATTAATAATTATAATATAATTATATAGTAATAATAATAATAACAATAATAATGATTACATTATTGTACATCTAACATGCTAGTTTTAATCTTTGTGTGTTTTGGAAAACTTTAAAGCCACTTGTCTTAGTTATTACGGTATCCTATGTGATATTGTATATGAGAAAAACTTGATTGCATTTGATTTCAGCTCTAAGTATGACTATACGTTACACATTGTTTCACGCTATTTGTGGCTTTATCGTTGACGTGATGCAGCCTCTCATTTCATTAATTTCAAAAACAGAAGGGTGTCATTATCGTGGGGTGTCATGTATATTTTAGGCCCATAATTACCATAAACGTAGGCGTTCATGTCAGTAATGATGCATGTCATAAGCATTAACCCTCCAGCTCCACTTAAATGTCACACTCAATATCTTGGAATATCCATGTAACTTCACTTCATGCAATATATAAAAATTATATTGTACAACTTATTAATGTTTTGGTCAAATAATACAAACTTGTAGTCACACCAGTTTCAATCTGTGGATCGTTAGTGTATTCTGTTCACACCAGGGAAATTGTGCACAAAGTGTTGTGAAAGTAAATTATTTTAAGCTTGTAAAATTAATTAGTTTAACTCGTTTAAGTATTGATTTAACAAATTATATATATCTATATATATATATATATATATATATATATATATATATATATTGGTAACAAAATATTATTGAACACAAGAGAAGCTGAATTCAAGATTTATTTTCCTTTATATTTGTATTGTTTAAAATAAATGAAACAACTGTTTAATTTTTCAATGCATGTATTAGAGGTGGAAAGTAAGCTAAATATTTCAAGTTCAGTTTTGACCTTTTTATCGCCCTTTATTTTATGGACACAAATGCTAAAATTTCCACTCCTATTTGTTTGAATTGAAAGGATTTGGGGCCAGGAGGAGCAGGGGATAAATTAGTGTGTATTGGCGGTCCTCTCTTCAGTTGCTCTCTTGGACACATGAGGCTTGTGCTACACTGACGTCAGCAGGACATGTGCGAGTACATGTGAATTATATGTGTCTGGGATGTGGTGTGGTGAAACCAAGCACACCCCTGAGCTCAGAGAGGCACGCTGAAGTTCACCTCAGGTTTTCTCAGGTTTCACTTCGCTCAGTTCCCTCTAAATATTTGCCTCCCTCTTATTTTTTTCTCCTGTCAGAACTCAGCCGTGTCCCATAAGACAACTAGTGAGACCATGTCGGACAAGGAGGTTTTCAAAGCTGAGAGGGTCTTTATCAGAGACTCTGCAGAGGGGGGAGCAGAAAACACAACCGAACCAGGGACAAAGCTTCAAGTAAGTAATCTCATTTAGCCCTAACCCCTAACCCTAACTACAACAGAAAGCTCTGTTACTGACATATTACATTATATGTGCATGTGTGGAGGGTTATTACATACACTTATCAAGTTTGCATACATAAGGCGTTGTCAGGAGTTAGAACTAGTGCTGGTTCATTATTGTCTTTAAAATGTTTACTCTTTTATAATGCTTTTATTGTGGGAGTGTCAGGTAATGACTTCATCAAAGTGCTTTTGCCTATTTTGTACACATTTTGGTCATGCTTTGCCACTTTAAAGTGAAACACAGACAATTCCAATTTTGTTGCCATGTGATACAAACTTTTTTTTTGTTTTTCAGCCTTTGTCGGGTTGTGTGAGCCTCTCTCAGGCCAAGGGCTTTCCTTCACCCAGTGATCAGTCTGAAAATACCCTCAACCACGGAGCTGCCGGGACAGCCTCTATGGAAACAGCTGTTGATAAACACAGGGACATTTCCCAGCGGCACTGTCACGATACCGCTGGATTTGCTGAGGTTAGCTCGAGTTACTTTGCAAATAGAGCGTCTGTGTCAGAAGACAGAATGAGTCCCACACACTCCCGAGACCTGTTCCCCACCCCGGCTTCCTCCAAAGAGTCCATCCTGTCAGAGGGCTCGGACAGAGAGAAGAGCTGGTCAGCTGTGCAGCTTTCCTGCGTGACCTCTCCTGTTTCTTTCAGCCGCACCGTTTCTCCCTGCTCATCTGTCCGCTCCGGCATTTTCTCACCTGCTGTCGTCCAGATCAAGAGGCACTTTCTCGCTCCTGGCTCTAGTCTGGTTCACACTCCATGTTTCTCATCCTGCGAGAGTCTGTCCTCCTCCATCTATTTCCAGTCCCCCCCTCCTCCTCCTGACCGGCACCGGCCTCCTCTCACCCGACTCTCCCTCCTCACGGCCATCCTGAGAAAAGGCCGCCTTCCTGTCCTGTCCTCTGCTCTGCAGAGGCCTTACACCCCCTGCTGGCCTGTTAACCCTGTGACCCTGTCCTTCTGTAACGCATGCTCAGCAGCCTCCAGTGTGGCCTCCATTCCCCTTGAGTTTTCTTCTCGGTTCTCCTCATCGGTGTCTATTGATAGTCAGAGCCATGTTCAAAGGGAGCCGAATAGATGTGTCACAGCTCCTCCACCTGTGCAGTCATCTGAGCTCAGCAAAACATGCCCTCAAGTACAAGTGAAAAGAAGCTCGGAGCAAATTCGCCCAAGCAGTGCGCCCAGATGGGGGCACGTTATTTCACCCCCAACAGTGAAGAGTACACTTCCGCCAGCTCCACCTCTATTTTGCTCAATTTTCAAATCTGTATCTCCACCAAAGCATGAAGAAATAGACCATATAATTTCCAAAAAGCCAGCCAATGCTGACATCATGGACCCTGCAGATAATTACTTAAACAAAAACATCTTCGTACCCCAGAAAGGACTTTATGAGCAAGAGACCTCTGCACCCAAGAAATTGAGTCGCCCGGAAGATTCATCGCTCTCAAGGCTTCACTCACTTTCTCATCAACTGAGATCTCCACTGCGCTCACCTGGTGTCACGACGCTCTGTGACACGGCATCAGCACCTGAGCCACACACCACAGTCAGGAGCTGCCCTGATCCCAAAAGTGCCACAACATCAGCTGGTTTCCACAATGCTCACTGTTTATCTCCTTCCCGCTACAAACCCATCACTTTTCTCGGATGGCCGTCCCCCACCAACTCCCCCACACCCACGCCGTCTCCTGCTCCACCAATCAGAGACCTCACCCCTTCCCCTTCACTCTCCATGCGATCCACTCCCTCCCCAAGGCCGGGGAGTGGAATATCAGACTGCAGTGACAGGGAGGGTAAAAAAAGAAAGGTAGCCACTCTGCTTGCCATACGCATGTTTCAACTGAGAATATTATTCAGTCTGCTCCCTGTGACATACCGTCCTCCCATGTAGTTAAAAACACATTTCGCTCACTTGATAGCTGGATATCAAGTGCTCTGAGCTGTTTTTAGAGTTCTCTCTGTGTTTGCCATGTGTAATTATTTATTGATGTTTGTGTAGATCTTTGCTTCAGAGAGACTTCAAACTGTTACTGCTTGCTGGATTGTAATGATTGACATATCTGAAATGTCACATGTTGGTGGTCTACCCATCATCATAAAAATCAATACAGCAGTTTCTAAAAACTCATATAGACATAGATGCTTTTATGTTATGTAACTTCTGAGTATGAACTGTCAGGAATTCAATTTATTCACAGTGAAATGTGAAAAGTGACAATGACAGTCTTGCCTGTCAGTGTTGAAAAGTTGGTTGTGACTCTTACAGTCAGTCAAATAAACCACCTGAGCAGCTGAGAGCAGACAAAAACACTTCAGCATTGTTCTTGCTGTTGGCAAACTGTGGTGCATGAAAAACAGCCAGCAGCAGTACTGTAAAATGCATGAATTTATTATGAGGCATTCAATGAGGTCTGCCTTTAGTGAAATGCCAAAATTTTAATTACTTTACATTAATATTCTGCTTTTCTCTCTCTATGAACTCCAGACACATAAAATTAAGTTAAACTACAAATCGCTTGCTGCAATTCCTACAAATAAGCTTCTGTTGGATCAGCAGGTGAGTTCACTTATTTGATGAATAAAAGTAAAATATATAAACATAAGAAGCTTGAATGCAAGTTGTATGTGCTTTTGTGGCCCGTAAGGTATCGGTAAGTTCTATAAGAAAGGAAAATTTAGTCTCCAGTCATCAGACTGTAAGAAGAATTACATTTGTGTTTCTATTTGCAAAGACCTTTGACAGAGAACTTTTCATAGGGTTCACAGGTTATAGGAAGATACCAGGTTATAAGCAAAATATCAGGATTTATTAACCTTTTGTTAAGGTCAAATACAACATGACATACAGTATTTCTGTATTATGGCAGCAGTATGGTATATTTAGAGCTGCAGATGTGGCAGCTGTCTGAGAAGAAAACCGAGAGGAGGAGATGTTGCAATGTTGTACTCAGTTACAGAAAAAAACAGCAGCCATCTTTGCACAGAGCTCAATCTGTCCACTCTGCTTTTCCTTGACAGGCAATAGACGAGCAGGTGGAGAGGGAGGAGAGTCCATCTTACAGGTTGGACAGAGGTGTTGCAGACACCCACTCTGAGGTATTACCACACACTGTCCCTGCTGGATTTCCCTGCACAGTTCCTGCAACAGTGTGGTGACATCTGTCATTTTCTATAGATGTGCTCACCCGCTGAGCTCCGGCAACAGTCAGAGGAACTTTATGCAGTTATTGATGAAATATTGGCAGATTCCAGTCCGGCAGTGAGTTCAGTTAATTACATGCAATTGAATATGTGCAAATGTTGGTTTGCAGGATTCAAAGTGATTTAGTGTTTTTTTTTTTTCGCCCACTCTCTAAGAGCAAAATCAGGTCACAGGAGGCCTCCAGGTCTAGCAACAGCGGTCTGCAGGTAAAGTGTATTTCTTAAACAGCATATGACGAGAACGTTGTAACCATTTATTTCCCCTTTAAGTTTCTTAAAGAAATTTATTGACATTTTGCAGAATACATTAATTTGCTCACATTTTGACGAGAGTATTAATATTCCAGTCTTCTCATCTGCCTCTTGGCAAACTATTCCTATAGCAGATAGTGAAAAGATGCATATTGTTATATACATAGATAAGAATATGCATCTTTTTCAGTCACACTATCACAGTCAGTGACACACTGACAATGTCATGGTTGGTCTGACGGCTGTAAAACTGTCCATTTACACCACACTGTTGTGCCACAAAATTGTGTCATCTCATGCTTACTTAATGTATAATTTTGTTGCTTAAGTAAATAACAAAAGAACTGTTGATGGACAGTTTCTTGCAACAGCTTAAATAGTATTATGACTAATAAGTAAAGTAGAAAATAGGCAAAGCAGTCACTACCTAGGGGTGGTGGAAACCAGTGCTCTGTGCTGTGCTGAAACACAAAGGAGGTGAGATGAATCCTGACTGCATTATCATCAGCACAAACAATGAAGACTCTTGTTCATTATTCATCAAAGGAGAAAGCTCCACCTGGTTTCCAGAAGTCATTTTTGCATGAACTTTTTTCCTTTTTTGTTACTCTGTTGCTTTGTGTTCTCATTTTCTTTCTTTTTTCACTTTCAGAAGAACAACTCATCATTTACAAAATCTCTGGGACGGGAAACCAAATATGTGAGTAAGAGTCAGGTGGTTTTGTCTGTTGAATTAAAGGCAAACATTTTTCTCTATTTTACTCAGGGCTAAAGTGACAATCCACGCCTGACAGTATGGTTTATTTTGCTTTCATATGAACTTTCAGCTAGTTTTTGTCCCAAACTCATGAAACTGAGATAAACTGATAATGTCATACTTTTGCTTTTTTTCATAAAAACCTGTATTACTTGAAGTGATTTTGTTTATCAGTGTTAGTGCAGACAATGCTTCTCTTCCACATTATTTATTCAGGCATCTGTGTGCAGCCTGCACCCATCTACCGATGAAGAAAGAAATCTCATTAACCCTAAAAAGGTACATACTCTTTATTATTTGAACAAATTTAGGCTTAAGATTAACTGCTATAACACTGATGATGTGAAATGTGTTGGAAAGCAGGAATGAATTCCACACAATGTGAAACTCTGAATCTTTCCTTCCAGACGAAGCCTGGCGTTATTCGGCCAATGACGGCCATTCCAAGACTGACGGTTGAGGATGAAGAAAGATTTCATCAAAAACCTTTCGGGCAGTTTGTCGTCAAGCAGATGTCGACTGGCAACAAAAAGGTAGGCCCTTCCTCTAGATACTGTATTTTCAGTCACATGATTATACAGAGCAAGTTCCATCAGCAATTCAATATGACGGTCCTTAATGATGAAAGGTTGATTTGACTTAAAGTCACAATTAAACAGGAGCTCAGTGCCTCCTAATTTTACTGAAGACTGAAAAAAGAATAGGGAACTATGTTAAGAGATTACATTTGAGCAATCAATTCAAGGCAATAAACTCATGAAAATCTATGTTTGAAATCTAAGTAAATGTCTTAGTTCCACAAGTAATTTTCTGAAAACAGTATGGAAAACTCCTCTCACTCCCAAATTGCTATTCTATTACAAATGTGCTCATTGAGCGTGCTCCTTTTCAGATGTGGTCAAATTAAATAGAAAAACAAAACAGAAAACACGTAAACCTCAATAATAACTACAAGGTTAAGCTTTTGTGCAACAGAATTATAGTCTGGACTTTGTTGATGTCAAATGTCAAGGTCAGCAGGATTTCAGACAGATGTATACAAAGAACTGAACAACACTTAAGCCTTATTCATGTCAGCGAGTGCACACTTTCAACAAATGTTCCAAAGAGAGGTCATTAACATGTCACTCTTGACATGTTTGACTCAAAAAATACTGTTTTCTCTCTGAAAGGCAGCCATTTACCTCCAGAAAGACAAACAATAGTTCTCTTCTGATAGAGAGACCATTAGTAGTTTATTTCCAGCAGGATATCTCGGTGTAATATTTTGCTTTGTAAATGCTTTGTTGTGATACAAAACATAATTGAAAGGTAGAATAACTTGAAATAACCCAGCAGTGAAACATGTTTTTTCAACTCTTTAGTAGAATTATGTGGCAATAATGTGCAGCATTTTGATCAGAGAAGATTAATAAAAAGAAAGCGCTAGAAATCATAACACTGTTCTAATGTGTCATTGATTATGCAATATGCATAATATGACAGCCAACACATCTGCTGTTCATTCAGGCATTTTGCCGTCATCATTTTGCTGTTTTCCTGGTTTCCTTCTTAAACCTCATTGTGCCTGCATCCATCCCAGTCCTCAGTTTTGCTTGACAGTCCCATATATCTTCTGTCCTGTGGGGCTGCTTTTCTGCTTTTGGTATAACTTGGGTGCATCTCAAGTGCAAATTCAAGACAAACTGATAGTCATAAATATGTCTTTTTCATTTCTTTTGCAGAATCCATCACCACGCAACAATCACACTTTCATATTTCAGTCACAAACAATGTCAGCTTTAAATTACTACAATCATAAGTGGTGGAAGCACAAAGGATGTAATATCGCTCTCTATATTCTCTTGCGAATGTGTTATAGAAAGGCAAAGAATTAAAAGTCAGTGTGAGTATTATTTGATAAGTGAGCTGTTGAAAGCAGGGAAGGAAATGAGATATCATCAGTCAATTAATTTGAGAACGAAAAAACTATAATTAGTAATTTACAATTTCATTGTATAATTCAATAAAATGAGGTCTATTCTATTCTAGTAGCACAGCACATTTCTCTCTGGTCACAGATCAGCTTTGGTCAGGAGTTATTTGACAAACAAAAAAAGGCCCATAAATATGCTGAAGTGGTTTAATGCAGGAAACATAATGAGAATAGTGGCATTTGCTCTACGGACGCACTGATCTGACTGTTTTTAGTCCTGATAAAGATACCTGGGCTTCTGGTGTTGATCAATGCAGAGTACTGATCCAGTGTGTGGAAGTGACTGCAGTCATCATGTCTGTGTAGGTTATCAGTCATCCAGGTCGAGGTAAATCAAAAAGAGCAAAAAAAAAAAAAAAAAAAAGTCAACTGGACTTGCTTGAGGTTGGTTGAAAATGTTTCACCTCTCACCCAAGATGCTTCTTCAGTTCTACCTGACTGGTAGAAAGTTCAGGTACTCATACTCCTGTAGGAGCAGAAAAAAAAACAAACAAACGACCAAAACCATCGAAGCAATAAGTCTCATTAGGAGTCGTTACCATTCATGTAGGAGTGGCTGTCCACCATGATGAGAGCCGTTAAGATGAGCTGCACTCAGATGTGAAATGATGCTGTGGTTTCTGAGTTGTAAGTGGCTGATAGATGGTGTCGTAGTCCTCCTCCTCTATTCAAAGATGGTTTCTCCAGTTTGACAAAAATGTCTTCTTTAACTCTTCTCAAACCATCTGTCCTCCCTGGCTAAAACCTGCCCATACAGAAAAGAAACAGAAAAAAATGTATTAAAAAATGTACTGAAATCAATGAATAGTATATTATTTACTCTTGAAAGTGGTCACTTTCTTCCTACAAGACATCTTGTATGAAAAGAATGCAAAGAGTTTCAAGAGTAAATAATATACTATTCATTGATTTCAGTACATTTTTTAATACTTTTTTTTCTGTTTCTTTCCTGTATGGGTGGATATTACTGTGTCTTTCAGGTGCAGGTGAACTGCTGAGTCTTGTCCTGAGGAGTTGGCTCTCCTGTTATGTTTGTGGAGCTCTTGTTTGGTCTCCTCAATGTTCAAGTCACTGCATTCCTCACTGCACTGGACAGCATACACTACATTACTCTGTTTGTGCTGTGGGATTTTGTCCTTTGGGTGGACCAGCTTTTGTTGTGTTACTGGGTTTGAAGTGCATGGGAATATTGTGTTTACTGAAAAATTGGTTGAATTTGTTTTGTTTTATTTGTCCTGTTGGTTTTGTTGGTCTTGACAAATGCCCAGTTTGGATAGCGACATGTCTTAAATGCATTCCGGACGTGTTTCTGTTCTTTGACCTTTCCTTCTGTCCTGGTGGGGATGTTTTGGACCCGGTGGTTCAGGGTCCTGATGACCCCTAACTTGTGCTGCAGTGGTTGGTGAGAATCAAAGAGAACTGAGGTCATTCTTTGATCAAGCGTGAACATTGCTTTCTTAACTTTTTATTATTTGTAACATATTTATTTTGACAGTAATAAATTCTACACCAGAAAAAATCCTTTAAAATTAATGGAAACAGCATTTTAGAATTAAAGTGCAAACCTTTTCATATACAAGAACAAGAACAAGTCAAAACTGAAAACATGAATATAATTTCTAGCATTTAATGTAAAGTGTATACATTATATGAATTGCATTTATAGATCTGCCCAAAATTTCAACTTTGCCAATGTTTTATGAGGAAGGAAAGAACACTTTTGCTTGTTTACAATACATATCTATAGGATACTGTTAATTTAAGTAAATTTAAGGAAAAGTTTGCACTTGGTGTGCAAAGGCTAACATTAAAGAATTAAATGGAGAGTTTGAATACAGATGTGTCAAAGACTCGACCTGCCTTGGCAGAGGAAAAGTGAACCGTTGTGTGGAGCCTCAAAACAAACATTGCACTGTGCTTGATCATGGAGATTGTATTGGACACGAGCATCCTGATCCACATTTGGGTGCTGCAGTCAGCCTTTTTCTCTGAACGCCAGTTCCTCTGTTGTATCTAATACATTAATAATAAACAGAAAAGACGGTTTCAACTTAAAATGTTTCTCTTCTGCTCCAACTCAGCATGCAACTGAACTGTTTACCATCTCCACGTCCTTTTCCTTTTTTTCAGATGTGAATGTCCACTCAACTGCTGGCTAACAGCTGTGACTGAGGTTAAATAATATGAATGCTTGAGTCATAGTTAGATGTGCTAATTTTCAAAATAAACAGAAGGACTGGTTATTTTTTGATGTGGCGTTGTATGTATAATCCTGTGAGTTACAATTAAATTTTTTATGACGGGGAGAGGAAGCTGTTATGTCGCTGTCTTCAAAGCCACCAAACTCCATTCACAAAAACAATAATTTTACCACATACAGTAGATCACCAGAGTTGCTAGTTTACCACTGCATCGATCGCTTAGTTTGTTTGCGTTATTGTGTGACTTTGAGATCTGAACTAAGGTGGCGTCCACAGCAATGCATTGCTTTGTCTCTGTCCTGTCCATTCGGCCAATAAAGCAGATAACACATGGGTTTGGAGCATCTTTGATAAACTGAAAAGACCTATCAAATTAATCTAATAAATGGAGCAAACAGCAGGTGATTGAAGTCAGCATAGTGGGCTGAAAGCATTAGACACTGTTTGGATGTTGCTGCTGCTGTTATTTTTAGCCTCTCTTTCTGTTCAGACATCGTGTCCATTTCTGTTTCAGTTGGAAAGTATGAGTCCTGAGGAGGCAAGAAAAGATTTTTACACAAGTTCAAAAGGCCAAACGTTGAAAGAAGAAAGGAAGCCTGAAAGAAAAGGACCACTCTCAGTCGGTGATCTGCAGATTACAGAGCCTGAAGACCAGATGACTCCATCTGTGAAAGATACCTCAACATCTTTCAGTGCAACTGAAGGGAGGATGGAAACTTATTTAAAGCATTCTCACTGAAGCATAAGTCCTTTACGCTATATTTGTTTTTATTTTTTTCATGAAAAATGATCTGCAAATTAATGTAGACCATTGACCTCTTTTCCGCTCTTCCCCTCTTTTTCATTGACTGTTTTTTTTTCGTTTTTAGAGGGAGATGCAGCTCAGCACTGTGTCAAGTTGTTCGAGTAATAAAGTAAATAATGATGTAAATGAAATACAGTACATTTTGAAAGTGGGCAAGGGCTTAGAACATTATAATAGAAGTACATCTCTCCCACCATGTCTACCGTACCATTTGTTGCACAGATTTAGTGCTAAATGTAACTTTTTTTTTCAACTCCGAGATGGCATTATCAGATCTTCTCACTCTGGAAGCCGTTGTCAGAAAATACCATCGTGGGTCACCGTCAACACCGGAGTCGTCTGTACACAAGGCACAATCGGTATTAAAGTTTGTCGGATTTACAGAATTCTGTTATCATTTCGATGGCACTTTAGTGACATCTAGTGGTTGGGTTGCAGATTGCAACCAGTTTAAGCCCCTCCCAAGAGTGTAATGGCTCTTGAATGGCTCTATCCTAGAGCTGTCAGATAGCGTAGGTCATTGAGAGAAGTGAGACGAGAGAGCGCGACGGCGAAGTGAGCTAGTGGAGCAGAACACAGTGTAGGTGTTTGCAGTTAGACTGGTATTTCCACAGTCATGGGAACTATGGGAGAGTCTACAGGTATGTCCAAATCCTGCTGATCTTTGTCATTTCATTCATGAACATTATGCAGTTCTCCAGTGTCAATGCTATGTAACTGTACATTTTATTATTAAATGCTAACTATAAATATATTGTATTACTGTTATTTTTTTATGGTCAATTGTGTTGCATGTTAAGACAGGTGCTTTTATTTGTCAAACATTCAGGGTTTATTCACACCTGCCTTGTTGATAACGAGAACAGCACACAATGTCTCCATTGTTTACGCCGGCCTACTTTCACTTTTGGGCTTCCTGCTTTATCCCGCACACACGTTTACCGTCCAATGGTTGAATGACCTTAGCACATGTGTCAATTCTGGTGCTGTTTCTTGTACCTGCTATATTGTGGCTTTTTATGACTTTTTTTTCCCCGGCTTAATCCCTTATCTTAGTTTTGTGCAACAGTCCTCAGAACCTGAACCGCCACGTTTTTTTTTACTTTTTTTTTTTTCCCCCAGCATCTTACAATAACATTTGGCACACCATCATTGTATTTACTGTTATATCCATGACAACTACGTCACTGCAACCGTTACTTAGTAATGCTCATGAAAATATAAACAAATATATAGATGATAAAAGCACAAACACACATACCTTAACTGACTGAAATGTACACTGATTAAATGTATAACTGAGCTGCACAAGAAAGGATGGGGAAGAAAAAGATGAGAAAAGAAAAATAAAGGAGCAATTGCTGCAGCAGAAAGGTGGTCGCAGATTGCAATCTATCAACAAATATATGACTCTGAAGGCTCAGAGAATATAAAAAAATAGAAAACAAGCATCAGACTCAGGAAAGTCATAAAAGTAGCCCAGTCGTCCACCAGTGGAGTCAGCCTGACTCCCTCTTTGCCCTTGATCCCTCAAAGGAGCGTTGGCTCTCTGGAGACAGCAGCAAAAGTGGAGAGAAAAACTCTATGGTGGCTTGACTGTGAGGTGAGTGTAGCGGCTGATGGAGATGAGATCAGTTGGTTTGAAGTGATCGTATGTGAACTCACAGGCGTCTAAAGCTTCTTCCCAGCTGGGCCAGCCAAGCATGACTGATGGGCAACAGTTGCCAACCCACTCCTTCAATTTGTGAGAAAATCAGAGGAAGAAGTCGGACTGGACGTGATTATTTGAAGATTTGAACAGTGCGTACTGCAGAAGAGTGGGCCGACTGTGACTACAGTCACACAGAGGGATGAAGAGAGGAGAAGATGAGCATTGACAAAAAAAATTGTCATGTGCACTGTCAGCACAAGGTGTGAAAACATCTCTTGGCCTCCTTTTGAAACAATTTGTTTGAAAAAGAAATGTGTAGGGTGGTGTAGTGGTTAGCACTGTCGCCTCACAGCAAGAAGGTACTGGGTTTGATTCACGGCCTGGGGCCTTTCTGTGTGGAGTTTGCATGTTCTCCCCATGTCTGCGTGGGTTCTGTCTGGCTTCCTCCCACCATCCAAAAACATGCATGGGGATTAGGTTAACTGGCTAATTTAAATTGACTGTAGGTGTGAATGTGAGTGTGAATGGTTGTCTGTCTCTATGTGTCCTGTGATGGAAACTTGTGATGTCCTGTGATGTCCTGACAACTGGAAACTTGTCCAGGTTATACCCTGCCTTTCACCCTCAGACAGCTGGGATAGGCTCCAGCCCCTCTGCAACCCTATGAGAGGATAAGCGGTAGAAAATGGATGGATGGAAGAAATGTAGGAGAAGCCTTGAGTGGGTGATAGAAGAATTTTGCAGCCTGCTTTAATGACACAAGTCTGTGCTGAACAAATTAAAGTTAACAAAAGACAAGGTTTAACTGTACAATTTCTTATTTCGGGAAGGGGTGACATACAGATACAGAAATCATTGTTTGTTGTGTGCTTATCTTTGTGTGTGCCCCACATGGTATTCAATTGAAAACCTTGTTTGTTTTCCTCTGCGACAACGGAGGAATGTTTTTGTGTTGACAGTATGTGAGCATAAAGCACAGCGGCCACAAATATTTCCCTCTGGAGGTTGACAACACAGTTGGAAATCTTATCGTCTTTATTTCATGTGGGAGCTGAGTCAGTCAGTAATGCATTAGAACACTAAAGGGATGAAGCTGCTTTTTTTGAAGTTTACACCTTTTTTAAAAGTAAAGTTTTAATGACTTTTTAAAAGCACTGGGTCCAGCTAGCAAATGTTAGCATGCTTAGACACCAAGGTGATGAACATGACTAACATTTAACATGTTGGTGTTAGCAGTTAGCTCAAAGTATGACTGTGCCTCACAGACTTCAGCTAAACAGAGATGCTAGCTTAGCCATAGACTCAATAATACAATATAATGCAGGATAAACACACAAGATGATGCCTGCATCTCTCTGTGGCTGTACTCAAGCATTTTGCTACTTTATGTTAAATGATCGTAATGACATACAAGGCTGAAAGAAATGCTAATAGTTTTATATATTATAAACCACAGTGTTGGACAAATTAAAAGCTGGAGGTGTACAACAAAAAGGGATCGTCAAAGTGAGCGTAACACCTTCCACCCTGGCCTGGATTAACCAATATGGACAACTGGGAAATTGCCCAGGGGCCCACAACCTCTATAGGGCCCAGGGTGTTTTCTGCTTTTTTGCATGCATTTTGGTGAATGTGACTGAATTAGATGCTCACATGGCGCCTCAAAGCAGATCCTGCTTTACGTGTTTTTTCACCACATTTGACCATAATTCCCTAAATGGACATCTTGTTGTACTTCAATATAAACTGACTTCTTTTTGAAACCACCTGCATCGCCCCCTGCTGGCTGTTGGAGAGAATGCAAGTTTAAGTTGGGCTTCATTGCTGTTGTTCACAAACCAACGGGTGATGTCACGACACTTCTGTCCACTCTTTATATACAGTCTGTGTGTCAAATTATCTGGTTATCTCACGCTGATATGTTAAGCTACCCAAAGGAGCTGCAAAGTAGTGATGTGTCATTCTTGAAGAGCTGACTCCCGTCAGTAAGAGACGAACATTTGGCAGGGAGAAGACTGTTTTAATGGAACATCACGTGACCAATCATATGTGAGGAAAGACTAGGGTCATACCGTACTTTTGTAACAACGATGAGGTTTTAATGAAAACCCTGAAAATTTGTTTACCAACACACAAGTCATTCATAATTCCTAAAGTAGGATAGAAGATAGAAGGCGTGACAGTGAGCTGAGACCATCTCCTCATTGGTCAGCCCGTATGAGGCGTGTCAAAGATGATGGAAATCAACATGCAATGAGTGGGTTAAGTCACGCAGCGCGTCAAGCAGTACTATACAGCTCAAAAAATTTAAACATGGAGACGCTAAGTGGGAGCGCTAAACGGAAATTAAAAAAGTAACAGGACATGGATGTATTTACATGCATTTGTAGTTCTATGAGCATCTGTACATGAAAATACACTTGATGACAGTATTGCGTATATTTACTGTATATTACTGTACTTTATTCTGTATTTTGCCAGATTATGGTGATCCTGGGGCTGTGATGATGGGGCCCTTGAATATTGTTACCCAGGGTACAGTGAAGTGTTAATCTAGCCCTGCCTCCACCTGTTACTATACGTGGGACACAGGGGGGTTTAGACTCTTCTTGGTTCAATAAGCAGCAACTCTGACTAATTAGCCTTTCAAACCCAGTGGTTGTCACCCATATCACACACAGCACATTACCTAATTAGTGACTGCACATTAATCATTGGGCACACAAAGACAATAATCACATATTCATGAGTTATCCTCGTCAAGATTATCCTGATTGGCAGAAGTACACAGCCTATCACTCTCTTTTTATCTGCGTTAATTTTCTAAGGTAACTAGCATACTCAGCTACGTACCAGATATAGAGCTGCAACCACACTTTTTATACGACAGGAATGTTTGCAGCTCTAAAGCTCCCTTGGTGAAGAAGCAGCTGCTCAATTAACTCTCATACAGAGTCAAACTTCAACTCACAATTTATAGTTATCAAGTATAGTTGACTTAAGTGTAGCCACTGGTTGACATTATGTGGGAGCTGAGCGCCCATAAGGAGGTGCATGAGCTCCCATGAAGACAGTAAAATCTTACATCTGTGGGAGTCTTATCTTGAACAACAATCATTTTAATCACACCATGTAGTGGTAACACTGTTTATCTGTTTTGGAAACATTTCTCAAACTTGAGTGTAGCTCATGACTGAACCTTGGATGAAGAAATAAAGATTGTGTGATTGAGGCAGCACAAAATCATCAACCTATTAAAAGACACAGTAACATAATACCAATCGAGGCTTTAACTACACTCGTTACCTGACAATATGTGAGTTATGGATTGTACGGTTGTTGAGACATTTATTTTGAAACCAGAAGAACAGGAACTTCCTTGTGGCACAAGTCAGTTATAATGATTCCTTTGGACAGCATGGATATATGTACCCAATTTCACTGCAATACATCCAATCGGCCAGAACTGGAGAAACATGAATATGAACAGTGAGAGGGATGAGGGGCGGGGGGCACACCTGTATAACATAAATAATGTGAACACAGCTGAACCCAAACTTGAAGTGTGTAGTCAATGATTACACATCATGATGACACCTATCTGTCTCTCTCTGTCACTTTCACACAGAAGAAACTGGTAACTGTTTGAGGGCTTTAGCGCAACAGTGCAGTAAAGTGATCTGTCTGTTGCTCCATTAGCTGTTATCCATCATTAGCAAGTGACTCGTACACTGACAGTAAATAAATACTGAGCCACAGCAGGTTGACACTGCTATACAGCTCTCATTGTACATTTGTTATCCGAGCACACACACCTTTTTCCGAGGGTATATACAGCAAATGGCACCACTTTGATTTGACATGGCACAAAGTGGCAATGTGGGGTCTGATCTGTCTAAAGGCTCCACACTACCTGTATTGACACCCCAGCAATACTTCCCTACAGACTGATGCAAGATGTCTTTGTTTGTGTGGGTGTGGTCATTTTATCATGACTTTCCAACATGATAAAGTTAAAGAAAATTGCTCATGATTGACTAATAATAAAAAAAAACTCCCTTCAGAGATGCAGGTGCTTTAGTTCTTCTGCTCAGGCCTTGATTGACATTTCATTTAGCTCTGTATTTTTATTGAATACAGAAAGTTTAGGAAACAACTTAAATCCTTCAATAGATTGTGTAAACGTTTCTGTTTGGGTGCGTTACCAAAATGAATATATGTAGTTTCAACAAATAATATGATTTTGCTGATAAATGGCCAGAAGACATGAAAATGGTTGAACAGAGCTAGACATTGTCATTGATATGTATGGTTGTCCCTTCAAGGACATCTTCTATGGGCTTTCCATTGAGCTTGTAAGACACACATTCACTGTGAAAGAGACAAATGAATGCTAATTAACTTGCATTAGGGAGTCATAGCAATAATTCAGTGAGTGGGGTTTACTCCATAAACATACTAGTTTTCTGGAAAAGCTTAGAATGATTTTTTTCAACATGATGGTTTCACCATAATTTAGAGTGAAATGTGTCAAGAATCATGTCCGGGCCACTTCTTTTCAGTGGAGCGCTTTCTGAGAGCACATAAGCATCATTTGGAAACAAATCCAATCAGCAGACATTAGAAAAGAGGTCTCCATGTGGTGCTGCTGCAACCCCCAATGTGTTTGGCTCTGTGCCGCATAACCTGCTGTGAATCAGAGGGGCTCCATCCATCATTCAAGAACCTGGTGTGGGTGCAGTTGACAACAATCTAACTTAGTCTGCAACGGCAGCAAGCTGAAAATGTATTACCTGTGTCATGCAAAAGGAACTCTTAGTATAGTTTAGCAAAATAAAATAAGAATAAAAAAATGTGTATTCACACACACCGACCTCCTGCCCTATGAAATATTACATAAGTGAACCAAGGCCAGCTTGTGTATTGTAGGGCATCTTAAGTGCCTTAACCTTTACATCAAGGGAGACACTGAAGGCATGAACACTTAACTATACAGGTGGTAACTGGAATGTGGTCCATGCATATACTATTTATGACTGAAATAATTTGTATGTTACTCTAAGGAATCTTGTATAGTTATTATATAATAGTGAAACAGAAAATAGCCTGCAGACAGCAACCGCGAACACACAGGTACTTTCACTTAATTAATACAGTCAGGTTGTTCAAATGATGGATGTTACAAGCTATTTGTCATAAAAAATCAGTTTATCATCAAAAACATTTTGCAGCAAATGTAATGATCTCTGAATAACTGATGTTAATAAAATGATCTGTTATTACTGAATGTATGACAACATTTTCCCTCTTACAGTTTCTATGCCACAGCTGCTTGTAGCAACTAAAGCATTATTACTTTATGCATTATACTTGGTTGATCCGGTTCTTGATTAAATAATGAAGAAGTCAACACCAACTGTGAGCACAAGACTCTTTTTAACTCCACACTTTATACACCCCTATTAATTGTAACAGTTTTCTATTGTTGAGTTTGGAGAAAACCTGTCCAGCCTTTAGGGCTCTCAGCTTCTCTGTGAGTCAAATCACTTAATCTTCATATTATACTTTAATGAGCTGAAGCCAGTCTTCCTCATCTCCTCCAACAGGAGCAGCCTGACGAAGACCCGTATTCTTACCTTTTATTACTTAAGTAGTACTTAAGTTTCTTCTTACACTACTTATTACCCTCTACTTACCAACCCGACCTCTTGTTTCCCAGTCTTACACCAAACACAACACAACACTATAGTTGTATAATGGTAAAATATTTTTGTTTCTCAGTAAATAATAGTAAACCTGAATTTCTGACTTACTTCTGTCTTTCCAGCAGATGTTCTCACAGATGTTGCTACAATAAGCAGAACCTTTCGTTTACTATTAAATAGCACTTGGGCTGTTATTGGGTTTGTTTTTTTCACTTCCCCGCTACAAAAAAGGCTTTTGCACAGGGTACATATCTATGTTTTTGGGTTTATGGATTATTTATGGAGCTGTGGGCAAAATAAAATAATGCATTCAATCTACCCACAGAGTATCCACAACTGAGATAACATGTTTAATCTGTATCCAGTCCCATCTAAGGAGCATTTTACACCTGTGTTACCAGATGATAGAATCAATATCTTTGCTCAATAAATCAATAAAAAAACTTTCAAGTAATTTGCTCATCTGGTTATCTAAATGTGTGAAATGTTCTATGACTGATCGGAGCAGATTAACACACAGTTAAATCCATTTCGTACACTTTTATGCCTAGGTATTTTTTATTTTGAAAGAGCAAAAAAAGATGTACTGTATGTTTCACTTCTCAAACTCTCTAGGGAAGTCCTTAAATAAAAAATCAAAGAAATATGAGTGATGATTTTTCCATGTGTCCATGTGTCCTGACTTCCTACAGAGCATCATCATAAAATTCGATGCAACACACAACGATCGTATGGAGACCCAAGAGCATCATCCCCAACTTTCAGTGATCAATCACAGGCTTTTAATGGGTTTCTATGCATTAAATCTTCAAAACACATGTTCAAAATATCAATAGTATTTATTTTTTCTCATCCTCTGGACATCCTCTGTCCATTAACAAAGAAAAAGTGCTGTCTGAATTGTTAAAGCTGGAACAAAAAATGCATAACTGCCTTTGCTTTGTGGCTCAGATTAATTCTCTTGAGAGGTCCTTCTGTAATCAGTGCTAAATAAATGCAGATATTAGACAAACAGATAGCTATGATGATGAGATGCTCATGTCTCATCTTGACTCACAGTGCCCCTGAATGTAGTTGGGTGGGTGCTGATGACCAATGTTTATCCCTCACCAACGCTTAATCCTGCCAGGCTTCCCAAACAATCTATCAATGTACTGAACAGCTTCAATCAGCGTCTTCTGGTGCAGCCAAAATCATCCTGGAGGATTTTAACAACTCTATGCTGTCCACATACTGTACTTGCAAAAAAGGCAGCTAACAGCTCTCTACAGAAACCACTTGGAGGCATCTCAGTCCATTTTGCCCACATACAAACAGAAACATGGATGCAGTTCATGTGTGGGCACCCAGGACCAGGAATGAGTTGAGGCCATGACTCAAGCTGGCAATCTGAGGCAAGCCTGGCAGGGTCCTCACAGCCAAGAGGACCACACAGAGGAGGGAAGCAGCATTTTGTCACTAACCTGTAACCATTTACCATCGGTATGACACTCAGGACTTCAGTGCAACAACAGAGAGACTGAGGAAGTAACTCCAGCACCAGACTAAGGAGAGGTCAGTCATTATTCCTCACTGAGGAGGCTCAATCCATCCAAAGCCCTGGGCCTGGAGGGAAGGCGTGCCCAAAAGAACTAGCCAGTGTTTTCTCTCCAGTAAAACTTCATCCTCTCACTGTCGAGGCGTGGCAAGATGAGGCCTATCTCCAAAATCAGGCTGAAAACTACTGACCTTTGACCCTCACATCAGTCTTGGTAAAGTGCCTGGAGGGACTTGTGCGACCCCACCTCCCCCCTGTCTCAGGTAAGCTTCAGTCCTCTGCAGGTTGCCAAAAGATAAAACCAGCAGATGCTACTCAACCTGGGGTCCCAGCTTTGCAGGGAGCATCACTCAACCCTCCTGCATCTCTGTGAGCAGAGGACATGACGGGCTCGAGCCATCCTGCCAGCTACTTTCAGATACAGCCTTCAGGCAAAAGCCATGGCCTTAACTGGAAGAAGTGGACATTAATTCTTTCATGTCGTGAAGAAATAAGCTGTTTGTGGGTGCAGTTTTCAGCACAGTATAGCAACAAACTGACCTTTCATGCTAATGAATGAATGATTTTCATTTTCATTTTTTCATCAGGCTGTATTAACAGAAGGCTGTACTAATAGATGGGTAGGAAATGAAAATCTCAATTTGCTAAAATATTTTGAACTGTACTGTACATATATGCATCATGCATGTAAACACAGGGAAACCCAAACAATGAGACTCAATTGGGAACATATCTCTTTATTTAATTCATGTTTTATGATTTATAATAAAGCCACAGTCAGTTTTTTTCCACACCCACAGAAAAGCTAAAGCTAAAAATGTGCAATAATCTTTGAAACATTATTAAAACTTACTACAAGTAAGATTTAATATGTTGAGTTTTTTGTTATTGTTATTTTTTGGGGTTTCTGAGGCCTACAGTTTTTAATATGTTATTTTAGTGTTTTCTCAGTGTGATTTGTTTTTTTGACATATGAAGTTTGGAAGTGGCTGGCAAAGAGCAAAGCTATCAAATTTTACTGAGCAGTAAGCATCCTTAACATAATGAAAATGTGATAATGATATAAATACACATTAACCAACATTATCGCTTTTATTAAGTGCTTGTTTTTATTGCCCTTTTCTCCTTTTGATGTCTATATATGTCTGACACATGGGGCTTGTGTTGCTTTACTTTGTTTGAGTTTATTGTATGTAAAGGAGGTGGATGAGTCACAGCTTCATTTTATCAGTGCTCTGAGCTCTGCTTTCACTTTCTCTACTGAGTTAATTAAATTAAAGAATTTCATTTCATTCATTTTAATGGTTTTACACTATATTTGTTCACTGTGTGTGTATTGTTCATTTATTGTTTCTCTCCCTCAATCCCCCCCAGATAGAATAAAGATTTTAGACAGGTCAGAATTGATCAAGACTACAAACTATAGTTTTCAAGTTGCTGAAAGGAACTTTTAACTAGATATGAAATGGTCTCAGTTTAATACCTCTTTATGACAGACATAAGTAAAGGACACCATCGACTAGAGGGCTGCCTATTTCTATATCATTATTCTTGATGCTTTTCACTCTGGGTTTATTTACAACAGAGATAGAGAATTATATGTTTGGTGCCTTTTGATAGATGGTTATTCAGCATCCATCATCCTAAGGCAAGAATAATTTTCTAAATCCATGATCTTTCCAATGCCTTGCAGGAAATAACCAAATGTATACTCTTTTACAAAAAAGAGGAAGAAAAAAATAACAAAACACAAACTACAGTTATTTTCTGTCATTCCTGAACAGAAAGCTCACAGACCTCCTGATCTTTCCAGTGCGCTGCCATGATCAATAAAAACGTGTGCCACATCACTATACATGCTGTATATAAACACAGGAAGACTGATCTTATGGAACTGGACTAAAAAAACTTTGCTCTGTTTTGAGATCTGAGTGAGCAGCCCTGGAGCTTCACACGATAAATTCACGGGTCCATTGGAGGCTCATTTGACCCGGGTCAAAATGCCGCGACAACCCTTTCACACTGCATAAAAATTTTTGTGCATGCAAAAGAATGAATTAAAGCACTTGATGCTGGGTGCTTTTTGAGACAGACAGGCCAGGTGCTCTTCTTTGTTAAGCACTGTATACACACAGTATATTATTAATGTGCTCAGGGTGATGATATGAACTACTCTGACTGCCTGCATTGCAGGAATTGGGATCTGGAGGGGGTAAACATCTCAGTGTGCTTCAAATAAAGTGCTTGTCTTGTCAGATCATCGAACCTACACTATCTTTCTGAGGCAAACAATTCAACAAGCTTTGAAAACTTTAGGTTTGAACTTCTCTTTTTCAAGCTTTGAGGGAGGGCGGCTGTCAAAAAGCGTGTTCCCTCTGGGTGTTCAGACCAAAAACAGACCAGTGTTTCAAAAAAAAAAATGCAATGGGCTGTGTTGCTTCAGGTGAGACAGAATTGGAGCAGACTTTCCATCCTGCCTTCTAGTGTGGCCACTTTGAGCCTTTAGTGGCTCAAATTATTGCCCAAGTGTCCTTGGGCAATAAAGTGGAAACCCCATGAAAAAACTGCAGTGCGGGTGGGTTGAGTATTAGACAAGAGTAGTACAGGGAAAAACTCACATGGAAAAGCTGTGGGCGCCCATAAAAGATGGACGAGCTGTCTGAGTGGGTAACTTTGATGTTCTGCTATCTAACAAGTGTTCCCAGCAGGAGAACAGTGTAGTCTGACAGTACGAGCTGCTAACGCTGTTTGGAAACACCACTAGTACCTCAGAACAATAATAAAAGATATTAATTTAGCGAACCTAGATAATTAATCTTTTTATATCCGTCGACAATTGAATACTCAATATAACAGCATAATTATTTCCAGGACATGTGACTCCATATTAATGAGAAATGGGCTAGGGAACGTGTTTCCCTTCAGAGAGTTAATACAGTGGAAAGGTTCCTGAGGAAACTTTGTTGGAAGAGTTTTCCATTTTTTTCATCCACCTTCAGCAGAAGCAACACAGAACTATTAATCCTGACAGTTGGAGGTAAAACTATGCAGGTCATAATGGAAGATTATCCATCAGACTAAAGGTGGCAATCAGAAACACTAATCCATTTAGATTTGTTGTTCAATACTTACATTATGCAATATCTCACAAAAACTCCAAAGATAGAAGCCATATGACGATTCATAAATTATCAAATATAAGAAACTGACAAGCAAAGTTACCAATATATACGGTGAAGGATGCTCCATTACCGAATATAAGACTTTACATGAGACGTGTGCATAACTTAAATATTCTCCCAGTTATCTTTTTGTGGTACGTAGTTTTCATGGTATCATCAGAAAAGTAAGATGATGTAAAAACAAGCATGAGGGAAAGTTAAAGTCTGAGTCCCATTTGTAGTCACTGCAAATTTAAATAATATTTTTTTCATATAGTAAAACATATCAGAAAGGAATACAAGCTATAATCAATTAACACAACTGCATTTTTCTTTGTAGGGCAGCATACCTGCACATCAGCTCGCATTTCTTGTTAAAATTTATTCAGGCAGGTGCAGCTGTATCGTTACATTACGGCCTTCCCACAATTATGGCTTCCTCGTTTGACAGACAAAAATTCCTCATCAAACAAAACACCAGACAATGTGCTATCAGCCATGTGTAATAACCTGGTTAAACAACTCTCCTTCCTGTGTTTAAATGTGCACGAGAGCTGAGACATAAGGCATGCGAGACATTCAAAACCAGCATTTACAGTTAAACCTGTAATTTACATCAGGTGACGACTTTGATGCCACCTTTTATGTGAACATGCTATTATGCCACATATCATCAAATTATGCATGTTGAAAGTATAAATAGGATATGAAAATACAACCACAGTTGTGTGTCTTCTCAGTGAGTTACAAAGTTCTGTGGGAACTTTGACAGAGAAAAAGTATCCAACACATTTGTTTTTCCAGTCAGACAGAAAAAGAGCTTGAGCACAAAGCCGTGTCGTCATGATAAAAGGTTATTAAATTCCTTTGGAACAAAACATCAGGTCTGCATTTAGCAGAAGCACTTCATGACGACAGAACAACACTTCACTTGTTCATACTTGTCTGCAGGAGTCAAGAACCGCCCAAGCCCATCATGACGACAGCATGAGATCGGGTGAAGTGACTCACAGGGACTCCGCTTCAGGGAAAGAAACTCCCTGTGTGCATACATTACTTCATCTACAGCCACCCAGATTCAAGACGCAAGTAGACAATGACACACATATCAAGTTCTTCTTGGTACTTTTTAGGTGAGGCCACAACCAGCAGAGGTGTTTAGAAAGGAAGGGCTTCATATCCATGTTACACAAGGCCAATATCATGACCACATTTCAATGAATAAGTAACATGCAAGAGAGGGGGACAAAACAGAATATTGTAATTAGATTAAAGCAGATAACATGTAATTTCATTCAAGTATTTTGCCTTAATCATCACATTAATTATGACAAAAATAATGGATTTAATTTCCTGACCTTATCTCAGTGATCGACTCATTATGACACCACCGAATAGGCAGGAAAAGGACATTCATTAAACTAAGCACACTTGTCTTGAAAAGATTTAATTATTGAAAAAAAAAAACAATAAGATCAGACATGCACAAGTGCACTGAAAAATCTATAAATTGTTCTTTAACAGCGTGAGTGGCTGTCAGACTGCAGTCTAGTCATTGTGTACCAGAACTGAAGCATAATAGTCTGTTATTAGGATTAATTAACTCTGTTGGAGGCTTGAAGGAATGTGAAAGTCTGACATTTTATCGCTTATATTACTTTAGCTGACCATAAATATGAGCTACTGTCACCAGCTGGTTAGCCTAGCTTAGCATAAATACTGTAAACAGTTTGAAACGGTAGGCCTGGCTCTGTCCAAAGGTGACATCATCGGTGGATTGTTTTTACACTTTTGCAAAATAAGATAATCTTTTAATTGTCGGACAAATGGGGAAATTGACAGTGTTACAGCAGTAAAGTGGATAGTGCAACAATAAGAAACAGTGACATAACTGAATAAGTGTATCAAGTAGAGTAGAAACATGTATCAAAATAATAGGTAACAAATGTAAGTAAACAAATGTATATTAGAAAAATATGTACTGCACTAATAACCACTAAGATGTAACATGTAAATGAGTGGGATTTTTTCCCTCCTGGTTTCCTTTCTTTATGTTAAGCTAAGCTAAGAAGCTGTAGCTCAATCTTCAACATACAGAACTGACTCTCATCTAATTCTTGACAACAAAGTGCATTTACTGATTTCCTAAAAAAACTATCTATTCCTTTGAGTATTCTTAATGCATGAACTGAATTATTTAGCTCTTTCTCCAAATCCAGCGGTTGACTAGAGAAAGTGTCTTTGTGAAAATCATCAGTACAGTGTGTATGTGCGTGTCCAGGCTTTTAGTGATGAGGTCAGTGTGTGTGTGTGTGTGTGTGTGTGTGTGTGTGTGTTTGTGTGTGCTACATTGTCATTATCCAAATGTTATTTCGAGCCTCAGGATATTTTACGTACAAACCTGGACTGACCTGAGAAATGCTGTGGGGGTGATTACGGTGATACAAGAAATACTCTTTCAAACACTAGTTTCTCCACGCCGAGTGTCCAATTAACACTTCTGAAGCAGTAACATTTGATTCAGACAATTGAGAAAAACTCTCACATACCTGCACTGGGAATTAAACCTCCAGTCAGAATTGCTTGAATAATTTATCACATTGCTCTCAATTTAATATATGGCGAAGGCAAATTAGGTTTTTCACCCTGAAGAATTTGTACCTACAGTATAGCAAGGCTATGATGAGCCAGTACCATATCTCACTCAAAAGAACTACACATATTTCAGTTGTTTGCTAGTTCACTTAAACTTATGATTTCTGCTTGCAGGCTGAAGGATATGTAGCTGAATGCAAACCATATTGAATTCATATCTCCTGAATAAAAATAGCTGCATATAAATTGTGAATTTGTATAAGAATATTTTAGAGGAGTTTTCTGAAATGTGAGACTCTTTACAAAAGAAGCCTGTGACTGCTTTGTGTTATGAATGGATGAGTGTGGTGTGAGCATCAACAGAGGACCTGTTTACCATAATAATATGTGCTTTTCACAATCAAAAATTCATGAAGCCATGAACACACTATAAATATTCATGGTTCAGAGAGTGAATGTAAAGATTTATTAAAAATGTCAACTGCTGAACAAGGTCAACATGGAACCCTGAACACTGTGACATGGCTTAGACAGCAGCAGCTCTTCACCATAACCAAATACGTTAAATAATGTGTTCATTTAGTTTTCTGATGTATTCAGTCATCCTGTGTTCAATAATTTACACAATAAGGATAATGAAGGAAAAGGCACTAAATCGCATCCTTCCTAGCCTTGTTTGTCCCCGCCACCCACCACCACTTTGGATGGGTCCATCCAGATATTTCAGCCACATCTGAAGTGAGATCAAAGCGACTGGATCTCTGGTTTATTTAAGTTTATTTGGGTTTCAGGCGGTTGAGTCCTGAAATGTCTGCATGCGACACAAGTGTGTCATTTTAAATGGACTTATAAACCGCTTTTGTCCCCAGATACAAATCAAATGTAAAAGTATGCGTTATGATTTCAGTTTGTGCACATTTCACAGCAGTGCACAACTCCGATGAGGTCCAGTACCATTAACCCTGAAGCATTCATCAAAGCCTCTTTGTGCCTGTCATTATTTCCGTCAGTATGCACTTTGTCCCTGAAGGAAGGAGGGGAGTGGCTAAATGCCCAAAACAGGTTTATGGCTGCCTGTGAGCAAGTTTCGAGCCAGTCCATTTGCATGTCAAAACTGGAATCCACACCCTCCTGTAGACTGCTTATCATGTTGAAACACCTCCTTGTCTTTGTCTCTTCCAGCTGGCAGTGTCTCCAAATATTGAACATAAGCTGAACATTCATAAACCTAGGAAGGGATACTCTGGGAGCTGTCAAGAGGATTTTCACAAAAGTTCACAGTCCAAATGTAAGTTGCTGTCATTGAGCATGAGATAATGTACAGTAGTTGTGACTGGCGTTCAGCAAGGAGCAGCGTCTCAGTAGGAATATCACACACCTCGTTTTTCAAAAAATTCCCTGAGCAGTGGGAGTTTGCGAGTAAATATGCTGTTTGTACAAGGTTGTGATGTAGGTACAATTCATTATATGGCAACAAAAGCTGCACAATGGTTCTCTCACAGTTTGGCACTTCAATTTGAAAAAAGAAATCAGCAGAGTTAATCTAAAGGACATGGAAAAGTTGTCTGAAAACATAAACATAAGATTGTATAAACACAGCAGCAGAGTCTATCATATAGCCTACATTTGAACAAATACCATATATAATACAGGCGGTGAAACTCACCTGTTAGCTCAAACTGTCCCATGTCAGGGTACCAGCAGTGTAGCTGCTATAAAATCACAGATGCTCTCTTGACACTCACATGTGTCAGACATGACAGATCATTCCTACTAAAGAGAAATATTTCAATCTATAAAATGTTGGTGATTTCTGTCTGACAGAAATGCATGATTGCTTTCATCCAGTGAGGCTTTATTTCCAACATCAAATATAATATAATTTTGAGTACTGTAGTGGTGAAATCAAATCATTAAACAGAAGTTTTTTTTGTAATTTTTTGTAAATATTTTCATTCATTCAACCACATAAAAGCAGCTTTTTATTTATTTTTTTTTGTCAAGGAATGATTTAAAACATGGTAACAACTTGGTCAGTGAATTATGGATTAACAGTCTAATATATATGGCACAATATATTTTTTTTTTACCCCACCTTAAGTTCGAGGATCACTACAGGTGTAGCAGTAGCTTTTCTTGCTTCGGCATTCAATGCTAGTCATCCTTTAAATCCAGACTGTGAACAAGTTCAGCGTCTGACAATAATGAGTCAGTTTTCATGATGTGGCTTGTTGGAAGCAAATTTTATTTTTTTATTTAATCCACAGAATAACAGGCATGCAGTGTGCTATATGATACTGTTAGATAGTGTCTGGGTGGATAGATTAGATAAATAATGAGTATGTATAGCTGTGTTTTTAAACTCAGACTAGCATTAGTGCCGTTTTATGCCTTTGTGTGGAACTGTCAAAACTAGCATGAGGTAAAATGTATTTGTAAAGTCACAGTGACCCTGACCACCGGAAGTGAATTACTTCATCAGACCACAAACACTGTTTACAACTTTGATTACCTTTACAAGATAACATGTCATTATCTACTATCCTCTTGATATTTACACTGTGATGGCATAATATAAGCTTCCCAAAAAGTTTACTTGGTGTCATTACACTGAATAAGAACAAGTCTCTCAGCATTTTCCACAATTACTGTTTGTTCTCTCATCATGTCATTGACTTTCATTACATGATAGGTCCTACTGAAACGCCCTGGAGTGATGGAGTCTCCGGAGTTTTCCCTGCTGTCATCATTGAGGGGAGAGTTCATTTCAGAGGATTACATTCAACCCCACTATAAGGAGTCATATCGGCTGGCAATTGATCGCCTGGTCAGTGGTGGCAGAGACAGTTACCAGGAATTCCTCAAGACAGAACGTATCGGGAGCTTCCTCTCTGAGGAAGAACTTCTCCTCATCACTGAAAACGCAGAACACCCCCCACCTCAAAACCATGTGGAGGAAATCAACAGCCCACCGGACAGCCCCCCGTCCTCAGGGACGTACTGGCCCATCCACTCAGATGTGGACACGCCAGATTTGGAGATGGGCTGGCCAGAGATCATGCATGAAACCCTACAGACAAATATAGATCTGCTCTTTCATCCACCGAGACAAAACAACCCCACCATCAAAGAGGTGGTTCGGAAGCATATTCAGGATGCAAGACAGGTAATCCAAACTACCTGCAGCTTTATGTGCTCAGACAGAGCTTATGATGAGTACAGACTGACAATACTTTGCCTCTGTTTTTTCCACTGTGTTTGGGTTTGTGCTTCTCTAAGGTATGTAGGGAAGCACCTTCTCTCCCTCAGGGCTAGTCCACAGACATTTTTCTGCTATCAATTTCCAGTTGCAAGGAGTGTCTGCTGGGATTATTGAGGTCAGAATCTGGTTTTGCAACTCGCCATCACACGAAGAAAGTGTGGGAATCATACAGCACTACATCAGAGCCATATCCATTACGTAGCCTACGCCTCAGGTCTCACAACGTCACGATGAATCATAAACTAGTTTTGCTGCTCAAAATTGTGGTTAGAGGACAACTAGTGCTCAGCTGCACTGTTGCACCTAATTAGACAAACATACACAGCAAAGGGCAGAGAGAAAGGTCTGGAGAGAAGACAGTGTCAGCTCAAAAGAGCTAATGAAACCCTCTCTTGTCCTCGTAATTACAAACCAGTGTGGTGTAAAATAATTCAAATGAAATGCAGATAAATATGCCACTGAGCAGCTACGATGTGTCTCTCTCTGTTGAATCATTTTTGGATGTTGCAAAGCCTAATTATTAAGGAGGACTAACATTCACTCATGGTTGATCATGATGTACAGAAATCTTACACACAGGAAATTAAATGAGGGGAAGCATATGATAATGGATGGACTGGTTTCATTAAAGAGCTCTTCAGCACCTACTGGAACACAGTGTGGTGTTGCTGCTTCTTAAAGTTCAATATTCTCAAACTGAACATCTGAACGTCTGTATTGATCTGTCAAAATCATAATGACTGCACATGCATTGTCTGTTTATGATAAAAAAAAAAAAAAAAATTTTTGTTGGCATCACTTTGAGGTTTTCATCCATCTCAAGCTGTCAGACTCACATTATGCTCATCATGCTCATAAAACGATGGCCATGTGAGTGTGTTCCTAAAAAGGTCATTCACAGTTTTTCCAAGTGTGAACTGGTTAAATTTGCACAGAGCTTTGGCAAGTTGTTGAGCGGATCATAACTCATTCATTAATTCCTCTTCTTCAGGTCATTGCTATTGCCATGGACATGTTCACTGATGTTGACATATTCAAAGAAGCTGTGGACGCTTCTGTACGAGGAGTCCCGGTCTACGTGCTCTTGGATGATTCCCATTTGAAAAGTTTCCTCACAATGGCTGAAAATCAAGATGTCAGAATTCAACAACTAAGAGTAAGTACTGGATTTAAAATGTGCACATGCTTTTCTGAATTTTATTAACTTTAATTATAATAGCAAATTCTTTGTTGGTGTTGTTGTTGTTGTTGAAACTAAGGTTTAGAAAAGGGCATATTTTGAGGCTGACAATGTGAAATGAAGCACTGAGAAGCCATATTTCTTGTCCACCAAAGATGCAAATATCAATTGAATCATTTGAATAGTTTTTGTTTTTTTATAGTAAGTACTGTACAGGTTTCTCCTGTTTTTTTGGGTGGAGTCATAATCATTTCTCTAAGCAAGTGCTGCTAAAGATTCAAACACACCTACTGAGTGTTTGTCACATTCCAGCAAAGGCTGCATACTTCAAAACTTCACATTGCACAGTAATAACATCTGTTATTCTCAGATTTTGTTTGATGACTGACATACTTATTCTTCCCCTCCACTATAAGATTTCACAGTGATTGTTTTCCTGTCATTGCTCTGACCGCAGAACATGAGGGTGCGCACTGTGAAAGGTCAGGATTACCTCTGTCGATCAGGAGCTAAATTTCATGGAGCAATGGAGCAGAAGTTTCTTTTGGTCGACTGCCACACGGCGATTTATGGCTCATACAGGTAACTATAACTGCAGTGGTTGAGTTTACTGAGGCATAAACTAAATGCATTCATAAAGCAAACTACATTTACTGACATGCTGCACACAATCGCTGCAATCATTTCTTTTTGATGCCTTTTGAAGAAGCTGACTGAGTCCTCTGAAAATGTGGCAACACAAAACAACTTTTTACAAACAAGTGAAACCTTTTAAAATCATTTTTGCTTTGTCTTGTACTTTTTCATCCTCGTTGGATAACAAGTTAAATTTAACTTGTTAATTAATTCATTTTTCAACACATAAAGCATCACATCAGTCTGTTTTCTCCACATGAAACCAATAAAATTTTCCATGTTTGTTCCCAGCTTCACGTGGTCATTTGAGAAGATCCATCTGAGCATGGTGCAAGTCATCACAGGCCTTCTGGTGAAGTCATACGATGAAGAGTTCCGAACGCTCTACGCCCGGTCGACTTCGCCAGCTGAACTCTGCCCCCCGGAGGTTTTATTCCAACTCAACGGGCCACATGGGCTACAGATCTTGCCCCCCAAAATTGAGCGGAGGGACCAGCTGAGGCACACTCTGGACACAGTCTATAGGAAGACTTGCGAGAGGAAACTAGGTGCCAGAAACCTCGAGGAGAGGCTCTTTGAAGAGGAGCCTTACGAGTTTGGACCCTTGATTGAGAACGGGATTGACATTCAACAGCTGCCCCAAATTCAGTCTACAGAGTCAATGAACTTCTTGAAAAGGCACAGCTACGCTGGAGAGAGACAAGACGGATATATACCGCAGAACATCAGGCCTAGAGCCAGCAACTGGAATATCTCTAGAGAAGCAGGGAACAGTGGTGCAGACCACTACCCCATGGACAGATACTTACAAATGCCACAGATGCACAGAGGTCAAAATGTGCGCCAGTCTTACCATGGCAACGACAAACAGTTTCTGTCCATGCACCAGAACATGCCAACCTTAGAGAACACATCCAAGTCGTTCATGCGCACATTGAGGATTGAGGCATATCTCAAAAACCCTGACGTCCCATTTGGAGACTCCTGTGACTATTTAGACCAGTTTGAACAGCAGGACAAAGCTAACTCCTTCATGCAGGGAAGAATGAGGTCGTCCCTCGTTTTTAGGTCCACCATACCGGAGCAAATGGAGCTGAACAGACACATGAACTCCTCTGCTGGTATTAACTCCTCAGCAGCACTGAACACTCCTTTGCATTACTCATCCATGCAGTGGAGTCCAACAGCTATGGCTGAGAATAGAATAGGTAATGAAGAGTTCATGTTAAAGAGAAAAAGTTTGCAAATTTTGGATGACAATCGGAACAACGCAGGCTACGGTCCGGGTAGGAACTCTTACCACTCTGCATATGCTAGCTTAGGCCGAGCTAAAGGTGGACACATGATCACAAACCCAGACATTATGACAGATAACTGGAACAAAAGGCATAGTGTGGCAGATCCAAGATCAAACGCTGAGTACCCACATGAATCCTCAGGTCACATGTATGAAGCTTTCGCAAGGATGCAAGTGAACAGAAGCACAGCAGGGATCAATACACAGGGTGGAGGATACGGGTCAAAACTTAAAGAGGATCAAAGATCTGCTTCTCATTATGATGTCAAGAGCATCACAGAGACAAAATGCCCTGGTACACCAATGTGGCAGGAGCCGCCATCCAGGACTGTGTCTGCAGCAGCTTTAGATGTTAATAGCAAGAATTTAACACCTAAATCCAACAACATGGGCTCCCACCATTTACTAAAGAAGAGTTCCAAGAAAATAAGATCGTTACTGAACATACCAGAGAAAAAAGAGGATTCAATAGGAGCCATAGACACTCTGAGTCTGACGTCAGACTGCAGCACGGACACCATAACAGCTGAGGAGGAGAAGAGGATGTTGTATCAGCAAAGCACAATCAACTCTGTCAGGTCGTCCTCAGAGGACCAGAGGAAACGTATAGAGGACGACCATCGAGAATCTTCAAAACCTCGATTCAGAACTGAAGAGCATCAAATCCCACCGCACTGCTCTCTGCTTAAACCCACTGCACAGAAGAAACCCAGCATTTTTGACAGAAGCGTGAGGCCTGGCCTTGACTCTGCAAGATGGAACAAAGAGCGAGGAGCAGAGACTCGTCTTTACAGCAGGTTTGAGCCCTTCTGCTCGTTGGAAAAGAAGCACTCAATGCACTCCACACACGGCTTTGGAAGCACACACTCTCAGGAGAAAACCAAAGGCCTTCCTAAAGGCGAGGCAGCTATTGAACACAACATCACCCGAGCTGCACGAGGGCACCATGAAAATAAGCTGGAGAAATTCATTCACAGAGTGGGAAATTTCATCCATAAGAACAAGTAGCTACACATGTCACTTATTACCAAGGCACATTTGACTCATGATGTTTGTATTCTCAGTTGGTCTTTATTTCTGTTTTTACCAAACACTGTTTACAACACATTTTGACCTTCTGTGTTATTCTGTACAGATGCACTGATATATACAGTACTATTGAAATGAAAATATGTTTTATAAAAAATATAGACCTTTGTACAACAAAAAGTTGTCTCCCCTCCTCTGGCCATGACCCACAGCAATAAATTCAAACAATGAATGCAGCAGTTGTGTCAAAATGACAAAGAAGTCATTGCTGCAAATGTAGGCATATGTGCACGTTGTTCCCACGTTACAGGTTGCAGGTTTTCTGAATGCTATGTGGGTTGGAATAATTTATTAAAATGGCAGCATAAACTACAGAGGCATTCCTCTGAACTATAAGCACGATTGATTTTTTCATTATTCATTCATGGTGACAGATCAGTGAGTGAAATAGTAGAGTTATTTCTTTAATTCATAAATATTCAGTCTTGACATAGAGGTACTCAGTAGTGCAGCTGAGCGTTCAGCTGCATTTTAAACTGTCATTTTAATGTTGCTTGCAAATCAGCTGACCCTCTGGGCTTTGCCACAGTAATATACAGTCATGGAAAAAATTATTAGACCACCCTTGTTTTCTTCAATTTCTTGTTAATTTTAATGCCTGGCTCAACCAAAGGTACATTTGTTTGGACAATTATAATGATAACAACAAAAATAGCTCATGAGAGTTTAATTTAAGAACTAAGGATTATTCATTTTCCATGGTTTTCTTGATAATAACCAAAATTACTTAAATTCTTACATCAATAGCTATGGCATTGTACCGCCAAAAACACTACTTTTAAGCATTCCATGTTTTCTTTTCTGTTTGCTTTAAACACATGATACACACAAGAGTTAATACTTGATTGCATAACCATTGTTTTTGATGACTGCAGCCATGCGTCTTGGCATGCTCTCCACCAGCTTCTGACATTGTTCTGCTGTCACAGCAGCCCATTCCTGTTGGACAAATTCAAACAAATTTTCTTTGTTTTTGGGCTTGTGGTTCTCCATTTTGAGTTTGATGATTTTCCACAGGTTTTCAATTGGATTAAGATCTGGTGATTGAGCAGGCCAAGGCATGGTGCGAATGTTGTGGTTCTCCATCCAGGCTTTAACTGACCTTGCCGTGTGGCAAGGGGCATTGTCTTGTTGGAAAATCCAGTCATTGAGGCAGGAAAGAGTTTTCCAGCTGATGGAAGAAGACTGTTTTCAAGGGTAGTCCTGTACTTGACCTGGTTCATTCGGCCTTCACACAATTGCATTTGCCCTCTTCCACTCAGACTGAAACAGCCCCAGATCATGACTGATCCACCCCCATGTTTTACTGTAGGGGCAAGACAGTCTGGGTTGTAAGCTTCTCCAGGCTTCCTCCTAACCAGTAAGTTGGCCGGAGTGGGCATCAATTCAAAATTGGATTCATCACTGAAGAGAACCTTAGCCCAATCATCAACAGTCCAATCCTTGTGGTCTCGAGCAAAGAGTAACCGGGCCTTCCTCTGCCTTTCATTGATGAAGGGCTTCTTGCGTGCTCTGTGTGACTTCAAACCAGCTTCAACAAGTCGGTTTGAACTGTCCTTGCCGAGCAAGTCACATTTCTCGACAGTGCCCACTCATTTTAAGGTCCCTGGAGGTCTGGCGACGATTCCTGACACAGGAGCGGATGAGTGCACGGTCATTTCGTGGGGTAGAAAGACGTTTCCTGCCACGGCCAGGTAGCAATTTGGTAGTGCCATGTTCAGCTTGTTTTTTTGTTGTAATGAACGGCTGTCTTGGAGATCTTCAGTTTTTCGCTACCTGTCTCTCACTCATGCCAATTTCCAGCAGTGCCAAGATGGCTGCCTTTGTTGCTTCACATAATTCTTTTGTTTTAGGCATTATGTGAGAGCTGACAACTTCTGAGTTGTGCTACGGCTTGAATGTAAGCAGGAAACCACTCTAGGCCTTTGCATGTGCAGTGCTGCTTGTGACATGAAATGGCCTCTTATATACCCTGGGAATCAATTAAGCTTAAGAATGTCAAATAGGACATAAAGTATTATGTGACCAGCTGCATTTTTTGTTGTGTTCATTGTATTATACGTTTAGTGGTACCAGATATTAGAATGAACAAGAAATTGAAGAAAACAAGGGTGGTCTAATAATTTTTTCCATGACTGTATATGGGAATGTAGTGGGTTTTTCCATTTTTTAAACCACAGAAGATCCTCTTTTAGTGTACTTTGATGATGCTGATAAAATAGAGATGAAAATAACAGACTGTGATTAATGTGTTTCTTCCTGTCTGCCATCTATCGATGAACCATGTGAATAATTAGCTAATAATTAGTTTATTTTCTAATTCAACCTAAATGTTTTGACAAAGGGGTACTTTGACAAATTCCATTTGAAAAATGGAAGTGACTTTTTTTGTGAAAAACTGCAGTTTTAATGCAGCTTCTACGTGTGGAAAAAGAAAGAGAATAACTGTCTAAAATTGTTGGTCAATAGAAAATGACCTGCACACTGGAATCACAGCTCCTTTTATCAGCTGTGTTTCAACAAAAAAAGTTCTGCAGGCATTTGATTACACAACCATATTTATTTACCATATCAATGATGAGTGTACAGACAAATATTGTTACCAGTGTGAAATTAAGCACAAAATAAGTCACACAAACAACGATTTAGGATTCAATGTCATGTCTTCTGTTTCATTACACCATTAATACAGAGAAGGAAGTCAAATTAAGCTGTGCGTGTTTTTAAATTAATTTCTATCCTACGCCCCACATGGCCCACAACAGTGAAAACAATGTCCTGCTGTACTTCCTATTCTTCCAATTACAGTCTTGTGTCTGACAAAAACAACAATATTTCCCAAGATGAACCACTGTGCCTGGGACTGATGGGTGTGTATAGAAGAGAAAGCAAAGTTTTATCTGAATGCATTTTGCACTCAGATAAATTTGTGATTATTTTGTGCAGGACAGTTGAATGTCCTTTTCCATAGTAATTTAATTTATCTGAATTGGGTATATACAGAGTTTATCCCTTGAGGATGGATATCATCTGCATCTGCGTCCTTTTCCACTGTGCTTTGTCAGAAATGTAACTTTAACCTCTTTCCTCCTTGCAAACCAACTTCCCTGTGAAAAGAAAAAAAAAAACAGAAAAATATCTGGATCTTTTTGGATAAACAAATAATCTGCTTCCGGTGACAATAACACATAAGTGATGACTTATGTATCAACATCAGCATCACTGTCACTATTCTATTCCATCATATTAGAACATATCCTACTGGATCCTTTCCTGGACAACGGCATGGATAATAATGTGATGCAATGCAGCAACAAAACGTCGTCCTCCGCCTCCACTCTATCAGCTGCAGATGTTTTTGCTTTGATGGCAGACTCGTGAGACTCACTTTGGCTACACCTGAAGCACATTCTCCACCTCCTGATACTGAGCTTGACAATGCTGCCGGCTCGCCGATGATCCTCATTGAAATGCAGCTCAACTATCTATCTGCTATCTGTGATTGCCCACGTACAAGTAAGCTATGGGAAGAAAGTAAGCACCCACTTGCACAGGCTGTATCTCTGACCAGTATATACGTACGTGTTGGAAAACTTGGCAGGTGGCTGCTTCTGCAGAGGAGATAATATAACAAGAAAAACAAATAACGACGAAGTTGCCTGCCTCTTTGTCTGCTCGTAGGTATGCATAGTTTTTAAAGATTTAAATATTGACGGTACCAAAGCAATTTTAGGTTTTAGACCAATCATACTGAGCCATCAGTTCCCCTTCAAACATGCATATATTCCACAAATTTAGGCGCTACTGAAACTTGCGGACCTTTTGAATTTTGTCTCTTTTCCTCCCACAAAGTAGAACCAGTCTGTGTGACATTTTGCAAAATTTCTGGCACTCAAAACAAGCTGATGAGCTAACCATGGGTGTGGCATAATACATTTCCTTCAACAGGTAAATGGGCACTTCAGAAGCTGAGCATGACATTGCTCTAAAGCCAATGTCTGTGTACACTGGTATGAATATTCACTGTCACTGATCTTATGTGGGACTAATGGGAGTGTCTGTGTGATGTTTACAGTGACATATTTTGTGAGGTTGCAGGTTGCATTGAGATTTCACTGTGATAAGCCATGAAGATAAAGATGGTAGATCAATGAGGAATAATTCAAACAAAGTAGCAGAAAACTAGAATAGTGAGAGACAAAAAAGGGAATAGGAAATGTACATCTACCCATACACATCATATATGGAGACTGCATTAAAAGACTCACAGTGTTTCCAGGATCTGTGTGGGGATGGACCTTTTTGTAATTTTGATGAATGATGAAGTGCATCCAGACGTTTTGCTGCCTCAGTTTTCTGTGAGCAAAGCACAGGTACAGAAGGGTTTGCTTCAAATGAACCCTCAACCTATGTCAATACAGTCAAGTACATATGCTCCATTTAGGACTGACACAGTTTAAAGTATGTTCATGCGACTCTGTAGTTATAATCAATCATAAAGATGTTTTTCATTCATGATCAGGGTTGCAATGTTCCGGATTGCAATTTCTGGACAAAGTGTAACATGGATTAATTGGATGTTATAGTCTTCACTCAATAATAGTTATACAGTGACTCCTATAACAGCAAAAGCCCACTTTCTACCCCACAGCAGCTCACAGCGACCATGGCCTTTATTAAAGTAGAAAAAAATAAGATGCTCCAGTCAAGGAAACCACTGTTATACAAGACGATTTCTCTGAAAACACTCTACTCTGATTTATTCAGTCATCTTTCTCTCTCTCTCTCTGTCCCTTTCCTTTCTTCTGTCCTTCAGAACCGACCCAAACCATAAAAACACATTTTATAAATACTTTAAACCGGGATACTGATTTGATTTCACAGTATTCAGGCTGTGGCCTGACACCTGCAGCATGATCTCAGCACCAGAAACCATAGAAGAAAACAAAATGCTGTCAAATTAGTGCTTTTATCCCTCAGTTTCCTTTAAAAATGAACCATTCTGTGGATTACTTCTTTGTACTTTATTTATTGTGTGTACAGAGTTTCATGTCTTCACTTGATGTGGGCTGATCTATGATTTAGAGGCTCTAAAGCATTATTCCAACTGAATATACTGTAGAACTAAATTGCTGCTCATTTGCGAACATTTTTCAATGCTGAACTTCATCTGATTAGCGGAAAAAAGAGCCCTTAGAGGCACAACGCTTGACTTTGAACACATTGCTGACTTATTTTCTTTATCTCATCGTAGTCATGGTAGTTTAGCAGGCTGAACTGATCAATGACAAACACAGGGAAAGTAATTTCAATGTCACTCATCACTCACAGATATTCTCATGGTGAGCAACGACACAACAAAAAGCCCCAGAGAGCACAGCAGGAAATGAATGGCAGGACTTCAGGAGGGTTAAACCTGAAAATGGGACCTGTGTCCTGATAATATTCATATGAAACACATTAAAAGTAACCGCCATGAAAAAGGTTAGACCTGGAGGACTCGTAGACACAAACAAGCTTTTGTTTGTGCTTTCACCAGTTTGACATGAAAACATAAAATGAATGGCCAACAGTGATAAATTATAACTATTCATGTCAAACATGAAGAACAGTAAATAGACTGATTGTTGACGGTCAAATTCATAAAATAAGTCACTCCTGACAGGTGCTCCAATGATGATAAAAAAACATAGAAACCAACCACTGACCTGCAATGCCTCAGTGATCATTCACCTCAAATAAGAAAAATAAATCATTAAATGGGCTTGTCATGGTGAGAGCAGCCTGTTTGTCCTGCATGTCACACAAACACTGAAGTGGAATCCATCATTAATATCTGAACCAAGGTGTGAGTTGATATATTGAGTTTCAGACCAAATCTGCAGTCATTGTGTCTTTACTCCAGCTGTGAGCTCTCTGAAGGGACATTCATCTGCACTGTGTTTGAAAGCTCTGCTTCTCTGGAGGCGACATTTGCTTAAAGATCTGCAGGAATGCTTCATGATCGCAGAAATTCAATAGTTAATCACGATTAATGACAGATTTTTTTTTTTTACTTAATTCTATCATTTTAAATTTCATACTTTTTAAGCCTGTATTTATAACGATTGTGTGTTCAACGATTGCATGTCACAACCGTACATTTCTTCACCCATCTAACAAGAGCTGTAGTTAACTTGTAGTTAATGTTTAGCTCATAGATGGTAGCTCAAACTTGAAGTACGTACTTGCTTGATACGTTAATTAGTTTTACATGGTGGATATTGCATTTGAGCTGTCGACTGAAGCACCTGGGAGTAAATAAAATTAATTAACAAACTATTCAGAGACGTGTTGCCGTCATCCTTTTCCATGACTGCAGTAAGAAGCAGGAAGCTGCAAGTAAGCAGCAAAATAACAGCAGTTATTTAATAATGATAAATGCATCAATTTTAATATATATAGCAATTATTACACAACTCCAAGCAAAATGTTTTTAGACTAAAAGTTTGATTGTTGAGTATGAAGATCCAGCCAGCTTGCTATACCAGCTAATCTATCAGCATCTCTAAAGCTTACTAATGACGCTTGCATTTGCTTAATCCATAACTTCATGTTTATGCACTTCATTGAAATTCTGGTTATGAAAGTAAATAAGCATAACTCCCTAAATGAAGAACTATTCCTTTAACAACACTTGTTGTGATCGAGATAGTGTTACAACTTCCCCATCATGCAGAGAAACTGAAATATACAGCTAAAACAAAATCTACAGAAAAAAAACAACAAAGAAGAGACAGAGTTTAAAAAATCTTTGAGACATTGAAAGAAGAAAATGCATGTTAAGTGATGTTAAGTGAAGTCTGGAAGGACGTACAAATGAAAATATCAAAATCATTCTGAATCCTGAATAAGGGGAATTTAATCCAGTGGTTGGTGCTCTTCTGATGGGCTATGCCAGATAAAAAAAATGGTTGGAAACCACCACTCTGATATAGCAGCGTGTGACACTGAACACTTTAAATTTGTGATTTGCTCCATTCTGACCTCAACTCTCAGCAGCATTTGTGCAGGTTTTTCTCACCGCAGGGCTCTGCAATTTTTATCTAAGGCAAAACTAAACTATCATCAATCTGACCATAATCAGCTCAAAACTGCTGCCTCAATGGACAAATCAAACTTTTCATACTATCAAACAGCGAGACCCTGGGATACAGTGTTGTGTGCAGATTCAGGACATTGGTTATTTTCCATCTATGACACTGCAGAATTACTCTTCCGCCTAAGACAGTGAACGCACCAAAGAAGTGTCAATAATGACTCTATAATGATATAAAAAAACATTTCAGTTAATGTAATTTAAGCATATTCTCCACAAATTGTTATCTATTCAATCAGTCTGTCTGCAATGAGGCAATTTAACCAATTTACTTTAATCAAAGGCACTACTGTTTTGACAGCTCATGCACGTTCCTGTGTGAAGTGGTCTCACATTGTCCTTGGTGTGTCCATGCCTTATTTAGAGGCTCCTAATAGGTCTGTGCACTGAAATCCAAATACAGAAAGATGTTTTGGCTTTTTTAGTCAGAACATATTGTTCTTTAAATTTACCACTTTCACAGCATGTTAGATGTTAAATACTGTGGCCTTCAGAAATTAGATGGATCTTGCTTGAGCCAGTGTGGTTTTTCTGTATTGGGCTACTGTAGAAATGTGAAGAGGACCCACTCCTCGTGCAGATACGAAGCGCTCATATAGGCCACTGAAAAGACAGTGACACTAAATAAATGTATATGAAGACTATACTCAATTTTAACAAAAAGCTCCAGGCTGGCTCTTTCACTAAATTTGAGTTTAGATTTAATAAAAAGATTGAAATTGATCAAAGAGACCCACTGCAGTGAGATATAAAGCCTGACATTATGAAGCACACATATGGGGCCAAATACCCCGTGGAGTTAGATGATCCTTTAAGAAAATTCATCAGATATATATACTACTATACTATCATCACACAACCAGTGCCATGCCCTCTGCTTCCACATCCCATTTCATCCTTTATTTCTCTGAGGGTGTGTGTGTTGTAGAAGTAGCTCATAGCTGCTGGCTCCCTGCAAACAGCTGTGTGACCCTGCTGTGGTCGCGCATGGAGACGCAGGACTGATCCGCGTCACGCTGACGAGGTCACTAAAGCGGTTTTATTATTATTTTTTTTTCCTCCAGTGCCGCGTCTTTATTAGCAGTGCGCTCTCCAACCCACGGTCAGAGCAGACACTGGGTAAACAGCAGGAAAACCAGAGACACAAACACATCGGAGGATGTCTGGCGTCACTGGGAATCTGGACTGCGAGGAGTGTTTATCTTCGACACATGTGTCCAACAGCACGGAGTCCACTGTGGACGACGACGACGAACTTCTGAGATACATCTGGAGAGAGTACTTACACCCCAAGCAGTATGAATGGGTCCTCATTGTGGCTTACATTATTGTGTTCTTCGTCTCACTCATTGGAAACTCGTTGGGTAAGTTGTGGCATGTTACGTCCTTTATCCTCCTCCCATTCATGCGTAATTGGTAATTATTCTCCAGTAGAAATACACTTTGGACAAGTTTTTTTTGACAATGTGAATGATACTAAAAGGAGAAGAAAGCACAGATGTGAGACATAAAATAGTGCAGTTATTTTGATGTGGGATGGCAGCTGGAGTGATGGAGAAGACTCAAGGAGGATAAATCAGAGCTCATCTCATCAGTGCAGCTGCAGTTGTTCAGATCTGGATGCGTTTGAAGATAGAAATTGTGTAAATTATAGCTCACTTCTCCCCTCACACAATGTGAAAGGACATACTTTGCTCTCAGTAACAAAGATGTTTTTTGCAGACACACATTTGTGTTATAATTTAAATTACTGCCATTTTTGTCTCGTTCCAATCAGATAAAATGATGGGGAACTGACAAGATGAAATTGTTTCAATACTGCATCTGAGACAGAATTAAAGGTGACTGAAAGTAAGCATGTCACTGCTTCAAATACAAAACAACAGTAGCAATTTATTGGGACACTACAGTGAACTATTTTGCAATATTTCTTTCTTTTTTGTAGCAGTGAGATGCAGTAAAGCTCTAACCTTCAGTCAATACAACCTGCGGCTTGATCCGCTCCACCTGTGTGTTTTTATCTCACTGCAGGATTTTTACTCAGTTGTCATTAATATAGTCTGTCAATGTCACGTTTTCCCAAAAGTTATGCCACACAATCTAGGCAAATCTGTTTTTAAAGTAAAAATATTTTGAAAGGAGCTAACATCATGTTCATTCATCAGTAGTGCCGGGTATTTCTTATAACACCACATGCTAAATCTTGCAGACAACTCACAGCAATAATCCATCCTGTCGTTCAGTTTAGTCCAGCAGGTCTGTCAATAATGGACAGACAGGCTGCAGATAATACGGACATGCTCAGTAGTGATCACCCTGATGTTTCCAGACTAATTGTTCAACAGTCACAGGTCAACTTAAACTTCCTGGTTTAGCCCTAAAAGCACAAATTGCACCAGTAACAGCAAGCTTGTACTTTGTATTAAGATTGGAAGATGTGAAATAGGCAGCAACACACTGGTTTGTCTTCTCCCTCCCACAGAAAATACCAGCCTAAATAGGTCTAGTAACTTCTTACACAATACTCCAACTGTGCAGAGCCTGTCCAGCAGACTGACCCTTAATACGTTCATATTTTTTTTGCATGTACCATCAGATGGGCCATTAGACAGAGCTGACAGGTTCTCATTATAGATGTCCCTGTTAGATGAGGAAGCGCAATGGAAACAAGTGCACACCAATCAGACATAACATCATAACCACCTGCCTAGTATTGTGTTGGTCCCCTTTTGCTGTTAAAACAGCCCTGACCTCTGACCCCTGAAGGTGAGCTGTGTATTCTGACACCTTTTCATCAGAACCAGCATTAACTTCTCTGCTCTGTTGGATCAGACCACCAGGACCAGCCTTCACTCCCCACCTGCATCAGTGATCCTTGTCCTCTCATGACCCTGTCTCTGGTTCACCACTGGTCCTTGGACCACTTTTGATAGATCCTGACCACTGCAGACCACGAACAGCCCACCAGAGCTGCAGTTCTGGTGATGATCTGATCCAGCCCTCTAGCCATCACTGTTTGGTTCTTGTTGTTAAACTCAAGTCCTGACGCTTGTACAGTTTTCCTGCTTCTAACATCAACTTTGAGGATAAAATGTTCGTTTGATGTCTTATATATCCCAGGTGCCATGATGAAGATAATCAGTGCTTTTCACTTCACCTGTCAGAGGTCATAATGTTATGCGTGATCATGCAAGGCTTTTGAAGTCATCTCAGCTTCCATTTCTTTGTCATGTTGTACATTTTGCAGTCACATAAAAGAAATCACAGTAATTCAAAACTGAACACAGTTTTCCTGTCTCACAGTTTTGGTTCAGACTCATTAACGTTTCCTGATGCAGCTCTGACCTGTTGTAAGTTAGCTGCCCACCACACAACCAAAGCAAGTGACTGGCCAGTAATCAAAGTGGAGCATTTAGCAGTTAAAATACCAAAAATAGAGATAAAACAGAGTGACTATTGGACTGACGAGTGGACACATTGAATATTACCATTGCATTGTGTTTGTCAGATGTTGAAAATGGCACATTTACCATACCTTTACCATATCAACCCTGTAAGGTGGTGTGTATACTGCTTGTTTTGCTGTAATTCAGATTAAATTATGCTTCTAATGTAGAGAGGCACCAGAGTCAGTTGGAGGCTTTTGCTCTGTTACAAGAATATCTTTGCTCATGGTACACCACTCCTGTTCCTCACTCAAATAAAGGCACAAACAATACTATCATATTAGAGAGAGCTTCACTAAATCAAACATGATTCAAAAATAGGACAAAATGTGGATTCCCGAGGGGAAATAAGCCTAAAAAAATATTGCTAATAATTAGTGTGGTAAAAAAATATTGACCAAAGCAGAGCAGTGGACTAATCAAGAGATCTAATAAAAAATAAGTATATAAAAGTGACAGAAAATAAGGCCTTGGTATCAACATTTTCATAACTATAATAAGTAATTCCGTTTTGACTAAAAGTGTGATCACTCTCTGTCACTGGGCTTTGTGTAAATACATTTAATATATATGATATGGTCATATCATTAAAACTATAAAAATGCTTCTATTCACTGAGTTGGTCCATTTTCCCCAGAGCTGCAGTGATGGAATATGAAATAAAACAGAGTTAACACAAAATTAGTAAATTAGGACTCATTCCAATTAATGTGATCATCAAAGCATTTCCTAATGGAGCTTTATTGGCAGCAGCGTGCAAAACCTATCATTTTTTAAATTGGAAATCATCCACAAATTGACTTAAATCAACATATTTAACTGTTGGCCTGATTATCCAAACTCTCATGAGATGCATCAAGCCAGTTAGAGACAGCAAGAGAGGAGGATTTTTATTCCAAATAAACCTGTCAATCTGATCAATCAAAAAACGATCTAAGGAAACATTCAGATGCTGTAGGACAAATCCTTTGGGAAATAGTGGAGAAACAACTTTTGTCTGCAACTTTGATTGAAGCCGTGATTAAAAAAAGCTGTGTTTGTAAAAGCGTGACTACATCCTGACAACTAGCAGTTCACTAATGATGTTTCTGACAATCGTGATTCATATTTGAATCAACTTCCTCCCCTCCTCAGGAGAGCCAGCACATTTCATTAGTTTTTTTTTTGTCCCCCACGTCTGGAAAGAGATACCAGACAAAAAAACCTGAAACGTGTTTCATTGCTACTATTGCCAAGAGCTGTTAAACTGCATTTTATTGTTAAACAATTATGACAGAAAGGAGCTATCCTGTTTTGACAGTTTGATCTTATGTCAGACAGCTGCTCAGCTCTGATTGGATGTTTTCCCTCAGTGTTATGAAATCTTGCAAATGCCATAGGAGCACTATAGAAGGAGGCAGAGGAATATGCTTTTTTCAGATAACATGTCTCCTGCACTACTGGCAGAATATAATGATGGTTTGTCCTAAAAAAAAAATTCCCCATCAAAGTTACCAGCTTCAGTTATCAAAATGTGCTTCAGGTTTTGATGCAGCGTCTTTAAATGTTTTATTGGGATGTGTACTCTCTCCAATCTGCTTTTCCTGTGTCTGAAATGACTTTGGAATTGTAATTTTCTTTTCGTGGTGTGACCTAATGCTGGGGCAGCAATCAGCATTGAGGGAGACTTGATTAAAGGGGACAAAAATAGGCAGGACGAAGATTGAGGGTCATCTACTCCTCAATCATAGCAGAGGTAGAGGTAAAAAAAGAAGAAGAAGGAGAGGTGTATTTTGTTCGCAGGCCTGAGCCCTGTTTTGTTTGAGCGTTTGGCAGCAGCAAGAGCAGCGCACAGCAGTTGTTGTTACAAACTGACACTTTCAAAAAGTTTTTGCGCATGATGAATTACCTTACACTTTACAGGAAGACAAAAACAGTACTTTTCTTGAGCATGCTGTATGAGAGGTCTTGTTCTTGCTTTGCTTCCACAGAGGGTATCAGTGAGACGTGGAAAGGGAAGTTGCAGTGCAATCAAGGCCTTGGTAACCTTCACCTAGAAGGTTTTACAGACTGCTGCAGACTAAACAGAAGAGAAGAAAGATTAAGTGATTCTTCATGTTGGGCTGTGCATCATTAACTAATTTAGTGCGCAATTTCCTGAGTAAATGCAATAAAACTCTAACAAATTCATCTGCAGACAACCAGAATATAAAACTAAAACTTGCAGAATAAAACATATTTCCACAAATGTTTTTTGACATAGATTTAGTGAATTTAATAAGTACAGATTCACTTAGACGCTGAGCTGAGTTGTTAACTGAGAGCTGATAATTGCTATCAGCAATAACATGTTAATCACAAGTACATTGAACATGTTCCATTTTGTTTTTATCACATGAATTACCCCTCACTTGCAGCTTCATATTTACATAGCCATGAAGAAAAACAACAGCAATATGCTTCTGAATCTGTACTTCAAGTTTGAGCTACCACCTACGAGCTAAACATGCTAATCAGACGGATGCTAATGGGCCAAATACTATTTTAGAGTAAGCAAGCATGAAACAACAGCGCTTGTTACATGGGTGTCAGCTGACTCCAGACCAGTCAACATCATGGAAGACTCGTCTCTGGTTGTCTTGGTAATATGATCTTAAAAGCTGTTGTGGAATGCAAAATCATACAATTTTTAATTTATACAAATTCAATTACAATAATAATTTAATTTAATCATTTGACAGCCCTAATATTAAGTTATGTTATATATTACAGTATCACCAGCCATTATTTGTCTAACACAAGTTGATAAGATGCCATATACAGCATGACTGAATGGTGACTACAGAATAGACTGTCGTGCCGCCTGAAAGATGAGATGTGATCTAGATCCATCTGCCTGTGTTTTTGTGGCAGTGCCTGTAGCAGCTTGGTGCCTGTAGTGGTGTGGATAGCTGTAACACAGTGGATGAAAAGCAGCTTATTCATGTTTTTCTCCCAGCAGGGAAAAAAACAAATTCAAATTCAACACTGTAGCTTCCCGTTAACTGTTGATGCACAGAAGAGGAGGGGTAGCCAGAATATTTATTTTCCAGCAGACATTATTAATACTACTATTTTTATTTTTACTATTTTTCAGTGATTGTATCATGGTGCTGTATAGCAACTGACTATATTTCCAGTGCTGATCACATATGCCTTGTCTTTGATTTGTGCATGTTATAGTCACAGCAGTATGAAAACATTGAGCACTGAACACACACAGAGTCCACTGATAGTCAGTTAAAAAGATAGAGAGATAGATTAGAAAGAGCAGAGTTTATTGTGCTGTACTTTCCTGCTTTCCTACACAGGTGTTTTCACTGATAAGACCTCTTCTCAGGACTGTGTTTGATTGACATGTTTAACTGCTACTGTTCCAGTCTTTCATCTTTATCATTGGTTCGTTCTGACTGATGATCGAGTTCAAAGATGTGCAGGCCAGATTTTGCTCCTCATTCGTTTCAGTGAGCCAGACTAAATCCACACACATTTGGGAACTGACCCCAACATTTGCCTCACCAAATCGGTCCAACTTACAAGCAAAAATGTGAAACTCAAGTAAAAAAAAGGTCACGTCTCAAGTAAACAAAATGCCATGAGCATTGTTGCTATAGACTAATAAACACATATTTGGCTTATGGCTTGTAATGTGCTCTGTAACGTGGCACACCACTGCCTGCACTCTATACACCTTTGCTACTACACACCAGCACAGCCAAATGGAGCATAGTCTCTGCAAACTGCTATATGAAATAATCTGGAGCGATTGTTGATATTATCTGAAGCATATGATGCAGGATACAGGTGCAGATTATTGTGTCGTTGGGTGGTCTTTGATTGTGCATCGTTTTCAGTTTGTTTTGCAGTGTGGAAAAACCGCCACATGCGCACCGTGACCAACTACTTCATAGTAAATCTGTCCTTTGCTGACGTCTTGGTCACCATCATCTGCCTGCCTGCGAGTCTCGTGGTAGACATCACAGAGACGTGGTTCTTTGGAAAGACTCTTTGCAAAGTTGTGCCTTATCTGCAGGTAAGAAATCAACTTTGACCTCCACATTTTTTCAGGATGAAATTTTGACTTGATCCAAACCACTTTGCTCATAAAAACAGTGAATGGATGAGTGTCATGAAGGAGGAGGAACACAGACATATGAATCAAACCTGAAAATAATTTCTTAAAATAAGGATTCAGAAATTTTAATGCAAATATTGAAAATTGGAGATGTAGATGTGTGCATGGATGACTGAACACAACAAAGCAATCCCATCCCATGAGATGTGCATTGTGTCAGGTGAGAGACCTTGGGTGTAACCACATGTCAATTTACTGCCCTGGGCAAGTCTTTTTCTGACGCCGTCTTAAATTAAATTCCATTGCAGCATCGTCCTCTCTACACACACAGAAGAGTGATCCATTTCATATATCACAGTGCATGCCACACTGATGTATATACACTATCAGTGTGGAGAGAGTTGACAAAAATCCTGCACAAATTCTGTATCCTGCACTCAACAAATCCTACTGCATTCAACATGCACACCTTTATCAAAGTGAACACCTCCACCATATCACAATGTACGGTACATTCTGAGCAGATGCAGCTGGAAACCACAGGGTTTACAGTGACTGGATTTATTCCAGACATGGTACAAATTCTTCTAATGCACTGGCTGCTAGTTTGTTACACACATCCAACCCAGTCGGAAGAAAAAAATGTGGTTCTTGCATGTTTCTGAAAATTACAAATAAGATGAATGTTGTCTCTGCAGCAAAAAAAATGATTTCATATCAGCCTTGTATCACGCTTGCTGAAACGTACAGTGCCATGTGACGAAAGGACATGAACAGCTGGGCGAACGTGCTTGTTTAACCCATTCAATACAGTATGTGTATGTTATTATACCTCATTATTATACCACAAATGCAAAACATCTGCATTCAATGTATCCGCTAATATTTTTCCCGGGTAAGTGGGCCGCACACATCACACCTCATGGCGCTGAATTAGCCACCTATTGGAATTCAGTGCTGTAATTGCTGCTGCTATTAGCCGGGAAAATGAACACAGGAGGATTCCCCCCCCCTGCATTTTATGTAACATTCCCACAAGCATTTCCATGCTGCAGCTCAGGAGTCTCAGGAGGCAATCAGAACTGATTCCTGAGATTATGAAACAGATGAGGAAACTTGGTCATAAATGAATATTGAAATTGCAACAAAGTGTCTAGTTTAGAGTTGCTTTTAAATTAATATTGCAGTCAATGAGGGATTGGCTCAATGCTGCACAAGTAAATATGTCAGATTGTGTTATTTTGTCTTGCTGTCTACACAGGAAGTAGGAATGTGCATTGTGTAAATTTCACATTGTACATGACCAGTGTTATAATGTCGTATACAGGTGAAGATTGTGTCTTTAATCTGATATCTGTGGTGGCATCTGGTCATGTCTACATGATGGTCCACTCCCTGTGGTTTCTACATTTGCATCACATTCAACATAATCATCCTTAACGCCACCATCAATTTCAGGGCAATTTCACAGCAAGCTCAACACACCTGTAAATCTACGATTGATTTTCTTTCAGACAGAGGACAATTATGTGAGGATTTATCCCCTGCTGTTTACAAAGCAATGCTTATATCCCCTTTTTTCGACCTTTTAAATGAAGGAAATTATTCAGCAAAGGTGATCACCACCAGCATCCTTAGACTCCACATTTCAGAGTGATGGAGCTGAGTGTTTATTTCCCACGGGACATGAACACAACCAGAACCCACAGGTTCATCCATATGAAATTGGTGGCGCTACTTTGAACTGATTCAGACTTCCAGAGACAACCATCTGTAACACGCTGCCATGGATCTCTAAAATAGGAAGTTCCATCAACATGCCACAACACACAGATCCATAATTGAAAGCTTGCCTTGAGAGGAAGACAGGTAAGTAATTTAGACAGTGGTGAGAGGAACCTGCTCCCCGTCGAGGAGATTGTACTGGTTCATCACCATAACAATCATCGTCATGATACTCTGGATTAACTCAGTGTGTGCTTGACCTCCACAGATCTATCAATCTTGCATTTTGAAATCAAGTGCAGCCATTATCCATCCATCCATTTTCAACCACTACTCACACTGGCATTACGGGGGGCTGGAGCCTATCCCAGCTGTGTTAGCGTGAAAGGCAGGGTACACCCTGGACAAGTTTCCAGTTCATCACAGGACACAAAGAAACAGACAACCACTCACATTCACACCTACGGTCAATTTAAATTAGCCAATTAACCTAATCCCCATGCATGTTTTTGGATGGTGGAAGGAAGCCGGAGTACCCGGAGGGAACCCACGCAGACACGGGGAGAACATGCAAACTCCACACAGAAAGGCCCCGAGTCGGGAATCGAACCCCGTACCTTGTTACTGTGAGGTGACAGTGCTAACATTACACCACCGCCTGTGAAGCCATTAGTGATTTAGTGAATATGAGTGATTGCCATTCTGACTCAGCTTGGAGTTAAAATCAGTAAAAGATGTCTGTTGTTGTTGCAGACAAAATGTGTGACAAAGCCTTTTTTTAGGTTTTACGTTTAGCTTTACCATGGAAACAAATTTGTTTAATCATCTACCTTGGATATTCTCTGCTATTACTTCTTTAGAAATTCCTAGAATAAGAGACGACAGTATGAAGTATGTACTTAAAGCAAATCTTCCTCATGCCTACCACAATGGACATAAGTAAAATAAGAATGAGATCTGTTTTCTCTGAATGTACAGAAAATACCATTTACTGAATATTTTAGTCTCTAACTTCAATCAATCCAACTACTTTCTTTTTTTTCTTCTCCAGACCATCTCTGTTTCTGTATCAGTCCTAACGCTCAGCTGCATCGCCCAAGACCGCTGGTATGCTATCTGCCACCCGCTGATGTTCAAGAGCACAGCCAAGAGGGCTCGCAAGAGTATTGTTGTTATCTGGGTTGTGTCATGCATCATCATGATCCCTCAGGCTGTTGTGATGGAGTGCAGCAGCCTTCTGCCTGAACTAACAAACAAGACCAGCCTGTTCACAGTGTGTGATGAACACTGGGGAGGTTAGTTTACACAGTTTCCCACTCAATAAAACCCTAAAAAGACATCTTTCACTTACATTTGCTATGTGTTGTCCAAAGGGATACAGCCCTCAAGAGAGCATTATTTAGTTTGCTGAGATCAGTATATGTGTCTGACACCATCTATCTGCTGTTTCATGCTAAAATCATGAGAGCAGAGCTGCGTTCACAGGGTTTATGAGCACTAATAAAGTAGGATGGGTGACTTTTTCTGGAGTTTAGATGAAATAGTCAGAATGTCTCTCTCTTTCTCTCTCTCTTATCCACCTGCTCCATCTTCATTGGGTTACTGTAATTGAAGCACCTGAACACTGGTTCTTCACTGACAAATGTAGGGGAACGAAAAAAAAAAAAACTTTTTAGATAAATACATTGGAATTGGAACTAAGAAGATGTCCAAGCTCCAGTTTTATGTCAGTAACAGAGATACCCATTAGGTTACTTAAACCAAAATCACAGCGTCTAAGGAATATGGATTAAGGTGTATGTAACTGTTTGAGTGTAAACTGCAAATATTGGCATGGGAGCGTTACCTCCACGCTGAGTCCTGCCTGCCCAGAGCTGGATGAAATCTACAAGACAAAGACACCTGCAGTTGTTGCACAACTGTGATAAGCCTGTCCACTCATTTCATTTCACCTGAATGATTGAATGATTTTTAGAATCAAGCTTACTCTTGCTAGTTTCTCAGCATTACAACCCTCGTGTTATGAGGTGGATGTTTTATTCAGCAGAACTGATCTCAGCTGTAGTGGAGTAACACAGCCTAGGTCATTACTAGGTGTATGAAATTAGATTCATAGCTCTCTTGAAACAAAGTTACAGTGTGGATGCATTATGCGATAGAGGTGTTTTTTATATAACCTGTCAAGAGTTTCATCAATGAGTGACCGTATATGTGCTGTTAAAGTCATTTCACAGAGAAAAAGTATATGGTTGTTATATTCCTCCTGTGAGTCACTCACCATTAGCTGTTTCTCCTCAGACTACAGCCAGCGTTTTACACATCGCCTACCTCTGTACCTCAGAGTTCCAGGCATCTCACTCTTACTCATTTGTTCTTTACCTGCTGAAATCTCTTTTCTGACTTGATTATATGTTACAACCTGCCAGACTACCTGTTGCCAACATCCTGCTGTCTGTCTGATTAGCACACCATTCTACGTCAGTGCCTTCAGATTTTTCTCTGCCTTATTTAACTGTCTGCTATTTGCCAACTATATTTCTGTTCGTTCAATGACTTCTGTATTGAAGAAATTCCTTTAACTCAGCCAGCGAACCAGTGTCTACATCTGGGTTATGTTTGCTGCTTCCTGACTTGTGACAGCTCCAGATAAATGTAATCCCTCTCATTTAAGGATGGGTAAGTGTCACTCACATCAAATGCAAACTGTCAAGCATTAATAGCGCTGTCAAGTTGAACGATTGCTAAAGTGGTGCATGCATGATTCAGAGAGGCTGAATCTTTTAGCTCCTGAGAAATGAATTCACCTTGTGAATCACTGAGGTGAATCTATCCAATATAACAATGCACCCGCCTCAGTGGATCGCCTTCAGTGTCTCTCCTGTCTCTTAAGAATTAGGTCAAGCCCTTTGGCTTCACAGTGAATTTCATGTATGTGATCCTGGTCTGAGAATGGAGCAGAATCAATCCTCTGCAGGTTATGAAACACCTCGACCAAATAATACATCCACATTGTAACGTTATTTCTGGAGATCTATGAATCAAAAGATTTTATCGGCGCATATTTTGGAGCCATTAACTGTCAGTGACAACACTTAATATCAACACATGCTTTAGACTTGCTGCCAAATAATATTTTCTACATTAAAAGAGTCACATTTAAAAGTTTGTCTACAGAAATACTGATAGACTCATCAAGGGAACCCTCAGACCAATCATATAAGTGCTACTTCTACTAAGTCAACAAACCATTGATGATTATTTATCATTATTAATGAAAACTTGAGTACATGTGAGTACATGTTCCTGTAAGAGGCACTGTTTGAAAATGATGGCTCTGATGATGAAACAGCTGTGGATTCAGTGCAGACAGTTGGTCTTCAAGATATGAGATAAGTTTTTTTTTAATTCTTTCAACAGCTGACATCTACCCAAAAGTGTACCACACCTGTTTCTTCATAGTCACATACTTCGCACCCTTGTGTCTCATGGTCCTGGCTTATATCCAGATATGCCACAAGCTGTGGTGTCAACAGGTTTGTACTTTTGTTTTTCTCATTGAAATTTTTGACTCCTACACTATCTGCAGTTCATCGGCTGATATATGCACATATTCAATCAACAGATTCCTGGAAACACATCAGTGCTGCAGAGGAAGTGGAAGTCTATCCAGTGCTCAGCTTCGGCTCCAGGGCCAGGAGAGCCTGTGAGGGTCAGGACCAGCACAGTTTGTGCCGAGATCAAACAGGTCCGAGCCCGACGCAAGACGGCCCGCATGCTGATGGTGGTGCTCTTTGTTTTTGCCCTGTGCTACCTGCCAATAAGTGTGCTGAATCTCATGAAAAGGTAATATTTCGAGCTCCGCTGCTTCAAGGATCAAAAACCTCACATCTTAAATTTTTTAGAAAGCTCATCTTTCATGTATAGTAACAACTGATATTGTATATTTGAATTAGGGCTGTTAAAATTAGTGCATTAACGCAATTAATCCGGCATGTGTGACGGTAACTCTAGTTAAGCAAAGTGCACAAAATGCGTTGCCGTGGTGTTAATGTGGATTAATCGCGTTAACGCACTAATTTTGACAGCCCTAATTTGAATTACTCTATTGTAGCTTAAAATCCTGATTTGAATTGATGTTATTTATAGAATATAAATATAAACCTTTAACCAATGCATGTCATACTTTACCTGCAGAGTCTTTGGGACTTTCAAGAAGACAAATGACAGGGAGACAGTGTATGCATGGTTTACTTTCTCACATTGGCTCATATATGCCAACAGTGCAGCAAATCCCATCATCTACAATTTCCTCAGCGGTAAGTTTGTATCTGGTCTCATCACATAGAAAAGATTTGTGTGTGTTCATAATTATCCTCTGGTGAAGGTGCATACACAATTATTAATGACAAAAATAATCCTACATTGAGGCCCTGTTTACATGAGAATGCTTGCAGGTAAAAACAACAAAATACTTTATCAGATGTGCCTTTCGTTTAGACGGTGATGAGGTTTTTGGGGCTTGAAAATGCAAAGAAATGAAAACGGCCTCCAGAGTGGAAAACTTGAATACGCTCCACCGTTTCTGTCTACACTGCCCGAGACACAAAACTCTGCTCAGATCTGCTCACGTTGTGTACGTGTTTACGTTCACATACATGCACCAGTACAGGGAAATAAACACACAGGAGTCTTTCCAACAAATGTACAGAATCTGCACAGATAGTATTACTGAACAGAGAAGGAGCTGTAATTACGTGCGGGCATGGCGGTATTGTGTGATAGTAAATCACAGCACCAGCTAGCCCCCTGGAATGCACACCCATCCCACACACTTTTGCGCCACTGTATGCACGCAGATTTCCTCCCAAAAACGCTCGTTTAAACACGGAATAAAAAGTGAAGACGCGACGCCACTTTCCCATCTTCTGTTCAGACCGTCATCATATAAACTTAGCCCGAGTCAACATTTTGTAGACGTCATGGCCCTGATAATGACATATGCATCACAGCTACTAGTTCATAATGAAACTGAAAAATGCATTTTTCTTTGTGTATGAAAAGGTTCAAACTTGATGTTGGTGTCTGGGTGAATTTTTCACCAGGGAAGTTCCGTGGGGAGTTCAAAGCAGCCTTTTCTTGCAAAGGTCAAAACCAAACACAGAGGACGAGGCCCAGAGCGAGCACAGACAGCAGGAAGTCCTTGTCAACTCAAGTCAACAACATGGACAATGTGTCACGCATATCAGACCAGATAGTGTAGTCTTATTATCCAGGTGGATCATTTCTTAAAAAAAAACAGTCCAAATGACTAATAGGACAGCATTTTTTTGGAAACTGGTCCTGTATTGAATGAGAAGTGCTTGTTTTTACAACATTATTGAAAAGATCCTGCAAAGAAATAAGATGTTTCTCTTTACCTTTTGCTTTATCCAGTCTGTTTGTTATTGTGTCTTGTTGACTTCTTGCCAAGAGACAACTTTGAAAAATGTGAGTGACGTCTGGAGAGAGGAACATGCCATTATCAGTTTGTTGTGTTGGAGTGCAGAAAGCATATTTTAGTGTTATTTAAGAGATTTTCAGTGTCACAGACAAAAGTTTTTGACCACTTAATTTTCACTACATTTCAGAATGAGACTTCTCCTTAAGAGAGATGCACACAATAACAAACAGACTGGGTTAAGTATGAATGTTCAGTATTTAATACCTTATGTATTTTATAACGGGTTAAGTGACATGGCTTTCTTTGCACATGGATCATTTTTAACAGAATTTATTAATATTTATTAATTTTCTTGTACTGGTTTACTGTTTATTTTTATGTATTTATTTATTCATAAAGAGTATGGAAATGATGCCTGATCAAACATCAACATCCTGCATGACACCTGCATGTGTCCTGGTGGGCCTCGTTATGAAGACTCTTTCACTCGACACACTGGGTTTGTTTGGCAAAACAGCAAAAAAGTGCTCTTTTGTAATGTGGATATTGTAGCTGTCCACTTGCCCATTATGAATGATTCATTGTTGTTATTTTTTTATATACTATTTCCAAGCCATCTGTTCCTAATTTAACCCTAAATTGTGACTTGACTGAGGCTCTAACTCTACAATAAGTAATTACATTTATTTATAATAAATTATTTAAAATGTATTGTGTAATTTAAATTATTTATAAATAATTTAAATTACACATTGGGCTGTGAATCTATATGAGGTTAAAAAAAGGTAAATATGGTAGTTTGGGAGCAGAAATGATGAACTTCTCACAATCAGTCCAATCCTGCTGTATATCTTTGTTCTTTTTGTTTGTTGTTGTTGTTTTTTTTTTGCCTGGAACTACCCAGAACACCATGGTCTTATTGTCCACTGAGGTGCCACAAAAGCAGATCAGGGTTAAGGGTTTTACTTTGGTACACATCTCACTGGTTGTACTGAGGCAGTAACAAGCAAGGTTATTTCACTTTAGCAACCAGAATTATTCCTGTTCATTTGGTCCAAGGACTGACTGAGCAAGTCTCAAGTGTGTTTCTCTTTCATTATATTTCTGTAGGAGGGACGGAGGAACAGTGTGACGTCATTTTCTGCTCAGCGGTTTGAGGCGTACTGAATAGTTCCCTGAGACCATGTAAAAGGACAATATTCTGTAAAGACAGCTAAGGAACATGTATTATTCTTATGAATGTTTACAACCAGCACAACCGTGTTAAATCTAATTGCTTATACGCCTGCATATGCGTACAATTTTGCAGTAAGAGCAAAAGTTTGAACGTGAATCTGTAACAAAGGTCCCCATGCATGATTTATTTTGTTTACTTCTTCAAACACTAAACCACAGACTCTGATTCATTAGTTACATTGACTGCTGGGAGCATGTGGTATCCGAAATAAAACCTTAAAACCTCAGAATAATGAGAGAAAAAATATTATGATCAGTTTCTGGACACTGTTCCATGGAAATTTTATGATAACACAAGCTTCCTTCTCATCAAGGCAAATCTATGAGTCAATAAGACGGGTGGAACTTGTTCACATGGGAAACGCAGCTCAACATGATCTCAACTTCACTTGGTCAGAGAATATAGATTCACAAACAAGCACATGAAATACTCAACAAATGAATGCAAATGTTGAAATATTAAAAAAAAAACAAGCATTAATCATCATTCTAATCAGCAGTATAGATAGCGCCTCTGTTAATTATGCTCAAATACAACAGAATCAAATCAAGGTAAAGTAGTAAGGTAGTTGGTCAGATGATCTGATATCACCAAGTATTTAACAGTCCTGGACAAATGTCAGAGTTTTTAAAGTTAGGGTCCAGGACTAGTGTGGTAGTTGTCCAGGACTGTTAATTACTTGGTGATATCAGATTGTGTGTAGTTGGTCCAAAATGTGCTTGTTAAGGTGCTAAATTCAATATTCAGAGCATTAACACAGAAACTCTTTGTTGGGCTAAATAACAATGTAGAGGAGTTAGGTCAACTTGAGGAGAGGATGAAGTTGATCTCCCTCTGGGTGTATTTGAACCCAGATGTGCAGTACTCTCATATGGCTCATTACAGCTGATGATGCAGACTCAGAAGCGTAGCACCCACCGACTTGTTCCCCCTCAGGTAAAAACAGTCATTTCACGGTCATTGTCTGCACCGTTAGCATCGTTCTGGCTCTGTTGTGTGGAGGCAGTAATAATTTCCCACTCTCGCAGTTAGCAACTTTAAACTCTGCCACAAATGTTTGAATAGGGGCATTTGTTGATGTGAGTGTTGGTAGATGTAACATTCAAGCCAAGTGATAATTTTCATATAGAAATATACTATTATACATATACTGCACCGATCAGACGAAACATTATGTCCACCTGCCTGACATCATAATATGAGCCCCAGACACAACAAACTGCTCTGCTCTGTGTATCCTCACTCCTTTCTATGTTCAGCAGCATTAACTTCTCTGGTCTGTTGGATCAGACCATCAGGACCAGCCTTCACTTCCCACCTGCATCAGTGATCCTTGTCCTCTCATGACCCTGTCTCTGGTTCACCACTGGTCCTTCTTGGACCACTTTTGATAGATCCTGACCACTGCAGACCAGGAACACCCCACCAGAGCTTTTTCCTGCTTCTAACATCAACTTTGAGGAGAAAATATTTGTTGCCTTATATATCTCATGTGCCATGATGAAGATATAATCAAATATTATTCACTTCACTGTCAGTGGTCATAATGTTATGCTTGATCGTGGATATCACTATGTAATCCCACACTAACATTATTCTGGGCCATGAATGTTCTGATCCTTCAATGTGAGATTTTTGCATATCAAAGGTATCCCTTTCACGTTTTATTTATAACATTGAAACATCAACTCTTCTTAAAGCTATCTGCATAGTCATCAAATAACTGAACTTGGTGCCCTCTAGTGGTGCTATTTAGAAGACACTGTGGCAAACAGCACAACAGTGGCTTACAAAATCCTCCTCCCCTGTCCTTAAGTACACACAAAGATAATGCATTAAAATCTCAAAATATTTGCATATATTTTGTAATGTACATGTAAAAGTTTGTAATGGATTTCAATATAGTTTGACTCCTCTGTCACTGTTTATTGTATAGCTTGTTATTTTTGTATCTTTAGAAATTACATTGGTGAATGTGTTTATATCTGTCGACAGAGACAAATTCAGTACTGTTACTTGACATGGTGTTTGGTTTTACAGGCTTTCCACAGTCAAATAATGTGTGTTTACTATGTTTTTGTTTTTATTTTGTATCACCATCTCACCAGAAAAAAAAAACACAAGACCAGCACATCACTTTTAATTCGTGTAAGTTTCGCAGAACCAGTTGCTGCAGGAATAAATATAATACAGTATATGCATATATAGGCATGTAAGGTTTATTGGCAAGGTCAGAAAAAGAAAAATCAAAAATCAAAAAAAAATATTAAAATAAAATAAAAATGCGCCAAAAAAAATAAAGAAAATGTATGTCAAATATGTTTTAAGTACAAAATATTGACCAAGGAATGTGCAAATATTTTGAATATAATTTTATTTGGGTATGTGCAATGCGCAGGTCGAGTAATCCCTGAAACGTGCATTAATGTAAAAAAAATGAAATGAGTGCAGATGCAGTTGGGAATAAAGTATTCTTGTGGCATTGAGGTTTTGGTCTTAATGGACCACAGTGTTAAACAGGATGCTGACAATCATTTTTTTGATGTTCAAAGCATTTTCCGTTACATCTTTATGTAATTAATAATTTCTTTGGAAACACCTTCTAATATGAGTCCAGTGTCCATCACGGCTCCACCATATGTCATCCTATGTTGTTAGCTTGACCTTTTCAGACTAATTTAGTTCCTTGACTTGATGCTTCTGTCCTGGTGAGCTTGTAAAGTGTGTTAATTCGTTGTTTATCCCTCAGTATTCCTGAACATCATTTTATCAATAAAATATAATTTATGATAACTTTCATGGGACTGTGGCATCTATAACTGACCTTGGCATGGGAATAAACAGAGGAGGGATATCAGGGTTTGTGGCCAATCTATGGAACAAGAAGCTTGACTCATTGATTATCATACTGTATGGATGTGTGGATGTATGCTCACAAAATGAATTATGCTCATACTGACAAATCCTCGAGTAAGACCCTTCTACTTAAAGATGCCATTATGTGGAGCGACGTTACCTGACGTCTGTTGAAGCCAATAATGTAATAACAGCCGATATCACAATAAATTTGCCCTTTTTAACTCTTTGAGTGCCAAAGACGTATATGTACGTCTTTAAAAATAGAACACTTGAGTGCCATAAACGTTTATATAGGTCTTTCCTTTTTTTGGCAGCAGGGACAAAAGAGCGCTCTCACACAACTTGTAAGTAATATTGGGGCTTCAGGGATTTGTAGTTGGAGCATAAAGAGACAGTATACGCCACAGAGATCAAAGCAGGAAGTGGAGACGATCGATCGCGATTAGAGAACAAAACAAATGGATTGTGGACAAAAAGTGGTGATTTTGGTGAAAGTGGCCTCTACTCTACCTCTGATTAAACAAGAATGGAACAAGGTAAAAAAAAAAAATCATTATGAAATACAGAGTCTCTTCTTTCATTTGAGCAGTTCTGTGTTTTCAGAGTCATAGTACAAAATATTCTGTGCACCATGAAAGATGACACAAAATAGCCAAAAAAGGCACTTTGTTTTTTTTAAAAAAGGGCTGGCACTCAATGAGTTAAAATGTAACTGTGAATACCATCTGGCTGCAAACGTCTTCACTCCCACAAAAACATTTTGCAGTGTGAAAAGGTTGTCGCGACATTTTGACCCGAGTCAAATGACCCTCCAATCGACCCGGGAAATTATCTGCTCAGCTCGCCCACCTGCAGTGTGAAAGGCGTCCCTTGTCGACCTGCTAAATTACCCGATGTCATTCTGATTTAGTCCCTGAGCAGCCTGTCAGGCTGTCAGTGTGAAGCTCCAGAGCTGCTCACTCTGATCTCAAAACAGAGCAAAGTTTTGGTCCACTTCCATCAGGGCAGATAGTTTTTTCAATCAAACAAATCAAATGTGTAGGTGCATGATCTTTAATGGATGCATGAATTAGCCCTAAGTCATTCTCAAGAAATCCCAACACATCAGTTCACATCAGGGAACCCTGATGTGAACTGCACATGTGCAACCTTGTTTGTCTACAGTTTGTATAATGATCTGGCACACCTTTTTTATCGAACATGGCAACGCATGGCAAGATCAAGATGTCCACGAGTTGCTCAGCATCCACGGCGAAGAAGAGGGAGGAAAAAACAGAAAGCTCTCACAGCAGGAGGTCAGACCTTCAACCGCTGTCAGTGTGGAAGGGGTACTAATATCAGTCCCCTCTTTGTATGACAGATTTATATTCTTTATAAATCTTCCTTCTGCTTTCATATCTCATTTATTATATATAATGTGTCATAAACAATAAACTATGAATACACCAGTGGCACCAGTATCATTCTAGTTCATTCAGAGAGTCAACACACACACTATACTTGTTTTAGTTGTTTTTTTTGTGTACCAAAAGGGTCACCAAGGGTCACCACAGAACACCACAGGAAGTCCTTCCTTCCTGCGGACATCAGACTATATACCTCATCAACCTTTGTCTCTCTCTGTCTCTCTCTCATCTTTCCTCTCTGTCTCTCTCTCATCTTTCCTCTCTCTCTCTCGCTACCTCGCTATATATACCCCCCCTCTGTCTTTCTCTCTCTTTCTCACTCCCTACCTCTCTCTCTATATTCCCCTCTCCATGCCTCTCTCTATATATACATGTATATCCCCCTCTCTCCCTCTACCTCTTCGTAATAACTGTAATACTAATTACGACATACACTACGTCACTTTATCAGCACATCAACACTATTTTTGAACCTGTTACTTGACAGCTTATACTATTCTTTTATTCTTATAGTTTTTGTATATTGTTATGTTCTTTATATTGACTTTTTCACTATTCTGCACTGTATATACTTTTTAAAATCATTTTAAATCTCTTTACTTTTTACTACTGTGTATGGAAGCTAAAGTTTTATCTTATTTCTTGTCTTATTTTACTAACCCACAAACAAGAAACAAGACAACCCTGACATTTCCTCATGACAGTCATTCAGATTTGGCTCCTCTTCCATCAGTCACATGCAGGCTCATTACAATAAACAGCTTCAGAACTACCTTTCCAAAGGTGAACCAACCAATCAGAACAGACTGTTCCTGGTCTTAAAGAGACAGGTGCAAAAACAGAGAATTTCAGAGAGAGGGAGAATACAGATATATTTAGACAAACATTATGAGAAAAATAATTTAACAATAAAGACTGTTCTGCTAGAAACACAAGAATGAACCTGGAAATGAGCACAGTATGTCCCCTTTAAGTCTCTGTTGTTATTGAATTGCATGTGTCATTTCATTACATGGCACACGGTGCAGCCTCCGGTCAATGTGTTATATCCTGTTGACTGTGGGTGGTGTTTCCAATCTTAGGTACCAACGCCAACGAGAGGCAAGGATCAGCTGCAGGAGAGTCTCGGTTTTCCACTGACAGCTTTACAACCGCTATCATGCACCTGAATCGTGTGGAAGCTGCAATCATACTTGGTGAGTCAACCTCTGTCAATATAAAATAACTGACTTTTTGACAGCAACACACACTCATCTTGATGTTCATACATGTTGTCTGGGAGTTAAATTAAAACTTTGGATTTAAAGTAGAGCTGCTATTATCTATTGTCCACATACAGTCCACTGAGGAGTGTCTACAAGCATCATAGTATTTGTATTCAAGACAAAAATTTTGGGTGTAGTAAATGTAATGCAATGCATTCACATAAAAATTGGCTTTCCAGATAAATAATACTTGTATTTCAGGGATTGTGATTTCTCAGATATCCAGCATCAGTATTTCACCCCCACCCTCTGACTGTTTGGCTGCTGTGGACACCTGCATGTCAGATCTATGCAGGTGGAGTGAAGAGGCATTTTACGGCGGCATCTGCGAGGGTAAAAATGACACATTTTCAGTTTAACGTTTCTGCTGTGGGGAATTGGAACAGTGTTTTCTCGTGGAATTATAAATGTAATTTCATTAACTCAGGAGGCTCCGGACATGGGGCTACTTAATTGAATTGCACCTCTCAGAGTGTGATTTAAATGTACTACCTGTGGCAATTGCCTGGAGCAAAGATTGTATAAATAAATACATAAATATTATGACAAACAGGTTGTCAGTTGTGACATTTCAATCCTGTATGATGATAGTGCATTTTATGTTGTCTGCATGTAAAAAGGCATTGCAAGAGAGGCAATCAGCAGCAGGCACACAGGAAGCACCTGTCGCACAGACAAGACCTGCTTGTTTATGGAAAATCCTGTTTTTCTGCCTCCCTCTTGTGTTGGTGTTATTCAAGATGAGGGATGCCAAATGAAAGGCTTACAGGCCTGTAACTTGACCATCCAGACTGTAATGGACCAATTTCCCTCGCTGCATGGGTGCGTGTGTGCCTGGGATGAGGAGGAGCTTTGTGATTCTATACAAGCGCTGGCCAGACAATGCCAAAAAAAGACAGGTGCAGTATTCTCAGTAGTCTCCAAGATAAACTATTATAGGTGAAATTACATTTTTGTTTACAAAAGGTGATCTAATGTACTGAGTGAACGGCGCTATTGTGCTACTGAATGAACAGACTGGCTTTAATAGGCATTTGATGGAAAAAAGCTTATCATGTTTCCAATTCTTCTCGCAGCAGCACAGAAGACATCGAGCACAGCGTTGAACTGGCAATCAAGCAGTTTAATAGGCTATGGTAATAATTCACCAGCCACGACAGTGATGCTGGTATGGTTTTCACCTTGTGAGGCTGTGGCTGCTGAAGCTGTTTTGAGTGTTTTGCCAGGTGGTTATATGGCTGTGGACAGATTGCACTCGTGAAACTTTAAAGGTGTGTTTTTGAGTTGAAAAATGAAGATGTTTGAACATAGGTGTTGTCCGAGTAATTACAGATTAAGATAAGTTTATCTTTTATTAGTCCCACAAACGGGGGCACTTGCATCGGCCTACACAAATATAAAAATAAGAACATCATTCAAAAAAAAGCAAGTGGAAAAAACTGAGTCTTCATATATATACAACATAAGTGAATAAAATAAGTGGACGCAGTTAGTGAACACAGTGGACCGACTGGTGTAATAAAGGTAGAACAGTGAATGGTATTAACGAAAGGAAGTGAAATGTACATTGATAAGATGTATGTATGTATACATATTGCACACGTATATTTGGGTATTGCACATGACTGCTGTATTATTGGATGTGTGTAGATTAACGAGGGTGGGGGTGAAGCAGAGGACATCCCCTTCCTCACCAGTCTGTCCAGTCTCTTCCTGTCCCTGGATGTAAGGCTGCTCACCCAGCAGACCACTCCATAAAAATGGCTGATGCCATCACAGAGTCACACAAGGTCCTCAGGAGTGACCCCTGTACCCCAAAGGACCTCAGTCCCCTGAGCAGGAAGATTGTGCTCTGACCCTGTGCTATCAGTCCAGTCCAGTTTATTGTTTAAATGACCTCAATATCTGTTCCCCAGGGCAAAAGAAGTAAGGGAGATAGGTAGTGAGGAAAGGGGCCCATCTGACTGCTCAGTCACCACTGTGACAAAGTACCCAAACCCCTTGTATGGTACTGTAGTTTCCAAGGCCACATTTTGTCATGATGACTCAGACTCACAAGTTAAAAACCAATACCAGCATCACTGTCACAGCTGCTAATGACAACGCAAAATGGTGTCCTGAACAAATCCCAGATAACAGTGATGATTTTGTAATCTAAAAACTCATTCACTACATTTCTTTTTACAGTACACAAGGGCTCTACATCCTGCTTGGACCGAGTGACAGTTTGTGTCAGTGATGCAGTCTGCAACAGCTACCTAGTGCCTGTTCTTACGGCATGTATGACACAGCAGTGCGACCGCTGTCAGTCTATGACCCGGAAGTTCTATGGTAGCATGCCCCACAATGTTGCAGAGATGCTGGTCATGTGCAAGTGCGAGGCTTCGGATCAGAGCTGCCTGGAAATGAAATCTGCCCTGCACAGCGGCACATGTGGAGGTCAGACCTGGATCTGCCAGGACACACTTAACCAGTGTGTGGAGGACAGGACCTGCAGGTACGTTATTTGTATGAGACAAATTAAAATGTCTTTTTAAGAAAGGGGACCGGAGGGTGTGCTCCAGCTACAGGGGGATCACACTCCTCTGCCTCCCTGGTAAGGACTATTCAGGGTTTCTGGAGGGGAAGGTCCGCTGGGAAGTTGAATCTCAGATTCAGATGGAGCAATGTGGTTTGTCCCGGCTGTGGAACAGTAGACCAGCTCTACACCTTCGGCAGGGTCCTGGAGGGCACATGAGAGTTCACCCAACCAGTCTACATGTGCTTTGTGGACTTGGAGAAGACGTTCGGCCGTGTCCCTCGGGGAGTCCTGTGGAGGGTGCTCCGGGAGTATGGGTTACCAGACGCCCTGATATGGGCTGTTCGGCCTCCGCACGACCAGTGTCAGAGTTCGGTCCACATTGTCGGCAGTAAGTGGGACTCGTTTGCAGTGAGAGTTGAGCTCCACCAAGGCTGCCCTTTGTCACTGATTTTGTATACTGTATATGGACAGAATTTCTAGGCACAGCCGAGGCGTTGAGGGGGTCCGGTTTGGTGGCCTCAGTATCACAGTATTTTACAGACAACGTGGTTCTGTTTGCTTCGTCAAGCTGCAATCTTCAACTGTCACTGGAGCCTTTCAGCTCAGCTCCCTATTTACCGGTCAATCTATGTTCCTATCCTCATCTATGGTCACAAGCTGTGGGTCATGACAGAAAGATCAAGCTCATGGATACAAGTGACCAAAATGAGTTTCCTCCGCAGCGAAGTGGGCATTCTGCAGTCTTTGCATACGAATGATTATCAATTATAACAATACACAACTGCCTTTCTAGGTACAACGTCACTAGAATTAACTGGGAAAAAAAGACTCATGAACATGCAAAAAACATACAAAAACATGTAATCTCCATGGGAGCTGATGCCAGAACCATGTAAACAATTTATATAGCAGCCATTATGACATGAAACTGCAGGTAAACACAGGTGTAACTGATTGCATTGATTATGGTATTGTGCATTGCTTGTGCTTTTGATGCACTACACTGAAAATTATCATAATAAATTATATCAGTTACAGCTGTCACATTACTGCTGTTAAAAGAGAAGAAGCAAGCAAGGTCACACCAAGATAAGTCCGCACCAGTTACTAGCACACGGTGTGTTGCTAAGCAACACTTTTCATCTAGACAGTTTAGCAGTGGGTTGTTGTAGGTACTCACCTGTCTGTAGATCGCCTCTTCTCCAGTCTAGCCAGTCCATTCAGCCTCTCGGTCCCTCCAGTCCACTCAGCATCTGTGGTCCCAGTATAACCAGTCAAATCAATCAAATCAAAAGCCTTGATTGTCATTATATGACAGTGCACAAAAATTATGTCCAAGTATAGTCAGTACACCCTGCCCCTCTGGTCCCAGTATAACCAGTCCACCCTGCCTCTCTGGTCCCAGTATAACCAGTCCACTCATCCTCTCTGGTCCCAGTATAACCAGTCCACCCTGCCTCTCTGGTCCCAGTATAACCAGTCCACCCTGCCTCTCTGGTCCCAGTATAACCAGTCCACTCATCCTCTCTGGTCCCAGTATAACCAGTCCACTCATCCTCTCTGGTCCCAGTATAACCAGTCCACCCTGCCTCTCTGGTCCCAGTATAACCAGTCCACCCAGCCTCTCTGGTCCCAGTATAACCAGTCCACCCTGCCTCTCTGGTCCCAGTATAACCAGTCCACTCATCCTCTCTGGTCCCAGTATAACCAGTCCACCCTGCCTCTCTGGTCCCAGTATAACCAGTCCACTCATCCTCTCTGGTCCCAGTATAACCAGTCCACTCATCCTCTCTGGTCCCAGTATAACCAGTCCACCCTGCCTCTCTGGTCCCAGTATAACCAGTCCACCCAGCCTCTCTGGTCCCAGTATAACCAGTCCACCCTGCCTCTCTGGTCCCAGTATAACCGGTCCACTCATTCTCTCTGGTCCCAGTATAACCAGTCCACCCTGCCTCTCTGGTCCCAGTATAACCGGTCCACTCATCCTCTCTGGTCCCAGTATAACCGGTCCACTCATCCTCTCTGGTCCCAGTATAACCAGTCCACTCATCCTCTCTGGTCCCAGTATAACCAGTCCACTCATCCTCTCTGGTCCCAGTATAACCAGTCCACTCATCCTCTCTGGTCCCAGTATAACCAGTCCACCCTGCCTCTCTGGTCCCAGTATAACCAGTCCACCCTGCCTCTCTGGTCCCAGTATAACCAGTCCACCCTGCCTCTCTGGTCCCAGTATAACCAGTCCACTCATCCTCTCTGGTCCCAGTATAACCAGTCCACCCTGCCTCTCTGGTCCCAGTATAACCAGTCCACTCATCCTCTCTGGTCCCAGTATAACCAGTCCACTCATCCTCTCTGGTCCCAGTATAACCAGTCCACCCTGCCTCTCTGGTCCCAGTATAACCAGTCCACTCATCCTCTCTGGTCCCAGTATAACCAGTCCACTCATCCTCTCTGGTCCCAGTATAACCAGTCCACTCATCCTCTCTGATCCCAGTATAACCAGTCCACCCTGCCTCTCTGGTCCCAGTATAACCAGTCCACTCATCCTCTCTGGTCCCAGTATAACCAGTCCACTCATCCTCTCTGGTCCCAGTATAACCAGTCCACCCTGCCTCTCTGGTCCCACTCATCCTCTCTGGTCCCAGTATAACCAGTCCACCCTGCCTCTCTGGTCCCAGTATAACCAGTCCACCCTGCCTCTCTGGTCCCAGTATAACCAGTCCACTCATCCTCTCTGGTCCCAGTATAACCAGTCCACTCATCCTCTCTGGTCCCAGTATAACCAGTCCACCCTGCCTCTCTGGTCCCAGTATAACCAGTCCACCCTGCCTCTCTGGTCCCAGTATAACCAGTCCACTCATCCTCTCTGGTCCCAGTATAACCAGTCCACTCATCCTCTCTGGTCCCAGTATAACCAGTCCACCCTGCCTCTCTGGTCCCAGTATAACCAGTCCACCCTGCCTCTCTGGTCCCAGTATAACCAGTCCACCCTGCCTCTCTGGTCCCAGTATAACCAGTCCACTCATCCTCTCTGGTCCCAGTATAACCAGTCCACTCATCCTCTCTGGTCCCAGTATAACCAGTCCACCCTGCCTCTCTGGTCCCAGTATAACCAGTCCACCCTGCCTCTCTGGTCCCAGAAAGCATAAAGTCCTCTCCTGGAAGTTAGCAGTGCTGGAGGAGCTTGTTAGCATGTTAGCATGTTATCCAGACCCTGTCCACTGTTCAGGTCACCTCAGGTGTGTCACTTAGCTTGCTCACCAGATGGTTGATTGAATCGCTCATTCCTTAAGATAGAATTTACATAACTATACTGACCACGCAAAAATGCTAATTATCACAGCGCTCCGCATTAATCCTTACCGTGTTTAAAACAGCGTGACACCTGCGAGCCCAAACATTCATGACGTACCATTTCCGGTGTGTCACCTGGTCTAATCACCTGCTCTGGTCCGGAGCTCCGCACTCCTGTGGCCACAAACAAACCTGTAGTTTCTCATTTATCTCCTTTTTTCTGTGGAACAGATATGACATGTACAATTCATGCACTGTATATCCAGTCAGGATTTATATATTTACACTGTGTGTATTCTCTATAATTTACAACTTTGCTTGAATTGGCGTTTCATTTAATATTTATTTTGTTGTTGGTTATTGGTACCGATTTATATGCACCTATTTTTTTTTTACCAATTGTGTACATAACAGCAGTGTCTATTAGCATTATTTGTCCAGCTGTTTAAATTTCTGTGTAGTAAGCCTGCTGCAAGAGAATCTGTACCTTGTATGTATGTTTAGCAAATACATGTGATTCTGATAATTTGTTTAAGCACATAGCTTAAACAAACATACTGAAAAAACAAAAGTTGGCCAACACAAAACCATCATTGTTATTGTAAAGAGAGTAAATGTAATTTGTTATTGTCACCCGACATTACCACATGCTTTACCACTGGCTTTTCACAGCAGATATGTTTTTAAAGCAGATCTCCAATTTGTTTATTAAAGCTGAAATGTCCACAGGCAGTTATTAAAAGAAAACATCACCATCATACTCTGCATTTTTCCATACTTGGTTTCATGTGGGGTCATCATTATCACAGAATGTTCAAGATGATGTGCTGCTGTGTGTGATAGGTCTCCTGCTGTCAAAATACAGTCTGTTTTCTTTTATTTACCATGCAGACACTTGTTAAAGACCTTCAGAGCCAAATGCTGGAGCCCCGAAGAAGCACAGTGCAGTCCCAGTGACCTCCAAACTGATGAATGCATCACCCAGATGGATCCAGCTCTGATCCTTGGTGCAGATTCTGAGTGCAAAATTGCCTTTTTGGCTACTTTGGGCACAACACTTCACTATCCTTGTACGTGTGAAGGGATGCACAATGATCATCTACTGACATGCAACATCATCCATGATGTGCTTCATAATAGATCACGTTTCAGTGAGTAGGATTTTGTTTGATCACAACACAGGCTTGTGTTAAATGGACACATTTTAAAGCATCTCTATGTGTGTTTCAGTGACAGCTTGGAGAAGCAGCAGTGGTCCCACTAAACCTCCTGAAATCAATGAATCTGACCCCGGTCACACATGGTCACATGGTAAATTTATATTTGAAAATTAGCAATTTATATTGAATGTGACAGTGTGCTGGTGTTGAATGTGGAATATATATATATATATATATATATATATATATATATATATATATATATCTTGTCTTTTTCAGATTATCTTCTGTATGCCTTTGCAACTGTGCTACTTCTTGGAGTTGTCATATTAATGCCTCTGGCTGTTGTCAGTAAAATATGGTAAGCACACCAGCATTAAAACATATCAAGTCTCTCTGATAATAAGATACATAAACTCTGACTTATTTTGTCTTGTAGGATGTTGAAAAGAAAACACCGAGCAAAATACCATCCTCCAAAAAAAGATAACTGTGTTGTTATTCTTTGATGTTGTTCATCAGTTAAATGTACCTAATAAAAATGAACGAATCACAAAACATTCTATAAATGTCAGATGAATATCAGTTTTGTCACTGTGTTGATAAGAATGTATGTCAAAAAATATCCTCTCTTATGGCAGCAATGTGGTTTATTTATTCAATTAATATATCATAAAAGAAAACCTATTTGAGAAGGTTAAAAATACTGTTGCTGTTGCACATGTAAATATTATTGTTACAAGCTACAATGTGTATGAGATATTTTTAAGATTATACATGAAACCACAGGATTTTTTTTTTCTCTGATCACAAAAGAAACCCTTCTCTCTGCAGTAAATGATCGAGGATGTTTAAACGTTGACTTTTGCAATCAGTCAATGTAAGAAACAACACAAGTGACACATTTCAGATTGCCTTATGTTGTCATTTGTCTTTTTGTCATAATTTGTTGGTGCTCTGGGCTTCACCTGTATCTGATAATAAACTTCACAATAAACACCTTGAAATGTCACTCAGTGTTCAACATGCTGAATCATTTCTGAGGTAACTTACTGTGTTTTCATCCACAATCCTTTTGTTTTGTTTGCATGTGACATTAATAAAAGACAAAATCTGAGAAGTGAGCAGGGAGGTGTAATGCATTGGATCAGATGCTATAATTTATTCTCAAAACTCTTCTGGAAGAACTTTTCAGGCATACGAGCCCTCAGAGACAATTATATGGTCTGTTAGTTTGCTGTATTATTATGTTCCAGGGGTGCACAGGAGTCATCAACTTAACAGGTAGCTTCAATTTGTATTGATTCCTCCTTTCTTGTCTTTAACATTTTGTAACTCTTGGATATATTCTTGTTTGCACAAGATCATATGTCAAACTAATATAAGAAACAGTGAAAAGTGAATTCACAGTAATAAACAGACATTAGAGTATTTTTGTGTTAAAGATCACACAGTCCACATCTACGGAGAGTTTGGATTCCCTCATGTCACCTGACTGACATGTCTGGACTGTGGGAGGAAGCTGCAGCAGAAACCCACTCTGGTTATGTGGGAGAGATCGTGACTGTAAGTAAACAACCAACCACATGCAAACACATGCTGCTGCTCCTGAGTCAACCATGAAGATGTGGATGTAAATACAGGAGAGCCTGGTGGAGATTTGCTTTCTTCATCTTCTTTATCTGTTCTGCATCAAACTCTCCTCGTTCTGAGACTCATTATTGTGTTCCAGACTGCTTCCTCCAGCTTTGATTGTATCCTGGTGGTCAATGGACAATTTTCCTCTAATTTCGTTTCCCACCATCTCTCTTTAGTTTGACCTCTGGGCCAAGAAGGTGGCCCTGCTCTTCTCTCAGGACTACTTGTTCCTCTCACTGAGTCACTCAAGGTGCTCGGTGTGCTTACTCTTATTCGTGAGTCTCTTCCCTGTCCCTGGTCTGCCTCGTATTTTTATTCTAAAGGATGATGTTCTGAGAGGTTATTGCGAGATTACTGAGAAATAATAGCATTATTGTTTGCTTTAGTGTCTGCAAGCCTGTGTGTGGTCTGCACTCACATGATGGCTGCTGCTGGCAACACAAGAGCAGCTCATAACTATATATATATATATATATATATATATATATATATATATATATATATATATATATATATATATATATCTGTCTATCTCTCTATCTATCTAACTCTAAATGAAACCACAATTTACCAAATGAACATCATGCTGTATTGAAGAATAGTTCAGACTTTCTACTGAGACAAACTCATATTTAACACGTTTATAATGCATAATAAATAAATAGTAGTCATTTTCTCATAGACTTCTGTACAATCAGACTTTAACACCAGAGGAGTCGCCCCCTGCTGACTGTTTAACGCATTTAAAACTCTACTTTCTGAATTGATGTCAGCAACTACTAGACCCCCCCCAGGAGGAATTGACCGTTTTCCTTGATAACCTCTTGACCTTTCACATTGCACTGTCATTATATAAATGCATATTTTCTACTACTTTGGTTTACGACCAAAGCAAAAATGAAAGTTACATGTCTTTACAGCTAAGCTACCAACTGTAAGCCATCAACATCAGCTTTAGCCAAGGGGTGAACACACCTGCTGTAGACTGTTTAGGCTCTTGAGAGGAAATAGATTCCTCATTTTCATTCAAGTCTGAATGAACCCCCATTGTAAGAAATATTGTGTCTAAATGCTAATCCCTTGGCTCTGAAAAAAGACCCAGATGAAAGAGCATGGACATTTAAACAACCTTCCCAGCAGAAAGGAACCACAATTTGATTAAATGACACAACAATGAATCAGTACTGCAGTATGCCCATTAAACTGTATTTTGTCCTTGAAATTATTCATCCTATGAAACTTTGGGACTTTCTTTTTTCTAAAGTATCACCAACTAGCTTGCTCATTACTGGATTTCTGCCATCTGATTTCCTCTTGTCTCTTTCTTTAAGACATGACTGCACACTCATTTGTATACCTGATGAAGATGGACAATTGCAGAGAGGTAATTACCACATTTTAATACATTTATGCAAATGAACCAGTTCCGTCCCACACCTATTCATTAGAGGCAAGTTTATTTTAGCCACGGTTCACACCCAGAGACCTTCCTGTTTTCAGTCTAGCATTTTAATTAGACTAATTCATTAGTGGAATGAGGAGACTACAATTAACAACAAAGCTGGATAGAAAACATGGAACACACTGAGTCCCGATGGCCTGGACAGAGAAATCCACAAATAATTTTATTATCATTATATAATTATTATAATACTCTGGAATATGGGTATACAGTATAAATAGTCCATTACCTGCCAATATTTTTTCTCACACACAAGATACACCATTTATTATTTGGCATCTTTCTTTAGATACAATCTCATTCAGATTTAGTACCACATTCTATTTTTAATGTTTATTATTTTTATTATATTTGACAGATAGCACAGTGGGATGTAAACACATAGGAAACCACACCCGGCATTCACACAAACACTCCTCCTAAACGTAGCTCATGTCACCTTAAAAGATTTTCTTAATGACTAAAAACAATCAAGTCACACTTTTGAGCTTTGGCAAACCTGAGGACAAATAATCTTCAGTGACAGCTTTTAAACTGATTTTTAATGTGTGTGTGTGTGTGTGTGGTAGTTAGAGGAATCTTATTTCCAGCTGTTATTTGCACAGGATCTTTCCCTAATAGAAAAAGCTGAAAAGGTCATCAGATTGGTAAAGCGCATACATATTCATATTGAAAACGCAGGAAGGAGCTTTTTCCCTTTTGCAACACCTGTGCTGATAGTGAATTGAGTTCAGTGAGTTGCCAAAACAGTCTATTTTTGTATTATGTTACTTTATTTTGTAAGGACACTGGGCTACACAAAGTAATGCAAGCAACTGACCAAATAAATGTGACTGTTTTTGAAAGAAAGCAAATAATAATAATCTGGCTTTTAAAAAGGCCTGCATGTTCTCATCAGGTCAGCAATATGGACATGTATCACTAATGAATACTCTTCTTGATGGTCAGCTTTTGTTATGTTCAACCATCAAACAAGCCAACAAAAAAATAGGTGATTGGTTTGATCACAACAGTCCTTTGAGTCCTTCATCCTTCAAGTAATTGGCTACAAACTATGGTGATGATTTGAAAGGTTGGGAACTGAACCTGAAAGAGCTCATTTTGGAGCACAAACCACTGTGTTGTTCTGCTCGTTCTAGAGATTATTTGGAAGAGGCAGCAGTTCAAAGGAAGGAACAATGGACGTCCATTACAGAATCAAGGCAGAAAAGGGAGTCAAACAAAATAAATACACAGACACACATCACAGTGTTCTGCCTCTTGCTTGAGCAACCTTGGAGTTTGTCTTGCGACGTAAAGCATTGCAGATAAAGTCACCAGCTTCTATGACTTTGGCCAGGTTCACACCCTGCAAAGCGGAAACACTGTAGTATCAAAGTGACTTAAGACAAACAAATAAAGGCAGGCTGCTCGTGGATGTGTGCAACAGGTGACAGAATACTGAAGTGTAGTGAAAATATCCCACCAGCAGGGGTAAGGATTGTAAAATAAATTGTTCCTGAGACGGAGCAGGCAACACTGTGGTTCTTGTGTGTGTAAAACCACTGATATTATAAAATAAACACTCTGTGTTTGCAGAGTGATATGTTTATGTAAATAAGCTCTGAAAGATTGTTGGGTTTGGCCTGATTTGTTGGGATTAGAGAGACATAAAACACAAAGTGCACTGTGGAGACATACTTACAGTTTCAATGCCCATGCCATGGAGCATGTAGAGAACATCCTCTGTTGAGACATTGCCAGATGAACCCTGAGCGTACGGGCAACCACCAAGACCAGCTACTGCAGAATCCACCACACAGACCCCCATCTGCAAAAGGACACACAACAGAGACATTCAGCACCTCCACACAGGCTTCACCTTGGGTGTAATTTTAGGAACAAAGATCCTTGTTTCTGTCGGATTGTTCTGCCCGCTGCAGCGTGCCTAGCCAGGGTTGCGGTCGTGTTTTACAGCTGTTTAGGAGAACTGCAGGCTTATGTCCTGAGGATGAGTGGGCACAGAATGTCCCACAGTATGGCTTAGTCATCCTCTTTGTCAGCTTAAACCACCAGCACCACATAATTACTGCCTTGTTTGAGCAGAATATTTCATATGTTTCTGATTTCTCAGAGTTACTCATGTTTTTACAGCACTACTCTGCCCTTAACCATGGGGATTCACTTTCTTGCCACATTGAGAGGACATTCTTTTTCCCTCGGCTGGACGGTGTCCTCTTACACCGTGCCAACAATACAGGAGTTGGAGCATTATGATGTGCAGAGGCTACAAATAATCATTAATGTCACAAATTATTTAATTGATGACCTTGGTCACGAACATTCATTTCTTCTGTTGGAGGTGCCTGGAAGAGATTAATTTTATGGTTGTTTACATGTTTGGCTCATTGGCTGCTTACATTCATGATAGTTTTATTGTATTTTGTGGGAAACTTTTATTTTTTTTTTCACTGCCAACAATACCAAGTCCTTCGTATGAAAATTAAGGGTCCGTTTCAGCTGTTTTCTCTGAATTTCCGTACTGGTTTGGATGGCTTAGTTTATTGCTTTTGTTTTGAAGTTAATACTCCAAGAAGAGATTTAACTCCTATAGATATAGTTTACAATTTCTCTGAATGCACGCATAACATAAAAAGGCAAAAGTTCAGTTCTTGCCATTTAAGTAGACAACCTGACAGTGTAACCTTTTCTTTGTTTTCACACCAAAAAGTTATGAAGCCAATCCTTCCGTTTTTCTGTCATTACAGACAAAGGTCTTGGGATGTTTTCCACATGTCTCTGAGATCACCATGAGAATATTAAAGATGTTTTCCAGCTTCCGTGGTAAAGCCAGATGTCAGTGGATCCCATGGTGAGGCAAAATTAACACGCTGACCTCCCAGTGGCATTGGGTCATGAAGGACTTTCACCCCACAGAGCAGAACCAAGCGAGCTAAATTAAAAGAATCTCTATTGCATTTTTTAAACAATGCTGCTAATTGGTTACTTTTTCCTTCAGACAAGAGCCTACTTCTTTCAGGGGCCGCCTGAGCCAGCCGTAATTGCTGTTTGTGTTGGCAAAGGAAAGAGGAGGAGGAGGTGGGGTAGAGGGAGGAGGAGATCTACTCCGGTGTGTGCACTGCACAAGATTTCCAGACCTTGGATATAACCAGAGCAGGATATTATAATAGGCAGTTTTTTTTTGTAGTATAAACACAGAGTTGTAATCTACCATGCCAATCCTCTCGCTTTCAGCTGCTAACCGTGTAAGGCCAGGGGTCCTTGGCATACTGTTTCCGAGAGGAACAAAACGGACCGTTCAGCAGCGCGTCCTGTTCCTCTGGACGCTAATCGTGCAGGAACTGGTGGTCAGCAGCTCGAGCTTGCCAATGCTCAGTTAAGTTCATACTGCCCAGAAACCAGATGTGCACTCACTGTTAGAAAGCCATATTCAGTGAGCTGTGGCCATATAAAAACAATACATTCCTGGGTAAAGACACAGTGCATTTTCAAACTCGCATGATTTGGGATAAGCCTGTTGACATCCTACACTCCAAGTGGACGAGACTGAAGATGGACACACTCCCATTTTGGTTTTATAACTGCGTCAGTGAGAGAGAGAGAGAGAGCGCGTGGATTCACTGAAGGATATGAAGCAGTGATGCTTCACCCACGGCTACATAAACTGGGGAGCTGAAAGAAACTGTCACAGATCCACTGCTGACACATATATCACCTCTTTCCTGAACACATAAATAAGCTTCGAGGGCAGTGAGGAGATAGACAAAACAAACGAAGATGAAGAATAAATAAATTACATTTTTACTTCATGATTTATTTGAGCATAAAAAGTTGGAACTACATTCACTTCCCATGTCAACCTCTCCACACATTACTGGACTCTATGATGGTAGAACAACCGATAACCATGACAATCAGTCTTAATAAAGTGTAGAATAAGTCCTGCTCCTGATCGAAGAAGAGCTACTATATGTTAAAGTGGAAGCTGTGTGGTCAAAACAAATCAAACCATATTTAACTTTATTACCTCAAAAAGGATTTGTTTTTCTTTGGAACTGCTAAAGAGAGGGAAAGTAAAATTGACCAGATATGAGTCATAGTAAAAATACAATAACGCATAATATTTTACATCACTATTACAACTGTCAACCTACTCTGTATTTTATAATATGGTAAATGGGACATTATTATTATCATTATCCTTCACACTTGTTTGGCAAAGTCCATACTAAGATTACACTTTTGTTGTCCTTTGTGATGTTTGGTCTCGTTGTTTTGAATGTCTTGCTGTATGTGCTTGTTCTGTTCTGTAAAGTTTATTTGATATATTTATTTTAATTTATGCCATATCCTCTTATTATTTGTTTTTTTGAAAGGTGCTCTATTAGCCAACCAGAACATTAATATAGCAGCAAACTATTTGCTATGTTAAACTATAGAGGAGTAATGCCTGAGCAGAGAATGAAGTCGCTTTCCTGTGGGTCGCATTAAATTTGATTATTTTTATTATTCACCACTGACAGGTAACAGCGGTGATCATGATGAGGTCATAATGTGATAATGTTACCCAGTAAATGACAATTATAACATTACACATCAACATCAATAGCACTGAAAAGATCAGCACACTTCCAGCAGGTCTTTGAATGTTAGCAAAGTAAAATGATTGACCTTGCACAGCTCATTGTGGTTGAACAGTGAGAGAGCTAAAAGTGCTAGTGGAGGGCAGGTCAGTGAGCTCAAACAGGTTATACTGTATTCCCCAGCTGCAGCGGTACACAATACACCAAAATTGCGGATGAGAATAAATAATTTTCCTTGCCAAGCCTGTGAAATCTAAGTACATACGTTGTCATTGTGTGACCTGCCAGGAGTAGGTTTGTAACAAAGCCCCCCCAGACCTCCCGAGAAAAAAAGAGAAAAGGTACAAAGACTGAGGAATTTCTTTATCAAGAACAAAAGAGGTGACTCAGGGCTGACAGCGCTGGGGGAATTCATTTCTCTCCCAGTTGGTGGTGTGGACTTCTGGCACACAGTAATGAAAAGCTATGATAAAAATCTTTCATTTCCATCTTGTTTATGGGTGAGCAAATGGTAGGCAAAATATCCCCAGCTGCAATTATTTTCTGTGGCCAGCTGTGATGAATCATTCTAAATATGATCCACAGAGGAATTTAACTGCGCTTTTTCACTCCGCCATCCAGAAATTGCAGTTAATTTTTTAAATATTTGCTACTTCACCCGCACTTTGACACTGTTGAGCTTTTCTTCAACACGGTGTACAGATACAGATGAAGGGCACTGGAGATAATCAAGGGAAAAGCCTCAATATTAGAACAAATCAAACCATGATTTCTACTATTTATACTGTAAATACTTCACTGTATTTCATGTTCTGCCAGAGTTGACTATGAATCATGTTTTAGGGTTATACTGAAAAAGATATATGAGGTTATAATACTATGCACTGCCATGCATTCATATAGCGTATAGTAGATGGGAACGCAGCAAAAATTAATAACTGTGATACACAATCTAATAATTGTATTTACCATCTTTAACATTAAGGTGCTTTGGGCGTGTTAACGTGTCTTGTTAATTACTATTCCGGGTCTAAAACTACGTTGTGACACTTTTAATTAATAATGACATTACCCCAGTAGTTATGCAGTCATCTATTCAAACAGTCACAAAGCATAATTATCTTTTGCATATTTACAAGTGCCATCAAAGCTCCTAGAGTTAGGATCTGCAGCTGCAGCACCATTCATCACATGCTCAGCGGCGAGCGAATGAGAGGATCATCTTCCACTGGCCTTTAAGCGCAGCATTGTCAGAGAGTTCAACAGCCAAGCGACAGATGAGTTAGGAGCCCCCCCGGGCCCTTCTATCCATCTAGCTCTCAGTTGCTTTGTCCGACAGACACTGAATAGGTGAGCCTTTGTGCTGACCCCCTCACATCTGTTGACCCACCCAGCCCCCAATAACTTCCTCCTCTGCAGTGACAATGTGCCCCAGAGAACTGATACAGCCATATCTGTGTTACCTCTGCTTTATGTCTGGATTTATGTCAGTTTTACACTCTCTAAGGGCAAATTGGTGAGAAAAAAAAAACACCCCGATGAGAGCTCTTCCGCAGGGATTTATAACCTAATTACATGTTTGTGAGCTGTGTAGAAACAGAGTTTATTACTGTTATAGTCCATGTTTTTTTTTCTTTCTTTGCTACAACACGTGCATTGTGATGGAAAGGCCCCATTGGAAATATCTAATGTTCATTAAGATTCTGGGATTTTTTTTCCAGTGGGCAGTTTGTGAATCATCTTGCTTTGTGGGGAGGATCAGATAATGTTTCTTAATGTCCCCTCTTCCCCGTTGACTGACGGTTTCTGCTTTTCTGTGCACCCCATTGTGACCCACACATTTGTTTTGTGCACTCTAGGTACTCCCCATAAACAGAGGGTACATTCATAATGCCATAAACTGACACACTGTCAATAAAAGTCAGCAGCTTCACAGTCAGTTTCAGTGACACTCGGATCACTGGGTGCATTGTTTTACACTTCATACTCAAAACTGCAATATTTATTAAGAGGAGAATGTCATCAGTATTTTGTAGATTCACTTGAAACACTTGAATTAAATATAATTTCAAACAACTTTAAATAAATCAGCTTAGCTGTACATTCTGATGAGAATTTAACAGCCTTTTTGCCTGATTCCAGTGGAAAATAAACACTGCTTATCCTCTGCTCTTTGTATAAAGAATGACAGTCCCTAAACATACGTACTGTAACTTCTGCCCTGTAAACTGTCTAAAGAGATGGATTGAGAGCTAACATTCGCTTATCCCCAGCAGGAACAATAATTTAAAGTCCCAGTAAGGACTTGTGATCTCTACAGTGTTGGCACTTACTTGAGGCAGTTGAAAGATATCCTGGAACAAGAATCACCACCTTGACTTTGTCTCCACATCTGGCTGCTCCTCTTCATGTCATCATGAGTGAGAACATTGATTTATACAAAAGCTGGGCACTGATCCATAATCAGGCCCACGGTTCTCCACAATAGCATTCATATTCATCGCGGAGAGAAAGATATGCTTGTGAAGGAGAAGGAGAAGATGCCTGGAGAGTTCCTGCCAAGCCACTGCAGAAAGTAAAGCTGTCAAACAATTCAGCATGAGAGGATGTGCGGATCAAAATGATGATGCATGACTGTCTTGTGCTTGTATAAAAAACTCTTATACAACTCTTGAGGTACAGTAAATGGGTCTCCTCATGAAAACCATGCCAGCATTTGTAAGCCCTCTGCAGTCCTCTGTGAGGACAAGGTGACGGCTCTTTTCACATCCCTCATACAAAGAACACATCCTTTTCTTCAGTGAGTCTTCTTTCAAAGATCCCACTTTACTCCCAATTTGCAGAGATGTCGGGGTTTTCTTTCTCTCTTATTTTCAAAGACGTCTGTTCTGTTTGACATCTGCCAGGTTTTGAGAACTTTTGAGCTCTTTCCTCTGCATTTCCCAGAATTCACAGGTCCCTCCACCCAACTTTTTGGAGCCGTTCCCCTTCCCTTTAAGAACTTCCAGAAATGCCAGGTGCTTTGAGTGATTAGTAAGGCAGCACAGTCTTGCCAGAGAGAGCAGCACCTTGTAAACCTTTACCACAATGTCTTCTAGAAAGACAAAATATGGGTTCGCGGTTGAGCTCTTGTGCATTTTTTTTGTTTATTATTTTTCTCTTCCTATCATTGTTAATATCTTTTGTGTCTAAGGGCCAGTAACTGAGATTGCTCACATATCCTTTAAGTTTTAAATTTAAAACTCAAATTTTTGAGTATTCATCCTGGTTTTTACAATCAACCCTCACATAGTAAAACTCCTTAAATATATAACGATGAAAGCAGAGCAGATGAAGGCTGTAAGGTATTGACATCTAATTAAGGCTAATAGGCTAATGTATTACTGATGCTGTCAAACAAAAGTAAGCCATTGTTGGGAGGCTTTTTATCACTTCTTACAATACAATACTACCTTGATACACTACTTCTTCTGGATCATTACAGTTAGAAATATTAGTTTACACAATGAGTTCTTACCTGGAGTGCTGTCAGGACATTGGGCAGTGCTTGCCCGTAAGTGTCATGACAGTGAACTGCAAGAGCGCTGACAGGCACCTCCTTCATCACACTCTGTAGCATCTTCAACATGGAACCTGGAGTCCCAACGCCAATGGTATCACCCAAAGAAATCTCATAGCAGCCCATTTCATACAACATCTTTGCCACCTAAAGAATAGTGAAAATATGGAAAGGATATACTTTAAAAGAATTAAACTTAACCACTAATCTTCCAGTAAACATGTCTTAAAAATCTGTATTTTCAACAAAATGTGATTACATGTAGTTAACATTTTCCCTACTGAATGTTTCAGTAAAGGTGAAAGTATATTAAGAATGTAAAAGTTTTATCTCACCTCTGAGACTTTGGATGGTTCAATGTTTCCCTCATGGGGGCATCCAAGAGCGCAAGAAACGTATCTGAGAGAGGACTACATTTGTCAGAATGCTAACATGTCTATGTAACATTTCATAGCATCTGATGAACTATAAAAAAGTAAACAACTGCTGTGGCTATAAGTGCAGTTCACTTGAAGCAGCTGATTATCCTGGTATTGTGGTTTCTGTGTTATCTGAAATAGCATCAGAATATTACATTGCTGCCTGCTGTTAAATGGTCTAGCTCAATATAAATGAGGATAAGAATAATAATCTTTGTTTCTTCTGATTTTCTGTTATTTTTGGTTGCTGATCTGTTTGCCAGCGAGCTATAGCAAAGACATACAAAAATAGATTAGAGATGACTTTGATGATTTGATTTTGGTGGTGATCCAGATCTTGATTTGCTAACTATTACACAGTATTTGCCACTTGGAAAGCGACAATGTTTGCACTAATCCACTGTTGTTCTGATGTGAATGTGATTGTCTATTTAGATGAAAAAAAACATTTAATTGAAGAAAACGTGTTGCAACTATATTCAGTGACTTACTGTTTGGTTTGCTTTAACTTGCATCTGAACTTGTGGTTCACTTATGCACAGATATAACCTGCTGAACATCTGGATGTTTGCTATAAAGCTATAATAACTGAACTGTGTTTGTTTTCTTTTGGAGTAAGAATAAACATTAGATATGTGATATCACTCATTGTGAGCTACAATTAATATCCAGAATACCAACCCGCGGACTGGAATCTGTTGCTCTTTGGCAGTGTTAATCACTTCCTCAAACCTCAGCAGGCTTTCTTCAATAGAGCAGTTAATATTCTTTTTACTGAAGGTCTCAGACGCTGACCCAAACACTGCCACTTCAGCAGCACCTGCTGCAACCTTAAAATAGGAGAAAAAATGGACATATGTTAAAGCAGTGCTTACTTAAGTGCTGGAATAATCTTACAAAAGAAAATGTAGTAGCAACAGTTAACTCAAATTGACAAGCAGGGGTAAACAGTTGTGGTTTACATGCTGAAGTGAAAATTAATGCTTACAGCATCATGGAAGCCTTGCATGTTGGGTGTCAAAACAGGGTACCGAACATGAGGTGCTCTCTGGATGCCTCTGAGTACATCAGTGTGGTCTGCCATCTCAATGAAGGGGGAGGAAAACAAATGATGTAGAAAAATAAACCTTTAGCATCACCTGAGAATACATCATCCTGAACCAATGTTTTCACATGCTGGTAGGCGGCACATGTTCCATAAAAGACAGAATTGCTTTTTCATCTCACATCTCTCAGTGAATAAAATGGGATGTGTTCTTGTTTTGGTCTTTTCAGGAAGTAAATAATAGTACAATTTACAAAAGGGACTGAAAGGGTGACTAGGATATATTAAAATAGTCTTTCCACAAGCATCTGTGGGTCTAACAAGGATGCTAAAGTAGCAGATTGTCTCTCAGCAGTTACGCAGACAAGAGGGGGAAACTAATAAATCACTCAGCACTCTTTTGCTGTGCACAAAGAAGAGTTATTACCTGCGGTACCCACTTTGAAGAGACAAAGCTGGTGGCCTCGATCACAGAAAGGCCTGTTTCTGAGAGCATGTCTATCAGCTGGATTTTCACCCTTGTCGGAACAATTTCCTGGGGAACAATGAAATTGAAATTGCTCTTTCTGGATTTCATTCCACTCAAGACAGGAGTTACAACAAGGATATAATTTGCTATGCTGCTTGTCAGTCACATTGCAATCTATATTTTCTCAAAAATATACAATACACAAAAATATGCAATTATACAATTACAAGTTCTTATAACAACATTCTGTAAGAAATAAAATTATCCATGCATCCAGTGTAACCTGTAAAACTACAGACATGCAATAAGGGAATGATAAAGTAGTGACAGGCTAAGCAGAGTACACTAAGCCAGAAGCAGTGTCATCTTTCCTATTCATTTTCAAAGAAAATGTGAAACATATGCTCCTGGCAAAATGGCACACATCCCATATGTTATGGATTGTTTTATGTATTAAAAATGGGGGGTTTCCTGGGGTGATCATGTGCAATGATGCAAAACAAGGGTGTGTATTTAAAAATATAAATGATATCCGTGATTGAAGTGACAGTGGAAAAACTTACCTTTTCATTTTGAAGTCCATCTCTCGGCCCAACTTCAACTATTTTAACAAACTCTGGATACTCATGTCCTGTGATGGTCTGAGGAAAGAGAAACAGAGGGGAGAATAAGAAGTGCTTACTGAACAGTCAGTCATCCTTTGGCGTGGGATGCTCCAGGATATGTTATTTCTAACATGAGCAACTGTCTCCCTCAAAGCCAGGTGAAACCCTAGAACCAAAACATAAGCCTCTTATAACATTAGGATGAAAACTCAGGATATGTGGGAGATAAGGAGAGGGTAACACTACACTAACCACAAGGGATGTTCTGAGGATCGGGTATTTTGGTCTGAAACAGACCATGTCGAGTTTAAATATACAGTAAGACCTCAGCAGAGATAATAAATAAATACAAATTAAATAAATTAAAATGTATACAGCCTTAGCCAGCTTCTTAAACTGAGTGGCGTTTACATTGCTAACGTTATCTAATCGATTTTTGTCCATTAGGAAGCAAAGACAAAACAACAAAACAAGCTAACAGATATGACGACTATCTAATTAAGCTGTTATGGCTAACGGCTAACGGCTAACGTTACCTGGCAAATGTAAGTCATTCACTCTTCCTTTGCTTTCGTTTGAACCGCTTCTTAGAGGACATACTGTGTATGTCTTCAGCTTGTTAGACATTACACTGTTAGACATTAGAAATTACACTGTTAGACATTAGACATTACGCTATCTTCACCAACTTCACGAACTTTTCTTGCTGAGCCTTTGGAGTAGCTTAGCTAGTTTCCTGTCAGTACGCCCAGGAATTCAGCTAACGTTTCAGCTAGCTAGCTAGCTAGCTAAGCTTAACTAACGTTAGACTGCTACGTCACAAAGTAGAGCGTTACTGAAATCACATTACATTAGTGTGTAACGCCGTGATGTAAGACAGTTAGTACGGCTAGCTGAAATAAACACATTACAGTAATCAGGTTGTTACTTAATACTTCTGCAAAATGGGAGGACAGAAAAAACTATCAAACGTCCCTGTTCTGTTTGCCTAATTTAGTTTTAATTTTAAATGATTTGGCAGTTGAGGCATTGTGCATCTCAGGTGATTTTACGGAGTAATCCAAAAGTAATGTAGTAAGTGGTTGTACTTACATTCAGCAGTGAGTAATTTAGTAAAGTAAGGAATTACTTTTTTAAAATGTACTTTTTTGAGTAACTACCCCAACAGTGATTGTTGTAGATATATATAATATACCCAACAGCAGCCTGTATTAAATAGCAACAAACATACTCACCAACAATGCAGTATTACATGTTGCCTTAGTTATACAGTACTTTACTTCTGGTATATAAAATACATTTTGTCCGTGATACTTGTTCCTTTTCGAGTAAGTTTTCTGTCACATGGCTTTAACTTGCAATGCAGTGTAAAAACACCATGGTATTTTAACTTTTTGAGCTCACACTCAGCCATTCAATTAATGTGCAGGGCATACAGTAAAACCAAAATAATGAGCCATAAGAAGCGAAACATCTACTATGCTGAGTAGTATTGCATTGTAGGGGCAGCCAATTTTTCAATTTGCAATAATCAAATATTCATCTTGTAAAATAGTTTTCAAATAATCCCGTTGACGCAGCCTGATGGACTAATGCAACGCTAAAGAACCAGAAGCATCTAGACTGCATCTGTTATCACATACAGTACAGTAAATTCATAAATAAATAAGTAAAATGAATAGGAGATACACCCATTCAAACACAGTAATATGTAAAAGTAGAGCAAAAACATCCCCTGAAGAGAATCATGACATAAGCAGCATGCACTGTAGCATCAGCCCGTCATCAGTGGCTGGCTGCTGTGCAGCCTCTCTGTCATGACTGAGTCATGTGGCAGAGCATGTGCAGCAGATAAGAAACAAGAAAACACAACGCCCACCTTCTCCTCCAGCAGCCAGCGTTTCAGCCACGGGTAGTCCTGGATGAGTTGCTCATAGCTCAGGCAGTGCTTCACTGTTGTGGGTACGTTGCCCATCCGAATGGCTGCTGCACCTCTGCGTCCTCCTCAACCTGCACAGGCTGCTGTAACTAATATAACAAACTGAAGCGTCTAATATGCTAATGCCGAGGCCTGCTGACGATAGAGGGCCTGGCTGCATGAGGGGATGGAGTTAGAGGACGGCTGCAGACTGTGGAGGATGACTCAGCCGTTGCCATGACAGCCACATCCCTACTGTACCAGGAGGGGATCATAGAGGAAGATAGAGGGATGGGGGCATGGAGCGAGAGAGAGAGAGAAAGAGAGAGAATGAGGGAGGGAGAGAGAGGAAGTGGTGTGAGTAAAGTGGTAAATGGAGCGCAATGGGAGATTAGTGCTACATGTTGGACTGGGAAATCTGGTGGAAACATTTTGAGGAACGATACAATGTGTGCATCCAAAAAGGGGAATGCAGGTGCATCAGCATAGAAAAAAGAGGAAAGAAGAGTTTCTACAACAGACGAAGAACAGAGCTTTCATGGAAGCACTTGAACCAATATTTGCTAATAATGTTTTATAGTGGTAGGTTTTTTTGTTTTTTATCTTAGTTCAAGAACAAGATTTGACTTCCCGTTCCAGTGAGAGCAGGGGGCTTCAGGGAAAAGCTGCTTTGATTGATCTCCCGTGACCTGAACAGTTGAAAGGTTTCCATTGCCAGACGTGCCACTGCTGCCAATGTCAACTGCATGGTGTAATAAAATCCCTTGGAGAAAGAGCCATTCTTCTGAACCCAGATGTTAACAATAGAGAGGCTTAATGAAGTCCCAGCATTCACCCATCTCACCAAGCTAAACTGCTCTGTGATGAGAGACCTCTACCTCTCTCTCAGGGGAGGAGGGTGATTCATATGATCCCTGAAAAAAAAGCTTTTTTTTGTGGCAGACTTCAAGGTTGATGTCTATCAGTTGCCACCCTTTAAAAAAGCAGCATATTGCCTCTAATCACTTATTCATCCTCAACCCATTTAAAACAGTTCAGCAGAAATTAATGTTTTGAAGCATACATCTTTTAAATCACATTTTTAATGGATTTTATTTAGGCTTTGACATGAAACCACAATCAACATTTCTGCCATGGGATTTTCTGTTGTAGTTTTCTTTGCCTGAAAATAATTCATCCATTTGAAGCAATTTTACGGTTTCAGCATTTGTTGGCCTTTAAATTATTTTCAGATGTCTGTGCTTTAAACACGTCAGTGCTCGGAAATAATGAAAAGTGCAAATTATTTCTTTAATGAATCTGTTACCTTAGCGGACAGTTGGATTTGTAGAGCATTTTAAATGAATGTGTTTGGGGACTAAATATAATGTAACAGTTCCTCATATTATCTGCTGTTATTATCAATGGACAAATGTAATCTGTCATTGCTTTTATCAGAATGCTGATGACTTTTCAAGGATATGTTACTTTTCCTGGTGGCTCTTTTTTCAGTCACTGATAACTGCATCAACCAATTAACCCTAACTGGCCTCTTAACATTTCTACTTTCAGGGAAGCTCAGCAGCGACGGTTTATCTTGACAAATACCAGCTGCAGAGGGTCACTTTAAAGAACTGGCCTTCAGGGGCTTTCCTGCTTTTAGGAGTCAATGTGATGCAGGTGAGTGGAAACTTTAAAGTCTAAGATGGTACATAAGTAGAGGAAGATGTCATATTTTAATAAAAAACACACTATAGACGAGGTTGTCTGACATATAAGAAAAGGAAAAATAGCCTTCTTTGTAAGATATTATTGAACTTTGGGTGTGGTATAGTTTATATGTGAAACAATAATATTTCTCTGTTCCACATACATTTATATGGAATAAGAATAACACTTGGGGTTGTAACACATTTGATACTGTAAAATCTAATCTCAAGTGTGCTCATGATGGAGGATTTTAGCAAATAGCAATTAAAATCTAATGTAGTTTTTTTTTTTATCACAGCATTAGCAAATGACAATCAGGTGAAACAATAGCCACTCTGTCTAAGTATCAGTCCACCAACAATTAAAACAACTGCACAAAATTGAAAGACGTCTCCTTCTATTTTAAAATCGGTTTGTGTAGATTAGGCAAACAGATACGTCTTGGCAGGAAAAAGGATGTCTCTGCGCTAGTTTGTAAGCTGTCCCCTGAGAACAATATATTTTACACAAGAGGATTTTGGAGACCAAACACATGATGAATGCCTCAAAATATTAAATAAAAATCAAACGGTGCAGACGTCACGACGTGTTTCGAATGGAAAAAAAAGAAGTTGTGTACAAAAGAAAGCTGCTATTCTCTTTTCTTGTACTAAGAAACAGATGAAACAGATGTGAAAAACAGTACTTTATAGAGTACAGGTTTCGGCAGGGCATGAAAGAGGTTTTAAGCTCTCAGATATACACTGAAAACAAAGTGGGAGAAAGAAAACAGGAACCAGATTAAATCAATTTTCATCCTCCAGCCGTCTTCAATTTCTCCATCATGGATTTAACTGAACTGTAACAACAAGCGAGTCCTGATGCTTAGCGAATAGCACATGATCATCACCCTGAAAGCAATAATCATGATGACATATAGTCTTTCATAGCTGGGTAAGATGGAGGGGTTTATAGTTAGAATAATTACACCCGGCCCTTCAGAATCCATTTGATGGTGTATAACTGGACCTAGATCATGGATAAGATGCTGTACAAAAAGAGCAAAGAATGAATGTATATAAAAATAATCTTGCTCTTGTGGAAGGAAAAAGCACCACCCATCTCATTTCCATTATATTCAGCTATGTGCCAAGAAAAAAAAGTGACCACAAACACGTTTTTTTCTTTGAAATAAAATGTAAAGCCCTGATAAAAATAGCAGCCTACCTTACAGTTTCTTCAGGAAGGCTGGCTGCTCTGAGCCAACTTTCCACAGCTCCCCTTAGAGACAGCATGTGTGTTAAAGATTATCCTCACAGTAATCACACCACAGAGCGCCCTGTGGCTTTCAGTCACAAAAGCCACTGACCTGTGTGTTGTGATCATATATCATGTGTGATCATATCATGGATACGATCATGACTTGCTGAGCGCTGATGTATGAAATTTCTCTGCCTCTTTACAGCTGAAAGTAACTGTGAAGCTTTAAACTTCAATAAGAAATGTGAGCCAAAAAACTTCACAGTAATCAATATAAGCAATAACACATTACAAAGTTCACTTTTTTCCTCCCAAAGGCACCAGTTAACACCAGCTTGTGACAGATACACATACATGTTCATGTTCATGTTCTAAGAAGTCAGATATTTACTGTGCAGATTTTTATATTGTACCGCGGAGGACTTTATGGCTGGATTACTGCTCCGACTGGATTAATATAAAGCATAGAAATCTCCTTCAGTGTGTCACTATGCTTGGTGGGAGAAATTTTCACAGCAAAATTTACAACAGCCAGAATACACTCAAACAGGGTTAAGTGGTTGTTGACGTCTCTATTTGTTATGGTAGCTTGTTTTGGTTATAATTTGTTTCACGATGACAGGACGGAGAAACAACAAACTGTTCTGTTTCGTGTTGTTGTTTTTGATACAGTCCTGAAGTGGGACATAGCCATAGAAAATGACTGATGATAAGGACATGGCTCTGCGCCGTGTCATCGTCCCTGTCTTTTCTTCTAAAGTATCATGCATTGTAATGTGCCGTTAAGACAGAAAAAATAACCTTTAGATAGTGGAAAAATATTGGCTTGAATATTCATTCTAAAGTCTGAGCAACTCATGATCCATTTTTGTGAGACTTCTACTTAATTTAAGACTTAAATTTAGCAAATGTTGCATTATTCAGACATTTGGGAAGGTATTAAACCCACAGACACCCAGTCTTCGGTGTAAACTACCATCAACTTATACCACAGGGATGATGTTAACTCAGGGCCTTAAATTAAAAAAAAAAAAATGTTTTCACTAGAGAAGAACAGAGGTTTTACTTTATTTTAGAGTGAATTTTCTGCCTTGCTTTTGTTCTTTATTCTTCATATGTGCCCAGATATGCCCAGGCTCGTCTGATGATTAGTTTGAAAGCTGATTAATATCCTGGGCATCTGCTCTGGTTTGCATTCTTCCTTTAAGTCTATTTTTATATACAGTAATTGTTTAGAGTGACAGTAGCAGACATTAGCATTTCATGTCAGAAGCGCTTATTTCTACTGACACGAACATGCAGAAGAATCTTAAAAGACTTGCGTGCTTTTCTGGATTCCCATGGAAAACATGTTTCACAAACGCTGCACGCAATGGAAAAACAGAAAGCTCAACTGAGACTCCCTTTAAAAACAACTGTGTGTAAATGCATTTTATAGAGTTATGCAAACAGGGTTTCACTTTCTTGTTTCTTTACTAAATAGTTCCAGAAAATCACTTCTAAAGAGTATTTAATGATGACATCCATTTATACATCCCAGTGCATATGTGTTTAATCCAGACTAGAAATGCAAGATTTCATCATATAGAAACACGTTAACTGCACAGGTGCCACCTCTAGTGCTAATGGAAAGTGACAGTCGACTTCACAAACAGTCTGTTGTAAGTCCAGAGAACCTCAAACCTCTCTCTTCTCTGGCTGGGAAAGCTAATGTGCATATGTGAATAACAAGCAAACACAGCAGTGTTTCTGCGCTGCCTTCTATCGGGAAGCATTCCTCGCCGGGCCTGCTGCAGCCTTGTCATACCAAACAACATGTAAAAATGTGACCCATGTGGTCCCCCTTTTCATGAGGGACTGATTGAGCTGTATGGAAGTTGTAGCCCACCCACAGAACACAAATAAGGAGAACCATATGTGGGGGGGAGATGAATTAGGTAAACTGCACAACATTTTTATTAGATACAATTTCACTTGCCTTGTGGACGGACTGCAAGGTGACACTTTGAAAATAAACTTTGAGCCTCAGAAAGAAAAGGAGCTCTGGTGAACGCAGAAAGAATCGATAAAACATGGACCTACTAAGTCAAATGAATGATAACTATTTTGTACTTGTATGATAAAGAATCATCATGTCAATCATTAATAAAGTCCATTTAGACTGAACAAATGTTTAGTTTCACAGTTTATGAGTTTGCTTGTGTATAAAAATGTTTCTTTCATTTGCTAACTGACCACATTTGACTTTCATTTCAAATACAAATGTTCTCAATCAGAATATTTGTTTAAAAATGAATTACTCTTCAAAATCCTTTGAATACACTGTAAATAAATTACTACGGGAAGTTCTACAAGGCTGGGAAGCCTTAAAGAGGTTAGGAGCCATTGCAGTAGAAAAAGATAGTTGAAAATACCAAGTGGGGTTTCTATTTTTAATCGCCCACACTAAATAAGGAAAAGATCATTTCCCTTTAAATATTTCTAAACCATCTTTGTTGCACACTTGGACTTCCACACACTGAGACACTGTGGCTAATTATCTTGAGTTACTATGCATCTTAGAAGTTTAAAGACGACTGTTTAATATGTGTGACACCGCTGAAAATAGACTTTCATCAGTCACTATTTGAAAAACAAAAAGGACCACAAAACATTGCAGCCTGTATGAGTTAATCTGTGCAGACCTCTCGGAGATGCCGAATGCACGAACACCTCAGTCTGTGGTCTGACAACACATTGGCTTTTTTGTTTTGCAGTATTTGTCAACATATTTCCTGCTTGCGGTGGTTTAGATTAGATGAAAAAAATGACATGAATCATCATGCATTAGCCCCTTTTGACAGATGGCCAGCCCCAGCCTGCTAAGAGCTTCAAGATGATCTTTCCTCACTAAATATATCACGCTCACTGAACAAAAGGACATGTTCCTAACAGCCGCTCATGTGGACATGTCTGTTTTATCAATCAGGTTCAGAGAATAAACATGTTTGTGGCAGAAAAACTTAATATCAGCACTGGAAACACATCCTGACATTATGTAACTGTCTTTATGCAAAGCCAACAGTATGCTATGAGCCCAAGAGTGTGATTTATGAATAATTCACTCATTAAAAGTAAGCTGCGACGGGTTGTGACCTTTTTCTAGTTTCAGAAGTGGAAGTGCTGATCTGATGAATGTCGAGGCACCTCTGATTCAATGCGGCCTTTTTTTTTTTACCCCAGGGGTCTCCGAGGAGAAGAGGCCACTATATTACTGTGCCCTGAGTATGGCAATTGTTACCCTCTCCTTTCATGTGGTCATGAGGTCGCCGTCGAGAGGCCTGTGGAGGTTCGGAGGACTTAAATAGGAGCTCATTCATAGCAACTCCTGCGTAACAGAAAAGGAAGAAATGTGGCTGAATTGGAAAGAATCCACAATATTAAACAGTAGATGGGATTGTGAAGTGCTAGGAGTAATCATGCCAGGCAACAGGCCGCAGGAATGCAAATCACCCCTCAAGCCAAGAGTTAAGTTAGCAGGTGGCCTCCTCTATTCACTGAATGTCAACACTCCTTTTAGATGGAGCCCACGTAACATCTGGGCAGGCCGGCCACTGCTTTTAATTAAGTGAAATACAGTCACTCAATGTTCTGCCATGTCAGAGAAAAAAAATGTTATAGAAGTGGTGAAGGTGGGGGGAGAAAAAGTGCAACAGTACATATCCTGTGTTCAGTGAAGGTCAACACAGTTGTGTAAATAAATATTAATCCTTAACCTAATCTCTAGATTTCCAAGACCGATGAAGTCCCTGCTTAACCAGAGTGCTTCTCTGGAAATCACACGTTTGTATTTTTTTTCCTGGAAACTCGGCTTATCCTGACTAAGGAGGAAATGCAGCGACACTTGCTCGGTTTAGTTTACGGCCTCCAGTTTGTTTCCAACAGTGAATCTCAGTTTCTAAGCAGATGGCAACGCATGAGTGCACAGAGGTGTGCTATACATATCACGTAAATTATGTGATGGATGGTATCTTTCCCCATAATCAGAAAGGGATTGCTTACAAGATGATATACCTTTCTCTGCTGGCAGCCTCCTGATAATCACCCTTTTGGGCCATCTAGGTCACAGCACTGCTAGCAGAGTACCAACATCATTACCACTCCCTGAGAGCATGTCAACAGGCTCCAGGGGTGGAACCCTAGTTTATATCATACTTGTCAAACTTGTATAAATCTGAGACGGTAGTTCGGCAACAGTGTGTAAAACATCCACAGAACTCCTAACAGAAACAAAAAGGACAACTTGAATTTGAAGAGGCTTGAGGACTTGCAGCTGGAGGAGGAGGGGAAAAAAGCTGCAAGATGAAATGCATCTCTGCATATAGTTTAAGAGTGATAAATGGAGCGAGAAAACCTGCGAGGTCAAGTAAAGGCAACGCAAAAGATGACAGTTTTCAAGTAGTACATTTATTAATATACACAACATTCTACATTAAGGTATACTTTCCCCCAGACATGAGATAAAATTAGCGTGCAGCAAAGGCGTTTTTGCAGCTCGGTCACAGAGGAATGAGAAAACTGTGTTTATGGAGGAGATTTATATAAACATTGTTTCAAAAAAATCGTGAAGCATTCACAAGTGAACACATCATTCGAGTTTCATTCCACACTGACATAATCCCCTTCTGTGAACACACTCACTTCAGAAAAAAAAAAAAAAAAAAGCTGGCATGGAAAAGGTGGAACTGTATCAGTGCTGAAAGACAGTGGCAGCTTGAAAATAGCTTTGGGCAGTTTGGTTTACATTAGAGAACACTCACTATTTTTTCCCCCCCAGTGTTCCAGTTTGATTTATGATATTTCCAACAGCCTGTTGAAGTTGTGATATTGGTGCTAATGGCATCGTCTAGCGGTCTCCCTTATTTGTCAGACTGACTGGTGATGCTGCTCTATTCTGTAGGTATCAGTCATTTATAACTGCTGGTCCATAATGAAGATGAGCATTTATAGCACAAGTGTGTTGTAAAAGGTAAAAAACAAGCAGAAGGGGAAGTCTTCTTAAGCATCATGATGACTCCAGTGAATAGTTAACTCATAGAAGTAATCGTACAAATGTAACTAAGAGGGAGTATATGCCAACGGACACAAAAGTTAACTGATAACTGACGCAAGGTAAAATCAACAGGTTGTCCTAATCATTTAAATATCACAATATTCAGTGCTATGTTTTTTTAAACAAAAAAAAATAAATTAGGTAATAAAAATTTATATACATAATACTGTACATCAGATCACACCTGCAGCAGATGTGTTTTCCAGCGATTCCCATACCAGATAGCATAAATTAGAGTTAACCCGGCCACTAATGGCAACCACAAGATCTAACTACCATATTTCTATATTTCTTGAGGATAACGTTGGAGCTGTCGTCAAAGTAGAGCACTGATATTGCGTTGAGCTTAGTCGGGGCGCAGCATGGCTTTGGCACATTGTCAGGAAACATTAAATGGACCTATAAATGAGAGCATGAAGAATGTTAAAAAGAGGCACAACAGCAAATGAATTATACCTGCTGAGAACATTATAGTGGCTTATAACATGTTTTCATTGCAATGCACTCTGAAGGACACTCACCAGGGTTTGCACGATTGCATGATTTGTTGCATTCATGTGTGCGTTGAGTGGAAAAGAGCATTCACCGTCACAGTAAAAAGCAGCATAACCCTCAGGCGCAATGATCCAGTCCTTGACAAAAAATGAGCTTGTTTTATGACGTAAAATGAAGAAAAAGCATCGTTCATTGTGTTGCCACCATTTGCTGTAAATGTTTTGTCTTACCTGCCAGCCCAAATCTCGAAAACTGACGTAAAGTTCGTGCTTCTTGCAGGCTTGCTTCTGTTCGCTGGTGTTGTAATCTGAAAAACAAAGGTTATTAATCATTAAAGGCAGTGATGATTTTTTTATATATTTGCTTAGTGTAGGATGTTAAGCACTACAGTGGCATAGAAGTCTGTAAAGCTTCTTAACAAAATGTCTTAGAAATACTCCCATGAATACAGACTAGAAGCACACAAGCTTGCCCTGCAGTAGGTGATACATGTTACTCACTAGGTTACTGACATAAATTTGTTTGACTTTTGAAAAGCAATAAATGTTCTGTTCAATTTGGAATTGCATGTGTTTTCTTTCTCACATCAGTATGAAATCTGTTTTGCTGCTGGAAATGGATTAGTTTAGTCCACCTAATGGACGGACAGACTCCTGGAGCGATTGGCAGGACAAAAGGATGTCATGAAAGTGTATCTAGGTAAGAGATAAAATCCACATCATAAAAGTGCACAAACCTCCAGTTTTCGGTGCTCTAGATGTCTCTTGTTGATTGGTAGATTTATTGCGATTGTGATTCTTTTTTTTCCCACCAGCAGCTCTGACAGAGCGAAGCAACACCCCACTGGCCTTGAAGAAAGCAACCAGGAAAGGCTGTTTGGACTGTGGCCCGTTCCTCCCAATGATTCCAGCAGATTTCATGTTGATGCTACGGCCTTTAGCAAACCAGAAGGTAAATACAACTTTAAAAACAAAAAGCTAAATTTATTTAAGAGATTTATGAGCATTTATTGGTGGTAAATAACCAAATAATCCACTGACTGTCAAATAAACCAGTCTGCATTCCTGATCTCATAGAAAGAAAAACTGAACTTCACTTGCCATCTGCCGTCTCCACACAGAGCTGCAGGCCAAAGTTCTGCTGTGGGTTCATCACCCAGTGGTTACTGGTGGTTGTGATGTCAAACACGAGCCAGCCGCCATCGGACGCCTGGACCCTTTTGGAGTCAAGCAAGAATGTATCTGCATCTCTGAAGGAAAGAGAAAACAATGAAAGGAACGTCTGCATTAAATAAACTGCAGTGAAAATGATGCACACTCAAACAGCAACAGCACACTGTCTCCTCATTATTTAATATATGTTGTAATCCATTAAAAACATATTTTGGTTTTCAAGGCTATTACTCCTGTGTTGTAATGTCATCATGTAAAATTGCCAGTGCTCACCTTGCTGCTTCATTATAAACATCCTTGGTGTTTGCTAGACTGTGTTAAGCTCTAGAGCAAATAAAACTGTCTGAGCACCTTAGAGCTGCAGAGCTTTAATGGGGCACAAAAAGGAAACCATATGTTTCTTTGAGAACACTGAAACTGTGTCGGAGAGGTCGTAATCAGTTAAACTGGAACAGATAAATGAGGTATCACTGACTGATCACAAATGGATGCTTTAGCTCAAAACTTTGTAGCAGAGGCCGAAAAATCGTAGTGGCTTTTATTACAGTTTTATGGTAGTTTCTTCCTCTCTTCATGCTTTTGAACCGAACATTCTTCTCTAGAAAAAAAAGGCCTTTGTTATTGAAAACTGGTGATTTGGTGTGTAGTGAGCAATTTGTTCATTTTTTGTGCACCAGCTTTGTGCTGGAGATTAAAAAGAACGCATTTATTGAAGAAGTTGTGACTTATAATGAAGTGCAGAGTTGTACAGTACGTCAGCCAAGATTTCACTATTTGAATGGCAAACGTTTCAGGAGTTATGAATCATGTATATCCGCTCTTGTGTATTTTTAACATAAGGCATCAATCAATTTCAAGTTTAAAAAGCGCTGCTTCACAATTTGCATTGGATTGCTTTCAAGTGGCAGATTGGATAAGGCAGCGTCTGTTCAGTTTTTGTGGTTGTACTGTATGGTGCGTGTCAGAGAGAACCCAGATTTTGTGCAATAGCTCAGAATTATTCACGTGTTTGTTACAGGTGTAATAAAACTCAACCTCATGTGGAATTCATGAGGTCAGTCGTTGTGAGTGACATGCTGGTGAACTTCCTCTCTGAAATGTACAGCATTAAGCTCATATCCTGTGATAATTTAGCTTGTGTGGGTAAGACTTTTTCAGGAAAGTGCTTTCCCTGCTCCTTCTCCTGTGATTACTGGATGTACTGTTCCACACAGGGTGAGTTAAAGCGCGTGGATACCAGGGATAGAGGTAACTTCTCTTTTTTTAGACAAGATGTCTCCCGCAAATTATGGTCATGTGCTACTATTCTCCATCAGCAATTTATGTCCAGCAGCCAGAGTTCAGTGGCAGTGCAGGACATAGTGTGACGTTGCTGTAGTGGAATGAGAGGAGGTCAGGGTGGTGCGTCAGTTCATGATTTTAAAGGTACCCTGTGGATTTTGACCACTGGCACTCTAGATATATGAAGCAATATGTTTTTAAGAGGTCCTCGTTTTAGTCTGTTCATGTGCTCAAGGCCGATGGTTTCCTCCATCCTCACTTCGCCGCAATAAAGTACGAAAATATTTTGAAATGTTCAACAATGGCAGTGAAAAAAACCTGCTAGCAAGCCAACAAGCGAGTACACATGGTTTCACATCCTAACAAAAATCACCTCCGGAAATGTTTGAAAAGAAATGCATTCAAAGCATCATTCGATTTAAAAAAATGTCTGGAAAAAGTGATATTTTTTTGCTGTACATAGTCACTAAAACACTAAAATGGGGTTTAATTTGCTTGTTAAAGCTGCTAGCTGCTAAATGAACCACAAGTTGGTACACCAGTGGATTTTGCAGAAATAACTGACTAAATCCCACTGGCAAGTGACCAGTTTGTGTGGGAAATTATGACAGAATGAGTATGGCTTACAAACTCAAACTCGTAAAATGTAATTTAATTGTGGCTTTCTAAGTTGAGGAAATACTTGCGCAAAGTGATGGTTTTTAAGACCACATACTCCTATATTGTTTCTAAGATTTCGTGCACTGGGAAATACTGTAATTGTTCTCCTTTGTGAACTATAACTAAAACACACTATTCCCCATGAAAACGTGTGAAAACCTGGCCTGAGCAGTCTTTCCCTTTAAGATGGTAGAATCCATTGACTCAGACTTTTTCAAAAGCCCAGGAGGGCCATATCTCCCCTTCAATCACCCACACACATTTTTGGCAAGCGAATGTGGGCCCACTTTTAAGTACACCCTTGTGTATTCAGCTATGTCATGGTTTAAACTTCCGGAATATTGTTAAGACAGGCAGGTGGTGGGCATAACAGTGACCACAGGAGCACCCGAGGGAGCCCCCCCTTTCATCTGGGATGCAGCCAGCTTGGCAGGCAACACAAGACGAGTGATAACTGATGAACCTTCCAAGCTTCATAAGTGGCCAACTTACTAATGGACTTCTCTTTATCCGAGAACTATATTTGTAAGGCAGACATGGTGTGAATGAAAGAGAGCAGAGTTGGAGATAGAAGGGCGTTCTGTGTGAGTGGAAAGTTTTAACCACGCTAAACAATAGCTGTTGGGACTATTTGCCTTTTTGACGGTGAAACAAGATAACTGCATGGAGTAAAAGTGCTCATCTGGACTAAAACATCAGATTAGAAAGCAACATTTGGTAGTTTTGGTGAAGCCCAAGTTAACTACTTCATATGACGGTGGAAGTTTAGTCTATATGAATGCATCATTTCTGGAAGCTGGTCATGTTTGTATAGATGTTGTTTTTATTGGAAATAAAGTACCAGAAAGTGGAAATACTCATGTTCAGTGCAAGAACCTACAATGCTTGAGTAAATCCCCTTAGGCACTGCCCTCAGTGTTTGGTTTTTGGTGATTAAGCACTTACTTGTTTTGATATTCCTTGATGACTTGATATATGGTAACCTTCAGAGTAACGTTGTCGTAGCGGGCATGACTGCGGTCCTTATAGATCCGAAACTCTGCCGCCGTCACTGCCTCTCCATCTGGGATCTGAGTCAGATCGAAACGGAACTCCTTGTAGTGTCTCCGTTGGTGAGAAAAATCTTTATCTCTCTCCACTGGGAAGGGAAAATAATTTTATGATGAATTTCATTTATACTGGCAGAAAAGCTCACATTGATCAAAAAATATGACTTAAACTTCTGAACCTCTGTGTGCGTCGTTCTAAAGAGAAAATACGCCAGCTTTAACATGCCGAAAAAAAGAGTAATTTATCACATCTTCTTCTACATTCCAGGTCCAATCCAAACATTTTGACTACCAACAAAAGCACTTTCCAGTTCATTAAATCAGTCAACTGAATACAGGTAGCAGTTCTCGGACAGGCCCTCTACTGTGTGCCTAACTGCATTCTCTGGCCATGATGAATGGGCTGTCAGTTAAGAAAAACAGGCTGATTTCAATTAAAGACACTTTCCTCTGCTCCTCATGAGAGAAAAGACCAGACAGGATTCTTCAACGTCATTTGAGGGTCTACTCTGACCTCATTTCTGACCTCATTCTGACCTCCTGTAGTTTTCATCCAATGCACTGAGAGTGTTTAATGACCCTTAACCTGTAAAACTAAATGTTTCTAATATAACAAGTAACATAAGATATTGTTTTTAGGCCTGCCATATTATGCCATATTTTTTTTTAAATTAAAAAAAATATATATGGCCCACATGATTATTTTATGTTTTCCTGCTACTTTTGCAAAAGTTCCATCAATTTGTCTGGATAAAATAAGACGCCTTTACCAAAGTAAAGTTTAGCGCCTCACAACCCTGCCCAGTAACAGAAAAGCAGCATGTGGCTTAGGTCGGTGGATTTGCTCGCAGTGATATCATGCAGTGTATGTTCACCGATATTTTATCGAGGGAGAACGCCTGTGGTTACTTAGCACAAACAGGTCAGAGGTCAGGCCTGACTTTTACCCACTGAGCGTGTGCCATTATATTAGCTGCAGGCAGTAACCTGAGGCAGAGGTACCACTGGGTGCATTTAACCTTAAAATAAAGATGAAATAATAATGACTTTGCTCTCTGGCAAGTTAGAGCCATTTGCATTCTTGACGCGTTGCACATTAATTGGATTCAGATTGTGCAACCAGACGGCATTATTCATATTTTCTTAATAAATGACTGGTGTGTCTCCTCTTTACTCCTCTTGTACACAGTCTCCTGTATGGATTTGCTAAAGCTGACTTTTTATTTCTACACTGAACGTTCCAGTGCTTACAGAGAGGATATTAAACAGCGAGAAACGGCACATAGACAATCCTAAAACAGTTGAGGTCAGTAGCTGTATTTGAGCGTACTGTAATAAAGACAGAGCCCCATTGAACATTTCACTGACAGTCCCCAGAATGAGAGCAGAGCTTTCAAGGCTGACAGTGTACATGCCCTGGTACAGTGATAAGTGGAAACAGATGGGCTCAGGCCAAGGTGAGGGATTATACTTCCAAGCACAAATTCACTTTATCATGTTTCTGTTTAAGAAAATAAAATCCTTAACGCTACAGTACCAACATTATCTGAAGATTATTTATCGTTGTGTTTCATTTTTGACTTTCTTTCCATGTGGCATTTTAAATCTCATTAAAGAACGACAGCTTCTACAGATAAATATGAAGAGTGGAGCTACTGCTTTCTCTTGGTGACAGGACCTCAAGAAGTAAAGGCATCAGTCAATATCACCCCACCTCCCCTTTTAACAACAGGAAATAATTTAGACCAATTTTCTCAAGGTCAGACAGTCATCTGATAAGGTGCTGTGAACTGCTGGGTTAAGGGTCGCTGCTACTGAACAAACACAGGCATTATAAAGATCAGCTGCTTCTCTAATAGAAAGCAGCACAAATTGGCAAAAAGGTCAAAATGTTGGGCCTAATTCTGTTAAATACTCAATATTTCACAGAAGTACGAAGCAGCTGAGTTGACTGATGTCTGAAAGATGTAGAAATAAAAAATATATACTGAGTGAGAGGAAGTCAACAAGAATTGCTCACAGCGTTTTTAAAGTGCAGAATAACTCAGTTATAGTTAGTAATTATTTTTTTTTTTTAAAAATGTGTCAAAATAGATTTGACAAAATGAATTAAGTGCATGTGCTGATAGCAACACAGCAGAGAAAGGAATATATGAATGAATTAAAATAAAATATTCAAATAAAGTATTTTGCGCTGTGGCATTTTAGTTCATTGTCTGCAATATCAGGCTCTTATTGTACGAAATATTAGACTTTTTAATCACAGCTTTCTTTTGAAATACCTGCTACAATATCGATTTCCCTTACAGTGTAGAGAATGAAGATGAGGAGAAATACAAGTTAGATTAAGTTTAAAAAAAACTTTCAAGGTTCAAGGTTCTTTATTTGTCATATACGCAACAATTACTGACGCAGCTGTGACATGAATGACGAAATGAAATCCTGAAATCTTCCCACTCTCTCTTAATAATACTGAACCTTGGCATTGTTTCTAATTTCTGTTTATATCGTCTTAAGAAGACCTCAGTGATGAATTAACCCACTTTAGTGCCACTTACCTAAATTGACAAAACTCATAACCATGTCGGCATCGTTGAGGAAGTTGGTGTCGTGCGCGCTGCTCAGTGCGGGGCTGTGGCCCAGCAGAGGAGCGGCTCGGTAAGGCTGTGCCACACGGGAGTAGCCGGCATGTTGGGGGCTGTAGTAAGCTTTCCTGGAGTGCCCTTGAGCCTTGGCACTGAAGCTCCTCGCTGCGCCCTGCTGCGCCCCCTCCTCCTCCTCCTCCACGGTCATGGCGTTGTACAGGTCGAGCATGAACAGCGGCGCGGAGGACGCCTGCTTCCCGGGAGAGAAGGGCCTCGGGCGGTGCGGCAGGCCCAGGATGGACAGGATCTCTCTCTGGATCTCCCTGCGCTCGTGATTGCGCAACCTCCTGTAAATAAAGCTGGAGTGCACATGGTTGTCAGTGAGCCCGCCGCACTGAGCGCACCACAGAAAGCTCAAGCAGCTCCACAGCAGTCCGAGCACTGCGCGGGTCAGAGGCGTCAGCGCTGTCATCTTGACAAATAGTTCACTTTGGGGTGTGAGGTTGAACTTACATCGCACTCTGTGAGAAGAATAAAATGCTTTATGTGTCTGCCAATGCCCAATCATAGACTTGCCATGTTGGTCAGAGGCACCGCAGCTTCCACTGAGTGAGGAGGCTCCTCTACAGAGGAGCGACGGGCTCCTGTCCTGCGCTCTGGCTTCTTCCTCCAGCAGTGTTTCCTCCTCCAGGGTCCATCCAAAGCCTCTGCCACCCAAAGTATTTATGGAGTTATGACCCCCCGTCCCTCACCTTACTCCTCTGTGATGCTTGGTACGCCCATAACGTCGAGGGATAACCCGGAGTTTTCCAGCAGATCAGAAGTGTTGAACTGTGCAGAAAGCACAGAGGAGAGCAGCTCCACTTTTCTTTTTCTTTTCCCTCTCCCCACCTTCTTGAGAGTGTATCGGGACTAGTTGCCCTCTGAGTCCATCCCACACACTTTTTGTTTTTGCATCCACCTCTAGAGGCAGCAATAAAACTTGAGGCCAGTCCCATGATGAATGTGGCGGCTCGGGAGTGTAAAAGGAGACACTTGAAATCCGAGAGGCCGTCTTAACGAGTGAGGGAATAATGACAGAGCCTTTTAATCACCTCAACTTATTGAAGTCCAGCGTCTTTATGGGAGAAGCCTCCAGCTGCAGTCACCACCACCAACAAGGATCCTGCTCTAATACTCATAATAATGATGGCAAATATTATTTCATTAAGTGGACCAGCGTGCTGGTGTGCATTTAAATTGATAATGCCCATGTTGTTGTAGGAATATATAATGGAAGCTTGATAAGGATACAAATTCTGTATCTGTTTCAGCAAATTTCCATGTATAAAATACCGCAAAGAGTATAGAAAGGTTAAGGTAGAGCAAGGGGCCTACAGAGCTCAGTTCTCAGAGGAGCACTGTGTAAACAGCATGTTGAAGTAAGTGTGCTGGGATAATTAAAAACATAAATACTCCATGTGCTGGGTGGCTGCTGTCCAAAGTAAAAAAAGGAAGTGCCTCTTAGGTAGAGTGACTCCTGGACATGCTGGGATGTTCTCTACATAACGCCATCTAGTGTACAGTACAAAGCAATTCAAACGTTATTTCTGAAACACCACAACTCAGACAGAACGCCTACAGAAGCTTTCTAGCTGCACTTGTGTTGTTTCCTAGAGCCCATTGATGATCTGTTATTTATTCCACACCTCGTCCTTTTAGATGCTGCAGGAAAAATGAAAAAAGTAAAAAGTAGCACAAACTTCCAGGAGAAAGATGAGATTGATAATGTGATGGAGTCCTGGAAATAAACCTGAAACATGAAGCCTAAAGCAGAACAGACTGAGTTCACAAATCATTAAGATGTTTTAATTCTAGTAAAAAAAATACTCATACAAAAGGCACCTTAAAACAAAATAATAAAAAAATTTAAAAAGCTGTTTAAGACGCCACCACTGAAATACACAGTTATGACTGTTTTATAAATAACAATAAAATACCTGCTACAGTAATGGATGGGAACATAACTGTCATATTTTAAAGTCAAATCTCAGCATGTTCTTAGAGGGTGAAACTGAATGTTTTACTTCCTACTAGGAATAAAATGTCATGTGATGGCATGGGTATTGTGATGGGAGGGAAATAATTAATTAATCTTACACAATAATAGCTGTTGTAAAAGGTTTTCATAAAGAGTTAAGTGCAGTCAAGCCGAATGCTTCAGGGAACACAGGCTTACAGCAGCTCACAATCACCTACAGGAAATCACAGTCTTGTGCTGAATCATGCCAGTTTTACCCAACATTCATTCGCTGAACATGGAATATACGGATCAAAGTTGTGTGTGAATGCAATTTAGAAAGTGGCATGCAATGGATAAACACCAGGGGGCAAAAATGACCAGTCGCTCTGCCCAGAGAGAGCCACACATACATGAAGTAGGTGAGTTCAAGGTGCTCAGATTAGAGGTCATAAAATGAGCCAACTATTTATTATTTTAACATCATTAAAACCTTGAAGAAGTTCAAAGTCGTGTGAATAATAATAACAATAATAATATAAAGTACCAGCAGATGAACTGATGATAGGTCTGTTGACTGTGTTTAGAGGAGGTCAGTTTGTGTCCCGACAGAGAGAAGCTGTAAAGGTGACATCTTCCTGAGAATGGCTGTTTGTTCCACATCAGCTCTGGCCTGGTGCCTGCAGCGACGCCGCATTACGTCAATAGTGGGGCCCTTTGCTGTATGGGCCTCGCCTCATCATGCTACCGTAGCACATGGATGGATCACACACCCCAGGCTCACCAGGGATGCCAGGGTTACCATTTTTACCCTCTGCTCCGTTTAGACCAGGGGATCCAGACTCACCTGGAGGACCAGGCTTACCGTACCCCTGGGGACCCAGTGGGCCTGTGGAGATTAAAAAAAGGCATTGTGGTTGGTGAGAGAATGTGAGGACAAGAAGAGAAACAGAAGTGACAAATTCAAGTTATTGATTTAAGTCAAGAGGGCAATTTTTCATCTTCATGACTTTGGAGCAGAGAGAAACATTACTACATGAAATTGGACTACTATACTAAACTCAGTCATAAGACTGATGAGCGGAGGGCTGCTGTGCAAAGTGCCAGACATGTAGACAGTAGAAGGCAGGATTCTAACCTGTGAGAGACGACCACTGTACCCTCTGATCTACAGCTCCAATAATCCAGCACAGACATTTCATGTATGTGTCATCAAGGCTCGTATATCTTCCATCCTAAGTCGTCCCTTTTTGAATGACAAATACAAACTCCTGCTGCCTGCTGCTCTGAAGAGCTCTTTCCTCTCACGTAGGACACATGCAGCAGTTAGCTGTTGTCTTCAGAGTGTCGCCACTGCTAGTTATCTGACGTTGACAAAGCATGTCTGAATAACTTGTCACATTATTTACCTGGTGGCCCTGGTGGTCCTTGATCTCCAACGCTGGTTCGACCAGGGCTCCCCTTCTCACCCGTTAAACCTGGTTCACCTGCAAACACAAGCATGCCCGTTCAGAGCATCTGGAAAAACAGCTTTAAGAACACGCTGTGGATGCCGACACTGGTTTTACCTTTCAGCCCATTAACACCAGGCTGTCCTGGCCGACCGGGGCGACCTGGCTGCCCCCTGGAGCCACTAAGTCCAGGAGAACCCCTGAGTCCCTGGAGCCCAGTCGGACCAGGAGGACCAGGAGATCCAGGTCGGCTTTGACATCTGGAACAGCTACTCTGCTGGTTGCTCAGCAACAATAAAGGCAGCTCAGCTAGGATGATTGACAATGAAAATATTTCAGACGTGTGGTGGAAACACAGAGATTCATCATCAGGCTATGACGATACTCACACTGAAGAATATCTCTGCAGATTTGTCGAATACGATCGTCTGACATTTGACTCGCCTGGAATAATAAGTGACAGATCGTCCATAATGTTAGTCAATATCAGATGGCATCCTAATAAATAATGTTATCGACCGTAAAGTGCGCACATACAAGTCTTCCTTCAGGTCCAGGTGGTCCAGGTGGGCCGGGTGGACCAGTGTCCCCCCGCAGCCCTCGGGGGCCAGTTGAGCCTGACTGACCTGACTGTCCAGGCCGTCCCATTTGACCTTGTTGACCTCTCTGTCCTGTGTCCCCTGCTGTCCCTTTCTGGGAGAAATACCACCCCAGGGTTAACAATGCATAAAACAGTTTAGGTTGGATGGAGCTACAGTCAAAATAAAGCCTCCATACCTCTCCTTTTAGTCCCATTGGACCAGTGGAGCCCTGTCAACAAAAGACAGGACAAATAATTAAAAGCTAGAAGCCACTCAGAGAGCACAAACCACCAACTAGGCTGCAGTCTTAACAACAGAAAATCAGCACCCAAATCGGCATTAAAATGCTCAGTGACAAATAATCATGTAGGGTTTTTTTTAGAGATGTCATGATGACTGAGTTGGTGTCAAGTTACTGTTACACCACACGTCACATACAGCCTTCAAGAATATCAAAGTGAAAAGATCAGACAAATATGTAAAGGACTAAACATGGTTTGGATGAGGAGTAGTGATAAAAAAAATACTGAAAACATATAAATATATGAATACAAATAAAATCGTGCTCAATATAATGATGTTGCTAAGCTACTCAGATAAGGAGTTAAGTACAAGGGACGTGGAATGGCCACATGATGGCGCTATTCACATTTAAAACATCCACATTTTTGAGCTGTCCTGAAACAGATATGCACCTCTCAAGGAGATTCATGTATACTGTTATGTATGTTATGTATACTGTAAAATATCATAGAACATGATTTTATTTATGTTTTTGTGCTATTGGGGTCCAACTGTCAACAACAAAGCTGATCAAAGAAACTCACGTGTTCCCCTGATCGACCATGCTCTCCTTTTTCACCTCTCATTCCCTGGAGAGACATTCATTACAGTAACGTCATGAAAGCCTCATAAATCAATGGCCTCTATTACATGTGCAGCACAATGTCACCTACTGCTATAGATAGGACTACAGGTTAATACATCCAAATGGGGGACCTGTTTTTTTTTTCTTTGTAATTATATGAAATTCATCCAGTTCAGCGTAATGAAAAAAAAAATTGCTGGAATTCAGTGCAAAGTGACAGTTAATTGTTTTCTAAATGCATAATATAATAATTATTTCTACTGGGTTCTTGGAACATGTTATTTTCTATGTGCACCACTTACAGCACAGACTATTATTGGATACGTTCCACACTGTGATTTTAGTAACACAGATCAATTTTCATCATTTCTTTTGAACCAAAGTCTTAATCCGACAGCCAAATTAAAAATGACAAATTACACCTATGTTTATTCAAATCTCTCAAGTTGAGTTATTAATTTAGATTAGCATTACACGGGTCATATTATGACTGAAGTGTTGACAGCAGTGCGAGTTCATCTCCAATCTTACCGTCTCTCCTTTTTCACCTGGATTTCCTCTTTGTCCCTGATGAAAAAAAAAGAAAACATGGATTGTGATGATAGTACATTTTGTGGCAGAGAAACTAACACAAGTTCCAAATGATTTCCAGATTTCCAAAATACACCCTTATTTTTCATATCACAGTGAAGACTTCTCATATCTGGCATATAAATGTCCCATATAAAATGTGGTATGACAGTGCTGAAGAAAACTGTTAAAAAAAACAATTGTCACAGTTTTTTTTGTCAAATCAGTATTACAGCTGGAATTATGGACAAACTTGACCAAACTGTGTTCATCCTGACCAGTAAACTACTGCACATTCTGATTTTTCATTGCCATAAATCATATATCTGAAAAGATTTCAGCTGGAAGAGACAGGCAGAGATGGTAGTTTCACAACACTGGCAGAAAAAATACATTGTAGAAATACCTTGCTGCCCTTCATGCCTGGCATGCCTGGGTGCCCCGGCTGACCTGCTCCTCCTGGTTCCCCTGCACTCCCCTGAAAACAAGAACATATTTCATTTATATGCACTGTAGGACGTACAACTTCCAGTCATACTTTGTGACATTGTGGTTCATAAATGGTACCATACCGCAGGCCCTGATGTTCCTTGTACACCTGGACTGCCACTTTCACCCTTACTTCCCTTGATGAAGAAATAAACATATCTTATGTTACAGAAAACAAAACATCCAAACCACATTCTTTATCATAATTAATTTTCATTGATGCATGATAGTTAGCAAGGTGTTTTTCGAAGTTTTGCAGCTTAATTATGCCTAATTGTGTGCATTCTTTTCCAGTTGGCCCTGGTAACTGCAGTCTGAAGGTCAGCCATGAAATCAAGGTATTGCCTGCCTGTCCATAAACTAGCTTTTCACTTGTATGTAATTTACCAATACACACTGGCTTGTTAAAGGCAGATCAGTTAATGAAAAGTGATCCGGAGACAGAGCGTCCAGACCAGACAAGCCAGACTGCTTACATTTCCACTAAGATTTCCACTGACGAAAGCAGCGCGGCCAGATTAACGCTTAATTTAGCGCTGCCGGTGTGGCCAAGAGATCGTTACTTGTGCTTTAAGTGTAGTTTAGAAAAACGGCGACCGAACAAAACATGCAAAGCTGCTGACCCAAGCAGCTTTCGATGCCAATCAACTGGTCGCTCTGATGGTTTCAAAGATTTAACCTTACTATGCACTGTAAAGCATGTTGTACAGGCTGCATGTTGTAGGGCTTGGTAATGTAATGTCACACAACACCACACTGATCCCCTGCACACATGTTGGCAGCTGTTTAATTGCACTACATAGTACTTGGACTCAACTTAAATCAGACGTGCCTCGGCCTGCAGCCTGTCGGCCACTGATGCCATTGCTGATCTGCAGTATTGACTTTTCTGGTTGACAGGTTGAGTCAGTGCACTCGCAGCCCCGGGGATGCAAAAAGGGGATTAACTCACGTTATATTCAGCTCACAGTTTATCCATTTTAAGTACTTTATTAAGTCTTTTTGATGACTGCTGGTAAGATGAAAGTGATTATTTCTGCTAGCTTTATCGTATCTTTGCATCGCCTCACAATACAGCTGTTTGAACAGACTGATTACCTTAGGTCCAGTTGATCCTTTTAAACCAGGTGCACCAGGTAAGCCCATTTCACCCTGCAGGAGAGTGGAGAAACTGTTTTGGTAACTGTTGAGATTAAATATTAAATCTTTGGTGTGTACTCCACCTAATAGTACACAAATAGTCCAACAGCTGCCAACTTACAGGTGGTCCAGTCAGTCCTGTGAAGCCCCTGGGTCCATGCAAACCATCTTCCCCCTTAAATAAAAATCATGTCAGTCACATACAACCACAGAGAAAGCTGCAAAAAACATTGGTCACTTTATTTTGCACGTGCATTAGGAGCAGGAGCTCACCTTTTGTCCGTTAATGCCAGCAATTCCTGGTAATCCTGGCATACCCTGGGAGCAAGGAAACACATTAATGTATTCAAGACTGACAAAAAAGTACAACTGCATGTTTTTATGTGCCATGTTCCTGAACTGATATTAAAAGCAGCACAAAGGACAACAGGTTCCAGTTTACATCCTTCAGAGTGAAATTACTTCATTGTGTCAGCAACAATTGTAGCCAACTGCTCAATGAAAGGGACTGATTGAACTGACATGGCAGACCAAGAAATGTCTCACTAAATGTTACACTCCCCAGTTACTACTGGCTAGCTGTACACAGGAAAAACAGACAGAGCAACATGCTTTGGGTATTTTTAAAAGATTATTTCATTCACTTTTTCAGCACCTTATAAGGATTGTAAGTGTAAAATCTTTCGATGGATCTCATTAGCTGCAGTTGAACTGTGCACATTTTATCTGCTGATAAGCAGCAGTCATAGTAAGTGTAGAAAAAAAGAGTTGCTATTTAAAACACACATAGATAAAAGAAGAGAATCGTATCCAAATTTATAAATGAAGGGCTTAATACATTGAGAGTTTATGTGGGTCGACACATGCAGCAAAACTACCCTGGAGAGCCTCTTTAGTTTTTTGTTTTGACATTATTTTCTTCTGAGATAAATGCTAGCAGATGCTTGGTGGTTGCCTCAGACTGAAGCTGCAGTAACATGTGTTCTTAGATCTGAAAGGCAGGCAGAGAGACAGGAATACTGTACATAGGTAGAACCACCCTGACACTCACACTCTACCTATATGTGAAGAAATCCCCCTCTTGGGGACAACAATGAAATGCAAGCTTCATCTTGTTTTAACTTGAGGAAGTACGGTACTGATCCTGTCTCCTTGGATACATGGTTCAGTCTATTGTTCTGGTGGGGGAAAAATAGCTTACGGCCTTGTGGAGCAACTGACTCATCTTCTGTAGAACCCTCACAAACTTTTTGGACAACACTTATAATCATGATCAGTGGGGTGGCTGCCCAGTTGAAACACTTTCTTCCTAAAGCAGATTCACCAGAGGGCTCCAGCATTCCCTCGCTGAGCTACTTTTACTGCCATAGCCTCAGGCTGCTTGTTACATAACAGGGTTATCCTGGGATGAACTACAGGGGAAATACCCCTAATTTACTGGCTGTCAGGGGTACTCTTTGTACTGCTGACAATATGTTAACACACTGCAGTCTTTCTTCAGTAAAACATGTTATGCATGCAATCCATAAAACCAGGTTTTGTACAGTATTTGCCAGTTTTTAATCTTCTGTTACTAACAACATCATGTCAGCTACAATATGTAAAGTACCACATGCTGTGCATAAAGCTGTCCTTTTCTTTCTTTCCTTAATACAACGTGACAGTATATTACATATTTTATTCATGCAACCTGCAAAACAGCAAACATGCACAGTGAGTAATGTGACTCACAGGATGGCCTTCCCTTCCATCGACACCAGGAATCCCGCTGCCCCCTGCTTCTCCCTTAATACAATGGAGACAACTTGACACATCATTACTTCATAATTTTGTAACACTATGTTGGATTCATTAAAAAGGCATCAAAGTGAACTTTGACGTGCACAAAAGTTTTTGAATGGGGTTTGGGAAAGCACGAGGGAGACACCAGCTGTATGGCAATATGTCCATGGTTGCAGAACATCAACAACACAACTCAGCGAAGCCTTTTAAGAATGAGCGTGCTTAGCAGAACTCATGCCTCTATTATTCTCCTAATCCCTGGCTTGGTAACATTCTGCTCTGTACTGTCAAAACAAACCAGACCTTTTGACCAGGTCTCCCAGGAACTCCAACCTTTCCATCTCTCCCTGGTGGGCCCTGAAGAAAAAGAAAATGATTTTAGATTATAATGACACATGAGCTCTGGGATTGCTTCTGAATTATTGTTATACATACAGGGTCTCCTGGAAAACCTGGTGGCCCAAGAGGTCCCAGACTTCCCTTTTCTCCCTGCAAACATCATGACATCCAGTTAAAATCTCATAGTTCTGGTGTGATTTTCAGCAGCCGTTAGGATTGTCTGCATCCTTACCGCTTGACCAGGTTTTCCAGGTAACCCTGCAATTCCTGTGGATCCTTTTGAGCCCTGAGAAAAGATAAAATATGTTAAATCATCATTAGATGTGACCTAAAAACAAAGTTCCTACCTGACATGCTTGCCTTGCTGATCTAAACTTTCAGATGGTGATGAATCTGCCTCTTGTTTGACAGGATCATCCACATTTGTAATGGAGGAAGCTAGCCAAGCTTCACAGACCCACTGTAATGTCTACATGGTCACAGATATGCAGTCACCGTTTGACATTAGTCAGCAGCGGTCTTGTTTTTGTGGGATTGACAACAAAACAACTATTTGGACCGAAACTTAAGGGAGAGACATGTTTCACTGCGTCATTCTGGCATTTTTTAAATTGCACTGCTTGACATAACGCGAGGCGTTAGTCAAACACAAATAGTGCCAGAACATGAAATGATGTGTCACTGCACTTTCACATTTTCAGAAAAAAAGACAACATTTTAGAAAAGGCGGGACATTACATCATGTGTTTTCTCAGATTCTGCATTCCATCGTTCAAAAATATGTTCATCAACTAAGGGAGAACACATGACTGCACAACGTAAAACCAAAAGACCTATTTATCACTGGCTGACTCGGATCAAGCAAGATATTTCAGTCTGTGAAGTGTCGACAGTTTCTTTCAGTTTGCGCTCAATAAAATTTTGAGTTAACAAACAGATCCTAGGAAGATGTCTTCATGTTCCATTGATATCAGGACCGCTACAGTTCTGTTGAAGTAAATGAGCTGCGACAAAGATTTATCCTGCTGACTGGACGTGCTACATAAAAAACACCATGGCAACCAAATGTACTGTTTTGACTTTAATTGTCTGTATGCTGCGTTAAGTGTGGATTGTGTTGAAAGAAACGCTTTGTGTGACAAAAACTATAAAACGTGGACAGCTGCTAGAATAGAACTGTAAGCAGTGACTGGTTTGCATTTTGTTTCCTGATTTCCGGTAAATTGACTGTAGTTCCAGTGTTAGTGAATATAGAGATCATTAGCACATACAAGATGGCAACAAAATTAGCAATAACATGTTCCTTGAATGATGATGAATGACTGTGGTCATGAGCAAGTATCACAGAGAGTGAAAACACAAACGCAGCCAATTTTTTGCAAAACGGCCAACACTCTTTCTTCCCCTTGTGTCCTTGAATTATGTACTTCTGACTTAATTTAGCAGACGTCTCGTATTTCCGTTCTCCAGATATCATGCCAGGAAAATGAGACGACACCCTTGGGTGGTCTTACAATATGGGAACAGTTTGGAAAGGTAGATGTGAATGTGTTTGCATCCAAAGAAAATCTTATTCTCAAAATGAGGATTCCCTCAGACTTTAAGAGAAGCTTGAATGGCTCCCTGTTGATTGGCGGAGGATCTTTAACTTTCCCGAAATGCAAACATCTCTTGACCCAGATGTTATTGAATGCTTTAGACCAAAACTTCTGGTGCATTTTCACTTTGCCCCAACTAAGAATAATTAAAATGTCCAGAGCTTGAATTATAGAGGAGTGAAGTGGTTTGCACTGTCCTGCTTTTTCATGTTGTCATGATATGTCATGATTGAAAATGACCTGCAGTGCACCCTCTCTAGCTGCTCATCTCATCATTCATGCCTCAGATCATTACTCTAATTATGGAATTTTAAAGCATTTTGGCAGTAAGATCCATTATATTTTCATCTTGTAGGCATTACTGGAAATAGAATTGAAAAATATACAGTAAATGCACCTGATGTTTATCAGTGCAGTCCCCCACCCTTACTCTTTCTTAGTATTCTTTCTCTTTTCTTTGTGTGTGGACAAAACGCAAAGTATTTCACCTAATCAAAGAGAGTTTAGAAGATAGTCCAAACACTAGTAAAAACCTAATGAGATACATCCTGGACCTGTGAGTGAATCTCTAATAATTCACTCCAGGTGCAGACGTGTCTGCAGACAAGACGTTAACTTTCAGCCAACTGGCAGGAAACCCCCTGTGATCACACTGATTACAAGGTGGAATGGTATGAAAGAGGTGATGCAGTCTACAGAGGATGCATCACCTCACTGTGCCTCAAAATAACGCTAAAAGCAAACAACTATCAGAACAATAAAAATGTTCTGGATAAAAGCATAGGACTGCCTCATGAGGCCTCTGTAGTACCCACTGAGCACAAATCACTGCTTGCTTTTATTTGACACTGTGTCTCTCTTTTGTATGGATGATCCCGTTGTGGCTCTCATGCGTTTGCCCTCTTACATAAGTATATGTTGTGACAGCTGCTGGCAACATGCAACATTATCTGCATGTATGTTTTCCAGTCTGTGTGACTGAGCAGTGCCAACCAAGGCTAGTCTACCTTTAGACAGTGTAGTGATTTTTTGACATCTTAATAGTTTGAATGCTCTCTGAGATTTCCACCCTAGCCGTGAATAACAGTTTTTTTTGGGAGGGGGGTTCAGGTTTTTTTCTGAGAAAAGAAGATTCATTCACATTTTATTTTTATTTCTTATTTGTAAGCCTTCTTCTTTTCAGTATAGGGATAGAGGCTGAAGGGTTCTGAGGTCAGGTTTTGCTTTAACTGACAACCATATGAGACAGATAGTCCTCTCTGTGGGCTCTTGGCTCTCCTGTCTTCATGTCTTCCTTGCATCTCTACCTCAGATCTTACTGAAATTAGGGCGCTCAGGAGCGAGGAAGAGATGCAACACAAACAAGACAACAAGAGAAAGCAGATGCTGGCTCTCTAAAAATAGTGCTGTGTTTGAGGAAAAGCCAGAACAAAAGGCAAATATGAACACATGAACCTGATGCCTCTCTCTGCAAAGCGCTGTTGTCCTGCAGTATCGAGGTTGGATTTTTTTTTACTCTCCCAGGGGAACCTCCTTTATATTTATAACATATGTGTGGGTGATTGATGGGAAGATGTTCAAACGGTTTAAGTTAATGTTTCTAGCAGGGATTTCCTGTTAATCCTACATTTGATCTCATAAAAGGAAGATTTACCTTGACAGTTCCATGTATGTTTTGTTCTCTCACTCTCACCGTATTTTTTTTTATCTTAGCTTTGTTCAGTCATTGCATTTAGCAATTTTACTCACTTTTTGAAACTAAATTAAATATTTGACAGATACTATTGAATATCTGGGTAGCATATTTTTGAGTATTTTTTCAATAATTAACATCACCACCTTCTCTCCAGGTTTTCCAGGCGATCCTGGTAATCCAGGCGCTCCCCTTTCACCCTGAAATTACATACTTGAGTTATAAAATTGTCACAAACTAGAGCAACAGCATAATAATGAAAGCGATTCTTACTGGAACACCAGGCCTCCCCTGCTCGCCTTTGTACCCATCTGAGCCACGTGAACCCTGACGGAAACAAAGGAAAGACTCTAAAATGCTCAATTCTTGATGTTGAATTCAATGTTCGGGTAAACTAAGTAGGATTTTCTTTACCTCTGCTCCTGGTGGACCTGGCAACCCTGGGCTTCCTCTAATGCCAGGGATACCCTTAAAATAAAAAAAAAAAAAAATTAAAAATTAAAAAAAACAAAAAAACAAAACCTTGAACCCCCTGTGTGCATGCTCTCGTAGTGATTTTACGCTGCAGGGTGAGTTTTCTGATCATGCTGTAGAACATATGGTTTGCTTTTGGATGTTTTTCATTATCCAAAATTACCACTGCATAGCCACCAGTGGTATAATCAGAGATGTTTTTAATATATCCTTTGGAAAAATAAGTAAATAACTACATTTACCACTGAAATAGACCTCCCGACCACATGAATTTAACAAACTGTTTTGTCTCAATGGATACATTAAGTCCATTGGTTTTGGTATTTTCTCAGATGCTGTTGTGGTTGCTCTTGTTGGTGGTTATGATCGGTATGTTTGTATATTGAACTATGTAGTACTCACAGGCTTACCATCAGCACCAGCAGGTCCAGACTGACCAGGTTTGCCAGCGTCTCCTTGTTCCCCCTAAAGTTAAGAAAGTGGAATGAGGTTAATCATTTAATAATGTGTAACTTAAAATATTTGCATGCTAGTCTTTATCACTGCACAACCTCAAAGCAGGATAAATGTGTTTTCTCTAATGTAGAGTGTCAATATTATTTATCTAGTCATACAAATGTCAAGCATTCTTAAAGGGAACAAAATAACTTAGTTAGGTTTAGGAAAAGATTATGGTTTGGGTTCAAATTGCTCCAAGTGTACGGTAGTTATGTGGCACCTATCAACAGAGACTTCTGGGTTCAGGTTTTGTTTTTTTACCCAACCATCCACTCCAAGAGCAGGTATTTTTACCACGCTGAGTTCATCTGAAAGATGCTCTTGAACACTCCATTGGATTATAAGGAACGTTGACAGCCTGTAATGGTTCCAGCATTTTGGATCTATTAGTAAATGTTGTAAAAGCATAGCTGCGATTTTCTAAACACAAACATGCCTGAACCCATGTAGATTTAATTAACAGAGAGTATTATTGCTGAGATCCATGTGTAAAAGCTTTTATGACTGTAGTGGCTATTATTTGGTCGATATCCCATGATTAGAGGAACATCTAGATTCTAATCCTTGTTTTGGTCATTTTCCATTGTAAGTGGTGTTTATCTTAAGGAGTGGTCTGGTTTGCTTCAAGCAAACAACACATTACAACATGAACTTACAAGGCAAATTGTACAGTAACTTCCTCATGGTAAGCCACAATTTGTTTAACTGGAGAAAAGAGGCTCTTTGGTGCGCTCATAATTTGTAGTTTTCAGTGGTTAACTGTATTTAAGAGATAAAAGCACCTCCCATACAGTGTACTGTGTTTATAGGCTGTAATGACTGTAGTTGGGTCTGACCTATTGGTAAAGTGCAGCCTCATGTGCTCATCACTTATTCAACGCAGAGAGCAGCATTGGAAATTCAGCACCCATTCCCTCCAGGCTGTGAGGAACAGAAAGTTTGTACTCCGTCTCCAAACAGAAGCTGTCTAGTCTCTCTGTCACCTCAGAGTTTACACATAAACAATGTTGTAGATTATTTATCTCTCATTTAATCTCAACAGAATACAACCGTTCAAAGTAAATATTTAACTAACCACCTAAACACTAAGGTTCATATCTGTGCTGAACCAGGGACAGTCTCTATTCCCTGATATCTCATAGTGGAACACTTTATGGTTTTTCTGTTCATTTCATTTCTGCAGCTAATATTCCAGTAGGCTATGTATATAAACAACATAATGCCAGAAGACAAAAAAATAACTCACCTTTATTCCTGGGGGTCCAGGGTCTCCAGGGGGACAACCACAAGGTTCTGGAGTTGATTCGTAATCAGCACTGTTGGAGCACTGTAATGAACAGAATTAGACGTTGTGCACATGCAGGATCAGACACATTAAAGCTGCAACACTTAGTTGGTTAAATAACACATAATACATACGGTAGTTATGAATAATTCTGCTAATAGATCCTAAATACGAGACACTGGCCCTTTAAGAGAAAGTGCCACAATTGTCTGTTTCCTGCTTCTCAAATGTGAATATTTGTTTTTAGAAAATGAGCGATTTTTTTAAATTTACATTTAAAAAAAAATAACAATAACAAACACTTACCTTACTTACTGTGTTCAAAATTAATCAGTAATTTCCTTTGAAAAGCAGGTCTTCCTGCTAAAACTGTTAACTGGATGTATTTCTGTTTTTACTGTAAATGAAATGGTGAGAGGTTTTGCCAGGAAAGCATCTGATCCTCCATCAAAAGGAGAATGATACCTGACTTATATTGCATTACAGTTCAGCCATTAAAAACAACACAGTGGGAAGCAACGCTATACTTGGCAAGCGTTTTGTAATTTCAGGCCACTCATCTTGTCTTTTTTGATATTTTCATCTTCACATTAAAGACAGTAATTTGGCACTGGCTTTGCTGTTATAGCAATTTGGAGGCCAACAAAACAATGGACCTCTGCCTCACAAACACAGTAAGAGCCAGCAAAAAATACACTGCTCCAGTGAATTACTTCAATGTATGCACAAGCAGATGCAACTTGAAAAGAATATGCTGACACCTTCACAGCACAATGCAATGTGCTGATAAATAAAATCATTTTATGCCATGCAGTATGAGGTGTGGAGTTAACCAATGTAATGGACAAGGTGGGAAGTAGGTGAGAAGCAGTTTTCTTTGTTGCTTTTGGACTAAAAAACAAGTTCAGATCCAGGCAGACTCTCGTACTGTACTTACAACGCCAGGTATTTCACACGCAGTCTCTCGGTTATTCTGCTCGGGGTCACAGTAAATGCGAAGTTTCTGGATTTCAAACTAGATTTAAATAGAGAAAAAAATCTCTTGTTAAAAACACAACCTTCACTGTTGGAGACAAGCTAACAAAATAAACGTGGTAATTTTGCAACGTTTAGTTTGGTTTTATCAGTGTTTTGCCACTAATGAACTGAAAAAAGCTATTGTATAACTGCTAAATTGGACTCTTTGGGCATCGCGCAGCTACATGTTGCCAGACCTCCCCCAGTGTTGGAAGTATTATGTGGCAATGTTACACTATTCTTCCATTATCTGGTATTTTGTTGATGCTGATGGCTCCAGAATGTCCCATAGACGTTTCCCTTTATTTACCATGTGAACAGAAAGATGATCCCGACATATGATTCATGTTATTTCCAGCCTCAGGGCATAAATCAAAGTAAAACTGTATAGTTTATGTTTTGTTAGTGATAACAACGTCTTAGAGCCTGTTTAGATTTTCGATTCAATAGGAATGTCTGGTGTGGTCTGGTGGTTCATGCTCATTTAATGTTGTTTAAAATTGCATTGTGGTACTTTAAGAGGTCCAATTTTAAAAATCTGTTTTCAATTACAACTGTGTGGTATCATGATACTGCGATAAGTGAATTTACTCTGTTAAATGTCTTTTAACTACATGATCCTTATATCAGTGGATCATTACACACAACAACATTGACTCCCAACCTGCGGTTCATGTTACTATCCAGATACAATTATGTGTCACCAGAAAAGTCATGAATGAATTATACTATTTGCTTCTTTCTTTTTAAACAAAAGAGTTTCTGCACAGGACCTTTCCTGTTGTTTGTTACAGTACATAATTGTTAGTGATTAAATTATACTTTCTCATACACATTACATACATTTAGTCTAATCTACACAGTAACAATAGCAAACCTGCCTAATTGCACACATATGTGCCTTGGGTATTTAATAAATAAATAAAAACTTTACAGCAAAGAATGGATTGTGCTGAACACAGTTGTTCTTCTTTTCCATGTTAGCAGAATTACATTAACTCTTTGAGTGCCACTGATGTATTTCAACGTTATTTAAAAAACAATGCTTGAGTGCCATCAACAGGTCGCCGATCACAGTCTCCCGCAGCCTGTGAGTAATTTTGGGGCTTCTAGGATTTGTAGTCAGAGCATAAAAAGACGGTAAACTCCACGGAGATCAAAGCAGGCAGTGGATACAATCGTGTTTAGAGAGCAAAATGGACGGATTCTAGACAAAAACGTGGGGTTTAGAGTGAAAGTGGTCTCTGATAAAACAAGAACAGAACTAGGTAAAAACAAACGTTTGATGAAATAGCGAGTCTCTTCTTTCATTTGAGCTATTCTGTGTTTTCAGAGACAGTACAAAATATTATGTGGGTCTTAAAAAATGACTCAAAATGGGCAAAAAATGCTGGCACAATGCACTTTCTGTTTTATAAAATGGCTGGCATTCAAAGAGTTCATTTGTTACAATTTATTTTGTTTACAGGGATGTGTTTGCATTGAAACTGCACACTATATAGCCTTCTGTGGAACAAATTGGAACACAATGATTTTTACAAATAAAAAGTACCAAATGAGACAAATAAAACAAAGACAGAGGTGTGTGGAGGAACAGGCTCATTTTTGCCAGTGATTTATTATCCACTGATTTATAAGCTACCTGGAGGTGACAATAAACTGTGTGATTCTATTTAAAATATATATCAGTTTTGAATTTGCTCAACTCCTCATAAAAATGTGTTCCCTCCTCCTATAGTCAAGTTAATGCTGTATTGTTTTTCTGGGAGCCAAACATGTATTTTATGAAAATAAGGTTGTTGTTGTTGTTGTAAACTTACTGGCACAGTTGTTTCCTTTCTGACATATTTTCCAACTTGGGTTTTTCCATTGATGAAAATACCGACAGGGGGCTCCAAGGGTTGGGTTTCAATTTCCAGGTCATCAACATAAAGAGTGACATCCTCCTCAGTGACCAACAGTCTCAGCTGGTGCCATTTCTCATCAAACAGCTTAGTAGACAGAACAGGAAATAGTCATTAATACAATGGTATAAGCTGGCAGTGTGCTGATAAAGACATATCTACCCCTGGAGGGAGTGTAAACAGTGTAATGGCTCAGAGCAGGAACTAAACTTAAAACTTAAAACTTGGACAATAAAAAGTAATAATCATGTTTATGGCATGTATTCACAATAGTTCACAATAGTGTAATTTTAATTTTAAGTTCAGGGTTATCTAGCAACCCAAAATAGATTATATGATAGTGCCACTTCCTCAAGGGCCAATCAGATTTTCATAGATACAGTATGTACAGTAGCTTAATACAAATAGCAGTCCTTACACATTTTTTGATATTTTTGCATGTTTTCTTGTGGTGAATAAAGAGTAAATTTCTTATCATTCGAAGGCAGCTCAGAGGTTGAATAAGCTTCTGAAGCTCTACATGCTAATACAAGCCCCCTGGATGTGTGACTAGGAAGATTAGCATTGATTGGTTACATTAACAGGTATTATGTGCAGTTGAAAGAAAATACCTAAACCTTTGGTGATGCATTAATTTAAAACAGTTTCTGAAGAATACCCTTTGATTACCTGAATCATTCAGTTTGAATGTGCTTTCTCTTTGATAAATTGAACCAGCATATAACTGAGAAATTATAGCATAAATGCATCAGGCAGACTCTTTGAGACTTGCTTCAGCTATTCAGCACTGTACTTAAAAACTTATAAGAAACAAGGGGTCAGAATTGAGGCGGTAGAGACTAAGATATCCTAACTTTCAATCTCCTGTATGACAACTTTGTCTCTTTGTTTGACCCTCTCAGTCTGATAAACACTCAAACCGTTACTTTCTCAGACATGAAGAATGTGTAAAATCAGTGAAGTGCTCTCTTTAAGAAATACTACACATTGTCATCATACCCTTGCTGACTGTTGTGAAAATATAACCGTTTGAGTTCCACTCGGTTCCTCGCTGGTTGTGGTGAACATTACAGTGTGGTCTACTCCATTTAGAGTCACTGCCATCTGAGGTCTCCCATCACGAGTCTGTATTCTCCACAAGTCCCACTCCTCTGTTGCCACTGAGCCTTTATACCTCAGCGTGGCCACAAACACATATGATGGAGGCAGGCCATCAGGGAAAAGGGTCCTGCATGACCAAATAGATCATATAAATCAGTCAACTTGAGACTATCCTGGTGATGATGGCGAAAGAATAAAAGCAAGGTGATTACCGCGTAGCCTCACTCAAGTCAACACGGGACGTCACTTCATAGGCTTTCGTGCCGTAATATGTTCCTTGTGTCTTCTTTGCCTTTTTAGCCAAATTTAAATGGAGAAGAATATCGAAACCCTTCTCATCGCGGGAGTCTATGGGAATTCTTATGGGACAAACAGTCTCTGCAACAGACAATCACAGTGAAATTGAAAAATAGACAAACATAAGGACAAGTAGAGAGTAATGAGTAGTCTGGGGTGATACTGCTGATACTCTCTTGAAAGTAATAAGTGACCTCATAATATTTAAGCATGATATTTTAGCTCCTGACACTGATCAGCAGTTTGCTTACCTTCACACAGTTTCTGTCGTATGACCTGTATGATCCTGGAGATACCTTTGTAGTCCTCAACGGAGAAGACATAAGTTGAAAATGGCTTGTTTGCAATGTCGTTCAACTCGCTTACTTCCGTTTCTGGCCCGACGCCGATTGCAAACAGAATTACTCCTTTTTTTCTCGCTGCCTCTGCTGCTTTCAAAACCTCATCTTGAGACTTCCCATCTGTGAGTACAACAGCGATTCTGGAAATGCCTGATGGGCCACGCTCAGACAGGCCAAACAGTTTCTCTGTAGCAAACTTAATGGCTGTCCCTGTCCTTGTGTTTCCCCCCATGAACTCAATGGACTCCATGGCTGTGATGAGGTCTTTGGTAGAGGAGTACTTCCCCAGAGGTATTTCTAAAACGGGGTCATCACTGTACTGGACGACTCCAACCTGGGTAAACTTCTGTCCAATGTTGAAGCTTGTTGTTATGTTGACAAGCCAACGCTTTACTATTTCAAAATTGACATCGTCAACACTCCACGAGCCGTCTACAATAAAGACCAAATCACATGGTGCGGTCCTACAACCTGAAGCAGACAGGAAATAAACCATCAGCAGAGTACAATAATGACCTCAGTCGACTCCATCTAGTTTGGTGGAATACGTGAAATACAATGCATTTGTAGTACATGAAATAACCTTTGCCAGTTGTGTGCATTTGGCAGTTTTAATGAATGGACAACAAGCACAACAAAGTGTGAGAAAATGAAGACAGAAGCACGCTTACTTCTTATGTCTTCATCTTGAGCTGCACTAAACAAATGGAGAAGCATGAAGCACAGGCATCTTAAGACACAATGCATGGATGTCGTTTTGTAACCCATTATGCAGCAGTACCAAGTTCCAACTGTGCACCTACAGGGAAAGGGAAAAACATGCTTTGGATTGCAGGGAAAAAGAAAAAAGGACAATGCGAGCATTTGTGACACATAGTCCCTGTGTTATTCTTGCCTTGACAGAATGCCTCAGTTTCAGTTGTTGAGAGGTTTGCCTGCCATTTATTCTGGCTCGTCCACATGAACTTTAAACACAAACCTATCAACCTATAATCTAACGCTTGTTGTTACGTGTTGGATGAAGTTTGCACTTTGTTTGTGTATGATTTAAGCAGGAAGTCCTTGCATGCATTCACACTGGGAATTTCAAATGCTGCTAGTTATTTTTGGCTTTAACATTTGTGACTCAACAGTTTGTTTTACACAAGGGGGGAGTTGTGGGTTCTCCAAATGAGGACCACTTCTGCGTTCAAAAAGCTGCAGTTCCCGTCCAGCCTCTGGAGGCTGGCTCCAACTCTCTATTGACTGCCATGTTAAAATAGCTGACTTTACAGCTTTAAAAATCACACTTACAGGCTGGTACATTTTACTTTTTTGGGTCTCTACTGATAGTTTCCACCTCCGTGAACACTGTGTGTGTGTGTGTGTGTGTTGGGGGGGAGTTTAGTGTTATTTCATCTTAAAATTCTTGCATAAATTAGGGCATGGTTATGTTGACTGACAGGTTCACAGACAGCTGCCGGCAGTTAGCTCTTTGCTAAAGCATCGGCTGAGCTAGGCTAGGCTACACCCAGAGGTCCGCGGCTACAAACAGCGGTTAATAGGAACTGTGGTGTCCGTGTTTGTTTACCTATTGTCGTGTAGTTTTTTCTGGCAATGTGGCGTGTTGTGGGTGGCACGGTGTTGTAGTGGTTAGCACTGTCGCCTCACAGCAAGAAGGTACCCTATTCCTGGCCCGGGGCCTTTCTGTGTGGAGTTTGCATGTTCTCCCCGTGTCTGTGTGGGTTCTCTCTGGGTACTCCGGCTTCCTCCCACCATCCAAGAACATACATGGGGATTAGGTTAATTAGCTCATTTAAATTGCCCGTAGGTGTGAATGTGAGTGTGAATGGGAAGGGAAGAAAATATGTCTCTTTGGTTGCTAAATGCACCACCATGTTAACTACCTACAGTAGTTGCTAACTTCATCTATCTGCTGGTTGGTGTTGGACTTGTAGTGTACTGTATAATGGGTTTATCAGAGCTTTTGTTGAAAACAGCTGCAGGCAGTGGTCACTGGGGCTATCAACTACACATCAGAGTCCATTTTTTGCTTTTTCCTGTGGAAGCGATAGTCACTTCCTACTTCCCACTGCTGCCAGACACTGCTGTACTTCCCACAAATCCCTAATTCACAGCCACAAAGCTGTAATCTTCATCCAACCTCAGCTCACTCTATCTTTCCAGATGTGCTGCACAGCCTCAGTGCACCTAAGCATTTTCCCTTCAAGCCTCATCCACCACATCCTCAAGTGGCACTGCCAGCTTTTCTAAATAAACAATTCAGTGAACTTCTGACCACAACTGCCCTTAAACCAGTGCTCGCTGTTTCCTGTGGAATTATCAGCTATTTCCTCAAATCTGCTGCCATTTGTCAATCTCTGCCCACCCTTGGTCCAAATCCAACACTTCACTCCTACACATTTCAATTTTAACCCGTTACTGTTATGTGCTGCTGAAGCACATACAGTAGTTTTGTCAGCAGGTGACTATTTTACACCCTGGCAAAATGTATCAAAACACTGGCAAGTCTAAACATATCACAAATTGACATTTTTGGGAAGATAGAAAAACAATTTGTACATCATTGATTTGATTTGCTTCAATGCCTTTCATCTGCTTCCAGCTCTTTTTCTGATACTCTGCCCTACAACCTTCACCTGAATGATTGACTCAAGCCCTTAAGGCTCCTCACTTTACACCTGCACAACAACATCCTTGCCTTGTGGCTGACTGCTGACTGTTGAAATGCTTCTTCAACATACCAGGAACTCAAAACAAAGTAGCTGATGCCCAAGTATAACCTCTTAAGCTACACAATTGTCATTAAATTGTGGTATTCTAGAAGTTCTTCACCATCTTTCAAGTTGATGAGCCACTGAAACAATTTTGGAAACATTATTTTAAGGTACAAAATAATCTTTGGTGGGGCTTTAAGATGCTGAGCATGCTAAACTTTAGAATGTCAACTTTTTTCATAACCAGAACAAAACAGGACCATTTTCTGTCTGTTCTGTTTGTGGTGACAACAGTATATAATGTGACAACATCTCAGAAGCAATTTCAAGGCAAGTGTAACACATGGCAAAATGCAGAGTTTGTCCTTCAACATTGATTAATGTCAAATACATTACAATGGCATGTTACATACATGCTAGTTACTGTACTTTGTAACAGTTGAACACTAGCATCATTGCATGTGCTTCAAACGACATGTAGGATTATAGTGGAGTATAATGGTGGTTATGTTCATGCTCATGGAATTGAAGATGAAATGGGATATTAAGAACTAGGTGAACCAGTGAAAATAGCTGTGTTTACATTGTGCACGTGAGCAGAGGGCAGACATTTTATCATGTGTTGTTTCTGTGGCTGCTCGATCAATTTCTCTTTTGCAGTAGTTTCCATTATGTGAAAGAAAGAAACTGCAGACATCCTAAAAGGATGCAGTTGCAAATGAAGACCAGGTATGCTTCATCGAAGAAGCAGGACTCATGGAAGGAATTTGATAGGAAGGAACCTTATTCAAAGCTATTTCTGATTGTGACACATGAAGGTCAATGAAACAGTGGCTAGGACACAACCCTTGGCCCACCCAAAGGTTTTTATCCCTACACTGCCAAAAAGGGGTTCATATTCTTTTAACATTACTGATTTTTTCCACCATGTAAACTGAAGTAACCATAGTTGTGCAAGCTGAATTTTTTCCCCACTAGAGAGCTGGAGAAGGTTGTTGGAAAACCCCCTCACTGGCAGAAACCCCCTCACTGGCAGGGTCCAGCCAGGATGACTTTCCCCTCAACTGACTTTCCCCAACTGGAGTGTTTCTACACCTCTGCTCGAGCCACATGGAATTCATTTACACCATCAGACAGAGAAATTCCGACAGTGGACTGCAACCAAACACATGTAGTTGTGATGAAGGGAAGCAACCTTCATCCAGGAATAAAAACGCAACATTACGTGTGCTAAGCTACAATGTTGGAGTTGCATAATGCATGCATACTGTGGAAGAGTTAACAGGTGCGCTTGTGTTGCAGGTTAGTACCAGACTCCATTAATCTGTTATTAGGGCAGCACAGACACTTTGTAGCTCCAGGTTTTGGTGATTGAATAGCAGAACTGTGATGCTGGTATAAATATTAAACAAAAGAAAAGTTGTGAACATAATAACTACCACATGACATTGATCCTTGGTTGAGCCAATTGCTTGTTTTAATACTTTGCTAACTTAATAAGATTTATGTGAGACATGGGTTATTTGCAGTTTATTTCCAGCTGGAAATGTTGTTCAGGATGCTGCTGAACAAATGCTCCCATTTTGCAAAATAACATTTCACTTGTTATGGGTGGGCGATGCTGAGTAATCAAACAGATTTTGTGCTCAACAAGCGCTTCCCTTCAAAATCTGCATTTTTTCTGCATTTCACATACTGTACCATAATATTTTTTGAATTATGGCGCTCAGAAAGAAAATACTGTTTCTATTTGTTTGACTTACCACACTTTATGTAATGCAAATGCTTTAACTCCACTTGACCTAATGAAGTTCAACTTATCTGGGGTAAATTTGGCAAAAGGAAGCTGTTCCATTCCAGAAACAACAACTGCTGTTCATGCTGAACATTTGCCAAGATGGATTTATTCTTCATCAACAAGGGAATTCTAACAGCAAGGGAAAGCCAAACCCTATCAGTTGTTCTTAGTTGAAATCTGTTCAACTGAAACTGTTAAATAATGTCTTGTAAATTGTCAAGCTTGTTAGCACTGTCCTCTCTCAGATGCTTTCAGATATTACTTACTCAAGTCACAAAGGATACTTCATATAAATGCAATTCTGTAAAAACGGTGCAAGTGCAGTACATGCAACGCCACAGTGCACTATGCAGTATGCTTATACAGATCCAAAGAATATACGAGAAAATCCTTTTTATGAGAAGTGAAATGGCCAGGAAAAAAATCCTGAGCTAATTCCATTCATTCTTTGCATGGCAGTAGCACAAACAAGGGACTGATAACTGGACTTAATGTCTTCAATATGCAACTGCAGCAGCACAGACTGAAGGACACTTAAAAAAAGTAAAAGTTGACAAAGTGGAAAAACTGTTATAGATCTAAACACGTCATAACACACAGCACATCAATGTCAACAGGTTCACTTCAATGATCTAAAACTGAATCCATAGATTGTAGTACTGTCAATTTGACTAATATCCACTGATGAAATAAATATGACAGTTGTATCTTTGCGTGTAAAAACACACCCAAAACTTGGAGCTGCAAAACAGAATTTCTAAATTTCACAAATACAATAAGTTGCATCACAAAAATTGACATAAAGTAAGTAAAAAATATTACCGGTAAGCATCCAAGCCCTTGTGTGAGTTCCTGTTAATCCTCTCATTGAGAGCCAGTGATCAATACTGTTCACAGCCCAGTTTACAGAATTTAGAGAGAAGTGCACATGTTTCTCTGCTGAATGAAAGTCTGCCCTTTCCAGCAGCTCTCTCTGTCTCCTCTGTTTCTGTCCTTCTTCCTTACCACCGCCTACCCCTCCACCTCCACCCTCACTCCGGACTTTTACTGGCTTACAGCCACCTTCAATTACCATGGGTGGAAAGAGAAGCAGATAAGGAGAGCATGAAATAGTGAAGCAGACAGCCCATCTCTGACAGTCCAAAAGGAAAATAATAGTAATGAGCACAACCTCCTTCCAAGTGTTGGGGATTTGGATCATGTATGAGTTGCTAGGGGTATAACCAGAGAACATGGGGCTTTCTGGATGCAGGACAAACACTGAATCAGCCAATAAGTTAGTTAAAATAGACTGAAGCACATATACTGTACTGCACATGGTTCCTTCAGCAGGACCTCACTGCACTACTCATTGATTATGTTCTTACAAGTCAGTAGTGAACAAGGTGTGAAAAAGCTACTGCAGTGCTGTTTCTGCAGCAGCTGTAAGTCGTTAGAAATGCGAGTGGATCTGCTGTAGAAGAGGCAGATCTCAGTTTGATCCACTCTAACAAGTTGTACCATGTTTGTGCTCAATGTCAGCCTGCTCTGCATCAACTAAGAGCAGCCACAGTGTTTGCACTGCTCTTTTAAGGCTCCATAAACCTTAGCATTGTCGTGATCTTTGTACTGTAGTTTTGTACGACAAGAAGGCTCTGTTGCTGAAGTGCAATACGAGTAACAATACCATTTGGCTAAATTAACTTAAATTAAGGGCTATTAATTTAATTAAATTAATTCACGACAAGCTGTGGTAAATAGCATTAAATTCAATTATTTACTTGGAATTTAAAGGCAAAAAAATTTAACTTGAAGACATGTTTCAATAAAATCAATATAAATTTCCCTTTTCATTCACAACATTACCCTTTACATAGACCAGGTAACATAATTTTTTTTATTTAAACTCTGTTACAGTGTCTTCAAACACACTCAAATCTAAACTCGCACACACAGATGGCAAATGAAAGAAACCCCTCGTTACAGAAACAGTTTACCAGGTCGGAGGAGCGATGTGGCGGCAGACAGGAGTCCAAGGTGAGGTCTCCAGGAAGGAGGCTAGCAACACTCATCTGAGTAATGACTTGGTTAAAGAGGGTTAGCTGGATTAGCTAATTTAGCTAGGGTTAGCTGGGTTAGCTAAACAGAAGCTAGGTTGTTTTCACTAAACAATGCTAATAATGCACACCGAATTAGCCTGTAAGATAACTAAACACGAACACAGCTACAGAGACAATTTTGCTTAGCAATGTATCTAGCTGCTCACAAACCAGGTTCAGGCCAAGTATCCAATCTCTGAATGTCAACCAGACAGTCTTTACGTACCAAAAACTAGACATTTTAAAGCTGTAGTCTGTCATGTTAGAGAGCTAGCAAGAGAGCAAGCAAGATTTGAAACTGATACCTCATCTAAGCTCCACACTCTCCTCCCCCTCCCATCAGTGCTCCCATCAGTACAAACTTCTGACCGTAGGATTCAGCAGGGAGGGGAGAGATGATATGTTACATCATCACAGTTGTAAAATGTCCCGTTCAAAGCGAAAATATTGCCATCATTTTATCACATGCCGACACTGGTGACTATGGCTGTGCAATATGGTCAAAATGTCATATTCAAGCAGCAACCACAACCGGCTTACACCCACAGAGAAGCTAAAGTTAGCATTGGGCTAAAGGGCCAAACATACTCGGGCAGAATGGACATGGAGTGTGCAAAGCTCAAATTTTACAACCGCTTGGACTCTGCTCCACACTGCTATCACTCTGTTCATATTTCTCACACTGATCTGAATTAAATGTGACATTGATCATGGAAATTTCACAGGAAACTACTACGCGGCGGTGCGCTCGTCTATGGACGCTCTGAGCGGGAATGGACATCGAGCTTCTGCTCCGCTCACAGTCCGTTGGAGTCTGTGAGCACCTTTATAATGCAGACAATGGACACTATGGCAGTGCAATATTCGCGCTAGTCGCACCCACGATCCACATTAGCATCAGGCTAATACACGATACAAAAGTAGCTAAGTTGGCAAACATTATATATTTCATGAAAATAATAACTCCTCCGGAAGCTAAACAAATAATTACTTGTCCAACAGAATGAAAGCAGAAATTTCTGCATCACTTTTCAGTCCCTTCAGATGTCTCAGTGTCTCCACTGATATTGACTCTGGTTTGTCCTCTTAGCTTTATCCAGAGTTTTGTCGCAGTCTTTTCTGCCTCCATCTTTCTTCTCTTTGCCTGTTTAGCAGAATGAGCCATCAGAAGTAACACTGGAAGTGGTATTTTTGGCTGCAGTCAGACTCTTTTATTGGTAGGTGGTTGTGGATATAGCTTTAAGACTTTATCTTTACATACTAGTGTCCGTCGAGCCCCTTCCCTCAAAACAATCACACTCTTCCTGTCTGACCTTGGGTCAGGTACCTTTAGCCAATAAACGACCAGTACTATTCTTTATTCTTTTCCATTTATCACCATGAACTCTTCAAAATAAAATGAAATAGTATTTGGATATTATTGCTACTTTCACTTTCAGACGTCCTCTCATGCTGAGATTCAGCAGCAGTGGTTTCCTGATGATGGCCTTGTTGACCCTGAGTCTCAGCACACTCTGGTGGATCACACAGGCAAATACTGAGTTGGTGTTTGGAGCCTGGGAGTGGCCAACCTGCTGGTGAGAGTAGACTTTCCAATGCTGACTCATGTTCTGTCTCTATGTACTGGTCTCTGGTTTGTAACCAACGAGAAAGAAACCCCCGAACAAAAAAAATTTTTTTTCCTTTAAGAAGTCACTTTAATGGTCTTCTGAGGCCTATGAGTCAATAATATTGTGTATTGTAATCATATCTGGACATTGATTACATTCAGCTGATGTCTGGCTAGGTTAGGCCATGCCAAAGGACACACTGTAATAATTGTCATGCTATGAACTGAAACCAAAAAACTGCAGCAAATGTGCAAACTGCCATGAATATTAATATATGAGTACATGAAAATGTTTTGTCACCATGTAAATGGTTTGAAACTTAATTAGACCAAACCGAACAGCTAATTTTATTAATTTATCCAGCAGTTTAATTAATTTGTTAACATAATTGAGTAATTGCAGTAGGGGTGCAACTTAAGCACAACAAAAGAGCTGTAATTATGCAAGCAAATGTTAACAAGGCCATGAGCTCAATTTATTTTTAATTTAAAGCGCGCACAACTGCAGTGGTCTCAAGTGCAGTTGATACTCACCCACATAGGTGAGAAAAATCGGTTTGAAGTCTGCTAATAAGCTAAATTAATAAAATACTTGAGACAAATATGCAAAAAAAATGTTGTGTCAGGTCATGTAATAAAATCCACAGTCACTTCTATAAAACACAGTAACTCTTACTTACTTACTTACATCAACTAACATTTACAAAGCACTTCCTGAGGACAACATAAACCCTCAGATTCTGTGCCATTGCTTTGAAGTGTCCCTGGTTGTTTTAATCAGCTCACATTCATTAAGCCGTATTTATCTTGATCACTGGTATGGTTTGCCGCAGAGATAAATACTAAGCGTGTCTGAAGCAAGTGGTTAAGCCCAGAAAGAAAAATCTGAGGATAATCATGGATTAGTAATAGTTTCCATGATAGAGGTGACCATAGCGTCCAGAGCAGCATGGCACACATGATGCTGCAGTCGCAGAGGGGGTGGAGGATGACGATCTACGGTCAATGGGCTTCTCAGAGGAAACAAATGTGAGCCAGGAAAGACACTGAGAAGAGCCACACGCAGAGCTCCCTGTGAGTTTCTCCCCTTTAGACGTGTTTTTCTGTTAGATTGAAACCGTGGAAAGCTCATTAAGTCCTTCCTCTCTCAGCATTCATGGATGACAAAGCAGGGAAATGTCCCGGACAGGGCGTTGGTCCATCGCACAGCTAATACAGATAGACAGATGCAGCACCTTAAGCAATTTAGAGCCTCCATTCCACTTGACCAGCAGGTTTTTCAGCTGGAAAGTTGACACAGGCCAGGAATCAATAAACCAGCCCTGTGTTGCTGTGAAGCAACGGCTCTACAACAGAATCTGCCGAGCCACCATGTGGGAAACATTGTGTTTGTGTCATTGTTTGTTCTCATTGCTACAACAACGTCTCAAAAAAGAGTAAGCACAGGTTGGAGGTCACTGAGTTTTTGGTTGACAGCTGAATTCATGTATAAACCCTACAGTAGAGGAATCCAACTATAAAGCAACAAATCTGTCTGTCTTTCTTCCTGTATGTTCCTCGCATATATTTACCTTTACTGTATCTACTTTGTCAAATTTGTTGCAATGTGGACACACAACATGCTCAATATTAATAAATAAGCGAGCGAACAGTGCGAACAGACAGACACTCTGAATGGGCACTGCATTTAACTGAGTAACTGAGTAACACTGAGTTAATAAGATTCACAAAAATCATTCCAGGGATTATTGACAAACCTTTCACTTGTGGAAATGCAGTGAGCCTACGTGTTATATTAATTACTTAATTTTTTTTTAATAAATTTCATTAATTTTTTTTAAGTAAAATCTACTCAGTTACTGTATATCATGTACATCAAGCATGATTGTATCAATATACTTTTTTAGATACATATTTAATTCAGAAAGTAAAATGTATTGAAATTATAACAGATTGAACACAAATAGCCACTGGAATTTCCACTACCATTTTGTCGGGCCACTGACGTGCCGATGCCTGCCAAAACAAATCGACAGAGCTTCTATTTTTGTCAGACGTCAGCACACGGTGCATGAATTCAGCACAGAGCAGATCGTGCCCTGATGTTGTCAGACCAGGAGAGGTCTGTGGAGATGTGGGTGCCCAGAAACCCGGAAATGGTGACGGTTTCCATCTGTTCTCCATTTATGAGGAGGGGGGTGTGGTCCTGTCTGATCTTCCTGAAGTCCATGATCAGTTCTTTTGTTTTTTGGACATTCAGGGTCAGGTTGTTTTGAGAGTACCAGTGTGATAGTTCCTCTGCCCTGTATGCTGTCTCATCCTCACCTTGGATGAGCCGAACCACTGTGGTGTCATCTGCATATTTAATGATGCAGTTGGTTGGGTGGCTTGGGGAGCAGTCATAGGTGTAAAGGGTGTATAGTAGAGGGCTCAAAACGCAGCCTTGAGGGGAACCAGTGCTGAGTGTGCTTTTGGAGGAGTGGTGGGGGCCAAGTCTAACAAAGTTTTTAATCCAATTGCAGGTGGGGGGAGGGATCTGCAGCTCCAACAGTTTTGTAATGAGAATGTCTGGGATGATTGTGTTAAACGCTGAGCTGTAGTCCACGAAGAGCATCCTCACATAGCTCTTCTTGTTCTCCAGGTGGCTCAGCGTCGCGTGGAGTGTGACGGCGATGGTGTTATCCGTCGACCGGTTTGCCCTGTACGCAAACTGGTGGGGGTCGAGGGAGTCTGATGGGGGGGGTCTGTGCTGGGAGACTGATTGCTCCAAGCACTTCATGATTACAGACGTCAAAGTGATAGGTCTGTAGTCATTCAGGCTGCTGATGGCAGTTTTTTTTGGGGATGGGGACGATGGTGGAGGCCTTCAGACATTAAAATGCATTAAGTTCTGTCAACATAAATTAATTTACACAATGTTTAGTTATAACACATCATGCTAAAAAACATTACTTAATGATGTCCAACCCCAAAACACGACTCTATATGATATAAGCTACATGTTACACTTAGATTAATGTAGCAAACACCCAATTTGGCTTTTTATGTGTATATGTTATGTACACTGATAAAAAATATTTCGCTATATCTACTTAAAAAATTAAGGCAACTTTTTGCATAATTTATTTATGTTGATCAAGCAAAATTGTTCTTTATTTAAACTACTTACTCATTTTTTCATGAAAAATAAATTCCAAGTAAAGTGAACTTAATTTTGTAGATTAAAGATTGTAGATTGTAGTAGATTAAAGCTATAGTCTGTCATTCTGTTCAGAAACACTTTTTGTTATACTGGGTGAAATGGTCCTTCCACCCTGAGAGCAGTCAATACAGAGTTAGCAGGAGAATCTGTTCTGTAGAGAACAATGGCAGAGAAAATACAGCCAAAAATTACTTCTGACGACTCACCCTGTTAACAAGCAAAGAGAAGAAAGAGGGAGGCAGAAAAGACTGAAAGACCAAACTCTGGATAAAGCTAAGAGGACAAACCAGAGTGAACATCGGTGGAGACACTGAGTCATCTGAAGGGACTGAAAAGTGATGAAGAAGTTGCTTTCTTTCTGTTGGACAGGTAATTGTTTGTTTACCTTCGGGAGGAGTTGTTATTTTCATGAAATATGTATGTGAACAGGGCGGCACGGTGGTGTAGTGGTTAGCACTGTCGCCTCACAGCAAGAAGGTACCGGGTTCGAATCCCGGGCCGGGGCCTTTCTGTGTGGAGTTTGCATGTTCTCTCCGGGTATGAATAGGCTAACATTAGCTTTGCTGTGGGTGTAAGCCAGTTGTAGGTGCAGCTTGTATTGAAGAGGTTATAGGATATGACATTTTGACCATATTGCACAGTCATAGTCTCCAGTGTCTGCATTATAAAGATGCTCACAGCCTCTAGCGAACTGTGAGAGGAGCAGATCTGGATGTCCGTTCAGCTCAAAGCTTCCATAGTGGAGCGCTCTGCCGCTAGTCATTTCCTGTGAAATTTCTGTGAATTGGAAGATCAATGTCACATTTAAAGGGTCAATGTGAAAAATCGATGCTGAGCGGTGTTTGGTGTGACAACAGTACCATGCAGTGGCAAAATTTGAGCTTTGCGCACTTATCATGCTAGCTTATCTGTGCTTGTAAACTGGTTGTCAGTGCCACTTGGATTGAAGAGGTTATAGGATATGACATTTTGACCATATTGTACAGCCATAGTCTTCATTGTCTGCATTATAAATGTGATAAAATTACATTGATATATTGGCTTTGAACTGGACATTTTGCAGTTGTGGTGATGTAGCACAACGGCTCTCCTCTCCCTGCTGAATCCTACTGTCAGATGTCAGTACTGTACTGTCAGATCTTGCTAGCTCTCTTGCTAGCTCTCTAAAATGACAGACTATAGCTTTAAGCAAGACTAAACTTTGAAAAAGGAATGTGACCAATAGACTAAAATGGCCTCACAGCCCAGAGGCAGAATGCACTGCTGTCTGCCATAGTACTAAAGTTTTCAAATCCTACATTAACCCTTTAAGCTCCACCATGAGGGTTAGGGTTTAATCTCAAAACCTGTCCTGTTGTGTGTTCAAGATTTCTTGCCCTTTGAAGATCGTGGGAGGGGGTCAGACGACTCGCTTTTATCCCTATACCCTAACCCTTAGATTGGATTAAACACACCCAACAGGACAGGTTTTGAAATTAACCGTAACTGTAACCCTAACTGCAGGTTCACCCAATTGGGCTTTAGGTCAGTCAAGGCATAATAAATTATTCAATTAAGAAATTATTTTGTTAATTTTGTAAAAAAAATAGTCTGTACTTTTCATTGTTACAGAAATTATTTTATAAAAACAGTCAACTTTGCACTCTTCTTGTGAGCAGATTTTCCTTCATTCATGACTACAGGCTGCACAGACTGTCTCTATACATTATATAGGGTATTTCATAAATATATTCATGTTGTTCAAACATGATGTGTTCCTCTGTTGAACTAACCTAACTTAAGCTTTCACACAGTGTTCTAATAAAGATCAGTAAAATTTTGGAATTTTTATTATAAAGAACAGATGTTTAAAGACAACTCAGACTTGTGATATCAGTTTAAATAAAACAGTCAAATGATGATCTTGTTGTACAAATATTTGTTACCACTCTTCTTCAAATCACGTAGGCGTTGTCTTTGGTAACCATGCAAATCCAACTGTTCCCAAATGTTCAGTTCACTTGAGGATGCATATTTACAGGAAAATTTCAATTTATTTGAACAAACATACATATTAACAAAAAGAATCTACCATGTGTTCCTCCTTGTAACCTTAATATTCATTTCACTGTCCTCTTTTTCCTCTATGGGCGATTCCTCAACCTCCTCGGTGCTGGCTGAGGTGTCCCGCTGGTGGAGTTCAGCTGAGCACACCCAGAAGTGACACAAACACCTGGAGGCCCCCTGAGACCTGCGTGGCCCCTGAGTCCAGGTTGGCCCACATGTCCCCTCTCACCCTGCTTCCCTGGCTGGCCGTTAAACGCTCTGCCGGGACGTCCACGCTGACCTGCGATGGAGGCAAAACCGTTGTTGAGTCTTCTGGCCTGTCCGATTGAGACTATTCCACAGAATCGAAGAACAGAGCATTTCCAGAGAAAAACTGTTTCACAGCATCCACTCCTCTTTCAGTTACACTACCTCCACTCTCTTTTCCTTGGGTTTCAAACCCAGTCCCAGCTGATCAGCTGATTGCCAAGATATGAACATGCATTAATATCTCTTTTTAACCAAGTCATCAAGCACCTTTAATCATTTGAAGATCAACTCACCCTTTGGTCCCTGGTCTCCAAAGTAGCCAGGTAAGCCATAACCCTTAGGTCCTCTATCACCTTGCTCTCCTTTGTCACCTGCAAGCCAGACACACACACACACACACACACACGAACACAGTGTGCATGCTGATTAAAGACCATATGTGTTACTGAGGTCCATGTTATTTCACTGGCCTGGCACGGGAATTTGGCGTGAGTGTGACCTCACTCTCAGGCCTCTAACCCTAAATTAGAGCGGGTAATATACACCTTAGCCTACAAGTTTTACAATATTTGATTCAGCAGTTTCACGTGTGGTTCATGATGAAACATAGCTGAGTATACACTTTCCAGCGGTGGAAAGAAGCACATTTAGTCAAGTACTGGACTATTTTGAAAGGGCCTTGATTTAACTAGCCCTCTACTTCATGTTAGAGGGAACGACTGTGCTTTTTGTTTGCCAGACTTTTACTCGCAATAGAGTATTGATTGTATTGTCCATTAAAGTGGTTATCCCCTGTTGCCTCACAGCAAGAAGGTACTGGTTTCGATTCCTGGCATGGGGCTTTTCTGTGTGGAGTTTGCATGTTCTCCCCTTGTCTGCGTGGGTTCTCTCCTGGTACTCCAGCTTCCTCCACCATCCAAAAACATGCATGGAGATTACGTTAATGTGAGTGTGAGTGGTTGTCTGTCTCTGTGTCCTGTGATGAACTGGAGACTTGTCCAGGGTGTACCCTGCCTTTCACCCCAAGACAGCTGGGATAGGCTCCAGTCCCCCTCATCTCATCGCCTATTTTGGTTAACTCACACATTAGGGCTAGGGCTTTCATAGTTTCTTTGTGGATAAACTGCCAATTAAATCAGCTATTCAATTAAGAATTTCTTTGGTTGAGGATAGCTCTAAAAGGCACTGACAGACCCATTACTCTACCTTCTCCTTAACAGCAAAAAAGTCAGCTGCTTGACTGGCTGCTTAACACAGAGGAGTGTCTAGCCAAAACTAGAGTGAGAGTATGACATTCATCAGGTAGCTATTTCAAATAACCCAGTAATGTGATAATATGTTACTGGTGTGTGACTGCATTATCACTGATGTTGATGTTTTTCACACCTGTTTCTCCTTTTCGGCCCACATCCCCAGCTTCTCCATAAAATCCCGGCAGGCCCACTTCTCCTTCCGCACCATCATTACCAGGGTCACCCTGACAACATCATCAATAGGAAAATACATCATTAATCTTGTGTGTTTTCAAGTGTATACCATGTGATTTATTTTCTCCGCAGGTGCTCTTTTCAAGTCATCAAGGTTCCATTCTCCTCTGACCGGCTCAAACACTGAAAAGCTTTATTTAGCTGCTTATATAATACTTTGTTGGGAAAACCTTGTTCAGTACTGATTCATCACTCTTCTTAGTTTGGCATTAAATGCCACAACATGAGGCTTAGAATAATCTAATATAGTGGAATATTTTTAAATAGTCATAGCTTCAGGAGCATTTATCAGCCTCTGAGAGATTGTGATTAAAGAAGTTGTGGAATAAAAATTTGGTTCTACACCGTATAATAATGTGGAAAAGGCTTTCCAATCCAGCGACAGCCTTGATACTCTCCAAAAACCATTCAACACAGACCAAGTGTCTAGTCTGTGACTCCTTATTTGTCCTCATGGAGACGTGGAAAATTGTAATGTTTTCGTTCCAAGCTTTTCTGCCAAATACTGCAGCCCTCTTAGTCCAGTCCAGACCCTTTGCAGTGTTTGCATTTCACTTAGCCAGGGACACAAAAGCAAACAATGTATGGATAATATACTGAGCATCAGCATTCCGTGTCTACTGAAGACCTAAGACCTAATCAAGCAATGATTTTGTGTATGTGCAGGCTGATTCACCTTCAACAATGAATACTCAAAGAGTAACTCACAGGAGGTCCAGGAGGTCCTTTCTGTCCAGGGGGACCAGGGGCACCCATGGGCACGTCCCCATACAGAGGACAAACAGCAGCACACGTCCTCTTCACTGAGTTGGCAAAGGTGGACATCTGCTCCAGGACCACTTTCTTACAAACCTCGATCACATGTTGAGCAGGGAAGGTCGGGCCCTGTGTAAAAAAAATGATTGCCAGCTCCATCACTGGAAGAGACTCAACCGTGGGAATATTACAGGATGAGACAAGCTGAAGCAATGGCTGCCTCTCAGAAGAAATTTGTGTTTTACTTACTGGTGGACCCACGGGCCCCTGAAAGCCATCTGGTCCTCCTTCACCTCGAACACCCTTGACTCCGACAGAACCTGAACGTCCAGGTGGGCCCGCTGGCCCACGCTTTCCACGTCCTCCCTGAGGACCTTGTTCACCCTTGTCTCCAACCTGGAGCCAGGACGTCCATCAGAATACAACATAACATCAGTTCAGCGTGGACACAAACTTTATTGAAGACAGAAACAGCTTAAAATGCTTATATGGGCAACCTGGGGGTCTGAAAAGTGAATCCTATGCTGAAGTGCCTTAAACTTTCATTAATTCTAAGAGTCAGCAGGGGGCGACTCCTCAACTTCCAAAAAGAAATCATTGTTTGTACAGAAGTCAGTGAGAAATTACTCTACTTGTCACGTGACTTATTACCTCAGTAATTATTGAAAACATGAATCTATGGTCTCAACCTAGTATCAACTCTTCTGTACTGCATGATGTTCCTTCAGTAAATGATGGTCTCATTTAGAGTCAAACAGACAACAAAGCAGGGGATGCTTTTGGGCAAGGCTACCCTGTGATTGGCCAGTACCACAGTAATTTTTGGTCTCTCACAGTGTGTTTTTAGTTGATGAAAATTAATTATAACCTTTGTGGTTCCCTAAAAATGCTTTGTTCAGTGTTTGGTTGTACTTAGCTCCACTCTCTCGTCATCCCTGGTTGCAGAAAACCAAGATGGCAACGGCACAAAAACATGATGGCAACAGTCAAATTACCCAACTAGAGGCATCAAAAACAGCAGTACACAAGCAAACAAGTGGGGAACATCACAATGACTACACCCACTTCTTACATACCATGCATAATTAATTCATATAAAGGCATATAAATAGTAACAATGAAGCATAAGTAACTAACAGAGTCAAAGTAACAAAATCACAGCAGTAAAAGTAAATATTAGTAGAGAAGCAAGTCATTTTTCAAAATGTCAACAGAATGAAATTAAAAATCACGCAAAGGAATAAAAAAAACACAAATACATACTAACTAACTCTACATGTCTTGTTAAACAAATCAGACTTGGTAGAGAAATGTTCAGTGGGTGTTTCTGCCCTCATCTCATCTGCAGATGCTCTGAATATGTCTGGAATGTCATTTGATGGACTGATAGTAGATTTTTCAGACTAGTCACTTTGCAAACACAAAGTGTGATGAATGTAGCAGAAAATAGAGGTAGTCTGGCAGGCATGTCACAGTATTAGGAAGCATAAACCTGCATGACTTCTCTATCTAGTGATCCAACTCATCACAGCAGCAGTTGGATTGGGCTGATTGATTTCACCTAGCCCATGACATACTAACACTAACTGAGTGTTAGTGTATGTTGGAAACATTATTATATTTGTCAGTGAAGGTCTAATAACAGAAGAACAGCTCACCTTTCCTTTGGCGCCCTTAACTCCTTTTTCACCCTTTAAAAAATAATAATAAAAAATAAAAGTTCATGTTAGGGGTTGCCACAAATACAAATAAACACACAAAGATTGTGTAATGATGAGCAGAGAGGATGAAATATTTAAGGCAGTACCTGTTCACCTTTGACTCCTTGGATTCCCTGGATTCCTGTGCTACCCTGTACAAGGCAAACGAAAAATTAAATAAATAGTATTTAGAAGCTTACAGAGAGCATCTCTCAAGCTAACACAGTGATGTTTAAAGTCATTTTAGGACCTCAGTCAGAACGCAACACAGATTTGTGTCACATCCTGAATCATAAGATTACATTCTGCTCCTGAACAACAAAATATTTCTTGAATAAATGTGGCATTAAATGGTGGTTTTACTGCCATTTTTTTAATTTCTAATAGGCGATGGATGAGGATATTACCTTGGACCCTGGTTTTCCAGGTACACCCACGTGTCCCTGTGAAGAGTTGACATGGTTTTAAATGACCTGAGGAAAATGAACTAGCATTTGGATGAGTTCAGATAATGGAGCTCTTACAGCAGGTCCTGGAGGGCCGATAAATCCAGGTCTTCCTGGCTTCCCAGCAGAACCCTTGTAACCTCTTGTGCCCTCGAGAATAAAACATTTGTTAAACCGACCTAAGGCACTGCTTCATTCTTTGCTGTTTTCCTATTAGGTGGCAAACTACTTTACATACAAAATGCATCATGTGCTCATCTTCTGAAAAAGTGACTTACAGTTCGGCCCTGGGGACCCATTTCTCCAGCTGGCCCCAGGGTGCCTTTCTCTCCCTGTAAAAGACAACACAAACCACATGAAAAATCTGCCAAAAACAACTCAATTGTACATATAGTCACATAAACAAACACGATCAGCGAGTTACCTTTGCTCCACTTCGTCCAAGTTTTCCACTGAGACCTTGAGGTCCTTGATAAGCCTGTGAGGAACAGATAACACTTATAATAACACTTATAATAACAGTGCACTGCTTCTGAACTTCATCATTAAGACATCATTACCAGCAGAAGATAATACCTCTATTCCAGGATCACCATCTCTTCCTGGCAAGCCTGGGTCTCCAATAATCCCCTAGTGAAACAATGGCATTATTATAAAACAGACAAATGATTTTGGGAGTGTAAGTGAGCGCTCAGGTGTAGCAGTGAAACACCTTTGGTCCGATGGTGCCAAGTCTGCCTGCAGGTCCAGGGATCCCCTAGTTTGTTGTAAAAAAAATATATATATATCCATCAAAATAAAGTGTTTTTTAAATATTTGATTTCATATTTTGTATATTTTCATGTCATTGTGATACATACAGGCTTTCCCTTTTCCCCAGGAGCTCCCCTCTCTCCAGGATCTCCCACAATGCCCTGTCAAATGGTCATTTGAAGTGACATGAGTTATAGATTATGTATAACACATTTCCTTCAGTAAGCAACATGGAGAGCCAGGGAGCCCGCCTTCGTATACAATAGAGTAGGTTATCGTTGCGGTCGAGGCTCCTCTTTCAGTGACTCACCAGCTTATGTTGATACAGTTCAGGCCCTCAGATCTCAGCCAAAATCCAGCCACATGAACTAATGTTGTTTATGGAGACGGCACATAAGCCAAAAACATAGCTTTATTCCAGTGTTTTACCACATTAAAAATGACTCCCTGGCTCTCCACGCTCACATGAGGGGATTTTGAAGGTAGTGGACGAAGAATCAAGAGCGTCTCATTATGGAAAATGGAAATCCCACACAACAACCCACCTGCCTTCCTCTGGGCCCAGCACGCCCTGGTCCACCAGTGGGCCCCTTTTCTCCCTAAAAAAATACAAGCATGATGAAATTCAATTACAAAGTTGAGATTAAAAAGAAGACAGGAAGAAGGAAGAAAATGTCAATACCTTAACTCCTTGATATCCAGGAATCCCTTCATGTCCTTTTTCACCTTTTTGACCCTTCAAGGAGGCTGATGTGTTAGTAATATGTCACAAATGAGTTTAACATTGTGTCTGAAAGTTTAACTCACAGCTTCTCCTGGTTTCCCAGTCTCTCCGATGACTCCAGGTGGTCCACGAACTCCCTTTCAGTAGAAACAATGATATGGTTATCTATAAGGTTGTTCAACTCTACTCTACTATATATGATAAGTCTGTCACTCCATTAGCTGCTTAATTAAAAAGGGCCAATGAACCCAGCTTAGCAGTTTACCTTGAATCCCGCTGCCCCTTGTAATCCTTTCAGCCCCTTAGGACCTCTGTCACCCTGTTAACACAGCATGTCATTAATACAGATGTGTAACATTTCAGTGTAAAAAAGTAATGAATGTGAGTGTGATAAATTACCACTTGGCCCCAGAGTCCCCTCATTCCTTTCTCGCCTTTGATTCCTTGTTCACCCTGAGGACGTGTGAGGTTTCATTAATGTGTTTTGAGAACAAGAAAAACTGAAGTGTAACCCTGATAGCTTGTAAAGGCAGATTTTACCTTTGGGCCCGTCTCACCAATGTTGCCATAGTCTCCTGTGTTTCCTCGGATCCCCTGCAAGATAAGTTTGACTTAATTAAAAGCAAGACTGCAGGTATTTGTTTGTGAATCAACAATCTTGCGACGCAGAGCGTAAACCGTCAGTGTTTTCATGAGAAAAAAACACTAATGAGTTCTAATGAGATTAAACTTTGCGCACATCAGACAGAGGAAGTGTTCAGACATGACAGCCTTCATGGTCTTTAGTTAAATGCTCAGAAATTAGCTGTTGATGTTGTGCTCTGTCTGTTTCTGTTAAGTTCACAATTTTTGTCTTGTGCCTGCATGTTGTCCTGTCTCTTCCTGTTTTATTTTGAAGGTAATCTTGTATCCCTCTTGTTTCAGATCTCTTGATCACTGCCTCCTGTCTCTTCCTGCGTCTGTGATTGGGAAACACTGCCTTAATTGTCTCCACCTGTGTTTCCCTTCCTCATGTATAAATAATCCTGTCAGTTGTTGTTTGCTGTGAAATCGTCTTGTCAGTTTCTGTCCCTCGTCTCCAGAGCCTGTCCCTCGTCCCTAGAGCTCCTGTCCGTCTCCTGTCCCTCGTCTCCAGAGTTTGCCCTGTCTGTCATCTTCTGCCTGGTCTCCTAATAAAAACATCTTTTGGTTGGTTGGTTTTTGGAGTCGTGCGTTTGGGCTCTCCCTAGAATGGAGCCCTCACAGTTGATTTTTCGACAGTGATCGTGGTGGGACAGACTGTGAACAATTATATGAGAGAAGCTCTCCCATGAAGCTCAGGCCTGGGGAGATGAGATTAAGTTAGCCTGGAAGCACAGAGAAACAATGCCTCTGTCCAAAAGAAACAAAATGTGTCCAGCTAATTAAAGCTGAAGTCTTGTTTGTTGGTTCTATACAAAACCAGAGTGTAAAAACAACAGGCTAGCTGTGTCTCTCTGTCTCTCCAGCACAGGACAGGACATTCAGGAACTCTCACACTGGTAAAATATATATATGGATAATATGTACAAGCATGTTCAGCAGGATTTAAGGACTATAAGTCATGAATACAACAAAATTGGCCAGAATTTCCTCAGTTGTATAAGGAAAAGATATCTTTGTGTTGACGGTTTATTTGACCACCTCACCTAACTTTAAGCAGTGTCAGTTGAGCTAAGGTCAGCCTCAGAGATGGCCGACAGTACAGCGAGAGGCACGACCTTGAACTTTACGATGTTACTGTGGTGGGATAGCTCTGAGAAAAAGGACCACCCACCACCTGAGATGGACAGCTCATATATCTGTGCCAGGAAATGCCCTCCTCAAACACCAGCAGGGGAGGAGATAAACATGTTGGGGCTCTGTGATTCACAAGCTGGCAGGAGGTCAAAACTCTAACGAGTTACACAAGACAGATGTGTACACCCAGATGAGCTACAGCTGCTACTCAGGACATGATTATGTAGCATGCACAGCTCTGGAAATGTGCTCTGAACATACGTGGGTCTGGAGGCGTACATGTGTTTGCTCAGGCAGCATGGAGGATTTCCTTGAGTGCAAAGGGCACGTTAAATGCCAAACAGTCGCATATGTATAAAAAAAAAAAAACCCTCCTTCTTTAAACACAGCAGACTGTTTTTAAAAGACTCTCAGATCTGCTCCAGCATAACACTGCCTGCTAAACATGAAAAAGATTAACAAGTCATAAATTTAAAGTGGAAATAATCACGTCTGCGGCTCCCTGATGGATAGAAACTCGAGTGTGTTTGTTCGTTCGCTGATGCAGCAGAATACATTGTTCATTATCAGACTCTCAAACCTCAAATCTTCCGGTGCGGAAATAAGAAATCTTTTCCACAAAAATAAAAACATTTGAGAGAAACGTTACACACAATGGTTAATCACACAAATGCCACCCATTACCAGACACTAGAGGGTACGCTCTTACTGAGCTGCCTGGTTTTCCTGTGTGTGGTATTCATTACATTTGGCTCAGTGTCTTGGAAAAGTAAAACCATTAGAAATCCTGTGATCGCTTGCCAGTTTGACTTAAAGCTTATACTCTAAACAGACAAGGCCTGTGTTTTAAAATGCAAATGGCTATTTCAGAACGACAAAAACAAATTTATTGTCACATCCGTATCTGTGTGTTTGCCTTGGCTTCTTCCTAAATCTTTAGCAAGCACACACGAGTTCTCGAAATTTGAAAGGAGCCTTTTTGTTTACTCTCGCTAAGTGCTTCTGCTTCCAGATCTGTTTCCATCCTGTCGACTCTCAGTTGTGCTCCTGTTGCCATTTTCCACAGCCTTGCTTCTGTTTCACGAATAAAAGTTTTACAATGTCACTCACCCACAATTCAGTTTAACTCTTTAACGTACAGGAAGGATGCTGCTCACGTTAAACAAACACAATGAATCCAGTGTAATACTAGATATTTGCTTGACTGAGAGAATATTGTAAAGGTACCCAATTTCCTTGTCTTCCTTGGTCTCCGGCTTTTCCTGGAAGACCTCTGTGACCCTGCAGAAAAAAAATACATGTCAGCACAGATTCAACATGAGTATGTTCAGCCAATTTTCACTCTGCAGGTACATTAACCTTTGGTCCTGGAGGTCCCTGAATGCCAGGTTGGCCATGCATGCATTTGCAAGACGCTCTTCCAGCTGTTAGGCCGATCTCTGCGTACCCTCCACACTACCGTGAACACAAAGGCAAGATGAAGATATCAAAACCACAAACACTTTTCCAACAGAGGGAAGAAACCACGTTGAAGGGGAGCTGCCTCACCACGCTGGAGAGCTCACAGCAGCCCTCTGAATAAGCCTGCTCTGGGTCACATGACACCTCCATCTGCTGGAGGTCCACCTGGAAACAGAGAGGAGATAATATGAGAAAGTGAAGTTGTGTCCCAAATAAAAAGGAAATTGAAATATTTCTGTGAACATACAGCCAAAGAACGATCTCCAGCCGCCCGCTTGACGATGGAGGTGTACCCTTGGTGGATGACTGGCCTTGGCTCATCAATGGACTCCACGCTGACCTCTTCACAGTCTATCAGCAGCTTCACCTGGCTGCCCTTCACGCTCAGCGCCAACTTGTGCCACTCCCCGTCAAACAACCTTTGCACACCATGGAAGGTCCTCAGCATCTGGCTCCCATGAGGGCTGGTGTAGAAGAAGTCTAAAGAGCGAGTGTCACCCTGGAAACGCAGGCCGACTTGCTCTTGTCCTTTGGGGTCGCTGACCTGCCACAGGTCCCAGGATTTCTTGGCGGTGCTGTTGGTCACTTTAAACGTCGCGATGACAGAGTAGTCGGAGGGCAGTCCATCTGGATACACATCGCTGTGGTGAGACAGTGAGGTTTAAAGAGCTGGGTAACATCACAAAACAACAATTAAGGGCTTTTATAGAAACACAAGGGGTTATTTTATAAGAATATATATAAGTAGAAACAGAGGTGCATGGATTTCAATGTGACGCATTTCTTTGTAACCTTTTGTAAACATTTTTTTGATGGTCTGATATTTAGCAGACAGTCACTCTTGTTTTTTTTAATTTGAACAATGCATATGTTCAGTTAACTCAAAGGCAATAATAGGATCTGTAGGCAATGATGTTCAAAGAAAAACAAGACAGAGAGTCTACAGCCCTGCACGCAGCTCTGTGAGGCATGGTGGCGCTTTGAGCTAAATACTAACTCTCAGCATGTAAACATGCTCACAAAATATGTGGATATTTAGCTTTAAATAGTGGCTTGATTCCAGGCTGAAAACCATTGCTTCTCTGCAAGTGCTTGGAAGTTTCAAGTCTGTTTCACATCTGAAATGCGGCTATAGTGATGCTCTGTACTGTAGCACCTATAACCACACCCAGCTGTGGTGTACACATTTCCATCACTGCAGCCAGGTTAAAGACTGAACCATCAAGCAGCAAAACAAAGTTTTACTCATTCATATGTTTCCTGCTTCACTGGAACGAACTGGGCTCAGGCAGTCTCGTACTGTACCTCATGGTCCTCCGTAGATGGATCGAGGGGTTGACACGGTACGCCACCGCCTCAGGCTGAGAGCCGTCCACTCTCCTCACTCCTCTCGACTCAGGGACACGAAACTCCTCCAACAGATTGAAACCTGACAGCACAAACACTGCGTTTACTTTGATGTCACAGTGATTCAGCATCAAAGGGTGCTGGACTATTTCTAAATCTTATGTCTGCACTGACATCACAGATAGTTGCTTTGCTTATTGTCATGAATAATGTCATCTCTTCTCAGACACAGTGAGGTCATGTATGAAACCCTGTGAGGCTGCTTATTTTCTTTTTTTGGGACAGGATTTTAAACACTGGACGCTTTGTGCTGCAGTTTGAATGATATCAGCATGGCTGTGTTGGGTTTCCTGTGAGGTTAAAACTGTGGGTGAAAGACACAGCTTACAGATTTTGTAACCCTGATGATACTTGCTGGAGGCTTGTCTCAATGCACATGAGTTTCACTGGCAGGTTTTGCCGTCAATAGGCCAGCAAAACACATTAAAGTTGATTTAAAAGTGACAGCGCTTTATATTGAACTGCTCGTACTACCTCTGGCTTTTTTATCTGTTGCTAGGACACCATAAGTAGAAAATAAACACTGTGTTAACTGATTTATTCATGGTGACATGGAGATTCAGTGGAGTCTCAAAGGTTCATGTACACAGTTTAACCCAGGATGACCTCATGACCTCTTAGTGTCCACACAGGGAGCAGGAAATAGGATACTGAATGCTGTGAAGTCAAACACTGACATCTGCTGCTCATGGTGCTGCAGTACAGTGTCCAACCTGGAAAACTATAGTCATAGCAGATACATTGACAACAGTGTTTTATATAATTTAACAAACAAATTCTCTCTGAGTTTAGAAATGTATTTGGCAGGAGTGTTCGGCAGCCTATTTAACTCTAACCTTTAACTATTTAACTTTATCTAAGTGAAAGAATGTAAGTCCAGTATTAGTGTTACTTCATTACAGTGGGAAATATTGTGTATTCATCAAATAAATATGAAGAAAGTAACACTTACTCTGCATATTTTGACATTGGGTGAGTCCCAGGAAGGCAGAAAGTGCCACAAACACCAGCATTTCTTTGTCGGCTGGCATTTTCCAAGTTTTGAAGTCAGGGGCTATAAGTGCCTGCAGTGCAGCAGTTAAATGAATCAATCATTCTATAAATCAGAGTAACTGATATATCAGCAGAAGTCAGATACTCATATTTGTTCCAAAACTACACATTTCCATATATAAATGTTAAAGATTTAGAAAGAGGAAAGAAAAAAACATAAATGTTAAATGTCTTGGCTTAACTTAATGGTATCATGTCCTAAAATTGTCCCTTGTGTGTCATATAAAATTGTCTTTTTAAAATATTTGATTTCTTTGACTAGCAAGGCTTATAATCATTTTTATAATACGACCATCTGCATACAAAAGAAATATCAATAAAACTTGTGCCCACTGAATTAATTTGACCATGCAAGTATTCTAAAGGTTCCCTGAATTAGAGAAAAAAACAGTTACATTAATTATTAGATAGCATACACAGGTGATCAAGCATTGACTTGTCCTCCTTCAGTTAGCAACCTGACATCATATACAACCCAAATTTATGTCAAAATTCTTATTTAAAATTTTGAATTTTATTGGAAAAATAAAGAAAAATAAAAGAAGATGTTGTTGTTACTCACATATTCCTACAAAAGAAAGTCCGAGGGCTCGTGCTGAGGGGTCTTTTCCTGGTGTGAGGATGTGTCCCACTCTAAAGAGCCATGCCAGGCCCAGTGTTTGAGCAGAACAGGAGGACCACTGAAACCAGAAGCTCTGGGTCTCAGAGGAGTCTGACCCCTGAGCTCCACTCCACCTTCGGTCCCCAGGGGATCTGCGTCCTCTCATAGGCCAGTCAGTTAAGTCTGGCAAACCGAGTCATCACATGAAGGGAATGTAGGTGAACATGACAGTCTTCACGTAGCTACTGAAAGGAGAAAGTAATAGTAGAAAAATATGTCTTTATTCAATGCAGCTTTTAAAAATAGTGTGCAGTGTGTACTTCACAGAGCAGATCTTCTTTTACTGTACCAGTAGATGTAAAGACACACACAAACATGTACTGGCGGAGCTGAAAAAAAGATTTTGTTGGGAGTTAATCTGTTATTGCTTTAAAAAACGGTCACACAGTTTTAGTGTATTTTCACTGCAGATAGCGTTTTAGCATCTGCAGAGTCTCACTGAGAGAAAGGTGCAGTATGTCACAGATAAACATAAGAAGCTCTGCAAACATTCCAGCCAGCAGACCACACCTTCTATCTGAAGCTCCACACTGCAGCCTGTGGGAAGAGACTACAGAGCAACACACACACATATATATATACAGTAGATGACTGCTTCCATTGTCAGAAGTTAAGGGGGCAAAAGGACCAAAATGCCCCTAAAACTATTACATTGGCTAGCAGTGTCAGTAAGATAGGCAACTTTTAATTTACTCCTGTAATGTTGGAATGAATAAAGGATTATTTTAATTTATTAATCCCACAGCGGGAAAACAGTTAAAAAAAAACCCACTATATTTAAAATAAAAAAATAAAAAATTAAGACCTGCAACAGTGGAAGAAAGCCAATACATTGTCCTGTGACAGCGATACTGTAGCTGATGTCATCACAGAGTGATAGAGGTCCTCAGGTCCTGCAGTCTGTGTTGTCTGTTCAACCCAGTTCTTCTCTACTTTATCTCTATATTTATCTGATCATTTCAACAATAAATCTCATTTTGACTTTTTAATTTTGACTTGATATGGTCTTTATTTTTAAGTTAAAGCCCTAATATTTTCTTTTCTGTTCTGTTCATGTTGTAAATTTCATTAAATAGAAATCATAGTGTAACTTTTACCGAAATGTGATTGTCCTGTGACTCACTATACTAATTCTGATTATCTAGATAATATGTTGCAGAGTGTTTCCTCACTCTGTGTTTATTCAGGACAGCTGTGTCAATCATGTTATTTCTCCCGTGTGTAGAGATATCTCCAAACGAAAGCCTTTTTAAGGATTCAGCCCTGCATGAACATCTGTACTTCACAGTAATCCATCCAATAGTTGTTGAGACACTGAACTGAGGTCATAGGTCATCACATTGCTGCTAGCACGGCAGATTAAATGAACAGAAGCCAGAAAAGCAAAGATGGTTCTGTGGTCCACACCAGCCTCTGGTGGCTTTCTGCAAGCAGGTTTATTACAAAGTAATAATACAGTGACAATTTCAGCTCTACCGAAATTAACCATACATTGACATGGATGCACAAGAGAATGTCTACATGGAGTGGCACCTCCTCAAGGTCAATGCACACACAGCTGTGAAGTGGTCAAACAAAACATGGACTGCAGCTGCTCACAATCAAACAAACAGGACTTAAAAGCTTCATGATTATGAGGTTTCTGCTACTTGCCTTAAATAGTGTTTTTCAAAGGTTTCTGCGGTGCTTACTGGGGTTTATTGTAGTATATTGCATTGCCCTTTAAATGCATGTTGGCAGTATATCATATCACTTGAATAGATAGTTGCAGTGCCTCAAATGGTACCATGATGCACCATCTAGTCCAAACATAAATTACAGTACATTCAGTAACTCTCAGAGCGCTAGCCTGCATGTTGCCCTTCATTAGTGTGTTTAGAAATGTTAGCTAACCGTACACCATCGTCATTCCCAGGTTTTCTAGTATTCATCAAACCTCTACAGGTTTGGCATCAATAAAATAAAACACAATAAAAACAATTTGACATTTTTCACAAAAAATAAAATACATTAAAAAACAAATTCACAAGGCCATTTCATTCCATTCTCACATAATATTAAACCATATTGCTTCTCAACTGAATATTTTACACCTTTGCAACAATTTAAATAACACTCAACACATTTGCAGTCTTTTAAGTTAGATATCTCCAGTGTCCGTTACGTGTTTAGGGTGCATCTAGCTCCTGGGTTGTTTGCTTTCAAGGCCACTGACTATCGCTTGGATCCCTTGGCCAGTTTGCTTGTGGGAGTGGTTCTTCTCTGAGGAGTGGGGATCTTTGAGGGTTTTCCTCCGTGCTGACGGGACGCAGAGCGCGGCGTCGCTCGGGTTGAGTCCCCGACTGTCTCGGACACGTCTGAGCACACAGACTGGATGTCTGAGATGTCAAAGTCAGAGGCATCGCTTCCTCTGCGACTGCTCCCTCTGCTTCCAGCTTTACTTCCAGGTCGGCTGGAATTCTTTCTTGACTCTAGAAAGATAAACAGGACAATAGTTAATGGACTACTTCTCATTTAATTTGTAGTATTTTATCCAAATATGGTTCTGCTATTTCTGAAACAGCTGTAGAGACCTCTGGGTGACATCTCATTGTGCTTTAACCATCATTTTCTACAAACTATAAACCAGTCCATCGACCGTAGAAAAGATTTTTGCAATAGCAAATTACTACATAACAAATAAAATGGTTTTACTGACACATTTAGCAGGGCAAGATCAATTACATGTAAACACTGTCTATATTATTCAATTATAATTCAGTTATTTAGTTGCCAAATTTGTAGATTTTTCACTTCTAAAATATTTTTATTCCTCTTTAACAATTTTACAAAACCCTTGAATTACTGGGCAACCCCTAAAGACATGACCCCTATTTTTCCACAGTTCCTCCACCGTAGTGCAGCTCAGGATTCTTTAACGTACAGAGGCAACATCGTTTTCACTGCTTTAATTCACACACTTGTGAGGAACAGACAAATTATTGCATTTTATTCAAAATGCAATGAAGAGAGTCATTGAGGTTGCTCTTTACTCACCACCTATGGTCTGATTTCGAGCCTTCAGTACAGCAGCGTTGATCAAGGTTCCCTCGTCAACAGATTGAAATCCTTTGCCTGACAAGTACCCAGGAAGTCGTAACTTGCTGCCTTGAACTGGTGTACTCTGCAAAAGACAGACTTTCATTACTTTCATTTGTAATCAGTGGACATTGGCTGCACAGTGATTTATTAACTTCATAAACTGCAGTGGAGTTAGTTTTAAAAACTCTTTCAGAATCCTTATTTTTGCAACAACTAAGGAATATCTTATAAAACCAGTTAGTATTATATTATATATTAAACTTCAACAATCATTAAATGATCAGACATGCATAGATTACATAAAAGTTTGTCATATTACAGTGGAATTAAAGTGAGAGAGACATTTTTGTCAGGCGAGAATTAAATATTAAGCCCATTAGTAATCAAAGGAGTTTATAGACCCAACTGAAGTCTCACATTTGGTTTTTCATTGCAGAAAATGATTGGAAATCAGTTAAATTCAAAATAAACACTTTAACAAAAAATGTACTGCTTTTATGCTTATTGTAATATATATATATATATATATATATATATATATATATATATATATATATATTATACACACACATAGAGAGTATATATAGCTTGTGTTTTGATAATTTTGCAGTAGATTTCAGTTGGGTCATAAATCTGAAGCGCCCCACATCATGTGCTGTATATGGCTATATCATGTGACTATACCTCTGAGGATGAACCTTGGCTCCCAAAGGAGTCTGTTGATTTAAGAGGAGTGGAGGGTTTGCTGTTTGTAAGCCAGGGCTTATCATAATTGCGGGTTATGTGTTGGGAAGTCTGAGGAACAATGGCAAATCAAAAAACACAGACATGGATTCACAAATCAAAAACTACCAGATACACTAGATGGAGGAAACACAAACAAAAATAAACAGGAAAGTGATCAAATCATGTGAAAATAAATAAAGGAAGGCAGATAAATGGGAGGAAAATCATGGCAGGGAGTGATCATCAACGGTCAGCTACACAGCAGAGTGGAGCCTCTCACCTTGGGCGTACTGGTCGCTGCAGGGTTTGATGGGACTGCACAGCTCTGACTGGAGGTGGATCTGTTGGGAGACGGTCCTCTGGATGATGGCCGGGACCTCCGGCCTCTGTAGCGGAAGCTCGCCATCACCTGAGTGGTTCCCTCTGGTACGATGAACTTCTCTCGCAGCTCCACGTTGGTCCTGCCTTTAGCTGAGAAAAGACACTCCAAATGAGTTTACTGCAGAAATACAACTACAGGTACATGATGGTATTAACAGTTTATTTTTGTTGATGATGATGTGAGTTAAAAATATTTTATTTTCCATTATAAATCCCTGCAGTAATTTCCCAGGAATGACCATGTAGTTTGGTACTAATTCTAGGCAAATATCCCTGAAATAACTGCTGCTATTATATTATTATTATTATTATTTATTCATTTATTATGAGAAATATTACTTTTCTTATGTTGAATTGTTTGCTTGGCTGCAGAGAAATTTCACAAATTTTATTTTGGGGACCAATATTCATGGTAGGCTACACTAGCAATTAATTGTTCTTAATTAATAAATTAGAAATATACAAATTCACACCGGCAGTGTTCACTATTAGCACCACATTATTGTAAGTAGTTGTTTCCAGGAAACTTCTGAATACTGGGGAATTATGTGGAAAATACACACAGTAAAGTGATCCCATGATGTGATTTTAATTAAAACAATTCAATAATTGAAATGAATTCAAATAAAAGTTGGAATACTGAATGAACAATGACAACTAAAGACTCATGCTGTTTCACATCCACCCTGCTGCGACAGTGGTGGAGTCTCAAACAGCAACCCTTCTTTGTTTGCTTGCACTGCTAAACACATGGTGAAACCATAAAAAAAACAAAAAAAACAAAGTGTGCCCAAACACCCCCACTCCAATATGGCCCAAAACCAAGAAAACATAAAGCACACAGAATAAACCAAACACACCTTCCACCAGGTGTTAAAAACAAACTGACGTGCACATTTCATCACTAAAGTTTCAGTTTTGTTGTGTGTTAAAGACAACTCCATCATTTCCCCCATGAAGATGTTAGCTCAGCTTTATATCTCCAGGTAATACATAATAATATATGATAAAAACACCCAGCTAAGCGTCTCTTGAACTTCTCGTGGGGGTTTGTTTGTTTGATTGTCAAGCAAACCTGAAAGCTGCAAAAGAAGCTCGGCCGAGAGCTGCTCAGCTCACGCTGAAAGATCATTAGATCCCAGAGCAGTGCCTTAGAGAGAGTGACAGCGGGTGATGTGACTCACACAAAAAAAAAAAACACAACAGCATGCATGAAAAACCAGCTGGAGCTGAATGACACTGGACTGGAGTCTGTTTATGAGAATGCCATTCACCATGAGCGCCCACACACAGCGACGGCAGGACAACACAAGCAGCACACACTCGGATGTGCAGACACACATACCACAGGTGGGTTCATGGAGCAAGGTGAGAAAGTGTGAGACTTGCCAACCTATGGGAGACTGAGTAATTGAAGAGTTTGATTCCGAGCGCAACATTTTGCTGCCGTGGTGATGAACTAGAAGAAACGATATCACGTTCAGCAGGAAATACAGAGAACGTATCATTAATACAGAAGACAGAAACAAGCAGAGAACATTAAGCTTTTGCACTGGACAAGGGAACATACTGATATACTACACACTGTATGCAGGCGCCGATCAGTAATTGTACTTTGACTTTGCACTGTAAGTTCTACCTACAAACAACTCTTCTTGATAGTCATGCTTCACCAATTCAATAAGCCTGCTAACAAATGAAATACATTTTAAGAGATGTTAAAGAAGAAAGGAAATACCGACTAACATGATTCCAAAGCAGTACAAAAACATCACAGCAGTTACGTCCACGTGTGTTCAAACTCTAAACTCTCCAAACCCACTGATGATCCAGAAAAGAGAAAACACTAATGTGTTGGTTATTCTGAATTACTTTATTAAGTAATGGCATTCTAAAAATGTCAATCAAGTAAAAACAACATCACTATTTGAGATCTATTGAGAAATGGATTATCTGATTTTAATCTTAAATATTTTATGTAATGCTCACCTAAACACACTGTAATGATTTCAAATCAGTTCATATTAAAGAGCAATGAAACGTCATTTAGCAGACATAAAATTTTATTTTCCCTGTTATTCATACAATAATTATAATAAACATCCATACAGAAGTAGTGCACAGGAACCCTATTTTTTTGTACATTAGAACTCAACCTGATGGCAACCTCTGTAATATTCACCTTCCTGAAGAGATTTAAATACATGACTCAAACTGTAATAATCTATCAGCGCTGCACAGTGACTTCTTTTGAACTCACCTCTACAGGGGTCGTTCTTCACCAGGAACTCATCCAGAGCCATCCAGCCTCCTCCCACTCGCACCATCACAGTGCTGCGTAAAATGCGAACCAGACGAAGCTGCTGAGAGTCTCCAAACTACAGCGAAGGGGAGGAAAAGAGAGAAAGCGCGAGTGAAACCACTGACAATATATGAACACTATCACTGCAGGCTAGAAGCTGTGCAACACTGGAAAACAGACTGGTTTGGAGAATCACATTTAATCCAATTATTGTATTATTATTATTGTTATTATTATTATTATTATTGTTGTTGTTATATGAGGAGGTCACTTTCAATCAAAACTGTCCATGCAAAAATCAAACACAGAGAGGGTTTTTTTTGTCCAATTCAGTGCTGATTTCCTTTCCATGTTGCACAGATTTACACAATTATCACACAGAAAAAATCAGTTTTCATTCTCAAAGACACAAATTACAGAAAGGTCAATCCAACTGGTTTTCTTCTAGTAGCGTGTTGTATACAAATGGATATTCTTGATTAGAGTGCACTGATCAATACTTAAAATTTGCTCGTACGTCCGATCATTTGATGTGAGCCTGACACGTTTATTATGAAACAAAGTTATTAGCTACTAGTATAATAATAATAGTACTGGCTTACTGCAGATAAAGAATATTGGAATCTTTGTGTGTGAATCATTTTGGCCCGTAAAAAGAACACAATAGTTTTTAATTTTTGTGATTTTTTTTTAATTTTTTTTTTTTTTTTTTACAAAATAGCGGAATCAGTCAAGTAGCTGTAACAGCAGTCAGGCTTTACATGGCAAACGGAATTTAAGCTCCTCAATTGTATTTCAAAACTGCACACAATAGATAGCAGTTACACAAACTTTGCACACTTTTTTATAATTTGTATAATTTCAGCTAAATTCTAGGTGTAACGTCAACATTGTCTGGCATCAGCTTGCTGTCATTACTGCAGGTTGAGCCTGTGAAAAAAACATGAACTGAAGGCACGTTATTTTACCACCAGGAGGCGCTAGTGTATAGTAATTTGCCTTCATCATCCAAGCCACACATGATAACACTGAGCATGTCATGGATGGGAACAGTTTGAGGTATTATGAGGTGAGAGACAGAAATCAGCCAGTTGGATATGACCATGAGCATTATAGTAAACACAGGACGATCACAGCCGCATGCTTTCTGACAAAAAAACAATTTCACATCATGATCAAGAGCACAAACAGCAATCTCCTGCAATCCAGCACTTTGTTGCAATTTCTACAGCTACGACTCAAATGCTCAGGATGCATTGACACTGATGCAGATCCAATGCAGCTGGGAAGCTCCAATGACACATCGAGAACAACATGAGGAATGGTTCAAGTCATTTCTGTCTAATCCACCACAGTGTGACACGCAGACACCACCAGACAATGATGAGCCTCCGCTAGGTGCCTATTATCTCTATTACTCCAGTCAGCTGCACCTGTATGATTATTATAATGATTTAATGCCACTGGTGATTTTACGTGATCAAATACATTAAATGTGATGATGATCTGGAGGAACAAGAAACATCTTAAGAATAACCATTTACCAGAATACAGCTTTCCAAAACTGCAACGTGTAGGTGGGGGGTAAGATTTTGATTTTCCCTGTTTGCTATTGTCTCATCGCCGATTAAGGAGTCATGTAAGCAGTGAACCAGACCAAACTGTCAAAAGAGTTATTTCAATTCATTGTTGGGTGACACATCAATACAAACTAAATCATAAACCATCACTAATGCCCCTACCCCTCTAACTATTATTAATCTTAATCCAAACAAGCTTCAGGAAGCATGTGGCATATGAACACATCAGTAATGAATTTTATAGGGCAACATGCAATTTGTCAAGACATATTAACTCAGCAGGTCAAATGAAAAGCAAAGTATTTACTAAAAACATCAGATTTGACCCACTATAAAAATAGATTAACAAATAGTGTCAGTTACACAAAAGGATGTCAGCCAATGTAGAGGCAAATCATTCCCATGATACTGAAGCGCCAAAGGCAAGCACACAGAAAGCATTATTTTCCAAACTGCCCAGCAGATGAATATATGCCCATGGACTTAATAAAAACAGGGGCTGAAATGGTATTAGCCTTTAATATTGTATTTTCCGAAACTCAAAAGCAGATGTATAAATATTGACTTAAGTTTCACCTGGAATAATGCATTGAGTTACATAAAACTTTAAGACATAAGGCATATTAAAGGGGAACAACACCTAAAATAAGCATTTCAATATGTTATTTCCATGGCCTAGGAAAGCTAAATCAGTATCTGTGAACATGCACTACTCTCTCTCTCAAACTAACCATCCATCCATCCATCCATTTTCTACCTCTTATCCTCTCATAGGGTAGCGGGGGGCTGGAGCCTATCCCAGCTGTCTTAGGGTGAAAGGCAGGGTACACCCTGGACAAGTTTCCAGTTCATCACAGGACACATAGAGACAGACAACCACTCACACTCACATTCACACCCACAGACAATTTAAATTAGCCAATTAACCTAATCCCTCTCTCAAACTAAAGAAACAAAAAGTCTTACAAAAATTCATAACTCCTCTTGTGAGGTCATATTAATTCTGGAGCTGCTCCACAGAATGACTGTTCACTTTTTCACTCCCTAATGATATTTATTCTATTGTAACAGTTGTAAAATGTGGGTGCTTTCAGTGTCATCTAGAACATCTTTCACGTTTCACTTTCTATGAGCACTCTACTTTCTGTTCTGAGTTCTGAGGTTTGGAGTAAGTCATTTTTACTAATATGTGTTAGACTCTCTTAGACCATAGGAATAACATGTGTGAATTCTAAAAAGGGGGCATAGTTCCCCTTTAATGTTTTTTTCACTGGTCATTTGAAATAAAATTGTATTTTAAAATGAAAACACATCTTGGGCCAGCATTCCTTATGGATTAAATCATAGATCTGTACTCTACTTCTGAGTTTCAGCCTGGAAACATCAGCCAGCGCTCTGGGCAGAGAGCGTTAATTGGAAAGCAAACATGGAAAACGAAAAAAAGGCTTGATAATGCACAGACCAGAGGGGTAAAAACAGAAGAGGACTTTCATATGTACCTGGTTTCCAAGGTAGAACTGGTGATGTGAGGAACAATAAAAATATAGAGAGGTTAGGTTTTTACCATGTATTGACCTTCACTGATACTTTTTGCAGAGCTTACCTCTCTGTGAAACCGCACTGCTAGTATTTAAAACAATTCATAACCATGGCTCGTATTTGTTGAAACATTTTTCTCTTAACAACATAAATCTGCTTACCCGGTATTTGTTGGCACCAATTTGCTCCACTTGGAATCGTTTTGTACATTTGCATTTTGCTACTTGTCGTGTAACCTACAAACAGAGAACAAGGTGTTGAACTGGAATGTCTCTAGACATAAATTTAGAATATCTGGGCTTGAGAGTTTGTGTCACCTCATCTTCAATTTTGTCAGCATCTGTTAGCGGTTTGTAAGCATCCTTGTTGGGATGAAGAGCCGCTACAAACTCATAGTAGTCAATGTAGCCGTCACCGTCTCTGTCGAATATGTCTGCCACAGCGCTCATCTCCAGGCGACTTGTGGGGAATTCTATTGAAAATCATTAAAAAATTAGCTTTTTTGCTGCCCTGTGGTGCATGCTCTTCAGATGTGAGTTTGCATGTTGGACACTTACTGGAGGAGAGGATGCCCTCTATGAACTCCTGGCGGGTCACCTTGCCATCTTGATCTTTGTCGATGCGGCGGAAGAAATCCATAACACGAGACTTTTTATGGTTCATCCAGCGCATGTAGCGCTTCCGCCACACATCAAAGTCAAAGTTGGCAAATTCCTTCAACTGCACAGAAACAATACATGGTGATATTAGCAGAGTTTTGCATAAATGAAGTGCTTGTAATCATACGGAGAGCAGGTGTGCTTTATTACCTCCTCCAGTCTGTCCAAAGCATCATTGAGTTTCCTCCTCCTGTCCAAAGCCAGCAGCCACACGTGCTGCCACTTAGTGACCAGCAGGTTAACTTGCGGATTCTTGGTTTCAATGGGAGGCTGTGTTGCTGACGCATACATGGTCTGTGTGGGAGAACGTTTTCCTGCAAGGGAAAGACAAAACTCTCACTGTGTAATCAGGAGGAATAGATGACATCATTGCAGGTGCTAAAACGGAAGATGAGGATGTATCATGTCACCCTGCAGTGACTAAACACTGGGCCAGATGGCTCAGGTCACACTCAGTGAGGGATATTTATGGGATACATACTTCCTGTCCTTCCTTTATCAAGCACGGGGATGTGGGACTGGACTGGGGGCTCCACAGCAGCCTTCCGCTTGTGTGTCTTGGTGATTTTGTCAACATCTGGTTGCTTCCTGGTCATTTCCTCCATGAATGCCTGGAGGGAAAAGCAACAAGTATGCTTCCAGTTTTGGTTCATGTACACTTACAGTCAACTAAAATCTAAACATTTACACTAAATTGACCTGGTGTTCTGCTATGAGGTCTTTGACCTCCTCGAGCTCTTGTGGCAGCTGCTCCTTGTCCCTGTCGTTGAGGTTGCTCTCAGCCCACTGCAGCCATGTCAGCAGATTCTGTAGCAGCTCCTGAGTGGCTAAGAGCTCAGTGAGGGCCGTGGCTAGTCGCTGCTGGTGCTGCCTGGCCCAAGCCTGCACCTGTAGCAATAGAGCCAAAAGAGATTAAATACAGGTGTGCACCAGCGCTGCTGGTCTTTCAAAGAGGGGAAGCTCATTGTCAGCTTACATCATAAAATTCGATAAAATAATCTAACGAAACAATATTAAACTTGAACATGGAAAAAATTGAAATTTAAATTAAGTTAAAATTTAAGGAAATACTATGAGTGTGTTTTATTTAAGAACTGAACAAATAATTTCGCCGAAGAAATACCAACAAATGGGTTGCAGTTTGCTACGACTTTGCTTGCAAAATCTGCGATGGGACTGAGCTGAGCTGTCAAGTGATGGTGTATACCTGTCAATCAAAACAGGATTCAGCCTTTAGACTGATCCTCCAATCATCATGCATCATCTCAGCATCCAGGCCAGCCGAGGCCCGCCCACAGCTCCATTCACCCCAGAGACGCTGAGCGTCTGGGGGCGGGACAAAATCGTGGCATTTATCCAATGACCGTTGAGTTTTGAGGCAATGAAAAGAAGTGCTCCATGCAGTCCCATTGAAGTGCATGGATGCTCAGCTTCTACGGGCAAATGCATTGAAACTGTGCTATGGGAATGTGTGAGAAGTTATTCAGTCGATTTGTGGTAAGCAGCTGATTCTGAACGAACTTGTCTTTGGGTTGAACGTGTTCTGAAACATTTGTAGTTGTTTTACGGGAAGCTGAGTTCCCTTGCAGTCTCAGAGAAATTGCCTCTGGCACGCACGTGCTGTCGTAAAATGTGAATTTTGTCATTTGTGCAGGAGGAAGTCCATGAAGCGTCCACATTGTGTGACATGCATGTAGTGGTGAACTGACCTCCTCGAGTCGGGCTTTAATGATGGTGTTCCAGTGTTTGATTGTTGTGATGGAGTCTGGATGGCAGATAATCAGAATAGCCTCCCCCAGACTGGTTGCTTTATTTAGAGCCACTCGCTTTTCCTCCAGCTTCTTCATGAACTCCTTAAAAATAGAAAATGGGAATGAGATTAGATGTAACACTGCATTTTCAGCAGACCAGATCAATAAGAAGCACTGCTAAGTTGTTGCTTTAAGATAGAATGATAGCTAAGAAAAACACGTAAACACTGTTTTTGGCACGAAAGATGGCATCGACACACTGCAATTACACAATCAGGGTTGTAACGGTTTACTCAACAAAAATACAAAAAAAATTAAAGTAAGTAAAACTTGAGATAAAATAATAGAAGTGTTTGCATCGCTTGCCTTGTGTTGTTCGATAAGCGCCTGCAGAGCCTCCTCATCATCAGGCAGGCTGCCATGGAAACGCAAACTCTGCTCCGCCTCAGCCAGCCACTCCAGCAGGATGTGAACCGTCGAGTGAAACTCCTCAGCCTGCAGTCCGATCAGTGGACAGTCAGATCAGTCAGACTCAGAGTCAGTTTACCTTCAGTGTAACACCTTTCGGGCTCCACTGTACCTGACAGAGGGCCTGCTCCAGACGGGCCTGTTTGGACACCGAGAGGTTGCACACCGTCTCCCAGCGAGTGCTCAGCTCCTGCATCTGGACTCTGACCCAGGACGAATCATCGTGGCTGCTCTCAATCAGCTCCTTGGCTGAACGTTTGAGGGCCTGAACGCTCACTGTCCTCTTTCCCAACTCCTTCTGGAAAACCTGCAGTGACCAATCAGAGAAGGACAGTCAAACAGCATGAACCCACATACAAGATGCAAGATTTGTGTAAATGAAGCATATTTACAACTTTACTGCTTTTGCTGATGTACTGCAGTTATTATTAATAATAACACAGGGGATGAGCAAACATAACATCCAGACATCTTTGCTTCAAAGAACAGGGACTCTCAATGGAAAAATTACTGCAATACTAGTCCTTTTGTTTGAATGTGGAGCCCAACCCCTGTGTGGTTTAAGTGTCCTTTGTATCTATTGTGACAGGCAACAATCAGTGATGAAAGGAGAGGGTGGTGTTAATACTGCAGTGAAAACATTTCTGCTTTTGAAGTTGAGTTTCGATGCTGCCACTGAGGACGTTTTTTTACCACTGTTCAACAAAGCCCTGGGTCATGCTGTGATGTGGTCTGGCGTTGTTTCCCTACCTTGTGGTTGTCTATCAGGTTGAGAACCAGGTCTATGTCTCCATGAATGGGCTGGTCCTCAGCCAGCTGAGGTTCCACTCTATACAGCCAGTCAATGAGAGCCTGCAGAGCGTCTGTAAACTGGCCGGAGAACAACAGGGCCTCTTCGAGCTTGTTTTGTCTGTGGGGAGAACACACATTAATAACAGTGAATGAAGGACCTCGCTGCAGGTGGTCTGACTACAACTGTGGGAAGATACATCCTTACCTTTCTACTGATTTGCCACAAACAGTGTCCCATTTGTCCCTCAGTTCACTCAGCATGTCGTCCAGTTTCTGATTATCATCCTGGAGGGAGGTCTTGTCTTTCAGAGCCCGACCTGTTCGAGTGGTGGTGTCGTACACGGAGTGTTTGCTTCCCACGGCTTTTTGAAACTCCTGTGGATGAGAAACACTGTCATCAAAAAGCTCCGGCCTCCAAACAATAAAGAAATTTCACTGCATTTAGGAAATTAACAAGCACACAATAGGCAGGTTTATACATTCAGCTGCAGAAAACCTCAGATTATCTTCCTGCTACTGTTGGTATGTCAGATATTATCCTAATCTGTGTGTGTTGTGATTAAGAAGACAGTATTCTGTGAGGGAAACAAAAAAGAGGTCAGAACTCAAGAGCCTCCACTCCACAGAGATTAAAAGTATCCAAAAGCAGGGTTACTGCTAATACATTTGGTCCATCCCAGGATTATGATGGGATTATCGCAATATCCCCACATAACACTGCAGAGACAAAAAGAAGGGACGAGATTGTAACACGAGGAAATGTACATCTAATGCATTCTGTAGATACTGTGATTCCCATAAACAGCTTTTGCACACATTAAACACTGTCTCATTATTCTGCCAAAAAATACTAAAATGTTTTTGGATTATATTAATGAAACTCTGCTGTCAAAGGTTCTTTCATTCTTTTCCCAGTGAGGCCTGATAAGACAATGCTCGGTCACCTTGTGCTGTGCCAGCTGCGTCTTGATTTTGTCTGGATCGTTGGCTATTTCCACTTCAGAGTCCAGAGTCTTCTCAGACTCATCCAGCCACTCCATCAGTTTATTCCAAGTTTCATGGAACTAATGAAAAAAAAACAAACGAAGCATTTTGAAAAGGTATGATTTCACTTGATTTATGGCTTATTCCCGTTAAATATTCAGATGATTAGCCTCTCAGGCCAAAGGAACAGAAAAAGGCCCATACTAATGAAACCGCTGTAATAAGATGCAGACCGACAATGAAACAGACTTTATATCCTTTTTCAAGAGCTTTCCAATGATAATAAAAAGAAGTCTTAACAGCAGTAAAACCAAGCCTGTTTCAAACCTGTTTGGCCCTCTTCCTGGCGTCATCCAGCAGACGACCTCGCTCGACAGACCGCTGCACCAGCTTCTCCCAGCGGCCCTGCACGCTGAGCAGCAGGTTCTTGATCAGGACCACATCCTGTTTCTGGCTGAAGTACTTCAAATGTGTTCCTGTTTTGTCCAGTTCAATGATGTGCTCCCTGTGGGAGTTCACCTCTGTCACAAACACCTGCACAGCACAGAGAGCAGAGAGGTTCAGAAAGATTTTTAACTGACGGTGAAGGTAATATAATTCATGTGACTAATGGGCACATCGGTCAGTAATTAGTAAACATAAACTGCTCTTTTTTGTATCTCATATTTTTAGATCATTTTCACTGCTGACCATGCTTCTCCAGCATGATCAGAGTACACCCAAGACATTCCTGTTTTTAATACCTTAGAATAGATTTTATTGAGGGTGAGAGTCACATGAGTTTCTAATGGGAGATTTCTGGTTACAGAACACATTTTGACGATGATCAAAGAAACTAACCCCATCACTAGCGTAGTAACTGTTTCAGAGTGGGTACTGCATGTGTGTTTCAGGGGGTTTAATCAAACTGTGGTGAGTTTGTCGACCGGCACATTAATGGGAAACCCTTTTTCATTTCAGAGCACCCTCATGGAAAATGACCAGGAAAAACTGTAAAAGTAATCAGGTACAATTTAAAAAAAAATGGTTTATGACATTATAAACTTCAGAGGCAATGTAATCCTCTTCTCTACACAGACATTACCTTATGCTCATCAATCTGAAACATGATGGTGTCCAGTATGAGGGAGGCGGGGGAGACCATGTTCAGCGTCTGCTCTGCTTGGGTTAGCCAGTTGATGAAGTCCTGCAGAGAGTTGTGGAAATCTGTGGCCAACGTCAGGGCTTCTTCTAGTTTCACCTGTAGACAAAACACATCATCAGGCACCACGCCTGTAAATAATCCTTTCTCTCTGAACAGAGTGCCATTATAACCTGTAGCCTCCTACTGTAAACAAACCACTTGGTTGCCACAACACTAGATGGAAGAGGAGGAAGGGGGGATAATTACACTTCAATTGTCAGAACATGACCTCTATTTAGAGGAAGTTAACATCTCTGGAGAGGCTGACGGTGGAGCAGAGAGGGAATGATGAGCTTTTAATTGAATGAGAGAAACATCCACAGTGAATCCATCATTGGAGAACATCCACTGGCACAGGCTCATCACAGGGCTGTAAATACTGCGTTAATGACATTATAAACTGATGAGAGTAATGGGTAGTAGTGGGCTTCTCTCATATATTGTGGGTCATGCTGACAGTCTTGCTAAATATGGAACTGTAGTTTCATTGACTGTAATTATCCTATTATTTGCATACAGTTCTTTCTGTTTAAACAATACATACGGCTGACCAGACTAGGTGTCACATTGCTGAAGGGAGTTTGGCCAGCAGCTGTAACTCTGTACAGCTCTAAGATTAATGAATTCCTGGGAATGAGACCAACGTAAATAGGAAGCGAAAGCAAAATGTTACAGCGAACTCTCAAACAACCAGAACAAGGAACTCCATATCTGGAGTGAGAGGCGAAGAGAGTCAGAGTTTTTGACACATTGAATGACAATGTGTATTTACTGTAGAAACAAAAGTGAGAAAATATTGTTGCAAAGAAACACATAAATAAAGACTTAAAAAAAAACAACACAGAGACTAATGAGTCTTTACTTTGGCTGAAATATTAGCCTAGATCTAGTATTTATTTTATGCACTTGTCAAGTGTAACAACATATGAGACAAGACCACAGTTGTTCCACGCTAACTCAGAGAGTAACACTCCTGCTGTGATCTACAGTGTAACCGCATCCTGTGTGTGCCTGCCAGCTCGCCTTCCTTACACCATCCATTACCGGCACCGGGATTAGAGGCTTACAGATACAGCGTCATGGCCCAAGTGTATGTCAGCGATCTCTCACTGGCACCTTAAGCTGAAGCTGTGAATCACTGAGCTGAAAGCAGTGAGGCTCTGCCATCCTCACCGCAACTCTTAAACTCTATACCTTTCTCTCAGCGACCTTCCCCTGCACTGCTTCCCATTTGTCCTTCAGGTTGGCGAGGTCCTGCTCCGTGTTGCTGTCTGGACCCTCGGGTGTTATGGCGAGCAACTGGTGACCCTTATTCATCAGCTCTTGATACAGTTCCTCCTTCACCTCGAAGGCAGAACACAACTCCTGCAAGAAAACACAAGACACAATGGCATGAGGAGAGCAACACTTTCATCAAATTACAGCTCTGCTTTAGTTTTGGAAAGCAATATGAGAGTCTGTGAGTGTATGTGATGAATTTGTCAGTGCACTCCATCTCTATGTGAGTCGAGATGTAGTCCAGAAATGGTGAAAGAATTAAGACTCAGAGGCATGTTCCCACAAGTAATCCCTCTGTTTTTGGCTCTATGAAATGTCACTACTGATGTGTCTTCAGGGTGAGTTTGTTGTGAAAGTGTCTTGGGTTTCTCCATTAGAGAAAAGGAAAACAAAGGTGGGAAACATTCCCAAATTCATTATAGTCCGACATGGTTGAATCAATTTGAAACGCTTCTTGTCATCTTCTGCCCAGGGATGCAAGTGGTGCATTTTGCAGTGTCATTTAATTTTCACACTTGAGATAAAACACAGAAAAGACATGGTCGTCTCCTTTACAAGCCTGCCATCTGTATGCAGCCTTTCATATTGTTAAACACATACCAGATGGGCGTTAAGCTGCTCTCGGGCCGTGTCTGGTAAGCCTCCCACAGCCTTTGATGCCAACAGCTGACGTTCTGTGTCTTTCAGCCATTGCTGCATATCTTCTATCTCACCATGGAAACCTTGGGCCTACAACACAATACAACCTGAGTCAGGACAAAACGTGTCACACACACTCATTGTTAGCATCCTGCAGCTCGGAGAGGAGGACATCTGAGCTAGTAATTCCTTGGATTCATTTAGGGTCTATTTGCCATATCAAGCAATTAAAAACTATGAAATTGATGAAATGAAGCCAAACTTTAATTTTTATTAACTGCTAAAACTGTAAGGGGTATTTGATTTTTTCCGATGGCACAATTTCTGACAAATACGGAAAACCCTTCAACAGATGTGTTTCTGAAGAACTTCTCTGAACATTTCTCTAATAAAAACCTAAATCCAGGACAGAGTTCTGATTTTCATAACCCCCAACATCAAAGCATACCGCTAAAGGTTAAAGATATGAATAGAAAAGTAATGAGTGGACAGGGATCCCTAGTTGCTCCACTGGGAGAAAAGACCCAATCACAGATTATTAAACAATGAATCATGATAAACAAGGCCTATTAAATTGTGGTGAAAATAATTTTCATGCCTGAAGCAAAGCGCTCTCTAGTTGTTGCTTCCTCTGGTCTGTCTTCTCCAGGATAGCTTTCCACCTTTGATTCAGGTTCTCCAGTTTGCTCTGCAGACCTGAAGCTTCCTCTCCAGCACTGGACTCCACCAGATCATTACCAGCCTTATTGACTGTGTCCACTGTCGCCTTATGCGCCAACACATCGTTCTGAAGAACCTGTGGAGATGACGATAAAGAGATGGATGGATCTGAAGCATTAAAGGACAAACCTAAAATTGCACTGGGATAAACCATACAGAATGAGAAATGTACTTCCTCTTTGTTCTTGAGCCACTGCTCTTTTGCTAATCCCATGATATATAAATGTTCCTTTGACTACTGAAACATGTTTGCATGGAGAAAGAAAACAACTTTTGTCGTACATGATGCTTGGCGAGCTCTATCTCGACAGCTTTGGGGTCTCCTCCAGCCTTCCTCTGGTCATTGAGCAGTTCCTCGGTGTGGCTCATCCAGGCTAAAAGCTCATCCAGTGCATGCTGGAACTGGCCCAGTGCCAGGAGGCCTCCCTCCAGTTTGTGCTGGATTAACACAGACAGATTACACTATTAGATAAAGCACTTGACATGCAGGCGATACAACATATTCCACATCATGTGTGATCCATTGAGTCTGCTGTATAGCCCATTAGAAATATTAAATATCATTAAACAGTGTGAATGGAGCTGTCCCTTTCCTGACCTGTCGGCTGATGAGCTTCTCATCCAGGTTGTCCCAGAGCATCTTGAGCTCGGACATGGGCTCCTGAATAGCGCAGCGATCAGCCTCCTCCGTCACCTTCTTCAGCAGGAGGCCTGCCTGGTGGTTCAGACGCTCCATCTCAATCTGCAGCTGGTACGCCTCTCCTTTGTACTCCTGAAACATCCAGTGGTACAACCCTCAGTCAGTCAACAAAAAGAAATTCAAAGCTTTGTGGATGACACATGTACTGGCTATGCCTCCTCAGCACACAGCAGTTTGTCTTATAGAACATCAAAGACAACTGTTTTACAGTTTTTGTACTAACTGGGGCAGGCTATGAATCAAACATTAACATAAAAACAGTTGTTAAATGACAGAGGCTCTTTAGCACTTGTTACTGCAGTGAAACTAAGGAAGTAAATGAATAAGTCAGAGCAAAAGTGAAGCCAAACACATTTAAACACAAATACAAGAAGGCAGTACCTTGAGCTCTACAATCTGCTGCTTGACAGTTTCCAGGTCTGTGCCTACGGGTGACATCGAATCCAGTTTGCTCTCCAGAATATCCACCCAGTCAAACATGCCCTGCGTACGAGGTGGGACACCATTGTTAGTGAGAGAACACAAAGCTTTGTGCACAGGGTGTGATGTTTCACATCAAGTGTCATGTTATGCACTAAATCTAACAGTTGGTCTGCAGTAAATCTATCTGGTTGACATATTAGGTAAACAGACACAAAAAAAGTCCTGAAATGAAATGCTATTAAGCTAATGGAGTTTGACCCTTAAATTTGGTAAAAAAAAAAAACAATATAAAGCAGCTGTGAATAGGACTCATCCTTTAACACCTTGCAAAGCCCTAGAGAAACAAGTCAAAATTATATATAAATATAGCAAGGCACTGTGGTTGGTGTTTATTGTTAATGCTGTAGGTCTCTCATAAAATGTTGCATCACTTCAAGTGCAATAAAAAAGCACTGTAATCTGTGGTTTCAGCTTAAAAAACAGTCTGGCTCCCTGTTTGTGTTCAAGTTTTCAAATACATGTATATGTCTCCATGAACAAATTATTATATATATAATGTAATATTATATTATTAATTGTTAGTGTTTTACAACTTTATTTATGTCTTTTCTATTCTATATTTAAGATGACTGTCTTTTTCACATAATAAAGGTTTTTGATTTGATTATAAATATTATATATGACAAAGACAAATAAATAAGAATAATGAAAAATATAATAAATGGTAATACCAGGATTTGGGCATGTTTAGGTGGCCTCAACACGTTCCTGTGTCTCATTGAGAATAACCTTGGATCATTCTTTTGAAATAAAATGCAGCAGAGTACCTGCAGGCCGTCCTGAAACTGCACAGCAGCCTGCATGGCTTCCTCCAGCCTCTCCACTCTCTCCTTCCAAGTCTTGTTGAGATTTTCCCACGCCGAGTTCACCTGGCAAAAGGACAAGAGTAAATCAGCACAGCTGTAGACAGAGAGCACTGAAACTCAGCAAGTGAAGGGGGAGAAATGAGTCCATATAAAAAGAGTTCTGAATTTGTCTATTACCTCATCAAGACTTTTCTTTATCACAGGTTTATCAGGCTCCCCGCAGGCAGTCAGAAGCTCTGCACCCTGGTTTTGAACCACATCAAGCTCTTCCTGCAGCCCATCGATCTCCTCCTTAAATCCCTGTAGCAACAGAAAGCACTTGTCAACACAAAGAATTGCTCCATCATTATTAAATACCCATCGGCTCATTTTCATTCCTGCTACCTCGACAAACTCCTGCTGCTGTTTGACGACTGAAGGATCGACGCCGGGCTCCTCCAGCTCTCTGAGCAGGTCCTGGCTGTCTTTGACAGTGACGATGAGAGCGCAGTGGTCGCACCAGAACTTGTCTGCCAGGTCCATCACATCCAGCAGCTTCGCCTCCCTCTCCTCCAATAAGGCCTGGATGTCGTTCCACAGGAACACCATCTGATCCAGTTTGTCTTGTACAACTTGTGTGGTGAAAAAAATAATACACAATAAATCAATTAACATTATAAAATGTGGAATATCAAAAGAATATTAGCATCTATTCCTTGGCTGTGTGTGTTGGGAAACATCACAATGGACTTAATAAAGTAATGAAAACCACACCTGCAGTGAGCAAATATGTCTGTTAAGACTCCAAAGATCTAAAGCCAAGCATTCCAGAATGATTGCATATGTTTTAATGGGGGGGGAAGAGTTCAGGGTCTGGCCAGTGATTGAGTTTAACATGCCACTGATATTATGCTATTTGTGTTATTGGCTCTTGTAATCACTCCCACACCTTATTCAGGTACAACCTTTAAATTAAATACAATTAAATAAAAAATAAAGTGAATACAATAAATTAAACTATTAAGATGACAAACTATACCTTTGGCAGATATGTCCTTGTCTGCTCCTTCAGATCGTATGATCATCTCCTCTCCTCGCTGCTTCAGTGTCTCATAAGAGGGCTGCAGCTTCTCCAAATCCACAGAGACGGCTTTATTTTCAGTAATTTGCTCCTTGATCTTTTCCACCTCCACCGAGATGGATGGAGGCTGTCGCAGACGTTCAGCGATCCGCTCCAGGGATTCCAGCATCGGGTCAATTTTATCATGAAACTGGTGGAGAACGAGAAGAGGAAAGACCTCAGTTTAACTATACTTTATATAGTGATGTCACCACAGGCGGGTGGAGAAACATTTAGTTCTCCTGTTATAAAAATACAATGTATTCATAGAAAGAAGCATTCATGTAAAACCTATTCAAGAAATTTAAATATCTGTGACAAGTGGAGAGCTGAATTGACAAAACAAGATTGAGGACGCCCACCTTAGAAAAAGTGATGGGTAATTTTTTCATTATTTTCTGATATTTCTTAGACTAAACAATCAATTAATAAACCAATGAAATAATTTGGAATCAAGAGTAACCCAAAATGACCATGATTCATAAAGATTTAGATGGCAAAATATCATCAGCATTTTTATCATCACAGCAATTTGTGTTCAATCTTAATGGTCTGTTATTTTATTTCACTTCTTCATTTTAGCATCAATTGTCATTTTATTGTCTACTTGTCCTTGTCCTATGCTGCATTTTCATTTGATTTGATTGTTAAAGCACTTTGAGCTACGTCTTCTATGAAAAGTGCTCTATAAATCAATTTATTATTAATATTTTCATGTAAAAGCTACTGTGTTACCGCTAATGGATATAACCTGATATAACAATACTCTATTTTGAAACATAATATTAGCATATTTTGACAAGAAGATGATTTTTTATTTTTTTTTAAAAAATCAGATTTTCTGCTCCTCACCTGGGTGGATCTGGAGATGGCCTCGTCCAGATTCGCAGCTCTCTGCTTGACATCAGCCTTGAGTTTGGTGTAAAGCTGGTCTGTGGTTGTGTACTTCTCTCTGATGGACTCTCCCTCCACTGGGCTGAGCTCAAGAAGCTGAGGCCCCGTCTTATTCATCTTGTCAATGTGGGGCTTGTGTTCGGCAATCAGCTCTCGCATTTGCTGGAGAGGATAAGACACTGTGTTCACTTCATTGCTTGAATTTAAGCATTGTACTCAAGATCTGCTTCTGCTGGCTTCTTACCCTGAGTTCCTCTTGCTGCTGCCTGAGTGTTTCGTACTCAATGGATGGTGGAGGCAGCTGGACGAAGGCGCTCAAGGTCTCCTGGAGCCATGGCCACATCTCCTCATGGGTCTCCCAGAACTGACTGGCCAGAGACTGGGCTCGCTCCAGCTGCAGACAGCGCTCTGAGTTCATCTGACTAACAATGCCGTACTTCTCCAGGAGAGTTTGGGTCTTTGCCTGACAAGACAAACAACAACAAGACTCTTGAACATATTCTGAACGTATAAATTCCCATTTAAAATTAAGCAAATTAAATTCACCTTCAACATTTCCTTCTCCTCTGGGTTTTTGCTGTTCATAATGGCCTTCGCTGATTTTAAAATATCATCCACAGCATCTTTGTGTCTCATGATGTCCATGGAGAAGATCTGAAAAACCAGTAGAGTGAGTTTGGCTGGTTACAAACAAACCGCTCTGTTTACTGTACTTTTGTTTAAATGGAGGCCTGTGTCTATCTACACACGCACAGAATGACAGGCTAACCTTCTGTGCTTGGAGCTGGGCTGTGGTTTGGTCCAGCTCTAGTCTGATCTCACCCATCGACAGTAACTTCCTCTCAGCGTCAGTCAGCCAGGAGAGTTCAGTGTCTGCAGCCTGTTCAAACTGGAAACAGATTTCCCATTTCTGAAAACCTTTCAACTCCTAATACCTCTAATACAGAAATTAAAGGAGAAGAGAAACAATTAAATGAAGAAATTCCTTATGAGATAAAAGCCTGTTTCTCTGGTTTACCTGCTGTGACTTAAGTATGTCAGCGTTGATCTGGTCGACCTGCTGGGTGACGGTATCGCAGACGGCTTTGTATCTCTCATTATCCTCGGTCACCAACTTGTCCAGACCCTCACGAGTGTGCCAGGGGATCAGATCCAGGAGAGAGCTGCTCAGCTCATTCAGCTTGTCCATCACAGGTTTTTGATCTTTGCTCTCTTTCAACAAAGCCTGGACAAGATTACATAACACACAGACAACACCAGATGTGGTCTTGTAATGCAGTTCAATGAGTGTTAGAAGTATTTTATTGTATTTTAAGACTACATTCGGTATTCATTCTTTCTTGAACTTTTAGTGTAGTGGCTCATACCTTCTGCCTGCTTTGTGCATGACTGAGATGTTCGACCACTGGCTCCTGATCAGAAAAAGCGCTGACCTCAGCTTCTACTTTTTCAAGCCAGGAGCTCAGCTCCTCATGGGTATTCTGCAATTTAGTAGAGAGACCCAAGACCCGCTCCAGTGTCTTCAAAACGTTGTCACTCATGGAGTTGATCTCAACATACTTTGTTTTTATTCCGTCCAGTTTGCCTTGGATAACAACCACCTCATCACCTATAAATAGAGAGTAAATCATGATGTATTGATTCAAGGAGTTTCATATTTTCTGACTTATTACGAGGAAGTATAGTATTCTACTAGCAAGTCAGTACTGTGTTAAAGACAAAGGGTTTCATTGCCAGAGGTAGTTGAAATAAAGTAAAAATAAAGGATTTAAAGGAACAGTTCGACATTTTATACAATATGCTTATTCGCTTTCTTGCAAAGTTGGATGAGAAAATTAATTTATGCTGACACCAGCACCTGGTTATCTCATCTTAGGTTAGCATAGACACAGGGAATTAACATATCTGGCTATGTCAAAGGCAAAGGAAATAGACAGGGTAAGTTCCTGGAGTCGTCACAATGAGACTGTTGGCTGTATCTTCTCATCTAACACTCAATCTGTCCAACTGTCAAAATATTTCTTTAAATTATTTGGCTTATGGGAATTCAATTTCAATAAATTTAGCCATTTCTTATTTGTTTGCAGTTTAAATTCACCCTAAATAAGCTGAGAAGCCTTATGATGTGCGTTACAGAGAATTGTGTGCTGACATTTAACATCATGAACCGTGACACAAAAAGTCATGAAATCAGACATGCCTGTTGTTTGCTTCAGGAGCTCCATCCCGTTTGAGATGGCTTGGTCAACATTCTTCTTCCTCAACTCAATATCACTTTGTAGTGCCTAAAGGGAAAACATATCTTTAGGAAGTCTGAGAGAGTCACAAGAAGTGTTCAACTGTAAATAATGCATGACACACAAATGAAACATGATTGATACAACTTAAATGAAAGGAGAACTTAATGAGTGGCCTGAGGAGGATTTTATACCCGTTGTTCTGCCAGCTGCTTTTCAAGAACATCTACTTTGTAGTCCTCCACGGACACTTCGTTCAGCCTCGTGTGAACCTCGTTGAGCCAGTTCATGAGGGCCACTTCGTCCTCTCCAAACAGCTGGGCGTTTGCCAGAGCCTGCTGCAGCATCTCTGCTTTCCTCCTGCATCGCTCCTGAAGCTCTATGTAACTGGCCTGGGTGACGTCCAGTTTGCACTGAACAAACTCCTTTTCTTCCACTGAGCTCACAGTTTTGAGCATCTGACCCAGGCTGACAGCCTGTAACAGGTCTTTACTGTGATTCATAATCTCCTCCTCTAAGGCCTGACCACAGGGGATGGGAAACACGCCAACAGAACATGACACAAACAGAAAACACACACATAAAACAAAAATGTGAAACTGAAATTGAATGACGACTGGAATGGGAAATAATGAAAAGCACAAACAGTAACGAGCAAATGAAAACTGAATGAAACTGAATTCAGCAGGACAAAACCGACTGTGTCATAAAAACACATATGTCGATGATGTAAGATGATGGATTATTACCTTATGCTGAGAGATCTGATCCTCCAGCTTAGACGTCTCAGTGCCGATGGGTTCAGAGTTGGCGAGGCGTTTCTCTGTCGCTGCTAGCCACTCACTCAGGGGCTCTAATGTCTCGTGGAACTGCTGAGTGACCACTAAGATGCTCTCAAGTTGCTTGTGCCTGTGCAGAAAGTGGATTAGGAGCAAAACACAGTAATGGACAGCAAATTCATTTCAACCAACCCTATTAAAAATACAGGATATATTAGTGGAAAACATATCTCTACATGAATTAATCTTCATTCAAAAAGTGTGAGGCTATTTTTTTTTCTTAATGTTTAATTTAAAAAATCTAACATCTAAACCCAGGCAAAACACTCACTTTAATATTGGCAAACCTTTGTTTGCGAACATTTATGAAAAAATTTATTTGAGAGACGAGAAGGCTGATATGACTATATAGACCTTTTTCACAGACACTCTGTTGCTAGGGCAACAGCTTTATTCCAGTGTACTTCCTGTTAGCTACTACATTAACAAACACTGCAACAGGAAATACAAAAGGGTCCATTTAGAAGGCTTATGTTGGCTAAAAAGGTCTATCTTACCCACAAAGCTATCGTCAGTAGCCAGTTAGCTTAGCTTACAACAAAGCCTGGGAACAATGGGGAGCTAGCCCACGGATTAGCATGTTATATCTCATGTTGGAGCTGGTACACAGAGCTTGGTATCTTCGGACAAAGCCACACTAGCTGTTTCCCCCCATTTTTGGGCTTTGTAACAAGCTAAGCTAACTGACTGTCGGTTAGCTTCATATTTACAATCAGTCCTCTCAGCTAATAAATACATTCTCTCAAATGTTGAACACCTCCTTTAAGTTTCAGTAGGAGCAGGTGAATTCAGGAATTGGATGCTCTTTAAATAAGTTTTGAATACTTCCAGATTCAAATCTAGGAAAAACAAATTTGACTTAACAAATTAACAAATTTAAAACAAAGAAGAACACTGAAGCATAGCACTTAAAAGGACGTTAAACATTATAAGTGTGTTATACAGACCTGTTTTCGGCCCTCTTGAGTAGAGCATCCCACCTCTGCCCCAGGCATTCAATCTCTTTTGCAACCTTCTCTTTATCCATGGACTCTGCCAGTTCTGCAACCTTCTCTCCCTCTTTTTTTATCAGCTCCACTGTTGGCTTTCTGTCATCCAGCAGTCTCTGTAAGAGCTGTCAAAGCCAAACAAAGGAGGAGAGTTACTAGGTCTTAAACATGCTCTGACTGCAAGCACTGCTTGGTGGTGAAAAACAGTAAATCTAACAGGCACTAATTAAGTGCCCATTAAACAAAATGCTTTGTGTACCACACTCTTGTTAACAATGGATGTCAATTAAACGAGATGGATGGTGAAGTTATAATGTATTGTTGATTTTCTGGTGCTGAAGTGGAAAGAACAGAGCTGATGGTGTGTTTTTATGTGTTGCACTTTGTTATTCTGGCTTACTTTCTGCTCTTGTATCTGTGCCTTGACCACTTTGAACTCTGCAGATGGAGGTTTTTGATTGGCCACCAGCTCCTCAGTGTCGGTCAACCAGCTGAGCAGCGACTCCAGAGCATCCTGGAACTGACCGCAGTGCAACAAGGCTTCATGCAGCTGAGCTGAACGCTCGGCAATCTGCAGACCAAATTGCAAATAAAGATTTCAACTTAAGACTGCACCCAGGAAGGATAACACTAAGGTAAACAGCAAAAACAAATGAGTCATTACACTCAAAAAAAGCACAGATCAACCACTCAATAACCTTTTTATTAAGGGTATTCCACTTTGTGTTGACTTCCTCCAGATCATCCTCGAGCTTCCTGGTGCTGGTGCCTTTGGCAGCGTTTTGGATCAGGCCCTGGCCGAGAGCGCTGATGTCTTGAAGCTGAGTCTGCAACGGATCAATATCCTCTTTCTGAAACGCCTAAAGACAAACGGAACAAATCAGAATACCTATCTGTAAGTGCTCAATTTACAATGTGATCATTGTTATTTGGCATTTCATTAAATTGACCCAATTATAATCAGCTGACATACAGTCGAATGACGTGTTTGTTTAATTTTTCGGAACTAGACCAATAAGTATTTCATTCACTATGAACATTTCCCCTTTCACAGTGAGTTTAATTGCAGTAGTGCTTCCTATCACGACTGTCTATTAAAAACACTTAAAACTGGATGATAAAGATCTAGATTTTGTTGGAGAAAAAAAATGGTCAAAATCCAGGGACACAATTGACACCCCCTCAAGTTTGGTGTTAAAAATCCAGCTGACATACACAACTCCCTAACCAGTCAGCAGCTTCCAGAAAAGCAGGGCTAATCATTAAAGCACAGCTGTGTACAGACTTCAAGGTTGAGCTAGTGAGCGAAATCTACTTCACTCATCGTGTGATCATGTGCTGGATCAGCCAATGAACATGACTCAGAAATGAAGGAAGAGGCTGTTTTTGGGCACCTGTGGGGGGAAACCCATGGGGTTCATTTCAGGACACGCAGCGATGGCATTCAGTAAGGCCTCTATCTCATGCTCCCCTGCATGCTGGAACGTCTGTAAACTTTTAGGCAGACAGGCCTCCACTGATTGCAGGAACTCCTCCAGCTCCTCCATGTTGTACACAGACATCCCTTGTTGCACAGTCCACGGTTTTGTTTGCTGGCTGCTCGCTATGGGCAGAGTTACAGAGTTTCCGTACGTCTCAGGCTGCGTCACCACCACACTGAGCAACTCACAGTCGTCCTGAGGTGACACATCCTCCAACAGCTCAGCAGTGGACAGTTCATCATAGTCTGTTAATGTCCTTGATCGCCACCCAGAGCTGTCACCATGAGTCCTGGAGGCTGACCCAGACGATAGCCTCCCTGTGGAGTGTTTGCATTCTCCATTGCTGACGGTACTTTTATGATTTAGATCCACCGCACCAGATTCTGTGTGTCGCAGGTCCTGGACAAAGCTGCTGCTGTGGTAAAGAGACCGACTGTCCCTCACAGGTGAGAAAGCGAACTCTTCCTGCCCTGAGCTGAGCGATCGGCCAGCTCTCAGGTCCCCGGACATGTGCATCGCCTCTGAAGAAGAGAGGCTCCTTGTACCAGGGCCTCCTCTTTTGTGGGACCTGTGAGCATGTCGTTCCCTCTCCACAGTGGGGCTGTACAGACCTGAGTCCTCTTCAGATGTCAGTGAGCTGGTCATACTCTGCCCTCTCCTGCCATTGATCACCCCCGGCCTCTCTGCACTCCCAGAGCACAGGGTCCCACTGCGGCTGGCATACTCGCCCAGATTTGTCGGGACAAAAGTCCGCCACGAACGTCGATGGTGTGGATTATCCCTCTTCTCTCCCCCCTGAAGACGTGATTTAGGCAGCACTGTATCAGTCACTCTGACTACGTGCCCATTGAGTTTAAGTCCATCAAAAACCACACGTTCGTCCAGCATGGCAGGTTTGCGGGTTCGGAGCTCAAATGAACTGGAAGCAGAGAGGCCTCCATTCCCACACAGACTGCTGAGGTCTAGTGTGCGGTGAGTGTAAGGTAAGGTGCCTGTGAAGTGCCGGGAGGAAAGGCTGCCTTTAGAGCCTGAGTCTATCTGCTCGTTGAGCCGGACAGTGTCATAAATGGACCTCTGGGGCACATAGCAGTCATCAATGTTCAGGTCCTCCTCCTCCCCCTTCCCCACACAGGAAGGGTTTTGTCTGAGGCAATCTGGTCTGCTCAGTGGTTTGCCCATGCTAAAACAGATCTCACTACAAAGAAACGATAAAGTATGTGGCGAAATCCTATGAGGTATATGTTGTTTTAGTGCGCACTGAGAAATTTAAAAAAGGAGCAGAATGTAACCAGTTTACATGAGAAACAACTCTGTGCAAAATAATATATTTCTCCTCTTTTAAATGAGAATTCAACAGATAAATACTACATCTTATCACTTATTTTTTCAAAAGGAAATCTATGGCCCCTTTCCTTTAAAAATATATATAAAAAAAAAATAAAGGCTTCATAAATACTAATATGTCAAACAATTTAAAGAAATCCCAAACAAATGCTACAGCAGCTTTATACTCCCTATTAGGTATGATGATCCAGTCTTTCAATACAGTCACCTATCCCAAATATATTCCTTTAGGCTCTTCTGTGTGCATTGCCAAAACTTAAGCGCTATTCCTCTGGTCCAAAGTGCTTCTTTTTTCCTGAAATCCTTGCAGCATCCATGTGCGATAAAGGAAAATCTTCAGTGCAAAGTGAAAACGTCCCCAGGAAAATCCAGCAGGCTCTACCAAAAGCTGTGGGCAGCTCTGAGGAGAGCTGGTACTCCTGGATAAACAAAAAAGCCTGCCCTTTCTCTCTCATCGCTCCCTTGCAATGACAGACACCCTCCTGGCAGAGGGTTTCATGCCCCGCCCCCGCTCATTATTCAGACAACATCTGCCACAACTCCATTTGTGCTGAGAGCCACTCCGGCACATGTTGATTGGTGGACACATGACCCTTTTTTTCTCCTCCTTTCTAATACCCCCTTATGTCAGCATGGCCCATATGACTTCACTTCTAAGCCATCTTCTACATTCTGACCCAATCACCCTTTTTTTCTTTCAGTGACTGAAGGAATGACGAGGGGAAGCGATACACACCAGATTTTCTACTTCACAAAAAAACCTAGCCCTAGACTAGGAGGCAGCAGCAGCTCCCACTCTGATGACATCACACAATGCTGAAATAGATACACATTTTCCCTTTTCTCTCTCTCTTCGCCCTCTGTTTTCTTCTTGTGGGCGGTTGCTGTGGACCCTGCAGATATTCTTAATTACTGTGGAATGCTGAGGGAGGCACAGGTCCCAGGTAATTTAACACCGACAGCTCTGCCAAGTGCATGAAGGCACTTTTTATGTCCAGTGACCGGGGTGGGAGAAGAAAGCCAAACGGGAGATAATGAAAGGAATTTATTTTTGTTTCCTGGATTTTCTACACTACAGTGGCTCGGTGAGAAGCTGAACAATCCCAACTTCTTTGTCCAAATCTGCACGCATGAGAGGAGGCAGAAAGAGGACGCTGGCAGAGATAAATAAGCAGTTAAGATCTGGTGGGATTTTACAAAAGGAAGATCAGCCACTAAAATGGACATACTTCGTAAATGGTCATGGTTTTGAATGAATGAATGAAAATAAATTTCACTTTTACAAAACAAAATTCCAGGATACTGCAAGTCCTTTTGTCAGTTCCAAATATCCTGGCTCTTTTATACTGTAAAAGCCACAAAATCAGCTGATCAGCTGAAGAGCCAGAGGTCTGAAACAACATTCAGCGACTAATTAAATGGTTTTCACATCACAGTCAGATATGTGTTATGGGAGTATACAGACTATCGTTTTCAAAATGCCCCTCTGGCATTTAGGTTCAGATGAGGATTGCTTTAACACATGACATGTAGTTCTGCACTGGAAACAAACACTAGAAACCCTGGATGAATAAAAACTAGAACACATAACAGCTAAACAGTGCGTGCTCTACCTGTATAGAAAAAGTCCCACAGAAGTGTCATGTTTCACTTTGCGTAGAGCGTATCATTGCTATGTGGCAGTGAGTCAGCAGTGCTCACAATGACACTTTTTTGCCCTCATTTACTTCAATGAACCCGGTTCAGCTGCAGTGTGATTCAGATGTTAGAAACTTGCAAATTTGTAAGAGACACTGATGTAACGTCTGAAATGAAAAGACACCCACGCCAACCCCCCCCCAGCGGTGTTGAGTCACCAGAGTGGCCCTATAAGGTACACATAAAGATATACATAGACCAGGACTCCCTCAACTGAGCTCCTGCAAATCTCATGTGAAAAAACAGGAGCAAACACAACAAGTCAGGCATGTCTCAAAAACTTGACCTAAAATGGTAACAGCACACGAACGAGACAAATCCAAGCGCTGTCTTTCTGTTTATTTCTTTCTCTCAGCAGCTGCCAATAAAGCCCACTTACCTACAGAAACAAGAGCCTGATCCACTCAACTTTAAACAGAATATAACACAATCATCTAATGTTTTCATGCTGCAGCTAAGTAAAGAAACAGCCCAATTTCTGATACTGCTTGGCTTTGTTTTTTTGGCAATTCCCTTCCTGATGCTAAATACTGGTGTGAATGAGTACAATAGGTTTTTTTCCAGCAGCAGCAGCTGAGGCCGTATATGCCCTCTCAACCCAGACTGATGACAGGACAAAGAGAGGGTAAAAACATGCGCCATGACAACGCTGCTCAGCAACAACTTGAATCAATCACTTCTTTAATAGTTTCCCCTGTGAAGCCTTTAAACCAAACTCCACACAACAAAGTGACACCCCCACTACCCCCTGCGATATTTTAATCCATGTATGTCAACTGGAGGTTTAGATATAGTCCTCCTGCGTGACTGAAGCACCCCCGTAATTTAAAAAAAAATCCCTTGACCTATATCCTATCTGTGTCTACTCAGCTGTTTACATTGTTTTATTGTAATACTATAATGCTATAAATGAAGAAGTGTTTCATAATGTCACCTCTAAATATAGGTTAATCCTCTTTTGAAAACCTCCACAGGAATTTACAGGCTTTTAAAATATTTTGTATGTCTGTGAATCTTGCTAATGGCTACCCGTCCTTTTATCCCTCACTGATACCAACAAATGCCTCCATATATGCCTCTATATAGACAACAAGGGGAATTAGAAGAATTGAAAACAGGGCAGTTAAGAAGTTATTAGGTATGATCGTAGTCCAGCATACATGATTGTCTAAATTAAAACACAGCTGAATACACATAATCCACTAGGACTCTGTCACATTTGGATTATAATATTGGTGACTAACCATCCCTTTACTAACTGGTGTACACCTGATGGTGAAATCACCACCAGGCTACTCTCAGCTGATAGATAACGTCAGGCAGTAAAAGAAAAACAATATAAATGTTAGGAGATCAGGATGAAAGCCCAGCTTCATTATTGGAAGCACTGAATCAAGGGACGCCCTGCTGGCGACCACCTGGCTGTGACGGTCCATCCCTCTACTACACATGGCCCACAGCTCTTTTGTTAACACCAGATGCCCTGAATGAACCAGCAGTCCCCAGAGGACCGCCGCCCATGTAGCGTGTGCTCAGTGAAGAGCCTGCTGCTTATCTGCCCTGATACAAAGCTTTGTGAATAGACAGCATCTAAAATATTGAAATGGCCAAATGCACGTGAAGCCCTGGAGAGAATAATACTGCTAAAAAAAAAATAGCATTTGTCGGTAACTGCCTGTTGGAATACCAAAGGGGTCATTTGACACACCGGTAACAATATTTATATTTTAAAAAAATAACAATGATTAGTCTTTTATATTTAAAACATGATCCTCGACAACTCAATCAAATGTATGCATGCTTTTGCTTTTGTCAAAAATAGTTTCAGATTTATACAAGCACACAGGCAACATATTCAGCCTGATTAGACTATGAAAAACTCAGCTGTGAATCTGTGTGATTATGAATAAATAAATAAATAAATAAAAACTAAAAAAACTGCACTATTGTTTAAGCATCTTAAATGTAAAAATGTGCTGCTTTTCCTTGTCTTAACATCATAGTAAATTGAATTATTTTGTTATTGGACAGTTGGTTGGGCAAAACGAAACATGTTTTAATGTTATATAGGCAAATTTCTCAAAACGTTTGTACATTGGAAATATAGTTTATGCAGAATAGACAAAACAAACTGCTTCACATCTACACCATAACTTTGAAATGACTCGGATCAAATTCCATGTTTTGGTCTAAAAAACAAAATAATGGATAAATTGGGAATACCCTACCTTAAAAGCCTCCAACTGTTGGTTGATGACATCTGTCTCCATGCCGACCGCCTCCTGCGATGCCTCCTTGCCCACAGCTCTGCAAAGTTTATCATCCGCTTGGCGGAGTTTACCATACAACTCCTCCAGGTTGGTTAGAGTGCTCTGCACCTGCACCTCTCTGCCTTTAGCCCGGTCCAGCAGTTTACCGCACTGCTTATTCAGAGCGTCCAGATCTCGCTTCAGGCCCAGCAGGTCAGGAGAGGTTTCGGTCTCTAGCATCTTCTTACAGCTGTCTCCGGCGTTGACCGTGTTGGCCGTCAGCTCTTGCAGCTTCGCCACAAAGCCCTGAATGCTGTCCTGCTGTTCTTTAAGAGAAGCCAAGTCGAGATCCACAGGAGCCATGGTGTCCAGTTCGTCATCCAGGTCTGTGAAGCGGGTGAACATCTCACGGATGTGATTTTGGAATTGCCCGATGCCCTGCAGCTTACCCTCCAACACTTGGCACGTCTCTGCTAGCTTCTTGTTAAGGGTGCTGTAGTCTTTTTCTAAGCTGTCAGCCTGCAGTAAGAGGTCTGTCACTCCATCAGCATCTGGGACATCAACCACAAGTTCCTTGGCCAACGTCTTCAGGTGCTCCACTTGATTCTGCACTCCCTCTAAACTCTTATGTTGGGCTTTCATGTTGGTCAGGTTCTTGTTGCTGTGTGCCTGCACTCCCTGTGACTCATAGGTATCCACCTGCTTCTTAGCCCCCTCAAGCTGACCCTTTGCCTCTTTATAGGCATCATTAAATTCCTTAACTGTGTGTGAGATCTTCTCCAGGGATTCCCTTTTGCTCTGCAGACCTTCTGCTACATCGTCCACTCTTTTGCCAATGCTAGCCCTCTCCTCTTTGACAGCCTCAGTGTCCACGTTGGCCACCTCAAGGAGGCTATCTGCAGCAGCGTTGAGCTGCTCCACCATCCCTCTGTGCTTGTCGACCTCCTTTTGGAGAGCTTTCACCTGTGAAATTGAGCTCTCCACAGCATTCGGCTCAAGAGTGAGTTTGACTCGGCCCTCGCTAGCTTCACACTCTTGAATCCAGGAGCTGAGCTTCTCCGCATGCTCCTGATACTTGAGAGATTTCTGCAGAGCCGTCTGCAGTTTGTCAGTTTGTTCCACAGAGCTCTTTTTCAACTCCTCCCAGTTGGAAGCGAGAGAAGTAAGCTGTCCTTGTAGTGCCAACTTTTCTGCGCCATCAGTTTTCTGCAGGAGCATCTCCCCTTCCTCACTGATTGTGTTGTAAGCTTCTTCATGCTCGCTGAGAGCCTTCTGGAGTTTACTGTGCTCCTCTAGCGTTTGCTGAAGGATGTCCACTTTGGTAGAGATGGGCAGGGGCTTAGACTGATCCTGAAGCTTCTCACCCAGCAATGACTGGAAGTCTTTGGAGGTCTGATGGAACTGCTCAGAGCTGGCAAAGGTCGAGTTGAGCTGCTCGATCCGTTTTGCTACAACAGAGAAATGTGACGATTAGTGAGTTAAACGCTGCAACAACTGAAAAAAGTGGGAACGAAAGGTGAATACTGGGAATATTTTTGCAGACGACTTTTCATTTTACATTTCTGATAAACTTTAGTAGGTAGACACTAGAGGCCAAATTCATTGTGAAAAAAGTTGACCAAAAGAAAGAGCATTGGCCACAGTTTGAATACTCAACAATAGTGATTAGTTGTTATGGAATAAATATATTTTAGTGTGACTCAACACAAACATAATGATTCTCTTTCCACATTATGACACAACACCATTAGGTCAAGTTAAAGGCCAACCTGCTTTCTGCTCCAGTTGTTTGAAAGGCTTGCTGACACTCTCCAGCTGCCTGGCCAAGTCTGCTTTGAGATAGTCCTCAGTCACCATCGCTGTGAGCTCTGTATTGATGGCCTCAGCCTCCTTCAGCTTCTTCCTCTCGTCTCTCAGCTGGGCAGAGATGTTTTGAACGTCCTCCAACTGCTTCTTCACAGCATTGGGCTGGGTGCTGTGGCCTTGATGGTTGGTGAGCTGACTCTCCAGCTGAGTGACAGTCTGACTGACACTCCTCAGTAACTCCTGAAATTGCCCTGTCTTCACCACAGCCTGGTCAATGAGGCTGTCTCGCTGGTCCAGCTGTCCTGTGAGGCCTTGCCACTTCTGGGTGACGGCAGCGAGTTGTTCCCTCACCAGCTTACCGCTCGAGGGGTCCTGGTTGCTGGAGGAGCTCAGGATGGCAGAGGCAGCTTCCTGGAGTTGCTCATATTGAGGTTTGCGGCTTTTTAATTCATTCTGGAGAATCTGGAGGTCAAAAGGTGAGTATACCTTCAGAAAACTACAAGACATTTTGGTCCTAAAGAGATGCACAAGCCTCAAACTATCCCAACTCACCTGAACTTGTTGCTTCTGCATCTTAAGCATGTTCGGGTCTATGGAGAGAGGTCCGAGGACACTCATCATCAGCTCTTTCTCTGAAAGCCACTGACCAAGCTGCACCTCCGTTGTTTGGAAGATATCCAGGTTCTTGTTTGACTGCTCCAGGTGCTGCTTCCTCTCCTCTACAGAACCACTGATATCTGCCCAAGCAGCATCTGAGCAGGAGGGCAGAACAGTCACACCAGTCTGCATTAGTCAGCATAACAGCACCTTTCTATCCACTGTCCTACTGTTACCATAGCAAACCTCCCACGGTGCAGGACTTTTGGCATGATAAACGTGCAAATTAACTGGTGAGACAGCAGGTACCATTCTGTATGCCCATTCTGCATGCATGTGGCAGGCCTAGATGAACACTAGTAATGGTCTAACATCTCACATATGCCATTTCATAAAACTCAAAGGCCACAGTGCTATAATAAGATCCATTTTTCATCAGCGGGACACAACATACCTCTGACAGTTTCAGTGACATAAATTACCCAGGGTCATCTGGAGACAACACCTTGGTGCATACCTATTTCTGCCAGCAGTTGTTTCCATTTTGCAGCCTCAGGGGAGTTTGGATGAGTCCTAATGAAGTTGAGGAGTGTGTCTCTGAGCTTCTGCAGCTGCTCCTGCTTTTGCTTCATGTCATCCTCAAACGCCTGAGAGAATTTAAAAAAAAAAAACATAATCGCTGAATTAACCACTATTTTCATCTGTGTCATATGAGTATCTCATTCAAAGCAGATCAAAAGTCAGTGAAGACTGCATGCATAATGCACTTAATTAAGCAGCGCTTATCGACAACAAGACTTCTGTACCTTCTGCTGGTCAATCTGCGTCTTCACAGAATCTTTCTCTGTAGCTGTTTTGTTCCAGGACGCTGTAGTCTTTTTCATGTCCTCAAGCCATGTCATCATGTTGTCCACCTCCTTTTGGGTCTCTTTCACTTCCTGCACTGAACCACTCAGCTCTGCCGCTCGACTCTTCAGCATCGCCCCGAGACTCGCGTATCCCTCGTTGATGAATGACATGTTCTGCTGAATTACCATCAGCTCTGAGGATATCAGAAAGAATTCCAAGTTTTCAAGTTTCCACATCAGGAGTTTAAGTGTCGTCATCAGGTTATGATAACAATGAGGCACTGTCAATGTAGTAGCTTTAAGGTACAGTATATTCACAACATGAGTCAGTAAAGTGACACCCGGTCCCTGTAAATTCAAGCAATCATAGGCTCATAACACTGTAAATATGAATTCAATAAAAAAAACACTGTCATGCAAAAAACACTCGTACTGTTAGAGATTGCTCTCAAGTGACACGTACTAATGATTTAGGAGAAGTTATCATTTACTAATATCAGTCTTATATAGCTAATTGGGAGCACTAAATATGCAAATGATCATCTATCATGTTGAGCCACGCACTTTACCACAACTTTGCAGATAAGAGCAGTTGTGTGAATCTGACTTGGAACCAGTCTGACGGAAAAAAGTAAGAGAGGAATACAAACATGGTCTTGCATGAGGCCCAATAAATATATCCTCTATCTAATCCTGCCATACATCCTCCCTGAGTGTGAAAATGAATGTTTGGGCCTTTAAATGTCAATTAATTTATAAAAAAGCCTAAAGGAATGTGATGAAATAACTGGCTCCCTATGGAGTTTGACTGAGGCTTAATTGCTCAGTTGGGACATTAAAAAAGTCTCTCTGTCTGAGTGTCTTTATTCCTCATTAATCATAATCTGAACATAATGTGATCTTCAAAAGTTGCTGTTTGTTTCGCATAGAGCCACCAAAGCCATACCAGCGACACACCATACCACAGCACAAATAATGCATTTAAACAGCAGCATCCACGCTTGATTACCTTTATTGGTTAGGTAGGAATGGCTCGCTGGACCACCACCGTTAGTAAGAGCTGATACGAAGACATAAGACAAAGCTTGTATGAAAGACAGGTAGAACGTCTAGAGCTTTCCGTGATCTCTAATGGTTAGTGAGTATAAAGTACAGTGGAAGTGTGCCCAAACACCATGCATGCCATTCTTCTAAGTGAGTCAGACATTAAGTGTGACACGTTAAGTGTGCTGATGTTTACCTGATTTGTTCTGGGTCTTCGTCTTGGCAGGGGATGTGAGGAAAGTCATGAGGCTGCATAGCGCTGATCCTTTACTGTTCAGGTCTTGGACAGCAGGGTCTTTGGATGTCCACTCATCTAATAATCCCTGATTATGAGACAGTGAGACAGATAAACGGTATTTACTGTAGGAGCATGGCATTTATCACACATAAAAGACTTTTCCAACTTTTATGTGTTATGAATGCCATGCATGTGAGAAAAGGGATAAACAAGAAAAAATGATGTTTTTGCTTCTCTGTGAGCTGTTAGCTTTTCAAGATCTTTTCTGTAAAGTCTTGTGAAGTAAATAGTCTCTCTGATGGACAACACAGTGTTTCACTCCCAGATCTGTTCTGTATAAACACATACCATCCATCTGTCATCTGTCAGTATTTGGCAGAAAAAGCAGGTTGGGATGGAGGAGTGTGTAGGGAGGATATGACTATAAGTTATTAAAACACGCTTACATCTATCTATTCCAAAACACATAGACTCCTCTGGATGCAAAGTGTAACGTCAATGGCTTCTGTTCCAGCACTTAAAGTGAAGTTCGACAAAATGCATGACTCACAGTGACTATCTGCAGGTCCTTCTCCAGGCTTTTCACACTGCTACTTGGCTGAAGCGCAGGTACTTTCTCATTGGTCTTTTCCAGCCACTTGGTGAGGGCGCTAGCAGCAGATCTGAACTCTCCCAGCTGGTCCTGACAGGATGATACCTCCTGTTCCCTGTAGTAGACAAGAATCAGTCATATCATGTATCCATCTGTATGTTAAACAACCATTACTGTAAGGAGAAGGATTTGTTAAAAGTGGAAATACAAGAACTGGATTTGTTAGCCTCCCTTGTCCCAGCTTACTTTTCTTTGACAGTGTCTTTGAAGGTGCTGAAAATATTTAAGAGATTGTCCATCTTGCTCTGGATCTGGGATTTGTTTCCACTGGGGCTTATTCCAGACAGCTCCTTGGACAGAGTCTGCAGCCTCTCCATATCATCAGCATGTTCAGCCATCTCTGCTTTGGTGTTCTACAATGAAAATGTAGCTGTCAGTCAGTCTTTGTATAAAAACATTTTTTGATAAAAATGATTCGACACTTAGTCATCAAATGCGTCCACCTACGGCCATATAAACCCTTTTACCTGCATTAGCTGTGACAGCTCACTGAAAGTTTTCCCTGGCCCGTCCGTCTCATGCAGATCTTGTGAACGCTTCACGACAAACTGTTGAACTTTATCTGAGACCTTCTCAAACTGTTCCACCTTTTCCTTCAGCTGCTCCAGCTGGGACACTTTTTGCTTATGTTTGTCACAGGCGTCAGAGAAGCGCTCGGAGAGAGTGTCCATCTTAGACTGCAGGAGGACAGCAGCAGAGGGATCTGCCGTCTCCACAAACTTCTTCACCTTGGCTTTCATGGCTGAGATGCTGCTCTGGCGACTTGCTATGTCTTGGTCTAATGCCTTTAAAATTACAGGATGGAAAACAGTTTAATGGCTAAATCTGGTAAAAACAAATGTGTAAGAATAGATTTAATTATTGGAAGTGTTGGACTTGAATGATGACAAGAATACATACTGCTTCTCTGCTGAGGATGTCTCCAATCGATGCAGAGTCCAGGGGGATTTGACCTTTTTCTTTCACACTGGCCTCCACTCCCTCCATCCATCCCATCATCTCATCTAAACCATCCTGGACACTCATGGAGCGAGTCAAGGTGATCTGCAGCTTCTCATTTCGATCACTCACAGACTTGGACAGGTTGTCGTAGCGCTCAGCTATGTCATCTGCAGCACAGGTTAACAATCAGGTTAGAAACAGAAAGCTTTCTCGTTGTTTGGGAGACATTTTGAGATCAACACTTCAAACCAACGCAGAAACTGAAAGTAAAAGCCAAAAAAACAATAAATAAGAGCAGGAATACAAATGAGTTGCTGCAAAAGTGGACAAACTGCTTGCTTAATAACATTTTTAGAAGTAAAAAAAAGCAAAACTATGATATTTTTAACGTTCAAGCTTTCATTTAAAATCCTAAATTTTATATTTTGCATTTCTAAGCATTTCAGCATTATTTCAATGCCAGTCATCCTTCAATTTGTAGGTTCTCAGTCATCCACATCCTTCAATTTCATAAAATCTATCAAACCTGCGTCCTACTTTGATTTCTGTCCCTCACCTACTGTCTCCTGGATGTTGTCGCAGTTGCTCAGCAGATCTCCTTCAGATGTTATCAAAGACTCAGCCGCTTTGCGCAGTGTGTCGACAGCAGTCTGATGTCCTGTCATCTGACCCTGTAGGGCCTGTGGATCAATAAGTAAGGAGAGAGAAAATAAAACTGTATCCATGGAAATTAATGTCCTCTGTTTACATTAAGACTGCATGCATTTCACCTGTGTGGTGGACTGAAGCGAAAAGTGATAATGTCCAAGAACATCTGGATAATGTCTATGGAAATACATGGTGATTTTACAGTATGTATACCTACATAAAGGCTTAAGATTCTCTGCACTAATTTGTAACCTAAGCTAAGCACAGTATTCCTCTGTTGGCCCACTGGCGCCTCTTATCTGGGCATATCTATGCTGTAAGTCACTACCTCCCTACGCAGAAATGTTCAGGATAACTGCTGCCAAAAGCTCTGACAGAGACAGCATCATTGCTTATCCTCCCGCAGGAGTACATAGGCCGCAAATAACCACAGTTTAACTATTCGCATGTGAGTTTGAATTTGAACACAGAGCTAAAAATAACTTGGTGCTTAAGTCAGTGGAAACACTGTATATGGTAAGGTAGGTCTATTGTGCCATCATGACCTTATAACCCAGCCAGTGCTCCCAACCTTTGCACGTTTCTTCTTAATAAAGATATTCTTTTGTTCTTTACTTGGATTAACATCCATTAAAGTTCACACAGAGTTGGTGAACCTTTTGTAACGTCACTCCTGCACAGCAATTTTCCTTCAGGATAAAGACAGTTGTATCTTAAGACAAGGACAGGTCAAACATCTGCCTGTTTGAACTTTGACTGTAAAGATTAAAATAATTATATGGGGGGATATATATATATATATATATATATATATATATATATATATATATTTTTTTTTTTCATATTACTCATGTGTTGGCCTCAGGAATGAGGGGCCTGTGAACAAGATAAACAAGACCACAATCTGAGAGAATATGACATGCACTTTGGAGTCAACATCAAAATGAGGAGGCCTACTGTAAGCACTACAGCCCTGACTTGCAGTTTTTCTTGCCTTGGTCTCCTCCAGCTGCTTCTGCAGTGTTTGTGGGTCAGCAGATATGGCCTCTGACTGCTGCTCTCTTGCCTCCTCCTCTGAGCTGTCGAGCCACTTCAAAAGACCAGCGCTCGAGTCGTCGTATTTCTTGTACTTGTCTACCACATCTCTGAGGTTGTTGCCGAGCTGATTGCACTGAAACAAAGGAAAAGTAAGTATACTGTGTGTGCTGGAAGATGTTCAGAAAACAAATAAAGTACACAGGCACTGACACTACACTACACCAATAGTTTCACAGCTAACACTTTTGTTTACAGTGAACACTACCATCCAGTGGCAACGTTAAGTCATTGCAACCTCTCAAGCTCCAGCTGATAAACTGCGAACTAAATACCTGTGAATGTAGAGCTTTGTATCGGCTGGCTGCTGAGTCCAGCTTGTCCTTGACAGCAGAGCAGGTTCCTGAAGTATCCACGTCCAGCAAAGCGTCCTTAAGCGCAGAGTCAGCTAATCCACAAGCATTGGCCACATCCAGCACTTTCTGTCCTGACATGGTGATGAAGCGAAGGTCCCCCTTGTGAGAAATCACATCTTCTGAGAAGCTCCTCTGTCGCTGGAGTTTATCACTGAGGGTATTGAGGGAGCTTGCAGGAGCACCCAGCTCCTCCATCTGTCCCTCCGCCTGGTCCAGCCAGCCGACAAACTCCTCACAGTCACCCTGGAACTTCTTCAGCTCCTCCTGGACACACTGAACCTGCTTCATCTGCTGCTCGGCCTGCGTCAGCGAGGCTTCGTAGCGCCCCTTCAGCTCCTGGATGTTCTTCTGCAGTTTCTCCTTCTCCTCAGGAGACAGCATGTTGGCCTGCTTGTCCAGCAGAGCCTGAGCTGACTGGGTGGCCATGATCAGGTCCTGCTGCTGGGACAGAATCTCTTGATGACGAGCCTGCAGGAACAATACAAGACAATACATGCTTTATTTACATTTCTTTAACATTGTAACATAATTTATAACTTTTTTCCTTTAATATTTCTCACTTTTTGTCTTGACTGACTTGAAATGAGCTTTTATAATTGTTGGCATTCACTGTTTAACATAAATGATTATACCAATATATAAGTTTATATAATTTTTTACTTTGAAAATATCTGTATTTTTTGTTATTGGTGTCTTTCAGCTTCATAATCAAGCATGACACTGAACTGCCTCAAACATGTAAGTATGACCTATTGTGGAAGAAACAGAGAACGCTTGCTCTATATATTTACAATAACTATATAATATAATAATGTATAACTATAATTTTGCAACAACTATACCTTGACCCTGTCATACTGCTTATCAAGCCCCAGGGAAGCATCTTTCTTCTCCCTGCCAAAATCCTTTTCAGTGGTCTGTAAAGCGTTTCCATTGGCATCGTCGTCCTCTCCTATCAGTCCTGTGGCTGAGGCTTCTTCTGGCAGGTTTCCATTCTCCTGATTCATATGGTCAGTTTGATCCACAGCGGTCTCGTTTGCATTCCCTATGTTGGATATCCAGTCCAGGAGACCTTCAATTTTGTTCTTACTTTCTTCAAGCCGCTCAGCAGCTGCTGCCTGAAAAGACAGATGGATTACATGTCAAGAAAATATGATCAGTATTCAGAATTAGTGAATTCAATATGTTGCTATGAAATTTAGTAATATGCTGATATGATGATGCATTACAGACAACACTCTGACCTTTTCGCTTTCCTGTTTTATGGCCGTCGTAACAACTTTCTCCAAATCTTTCCTGGACTCCTCAGCCCGCTGGTTGATGAGCTTGGCTTTGCTTTTAGCCTCTTCCAACTTGCTCTCAATGATTGCGATCTGATCTGGCATCAGCTTGCTCCGGTTTTCCTCCAGAAACTTTTTGGTGCTTGTGATGACCTCGTTCAAGGCGCTGGCGTTTGTTAGTACATCTTTTTGCAGAGCCTTGAGATCAGGAAGACGAATCAGAGGGTCACATATACACACACACATAGACACATAGTGATTATTTAAAGCAAAATAAAAAGTATTTCAGACCTGGTGCTCCTGCTGGTACTGCTGCAGGTCTGTGACACACTCAGCGTTACCAGCCTGTTGCTGATGACCAATCAGCTGGTTTTCAGTCAGGGTAAGATTATCACACACTTCTTCCAACTTCTCGGTAAACTCCTTTTGCTTCTCCAACAAAGACTACCAAACAAGAATAAAAAATGAGTAAATACTTGGCAAATCCTTAAATTCATATCCACACTCACATGAACTAAATCCAGTTGAATAAAGGGTTATAATTACGAGATATAGCAGAGCAAGGAAGGAAAAAACATTCAAGCACTTAGAGATAACATGCAAAAACTCCTTTAGCATACATTTCCCTTCACCATAACCAAATACTCCAGTATGCTGTAAACATGCTTTTTTGCCATTTGCCACTTTGGTCTTATGATTATAATAATAAGCACATTATGTCCAATGGGTTAATGGGTTTGTTGTGTTTCAACAGCTTTTGGTCCACTGTTAATTGGTCACTGGCTTCTTGAAGGCCTGTAGGATATAACCAGCACAAAATATTAGTCTGCAGCCTCAGTCAAGCACGTGAGCATGCAATGCTGTTATTTCTTCTAAACACTTAAAACGTTCACAGAAAGTCAATAATTCCCTTCAGAAAACATTTAACAATCACATTGAATTAATAAATACTCATTATTTGTAAAAAGTCAAATTTGGATCCACGAAAATCAACATAGAAATTCAATAAGTTTTAAGTAATTTCCCGGGTTGTTATCAATAAAGTAATTCTATTCTAAACCACATATGTAAAAATTCTCAAATAATGAAATTACTGGTCTGAATAACATGCTTTTTGAGGTTACTGGTTCTCACAATTCTGCATGTGCTCATTCAATTTGTTTGAGTTGAGTTTTCATTCAGCAAACCAAACATGTATAGCTGCTCTGTTTAAAGAAACATCTGTTTTTTTCAGGAGTTTATCCTCATCCAGGCCGACCTTCTCCTGGCTCTCCCTCTCCCTGGTGTCCAGTAGGACATCCAAGGCTTCCCTCTGGGTAACGAGCCTCTCTGTCTGGTCCCTGAACGCTCGTTGTGCAGTGCTGAGGAACTTGAGGAGGCGGCTGCTCTGAGTCGGACTCAGAAACTGAGCGTGCTCCGAAATGAAACACTGGATATTGAATGTGACATCCTCTAACTTGAGCCTGGCTTCTTGTAGCAGATTGTTCTCTGTGTGCTGGAAGAAAAGATGCAGAGTAAGTTTCTGTATTTACTGCACCTTCCTGACTTGTTAGATCCCGTTTATTTAAATATACCTTGTTCTGCTGAATCAGGTGTGTCAGTGCATCCGTATCACATAGGTTTATATCCATGTCACACATGTCCGAGTTGTTCTGGATGATCCCTGCTAGTTCATTGAGATCACTGAGATGTTCCTGGTATGTTGATTCCAAACGTTCCTAAAACAACATTTAAAGTAGTTAACAGCAGATGTTACTGTCACATCACTTTGGTTACTTGCAACGATCGCCGACCTTTCCTGCTTCCATTGCTTGAGTAAGGGAGTGACTCCTTTCTGCACACATTTGAGAAACAGCAGTAAAATTTGGCTCTAAATCCAGATATGTAGAGGCCAAATCTTCATGAATTTGTATGGGAATGTCCTCATCAGCAGAATTTAAGAGCTGTTTGGCTTTCTCCATGTCTGTCTTCATAACACCAGCCAGTGGAGAAAACTGGGACTCCAGAGACTGGATGAAAACAAAAAAAGAAAATCACATTTGGTCAGAAATGAATGCATATGTCTATATCCATAAGTGACACAAAACATGCTTTACTGTTGATTTCTAACCTGAAAATTCTCTATTTGAATCTGTATTTCTTCCATGTTGTTGCCCACAGGAGCCTGGGTTAAAAGGTCTTTTCTGACATCTTCTAAAACATCGGCGTGATCCTGAAGTCTCCCAACGCTCTCCAAATAATCTTGGACAGAGAACAGCTGAGGAGGGAAAAAATATGCAAAACATAAAAGAAAAGATGTTACTTATGTCCAATATTAAGGGATGGGGTTAGCTTAGTACTGAAACAACATAAAATGGACCTTATTTTTGACCTCCTCCACTTTGCAAGCTGAGTTGATGGACGCCAGAGGAGACGGCTGATGACTGGCTGCAGCAGAGCAACAGAGAGTCGAGTCATCTTCAGCTGACTCGTTATCTTCAGCTGACTCATCATCTTCTCCCTCTGAGCTCTCCTCCTTGATGCTCTCCAGTGTGTGCCACCGCTCCTCCCGAGAGTCTCCTCCCAGAGCACTGCTCAGACTGTCCATCACCTCCTGAAGCACCGAAAGGTCCTGGCTTGAGGAGACAGTTTTCAGAACCTGCAGCAGCTGCTGCTGGATATCTGGACGCTGCTCAGTCTTTTTGACGACTTTCTCTTCCTGCTTTACCAGTTCTAAGTTTCCCATTTCTTTACTGTTTAAACTAAGGGTGTTTTGCTTCAGCAAATCCATGAGAAGGTCTGGGTGACTGCTCTCTATGAGTCCAAGAGGTGGGTCTCTCTTGTGAAAATCTCCCTCGTCTAAAGGACGTGGACATGTAGCGATGGTGCTTTTGATGTCTTGAGTTTGTGCCTTTTGAAAATCACTGACATCAGTCCTCTTTGTGATCACATCTGCCTCGTCACCATGTGTTACAGCATTAGAAAACACAGATGGAGCTGAGGAGGAAGTATTTGATGTACTGCAGCTTTCTGACATGGAATCAGTATCTACCTGGAGATGATCAGAAACACACACATCTAATCTATTTCCCTCTGGGAGAGTATCCGATCCTAACTCTAGTCCCTTTATAGTTTCAGACTGTCCTGAGTTCATTTCTAATGCAGAGACACCATTAACGCCACTATCTGTGTTTTCTTCATCACTTGCTGTATCATTTCTCGACACATAGACCTGTTCTGTATCACTGATGACTGTGAACACGTCCTCATGTTCCCTCTGCCTGTCTGTGTTTAACTCAACATCCTCTGTAGCACTTTGCTGTAAACCTGACAACTCTTTTCCTGTTTCAGGAGAAAGTCTAGTGGTAGATAGAGTGCAGGTCTCTGAATCTTCTGCATCAAAATATTTCAGATTGATAGCATTTGTTGTGGTGACATCAGCACAAACAACAGGCGACTGTGGAGACCTCTCAACAATGAACACACTCTGAGTATCTTGAGAGCTTCTGGGCTCAGATCCAAGACTAAAATCACTCTGTGAATGGAGCTCTGCTTCCTGAGGTAATATGACTCTGCTGCCATCTTCTGTAATGGTGTCGTCATAGTTACCACTACCCCCAAACTCTGAGATGACTGCACTTTCACCCAAATCTCTGGGTGATGAGTAATCTATACTTGTAGTGGGATCATCTACAGGCGACTGCGCCGCACTTGTGTCATCCTCCCTTCTACTTTCTAATTTACTCTCACTAACTGTCTGATTTGCGTCTTGGGAAATGAAAAAGTCGTTATCAGGGGGTGAGCCGTCAGTTTCAGGGTGATTGATAGAAGTGGCATATTGAGTGTGGCTTCCTGGATCAGTGCTGATGCTGGAGGCTCTGTCACTCAGGCTGAACAGACCTGACTGGATGGTTGAAACAGCGTTTTCTATCACGACAGCTGTACCTGTCAGTTGGCTATTGATTACACAGCCTGAGTCACTGTCTTCCGGTAAGGGTGATCTGTCAATGTGATGACCACACTCTGCACTAACTGGACTCCATGAGGCTGGTGAGATCATCAGAGACTCGTGAGCGCTAACTGAGGCAGGGGAGTGATGGAGGTGATTAGTCATCTCTCCTACATTTCCTGTTGGCTCACAATCTACCTCTGTACCTCCAATTTCTATCTCTTGGTCATTGTTGGTCACATCATCCACCATGACAGCAAGCTTCCTCTCAGTCTGTGTGTTTTCAGATTCATTATTATTAATCAAATGTAGATCTGGATCATCAGAGATGGAGTGAATGCAGTTTTCTTCTGGGTAACTGTTGGCTTCGGGGTCAACATCAACAGAGTGGAATGACTCACTGATGCTAATGGTCCGACACTTTGACCCAAGGGCAATATGTGAGGATATGAATTCATCTGGCTCTAAGTCCTCCTCATCTCCTGCAACAACTCCTTTTTCATCTGACTCTAGGTCAAGTAGTTGAAGTACTGTTGTCTCATCAACTAGGCCCTGACTGAGAGCTGTGACCAGGTTACAACACTTCCCAGAGGCGACATCTAAAATGTCCCCTTCCTCCATTTGCCCTTTCAGGAGATGACTAACATAGTTTTGCTCATCCTCCAACATGTCCTCAGAGGGTAAAAACTCATCTTGAGTAACATCTGTACCTTCAATACAAAGTGTCTCAGCATCACAGTATGATACCACTGAACACTCAGAGTCAAACATCTCTGATGGCGAATCAACATTTGTTCTTTTCGCTGAGCAAAAAGTTTGAAGAACTGACGTCACTGGACTATCAGCACCTTCAGCATCAATGTGGAAACCATTACCACAAATTGTCTTTGCCAAATTTGTGTTGTTTTGTTGCATGACCTCCTCTACCACACCAGGCTCTGCAGTATCCATGTCAACATCATCATCTGATAAAAATTCCTGTATTACAGCTTCATCATCTGCATATGGTTTTTCATCAAAGCTAATTCTTCCATTGACCAAGGAAACACAATTGTGAGGATCAAATGTGTGTTTCATCTCCTCCACTTCCTCATTTATGTGCAGTGGTGTCTCTAAATCTACCTGCTCTGAAAAATCGCCAACATTTAAAGTCAGAGAAGTTACATTTTTCTCAGTGTTTTCAGAAAATATTGAATCTCCAATAAACATTTGAACCATTTTACGCAGCTGTCTGTCGAGTATCAGGACCCTCTGTCCTGACTCGTGACCTATGTAGCTGTTCAACATCAGGTAGGAGATGAATAGCTGCTTTGCCTCTGCTTGAGTAGGAATGTTATCAACTTTTAAGCAACTGGCAGCATGATGGTATCCATCAATTATGAGTTTTTTGTACATGAGCCAAGAGGAAAACTTGTCATTGAGGTGATCAACATCAGGAAACACATCAGGAATCTCTATCGACTTCAAAACCTCTGCTGTATAAGTGTCAATCAAACCATGCTGAACAGCGGAGGTCATGTTGATCACTTCTGCATTTTCTGGAATGTAAAGAGCTGCTATCTTTTCCCGTTTACTGAACAGTGTGCTGGTAAACGCATCAGTGGTGATTTCCTGGCAGTCATACTGGAATGAGGTGGACACAGTTTCCCCATAAGAAGGCAACACCAGTCCCATAAACTGCTGGTTTTCAAGCACCATCAGTGTGCTGCTAGAGCTCATCAAATCACACTGAACGGCTACATCCACCCTCAGAACATTACTCATATCTGCCTCTGTCAAGGTCCCCTGATCACTTAAACCACCACAGAGAGACCTTAAAGTGTTAATATCTCTCCCAGATGCCAGTGATTTATTTCTGCTGAGGCACTCTATTAACAGTCTATTGACCTCCCAGGGTTCAACCTCCTGCACAGGCTCTAGGAGTGACACATTTGCTGCAGCGCTGCCATTCATCACATCCTGACAGGAGTTTTGCCTCTGAAGAACTTCCACATAGACAGAGGCAGGTACTAAACCAGACTGAAAAGCCCTGTCCAGGGTCAGTGTGTCCCCCGTGTAGCACACCGCCAACCCATCACCAATGCCTTTGACTTCTATCATCTTGATGATCGGGTCTTTACTTGTGGCCCCTTCCTTCGCTGCCGCTATGTCCGAGAGCGAAACAGAAAAAAAATGTGAACTCTGTATACACTTGCTTGTTTTGTTGAACTTTGGCAAGTGGTTCAGGCTGGATTTATAAAGGAGATCTTGTTTGAAGGCATCGTCCCGGTCCAGAAAGAGGTCAGAGGTCACAGATTGGGCCTGTGGGAGATTGACTCCAGATATCTGACCAATCAGGCCACTTATTGGTGCAGATCCAAGGCCTGCATCTGTGGCTTGAGATTCCTTAAGAAAATGAAGATTTGACAAATTATTGAACTGATTTTCAGCATCAAAAACTGTATTATTTACTGTGCAATCAAAGTATTCAAAAGCAAGACAAAATGTCTACTTACCAACAGACAAGTTAAAACGTCATGTGCACAAGTGCAAGACTGCGTCAAGGTTGCAGCAGGTGAGTGACGGATAATAGATTCAAAGCTATCATGCATGTGGGAATGCAGTACCCAGCATGTTGCAAAAAGTTAGTTTACATACATTACACACTGTGGGTAAAGGGTTATGTGTTATATCTGTTATCCTGTTGGAGTCAACATTAATCATTAATCATGGCTGGCATCCAAGCATGTTTACAGCATACAGATTTGTTTGTTTTGGCTTCACTTCTATAAATGTTGTTTTCCATCCCTCAGGTGAGAAGAACATAAAAAAAGATGCAAAAAGATAACTGCTCACACTACTAAGGAGAAGATGAAAAGGGTTAGTCATGCAGCTGAACATCAGGTGGCACTATTTTCTCACACATTACAGGACAGGAATCAAACCACTCAATAGAAGAAACGGCTCAGTGTCCAACCTCTTCTGCAGAGGTCGTCTGATCTGAACACTGCTGGGAGAGCTCACTGTAGGCCTGATTGAGCGCCTTCAGCTGATCCTGGGCTTTTTCTCTTTCCTCCTCTGTCATTCTGTCAGACAAAAGACACTGAATGAGGCTGAGAAAGAACAGCGGGCAAAGTCTTCTGCCTGCCGGTCACTGCAGCTCTACCTACCTGTCACTGTGTTTGTTCAGTATCATTTGTGTCGCTCTCAGTGCTTCTGCAATCTGCTCCTTCTTAGTGACCATTTCCTCGACCGACACCTAGAACATCAAACAGAGGTACATTAATACCTTATGAAGTAATACAGGTATACGGTATGCTAAAGTGACTAGTGAACCAGTGCATTAAATTGGAATTTGTCAGTGAGTGCACCAAAAAGGATTTGTGGTATTGTTGTATCTGAGTGAAAAAAGCTGTCATTATTCAATGCCATTCGTTGGAATGATGATTTAATTTACATATTATATTGCATTTGTCTGAATTAAAATGTACTTTATATATTAGCTGTGTGCACAATAATTCTGAATGATATTTGTAATAAATAAACCTTACTGACACTTTTATGTGTGCTAAATGACAACTACAAAATAGCTTATAAAAATTAAATTAAATGAAGCATCTGCGTCCTTTATCGACTGCATAAATGCACTAAACAGACTGTGTGAACAATCAGGCATAACTGGCTGGATAATGTCTATTGTTCACAGTTTAGCTCTACTCTACATGTAGAAATGTGTCAAACAAGTCAGTGCTCCCATTTTTTTTTTTTAATTTTCTACCACATTTCAAATGCTATTGTCTTTCAAATTTCACTTGAATAATGTCAGCTTTATTTATATCATGCGTGTTCTCTTTGACATAGGGGAAGAAAAAAAATCAAACATATTTTGATATTTTAATCACCTATTTGGGCTTAATTTATTAATCACAGAGGTTATTCTGACATGTGAGTGCTTGTGCAACTGTTGTGTTATTGAATCGGTTGGGGTGACTGAAACAATAATAATATCATGAAATCCATAATATTAACCATCTTTTGTGTACAGGGGAAATGATAAAGGAATTACTCCCACTAGTTATGGTGCCAGATAAATGGATTACATGAATCAGAAAGCAAGCAGTGTGCATTTATTAGAAATCATACACTGTGACAGCAAAAAGGCTGCAATATAATTTTGATTAGAAAAATACTTGTTGTAATAAACTAAAGCATTCTGTCATATACAATATATACAATATACATATTAAAACAGGACGCACCAGAAAACACCAAAAATTATGCATATGATTTACCTGGAGCTTATTAGCATCTGTGTTGGCATTGCTATCTTTCAGAGCATTGCCATCATTGTTTGGGGTCTGCTTCACATTGGACATCCAGTGCAACAGTTTGCTAACTTTATCACCATGCTCTCGCTTCTCCTCATCAACAGATCTCTACAATTAAAGCAGACGAGTTTTGGACAAGATTGTTAACTTTGTTACAAAGAAATAAACAAAAAAACACCTGGAGGGAGGCATCCTAAAAGGTAAGGACGCTGCCAAAACACATTTATAATCAGTTTAAAACACTCAAACTCATGTGAGATGCATCAACCACTGTGTTAAGCAGGCTGTTCTCATACACCACTCATACCAAAGTAAAGAAAATTATATATACCTGACAAAATAAATTCATACATAACCCATGTAATTGTACACTACACACAAAACTGAATAAAATTTGCAGGTTTACCTATTAAGCTATGGACAAGCATACATTTACAAATGTTTATTACTTATATGCCCAAATATACTGAAAGGTTGATTTGGCTCCAAACCCATGAATTTTAGTCGCCTCCAGTAACCTTAGCCCTGTGTGGCAGTCATACACACTTCTTTCCAGCGCCTCCCTGAATGTGATTCTTCTCTTAGTCTTTGGACAGGTGAGGCTTTTGGTGTGGAACTTCTCATCTTTGAGCGCAGAGGCGGTCACTTTGTCAACGAGGCCGCTCTGGATGACTTCCTCCAGTGAGACTCTTTCATGACTGTCCGGGTTTATCAATCCTCCAGTCAGGAGCTGGAATTCAATACAGCGAAAGGCGGCATCCTTCGGGAGGAGACCTTCCTGAATAGCCTGGGAGATGAACAGAGTCTTTGAGGTCTTGGGGTGAACGATGCCGTTAAAAGCCTGCTCAAACTGCTGGAGCTGCTGATTCAATGGCTCATCTAAAAGACCTCTTTTGAGAGCCTCTGAGAGAGGAAGTTTCTCCCCAGAAGAGGGGTCACAAATCCCTCCAGTGCAGGCCTGGGCCTCCAGCAGCCTTAAGGCAGTGACTCTATCAGTGAAGCCCTGTTGAAAACCCTGAAGAACTGACAACCTCTTCCTCTGAGTGACATCCCAGAGACCTGCAATGGGGCTGTTAACATCTTCCACGACCACCATTCTTGAGAATATAATGTCTGCAATCTCGTAGATGCTGAGAAGTCCACTGCGATAGCTTTCCAGCTCAGATATTTCAAGAAACCTCTGACTTAGAGCGGACTCCAGACAAAGTTTTCGTCCACTTTTGACATCAGTAATGACATGAAGCTGGCTTCCACTGGTGTCAACTACAGACTTTTCCTGCCATTCACTTCCCTGCTGTGACAGAAACAGATATGTCCTCTTGTCAATATGCCTGCCCTTGAATGCTTCATACGCTGACATTTCGATGCCACAGCTGCTGCTGACAACACACACTCGATGAGAACTGGTGGGGGAGGTGTTGGTTAGATGTTTCTCACCGAATGGGAAGAGAAACACACCACCGTCTATGTCATAAAGGCATGTCTTCAGTATTTCTGAGTAGTATGCTTTCTGTCCAGTGTCAGGGTTGTGGAAACCTTTGGGGTTAGTGACTGGATCATACAGACTCTGTAGAGTCTCCTGGTTCAAAAGACCCACATCAACAGCTACGCTAGTCGGCACCCTGACACCAATTTCTGGGTTGATTAGTCCACCAGTGGCTACCTGGACTTCAAGGATTTTCTTGCCCTTGTATCTATCGAGAATCCTTTCCTCCATCGCCTCAAACACAGACAGCGTTTTGCCAGCATGCATGTAGCCACTAACAGCTTTCTGAGCCTCTATCAGTTTATCTTTCAGGCCCGTCTCAATGATTCCTCTCTCCAGAGCCTCATCAACACAAAGTGTTTGCCCTGTGGCAAGATCTGTGAGGCTTCCTGTAGCAGCCTGGGCCTCCAGGAACTCAAGGGCGTAGGTCTTTGCTAAGAAGCCTTTCTCAGCAGCTTCGAGGAAGGATATCTTTTTCTTACTTGACTCCACATAAACTCCAGCAATAGCAGTTGGTTTGGCGGCGTGCTCAGACAGCGATGCTTGCACCTCTTCCACTGTGATGAGACCCATCTCAAACTTATGCAAAACCTCTTCATCCAAGAACTTAAACTTGATTAATTTTTGAATGCTTGTGCTGCCTTTGACTGTGGGGAGACTGTCATTGTCTGATGTGTTTTCTTTGACCTGATAAGTTCTTGTCTTAGTGATGCTCTGCGTTTCATTTGGCCGTTGCTCTTTCAGTCCACACAGAGCCATGTATCCATGCGTCGTCACAGACATGGGCTCACTGGGTTTGATTTGGCTCTTACAGGTCACATTTTGCACGTCTCTGTCTCGGAGGGTCAGGGTTTGATACGTAGAGCTAGTTAAGGCTTTCTTTGTTGGAGAATTGTGAAAGCTTTGGCTGTGAGTCTCTTCCATTTGATCTGGTTTGACTTGATTCAGTCCATCAAGAATACTTTCTTTCTCCATTGTTGCCATCTGTAGAAGTAACATTGGAAGATCTTTTGAATAAGTTCACTGTTTCTGCAATTGCTAACTTTTATTATATTGGATAAATAGTATAAACACATTTAAATATACTTTCATTCTTATGAATATTACATGTGTATGTGTTGCAATAATGCTGTACTAACATCATCCATACCTCTGAGTACACTTTCATTTTGAGCATCTCTTCCTCCAGCTTGTAGTTTGTGTTTTCATAGGGCGTCATCTTCTGCCTCGCTGTGTGGTCCTTCTTGAGCGAAGCTGCCTCGCTGTCTTTCAGATGACGACGACCTGTTTCAATGACCTCCTGTTTGTCCATCCTCTGGTTTTCAGATTTCATCCTGACCCCGAGTGTCAAAAGCTTTTCCTGAAGACTTTTCACCTCTTTGACGTACGACTCTATTTGGTCCCGAAGAGATCTCGCTTCATTTTCTTTCAGTTTCAGTTTCCACTCACTGTCCTTCAACTGAGCTGACTCATTTGACTGTTCTTTGCAAAGGCTTTGCAAAGCGTTTACTTTTGAGCTGAGTTTAAGTCGATCTTCTTCAAGTTGGGTGATTTGTGATTTTGCCCCTGAGAGGTCGTGAACGAGCTTCGTTCGTTCTTGCTTCAGTTTGTCGATTTCGATCTGCTGTTGGTCTGATTGTTGCTTTGTTTCCACAGTGGTTTCATGCACAGTTTTAATCTGTCCGGCATCTTCTTTGAAATACTTGTTCAGCATCTCTGCTAATTCTGCGCTATGTGACTGCTGCTTAGACTTCCCACTTTCACTTTTGATTTCAGACTGAAGTAAAATGAGTTTGTTCTCTATTTCGGACTGCATTAGCAACAGCTGCCTCTCATAGCCCTCTTTCTGAAGTTCTAGTTTACTTTTCAACTCCTCCAGCATTTTCTTGCATTTCTCCAGTTGTTCCTCCATCTGCTGGCACCTCAGATGAAGGTCAGAATTTTCTTTTCCTTTTTGTTCGGCATCTTTTTGGGAACGCAGCAGATTTTGTTTCAGCACTCTGACTTCAGATGTCAACGAGGCGTTTTTCTCCAGCGCTTCAGCTTTCTCCCTCTTGAGGATCGTATTTTCATGTTGAAGAGTTGATCTGGACTGGTCGGTGCTTACCTCTTTCACTGTTACTTTCTCAAGCTCAGTCTCCATCTGCAATATTTTGGATTCTTTGGCTTTTCTTTCCCTGGTTTCTTTCAGCAACTCATCTTTAGTTCTTTGTAGGGAAGAGTTGAGCTGTGAGAGTTTAACATTCAAGCTCTCTATGATCATGTCTCTTGCTTTCTTATCGTTCTGAACAGTGCACATCTCCTGCTTCAGCTTTTCTGTCATTTTCTCTGAGCTGCTAGTTAACTCTTTAATGCTGTGCTTATGCTTGATAAGCTCGTCTTCTAATGCCTTGCATTTATTGAGATGTTTTTGACTCTCTGCAGATTCTTTCTGCAGTTCTGCATTTCTTTTCTTTAGCATCATGTTCAAATCATTAATTTCAGCATTCTGCACATGGAGCTTTTCATCTGCAGAATTCTTTTCAGCAATCACTGACTTCAGCTCAGATTTAAGAGTCACTATTTCTTTCTCATAATTGGCTATATTTGTGTTAAGTGTTTCGATTTTCTGCTGCAGTTCAGTCATTTTCCTGACCTCTTCACTGTAATCCTGCAATTTCATTTGAAGCTCGTGCGAGGTCTGAGATTTCTTATTTAGTTCCTCCTCGATAATTCTAACTTGTGATTTTGTGCCCTCCGCCTGAGACTTGAAGATATTAATTTGCTGATCCTTGCTGTCGATCTCCATCGTCACCTGATCAAGTTTAGCTTTTACGTTCTTAAGATTCTTTTCCATCTCCATATTAATTGGTTTTAACTCATCTACCCTTTTCTGCAACTGAGAAGTAACTAATTCGCTTTTTTGAAGTTCTGCTTCAAGGTTTTTACACATGAGCTGCAATGCCTGCTCCGATCTCTTCACTGAGTTGTTTTCTTCATTGACTGTGTGAAGCTGCTGTTTCCAGCTCTCTATCTCGCTCTTTAATGACTTCATCTTTTGCTCTGAAAATGATTTGTCTTTTTCTAATGACTCTGTTAGGATCTGAAGGTGTCTAATGTCACTCACAGATGACACATTTATCCTCGTCAGCTCATTGCATTTAAATGTCAGCTCATCTACTATTGCCTGCTTGGCAGCTAGCTCTTCTTCTAAGTTGTTAATCTTGTGAATATGTTGCTGCTCCAGGGAGCCTTTCTTATGCAGTTCCCCTTGAGTGATCTTTAACTGCTCTTTGAGGCCTTCAACTTCAGTGCTTTGGAAAAAAGTGTTTTGCTCCAACGAGGACTTTGCTCTCTGGAGGGATCTGATTTCCTCTTGAAGTTCATTGATGGATTTCATCATGTTCAGCACTTCCTGTTGGAGATCCTCTGATTTCTGTCTTGTGTTGATCCTCTCAGTTTCCATATCCATCTGAAGTTTCTTCAGTCTGTTATTGCTGTCATCTAACATCTTTTCAAAACGTTGTGCTTTCTCCTCAGCCATTTCTGCTCTTTTCTGGATCAGACCCAATTCCTCTACTTTCTGCTGCAGGACCTCCGCCATCATGATGTCTTTGCTCATCACTGCAGATGACTCATTGTCAACTGCTGACTGACTGCTAAATGCCAAGAGCTGCTGGGCCAGATCATTTTCTTGGATTTCACTTTGCACCAGTTCCTCTGGACCTTCCTGCACATTTATTTTTCTCTGAAGTTTGGGGCTGTGTTTCTTAAGCTCTTGGTCATCATTAGTTTTCTTTAAGACATCCTCTAGTTTCTGCTGAGCTAAAGACCACCTGGCCTCTGACTGCTCAATTAACTGTTTTGTGTGAATTAATTCCTGCTCACGGGCGTCTCTGTCTTTCACTGCCATTTCTAATTTGGTGCAATACTGATGAACGTCTTGTTCCAGCCACAATTTCTGAAAGGTTAGCTCATCGTTTGTCTTCCGTTGTGTCTTTACTTCTTGTGCCAGTTTTTCCAGCTGTGCTTGTCTTTCAACCAGCAAAGCCTCCTGTTCTTGGACCCGTTGCTTTAGATGACTAATCTCTACTTCCCCTGCAGCTTTTTGAAGCTCCACGCTCTCTCTCCTTTTTGTATTCTCTGTGCTCTCAAGAGCCTTTCTGGTCTATAATGTAAAAACACCAAGTCATCCACTGTATCACATTTATAAATTGTAGTTAATATTTTACTTCTTACCAGAGGACTCCAGCCATATTAAATCTCTCCAGGAATTTGCTTTTTCAAGGCTGTGTGACTTTTTTTTATCTTGCCAGAAATATTGTTAAAGGGTTAAAAAAATCACATTTTAACAAACACTATGTTAAATTTATTTATCATTATTTCAATAGTAACAGTCAGATTCAATGACTGCACCTTTACCACTATACAAACTCCTGGAGAGGCTTTATGTTCCCACAGAAAGGCATCTCCTCCCAGCAAGTCACCAGCAATGAGAAGTTACATGCAGCCATGCACTGCATTCACACATTTCCTTTGCTTCTTTTGTGCCCTCAAGCAAATGTCCTCACTTGTGAGAGCTGACGATATGTGATAAGAGAAACAACCGCAGGAAGTCAAGAAGTCAAAGGGGGATACAGAGTTTGTTCAAATACTTTACTACTTCTTAGAGAGGCACTGAACCAGAAGACCTAGAAATCATGCAAAGATAAGAAGGTAAAGCTAAAAAGGTATAACAACTTGAAGTGTCATATCCCAAAAAGGTCTAAATTGTGCTGCAGAAGCCACTGTAAATATAGAAATTATTGAAAATATGCATCTCTCACCTCCTCGTCTTCGGTTCTCTTCAGAGTTTCACTCGCAAACTTCACATACTGGGTCATGAGAGTGACAAGAGCAGTGTAGCGGGTTCTAAGATCCATAAACTGTGTGGAAATGATTAAAAAACAAGTGTCATTGAGATCCACTCCACATAGAGCACACATTTCCTGTCCAGCCAAAGGTAAATCATAGCTTTACCTCCTGTTGAATGGCGTCAGAAGTGCTCTGCATCCTCCGTTTCTTGAGAGGGGATTTGTGTTGGGAGTCCACCATCGCTCTGAAGGTCATCAGCTGCAGCTCATAATCCTAAAAAGAGTTACACATGCACGTTTAGAAAGGTTGTGTCTTTCTCTGCATTAGATCATATCCTGATCGTTGCAACTTCATAGATCAGATAAACCACGAGAAGACTGAAGATATATTATGTTACCTTAATGGCAGATGAGTATTCCTCTGAGTACTTCTGACACTCATCAATCTTGCTCTGTTTTTGTTCAATTTCAGCAACAAGGACCTAAAAAATAAAGACATTTTAACTACACAAATGCATCCATACACTGTCTTTGTTTTCTTGTGGAAAAGTTGACTCTTGTCCTGCCTTCTGTTTGTTTAACAGCTCAGCCAGTGCCTTGCTATCTTCAGGTTTGTTTTCTTGGGCCTTAAGCTGTGCTGCTTCCATTTCCCCAACCCATTCATCCAGACTACTGTAGGAGTCTCTGTAGTGTTTCAGAGATTTGCTGATACCATCCAGGTCCCGAAGCCTGAAATTGAATGGATCACATCATCAATATTTACACGCAAACACCATCAATGACTTAATTTATATAACAAGTAATTAAATTAACCTGCAATCAATCTGGGTGTGAAGGTTCTGCCATCTCTCGCTCAGCTGATCGGCTTTCTCCTTGTGCCAGTCGAGGTCAAAGTCACGTTCGTTGTGTGTCTTAAACATGCGTTCGCTGATGACTCGTGCTTTCTGCAGCTCATCCTCCATGTCGTGGATCACCCCCTGCTTGTCATCAATCTCTGTGCGCCATTGCTGATGATCAGAAGGAGGAATGGTCACTCAAAATGAACAAGAGAAATGCTGCACATGTCGGTGATGTGTTGAATCTAACAGTGCATCACCTTAAGTGTTGAAATGACAGCCTCAATGGACTTGACATCAGAGTTCATGGCATCTTCCTCATAGAGTTTTGACTCATAGGCCTTCACTAGCGCCTCTGCACTCTGGCTGTGCCTCACCACTAAGCTCACTGTTTTCAGTCTGCAACACAAAGGGAACATGTCTTCAATTCAGGTACTTTAATGCAAATATCTATATCGTAATAATATCTCATGATTATGTCTGGACAATGAGGCGTCTTACTTGTCCATATAAATGGAAGACATGGAGTACACTTGGCTCATGCTCTGAACAAGGATGGTGAGTTCAGATGAAAGTGTTGGCACAGAAGGAGAACCTGCAGCTTGTCTGAGGAACAGCTCACACTTCTCCTTCATCATGTCAAGGTCCTCTTTCAGTTTGTTCAGCTCTGCTGTCTTCTTCTGCAGAGTGGCATGTAGAAAATCAGGATTAAAATAACATCAGTAAGCTCTTGAATATGCAAAATAGTTATTGCTACCTGGATGCATACCTCATGATCTGCTATACGCTGCAGACTCTGTTCCAGGTCGTCTCTCTCCAGCGGTGTGCGAAGTTGCCTGATCAAGTGTTCTTCATGGGCCTCCAGATGCATCCGGAAGTTGCGTATTTCTGAGATGTAATGGTTGTACACAGACTCCTCCTGTTCCTCTGTTTACCAGGCAGATAAGACCATAAAATATGTTTAAGTTTTGAAAGTTAAAAAAAGCACACCCACATTAACAGACGGCACACAAAAGCACCACAAGGTGGCATAATTTTCACATTGTACGAGCCCATTGCAATGCAGCTGAATTGATGACATTTTGTGCGCTGATAAAGTGCACAAAATTAACACAGAAGGTACAGGGTTCGATTCCCGGCCCGGGGCCTTTCTGTGTGGAGTTTGCATGTTCTCCCCGTGCCTGTGTGGGTTCTCTAAGGGTACTCCGGCTTCCTCCCACT